>OX465580.1:82357401-83006115 GCA_950022655.1 Alentia gelatinosa
TGGACCTGGTTGGAGAATGTATTCAATTCTCACTCTAGAAACCATTTTTTCATGTTTATATTTCCTTTTGTGTGTATTTTTAGTCAAATAACCATAAAGGTGGACTTTATTATCAATTTTGTCAACTATGAATATTTGATAATAAGTATCTCAGCTCTAAGAATCCAAAAATATAGGAAGCTACTTGGTTTGAGAGTGAGAATCCGTGGACATCTCCATGTGTTAACGTTACCAACCTCTTACTTGGAACGTAGTGTAGACAGAGGTGGTGGCCAATCTAGAAGTGAAGGCTCTATCCACAAACCTTTGTCCTCCCCAATTTGCTCACTGGTGGAGCCACTGGTAATTGAACAAGACCAGTAATGACATCTGGTGGAATCTGAAATCACTATAAAAACTATACTCATATAAATGTAGATTTATATTTCTTATATATATATATATATGTATGTATGTATGTATGTATGTATGTATGTATGTATGTATGTATGTATGTATGTATGTATGTATGTATGTATGTATGTATGTATGTATGTATGTATGTATGTATGTATGTATGTATGTATGTATGTATGTATGTATGTATGTATGTATGTATGTATGTATGTATGTATGTATGTATGTATGTATGTATGTATGTATGTATGTATGTATGTATGTATGTATGTATGTATGTATGTATGTATGTATGTATGTATGTATGTATGTATGTATGTATGTATGTATGTATGTATGTATGTATGTATGTATGTATGTATGTATGTATGTATGTATGTATGTATGTATGTATGTATGTATGTATGTATGTATGTATGTATGTATGTATGTATGTATGTATGTATGTATGTATGTATGTATGTATGTATGTATGTATGTATGTATGTATGTATGTATGTATGTATGTATGTATGTATGTATGTATGTATGTATGTATGTATGTATGTATGTATGTATGTATGTATGTATGTATGTATGTATGTATGTATGTATGTATGTATGTATGTATGTATGTATGTATGTATGTATGTATGTATGTATGTATGTATGTATGTATGTATGTATGTATGTATGTATGTATGTATGTATGTATGTATGTATGTATGTATGTATGTATGTATGTATGTATGTATGTATGTATGTATGTATGTATGTATGTATGTATGTATGTATGTATGTATGTATGTATGTATGTATGTATGTATGTATGTATGTATGTATGTATGTATGTATGTATGTATGTATGTATGTATGTATGTATGTATGTATGTATGTATGTATGTATGTATGTATGTATGTATGTATGTATGTATGTATGTATGTATATATATATATATATATAAACTATTGGTGGATGATCGTATGCATAACAACGTTGTATGTACACATGTAATCTCCATTTAGCACACCAACGATAGCATAATGAAAATGAACCATGCTAACATTGAAATGAATGTATAGTTGTTTAAATCTGGTCTAAAACGAGCTTGAAATAAAAAGCACGATCTTGCCAGGATTCGAACCTGGAATCTTCTGATCCGTAGTCAGACGCGTTATCCATTGCGCCACAAGACCTATAGTTCTTTCCGCACGCAAGACACATTATAAAATTGGTGCTGCACACCCCTTAAGTCTAGACACGCATTCTCCTAGTCAAACTGCGTTAAGGGATATTCTGTATAGATAGTAAATGAGAAACGGTGTCGCAACCTTTGATAGTATATATTCATCAATTGATGATGGAAAATACAGTTGATGCTGATGATAAAAAAAAATGGTTATTTGGCTTTACAAAAAATCTATTGATGATAACAAGAGGCACTCGTGGATTTAGCAGTAGTGAGAGAAAAATATGAAATTAAACTTTCAACAAGATTTTCCATCACAAATTGCCGATCATACACCAAGAGTAAGTGAACCATAGAGAAGAATACCGTTCGTCATAGTCTGATGTCATTTACAGCCGGAAGCATCGGAACCATTACCACCACGAACTCCTGTACGTCGTAAATCTCCATTCTTGTACGGAGGGAGTGAAGGTGGATGAGTGACGACGAGGCTTACCGTCCTTAATTCTTACCGTCTCATACACACAGGGTGTGTGAATCACCCTGGGAAGCATGCCTCAAAATGAGGTCATCTGATTGATTGCAGCTCCATTCAGGAGTCAAGGAGGACAGAATAGGTCCTACCCTCCTACCAGGACCCCAGCGCCAACACCGCCTCGTGGGTAACGCTATTTGCGCACACGCTATTACCCCCACTGTCTCAGTGATATTACTGAAATATCTAAAAAGATGGACACGTAGGGAAAATGGGACTGATCAGTAAATGGTGAGATGCGGGTCTGATTCCTGTCTGTTTCATTATTTGCCAACTACCTCACCATACAGACATGCTGGAGGAAAGTAAGAAAATTTTAAATTGTATTCCAGTTTGGATTATGAAAGTAGGTCTCCCAGGAAATATTATCCAAGGACCTCACAAGTTAATGGTATCGGGATTTATTCTATAAGGACTGTTTAAATATAGAAATCTAACTATTTCTAAGTTTCGTGCCTGCCCCTCTGGTTGATGACCCAAAACAACAAATTGATTAATGACTGGTAGCACATCCATAAAAGTGAATTGATATTGTTTTTGATAAAAGAGCCCCATTTATGATATAATGTCCATATTGAGGAAAGATTGGGTTTTTTTTGGGTTTTTTTTCAAGTTCTTTTATTGGTCCTTTGAAGTATTTTACATTGATATTGGATGTTTCAATCTATTCGTCAAAATTATGGCCAATAAAAGACGGCGTGAACGCCCTCTCAGCTGCGGTATAATCCTACGCTGGTTTTCTTCAGGCGTTCCTTTAGCAAATTGATTTTTACATAGGCACTGTAGCTTCATTTGATCAGTGGGTAATACGATGGTAACATATTCATGACAGTTTCATAACGGTGTTCTGAGATAAAAGTGATTTACACATTGACAACAAATACATAAACATCAGTAAAGGGAAATTTCGACATAAAGAAAAGATTTTTCATCTTATGGTATTGACTCCAGCATAATGGTTTTGGTAAGCTTTTTAAATTCATCATATGTTGGGGTCTGGCGCACAGCTACAGGTAGTGCATTCCAGAGAATGCCACCTGAATATTGTATACTTTTTTTTATATGATTCCGTATTCGGTTGCGCAATCTGTAATACAGGGGCATTGTATAATCTAGTATTCAAGTTTCGCATATCCAGATGTTCAATTTGCTGTGCCCTTTTATACATAAAGTTATTTAAATGTGCAACCCTTCTGTTATACAGGTATGGTATCTTAGCACATGAATGAAGTTCTTTTATCGGCCTAAGACGTTCAGCTTGCAAGGCGATTCTTAAACAGTGGTTCTGTAGTATTTGTAACTTTTCTAACATGTAACGCGGTATCTTTTATATGTAGGTTAAAAGTTAAGTTCTGATCAAGTAAATATCCTAAGTATTTATATTGTTTGACATTCTGCAGTTCCAAATTTTTTAAATACAATGTTACATGTCCAGTTTTCTTACACTTGTGTGGTGAACCAAAAGTCATGTACTTTGTTTTCTTAACATTTACAGAAAGCTTATTCTGCTCTGACCAGAGTTCAAATTTGTCTAGAGCTGGTTGTAGTTTCTCACATAATTCTTCCTTGGTATCACCTTCAGCAAATATGACAGTATCATCGGCATATAGTTTTATGCCGACATTTTTTATAGCAGTTTTAACATCGTTGACAAAAATAATAAAGAGAGTAGGCCCAAGGTTTGAACCTTGTGGGACACCGCAGATCACTCCACTGGGGACTGAGATTCTATCATTCACCTTTGTGACCTGTGTTCTATCTTGCAGGTAGTTTTTAATTAATAACAAATTATTATCCTTTATACCATAGTCTGATAGTTTAAGCAGTAGAGTGGAGTGATCCACGGTGTCGAAGGCCTTTTTAAGATCAATGAAAACTGTTCCCGTAACTTTTCCCACATTTGTTGCTCTTAGGATATTATCCGTGAAATCCGCTACCGTTTGGGCAGTTGAGTAACCCTTCCTAAAACCCCCCTGAGCATTCGAAATAATTTTATTCTCATTTAGGTGAAGTAGTATTTTCTCATTGATTATTTTCTCAAGTAGCTTCGCTTGGAGTGGCAGTACAGAGATAGGTCGTAAGTTTGCGCAGTCTGATGGGTCACCCCCCTTTTGGATTGGGGTGACCACTGCTCTTTTCCATGATTTTGGGATTTCAGTGTCTGAAAAAATTTTATTGAGCAGATCTGTAAAGATTCTATTTATCAAGCTAAGATAGTCTTTTAGTACAAATGTTTTAATATCCTGCAGTCCCGAGGTTTTTTTTATCTTAATGCCTGCGATTAGTTTGTCGACCTCATCGACATGCACTTGTATTTTGGGCATTTCTGTACCATTATATTCATCATAGCCTCTCCATGGCGTAAACATGCTCTTAGCAAGGTCGGGACCAATTTCGGTGAAATATTGGTTTATAAAGTTTGGAATATTTTCTGGTTTTACTTCCGTATTATCCGTTTTATTTTCAATACTAATATTAGGTTCTTTTTTATTATCTGTACCAGGGATTATGCTATTAACATGTCTCCAAAATTTTTTCTGATCATCCTTGTGAATTTCAATTTGATCTTTGAGGTATGTTTTCCTAGCATCTCGCGTTATTTTGTTTGCAGAGTTACGTAATCTTCTTACTATGTCCCAATTTTCATGATTGTTTGCTCTTTTAGCGTGTTGGATAGCTATATTTTTGTCTCTTATTAGGGTGGCTATCTCCCCTGTCATCCAGGGATCATTTCGAGTTTTTGTTTTAAATTCCTTTATCGGGCAGTGGGCATTTAAGAATTTTTCTAGCATTTTAATTAGATAATTCCATTTACCTGTTACATCTTTTATTTTTTTGTACTCGTCCCATCCTTGATTATCTAGAAATTCCTTTAGGTTATACTTAGAGTAATTTTTGTATGTCCGACCTTTAAAGATTTTTTCTATATATTCTTCTTTCTTTTTCTTTTTAACCAGATAGATTAGCTTGTGATCACTAATTTCATTTGTGAGTACCCCTGAGGTTAGTATAAAGTTAGAGTTGGTAAAAAGCAGGTCTATTGTTGATAATTTATCTTGACATCGAGTAAAATCTTCAATAAATTGTTTCAATCCTAGTTGTTTCATTTTGTCTAATAGTCTTTGCGCTTGCGGCTCCATTTTATCTGTTATATCTATATTCATGTCTCCAAGTAGTACAATATCTGATTTAGTCTCTTTTAAATCTAATATTACTTGTTGCAGTTTATCTATGAATTCAATGACATTTCCTTTGGGTGGTCTGTAGACATTTAACAGAATAAGTGTTTTCATATTTTTCCTTTTAATTTGGACTATCTGCAATTCTATACTTTGTTGGCTTTGGTTATAATCTTTATATATAGTGTCGTTGTACGAAAAGTTTTCACTTATTAACATTAATAGACCCCCTCCTTTCTTAGGTTCATCATCAAGCGGATTATCATTCCACTTCCTGTCCCATCTCAATGATACATAACCCGGAAATTGATAGCTATTGATATGATCGTATTGTGTCATCCATGATTCGGAAAAAGTTGGTATGTCTAGGTTAAGTCCACATAATTCCATCCTTAAGCGTTCATATTTGGCCTTTATGCTACAAGTATTAAGATGGAGTATTTTTAAACCCTTTACTTCTGATAGTTGCTTAAGATTAAGTTGAGTTGTCATAGATTTCAGGTTTACATCCGTTTGTCCATTTATCATATAACACCTTCTGATTAGCAATTTTCCCATACATGATCATTCGATTCATTCCCTTGATTCTTTTTTGTATACATTTGTTACAGGCCCGTGCATAAACATATAAATTTATTTTTTGATAACAAGTAAAAGTAAACATAAACTCCGGCACACAGCTTCGACACTTTTGGTCGCTGAGTGCCGAATAACATGAAGGGCAACAACGAGAACTGTTACCCATCATGTCAAAAAATAAAATAAACCTCTTAACCATGACAGTGAGATTTTGGGACACGCAGTCACCAGCAAAGGGAGATTTCAACCAGTTTCTTTCTTATTACAGAATTCAGTTTTGTTATTAATAAGATATCTACTTTCTAAAAAAACGTTTCTAAAGTACCTTCATTATGTTTCATCGACCCAGAAGGAAGGTAATTTCGCCTTAAATACAGCTTACCGTATTGCTTAGTTATAATTATTCTCAATAGGTTGAATGTGGGTTATTATGTCATTTCTTCATACAACTATTCAATTTTTCCTTCCTTATACATGTTTGATACATTTTTAGACACATCATAGTCGATACAATGCTATGTTTGTCATTTTCAATCATGAGCCCTTGCGAAGGATAAGTTCGGTACACAATATTTATTATTAATAAGATATCCAATTTCTAAATTTTTTAACATATTTCCTAAAATACCTTCATAATGTTTCATCGACCCAGAAGGAAGGTAATTATGCCTTAAATACAGCTTACCATGTTGCTTAGTTATAATTATTCTCAATAGGTCATAAGTGGGTTATTATGTTATTCCTACATACGAATTATTCATTCTCTCTTTCGTATGCACGGTTGATACATTTTAGACTTTTTAAACACATCATAATAGTCACAAGGATATCTTGTCATTTTCATTCATGAGCCCTCGCATAGGACAAGCTCAGTATATAGTCTTGGTGCACCAGCTCGATATATATATCTTCATTTCAAATGTACTTTCATTTTGTTTCATCGACCCAAAAGGAAAGTATCTAATTTGCTTTTTAATTTCAGCTTTCCGTGGTTTTAAAAATAAAAAAAGAAAAAACAAATTTATTTTGACATTTTCCAGAGCGATCCATTTCACACATTGTAGTAAGACTTCGTAGCGGTTATAACAGTATTTTCATCTTAGATATTCTTTTTCATCTCAGACATTTTAGAGTTATCTTTTTTGTTTATCAGTTTTGAGAGCCACCGTTTTGTTTCATCGACCCAAAAAGGTAGGTTTCATTATATACTATGAATTTGTGAAGTTTTTATGTTATAAATGATGGGGAGGGTAGAGAAGAGAATTTACAGTAATTTGGGGTTACTCTTATAGTACATTCAACTGTATCGCTTTCTTAAAGTCCTGTGCCCAGATTTTAAGTAGATCATAGGACGGGTGAATGCCATCTTTTGCAAGTAGTGAATAACGATGGTGGAGCTTTGAGCGTTTTCTGTGGTGGATCCGCTTTTGGACCCATGGTATTGAGAGTTCGGGATGGTTTTTAACATTGAGATTTATTATCCTGGGATTAACTACCTCAATTGTCTCGTCAATTATCCGTTGCTGGTTCAGTGAGTAGTCTTTGTTCACTTGTTTGAGAGATATCCCTACAAGTGGGCAAACGATAATTCGTGAGGTGGGATATCGCTGCAAAATTCGATCAACTCCTGTTTCTATCATAGTCCAGATATGATTTACGAGGTCATCAGATGTCACCCAATTAAACAAGATCTGACCATCTATCTTCTCGGTAATATCACATACACCGGCCAGGATATAAAAAATCCCATCCTGGTTACGTGTAATAGCCCTTTCACAGATAGTCAATAAGTCTTGAATCTTTCTCCCACTATATGGGCGTACTTCAGTTGGATATAGTTGTGAGTTAGTCAGTTGTGCTATATATTGGTATAGATATTTCCCATGCGAGTCAGTCATTATTATGTGTTTAGGATTCATTTTATGTTTGTGTTGAGATTCCAGTTGTAATCAGCTAGAAATGTCAATTTGAAGACAGGGTATACTTGTCACTCACTTTCCTCACCCTCTTCCTCCTGCTCAGCCTCCTCTTCAGCTTCGGTATTAACTTCAGTATCACTTTCTTCGTCCGAGTCGTCTGATTGTTGTCCCTGCTCTTCTTCTTGGAGTTTACTGCGGATCTTTTGAAGAATCTTTCCAAGTCGGTTCTTTCCCTTGCACTTCTCTTGCGTTATATCAGCTAGTTCACCCATGTGTTTCCCGCACCCCCAATCCATATCTCGCGTTGCCTCGTATAGATGTAGGTCACCTGTCTCCAACAAGGCGCGACGAAGGTGATCATTTTGGCGGAATTTATTTTCGACTATTTTCTCCATTTCCTCGTACTTTCTTTTTCCCCAATCAGGTGTTTTCTTTACGGTTTTGGCTAGAGACATTATCTCATAGACGTCTGAGGCTGCAGCGATTTTTTCGGCTGTTTTATCGTCGTTACATTCAAAGGCCATCGTAATTTGATACGCCCTCTCCACCAAGTCATATTTCGTTTTGTTCACTTCAACCACGCATGGGTGGAGATTTGATAGGGGCGCGTAGGGGCCTTGGAACGCCACACCGTCTTCAGTTGATTGGGTCTTCGCATGCTCTATAGATAGACCTGGGTATTGCTGCTCAAGAGTGTCAAGCTGTGAGTAAGAATAGGTATGTTCATTCACAACTACATTTAACCCTTTCACATATGCTTTTCTATTTTGCGAGCGTGCCAGGGCGGCCACAGATCTTAGTACTCTTTGCTTCTCTTGATCATCTCTGCTGAGCTCATCCTGAATGGAGACCTTGTTCCAGGCCTCATTTCCTTTAAGCTTGTATAGATTTTTGAAAATACTAGCTTTCATGATCGGGGAGGCAAGGGTGATTACCACGTCTCTTGGTCTTTTGTTCTCAGGGGTGTACTTACCTCTTCTATAAGCATTATCTATTATAACATCAGACTGAGGTACCTGAAGATCATTAAGGAGCTGTTTGATCACGTCTCTGGGGGTTTCATCTTTGTTTTCTTGCTTTCCTACTATCATTAGCACTTTTCTTCTTTTCTCATTCTCGTAGTGATCTATCTTGTCTGTATTTCTAATTGTGAACAGGCATGTTTTAAGTGTTTCTTCTTTGAGTTCATCAATTTCTGTATCTACATCTCTCATTCTAGATTGGAATGATCTGCACTGCTTTTCTGTATCTTCAATACGGGTTGTTAACTTTCCAAGTAGGTTAGCAGTTTTATCAATGTTTTTTTTCAGATTTCTTCAGCCCTTCCCTGATTTTGTCTAGAGTTGATACTGTGTCCGCTAATAACTTTGCTTGTACATTAAACCTGCTTTCTAAGTCATTTATGCGGTCAATAACAGAGTTCAATGAGGCAGTGTGTTTGAGTGGCGCTTGAGTGGGCTTTTTGTTTACCTTTTCATGGTGAGTGTTCACACAGAGCATTATATGTTTATTTGTTTTCGTTATAAAGGTCTTTACCATCCAGTGTATATTGAGTGATTCGCGTTTTTACTCGAAGTTTTGTATGTACATCATTAATAAGACGTTACCACACCACAGGTGGTGGGACATATGGGCTGGATGACTGACCACGAACTAGATCGTTTTGCCAACAGTCAGGTCGTTTTCTTATTATCATACCTTTGATCATAAACACGGAGCAAAGAGTAGTCCGTTACTGACAGAAAAGAGTAGAATTATGATAATTCGTCAAGTGGTAGTGAAGTTTTACAATTTATAGATCAATAGCCAAATTAGTGGGCTATCCCCGCACACCACGGAATCGATGTTATAGAAATACGTATTAAACATATATTGATAATTTTTTTTATTAAAGCAGAGATTAATTTTAGTTTAAAATAATTATCAGTAGTCAGACGCGTTATCCATTCTGCCACAAGACCCATCGCTATTTTGTAAGATATCTACTTCACTCATGATGAGAATTCACCATGGTAACGACATTTAAATATCACCATTAAGATAAGAATCTGGAGGATTCATGCACCAGAAAAAACGCACGTCGACAGCGGCAACTCAGGCGTGTCATTACATTGATTTGTATCGCCGTTTGTCAGTTGGGTGCGTGTGTCTTGGCGGAGGGGCGGCAGAAGAACATGCGTTAAAGCTAAACGTGGGATGACAGCGGCTGGTGGCTGCAGTTGAAGAATTCGTTAAATATGAGAAATCACCTTCAGATCAACAGATGAATACTTCAATTGGGAAGTGTTCAGCCTCTGCCATATAACTCTTTGGCGGAGCGCCAAGTTCCACTATAGGAGCGAGACCTTTGCTTTACTTTACGACAAGCATGCATTCAAGAATACGCTCGGCCAAGGTAGAATTGAAAATGTATTCAGTATAGCAGCCTTGATGGGCGCTAGACATGTTGGTATTTTAATTTTTGAACATTAATTTTACTCTCATATCTTTTATATTTAAATTTAACGAATTAATTTTATGTATGCACACGTATATCATATCCAGGTTGATACCACTTTGAATCCAAAGGGAACTTACACGAACTGATTGAGGGACAGTTCCATGGGCCCTAGATCACTAAGATCACCCTGAAACTTGAATTAATTTGTATAACTACGCAAACATGCAGAGATTAAATTTTTATCAGAGCGCAGGGAATCGACAATACAGAATACGATTGAGGAACACAAACCATCAATTCTAGCTAACCGAGAGATTGCACGCTGCACCGAACTCACAATCTACAACACCTTCAAAAGAAGCATGACTATTGTATCAATGTGCAGATCTCTGGAATAAATTACCTGCTGAGTATAGGATCATCATTAAATACCCCCAATTCATATATAAAGAATAAACTCGTTTACAAACAAGCCGTAGAAACTATCAATCTGCAAATTGACAACCAAACAAATCCCTAAAGCCTCGACGACACCCAGTATAGGTCTGCCCATACATAACTCTATAAACACAGTTAATTCGAATTTATTTCTTTTTCTACTTGGATACAACTTACAGACGACATTACGACGAGTCTGTCGAATAACGATAATATTTTTAACATACATCTTATATCCACTTTATCTAAATTTACCATCTATTTCTGTGAACCATTGTGATGTTTAATATGTTGGATCCTGAAAGCTATAATACTACTTAGGTAGAGACACTGACTCACTGTAAATATCATCATGTATAATTCTATAGGTTAGTTAGTCAGCCAAACACCATTCCTAAATGTTACTACTCAATCGATTTACTATATTGATGGTTATGATTGAAAATAGGCAGTATTGCCGTATTTCTAACAGGATAAAAAAAATGATTAAAAGAAGTGGCTACATGTGCTGATTGGGGAACTGCTTGAGCTTAAGAAATGCATCATGGTACATTGCACATAAGTGTATGATTATAAAGCATTTGTGAAGACTGCTGTAGGACAAATGAATCTTGATTAAGGTATAGGGAGTATGTGGCCTTTTCTTTCTGTCAAAAATGTGCTGTGGATTCTATTAAATGGTAAAACGTAATCAGAATTAAACTAGCAAACTATGGACTAAACAGAGACCATTCACCATTTGCATTTGGGGAATTTATTACCTGCGAAACAGCTTTTGCTCATCAACTATACCAGAGCCCAACCACCAAATCTGCTGTCTAATAATATCCAGGTCTTTATTGACTACCCCCGATTAATGGTGTTAATCATGTCATGTTCGTGAAATTCAATAAATGTATCGAGATTAAATGGAAGCAGGGGACTCAGAGGAAATCAACCACGTTTTATCGTCCAAGCACAACAATACAGAACCTACCTGCCCGAGAGAGAACCCATTACTAGCTTATCAGCCATGTTATATCTCCCCGCACGTGGTGATGGATTTCATCGCAATGGTGTATTAATTAGGTAACGCTGATTAAACAGGATTCAATTACTGCTATCGCCATAACAACCCATTGGTGGATGATTAGATAAAAGGACAAATAAGATATCTATTGCGGAATTCGGTGTCTTTATATTTCATATTCGGAGCGGTCGGTTGGCCAGGTCTTGTCATTTGTATGCAAAGGAAACATATTCACGAGCCTTTGAAATCATATGTTAGTACAATTTAGCAGAATGACTCTCTCTTTACAAGAATTGACCTTCTAAAAATAGGTGGCAAAAAAATAGACGGAGGAGGGACAGCATATTGTTCCATGATGACTGTTTTATTGAGATATGAAAAAGCGAAACTTAACACCACAGTGTGTATTAAACATCGCCTTCTCAACGGGGTCCACGGAACCACCATTACTGTTCGTCTGATCATTATTCCAATGTCCTAACCTTTCTTTCATTTCTATATTTATATGATATATCAACATCAATTCTTCTCTAAAATGCTGTTAGCTATAATTATGTATATTGCCGGCACCCTTCATTCCTTGCCAATTATGAAATACAATCAGTGTATTTTCTCAATAATTCAGTAATGATGTACATATTTCCAAATGGCTCCTCTATGATGCAGTATCTTTGGGTATCCTATGTGTTTCAACAGACCTTTTACTGAAATTAGCTTAACTATACATTGGTTTTTATTTGCCATGGCTCTGAAACATCCATGTATAATACAGCATAGTGATTTGCCATTAGGGACTCCCCTTAAAAGATGTAGTCCTTGTAGCCGCCAGCCTTTTTCCACTTCTCCAGGTCTCCAATATCACACAGCCTTAATCAAATAACTGTCCTTCTTATGACAGGCCCACTGCCTATCACCCCCAGGCCTTAGATGATTGCTGGCGGAAAGGCTCGCTGTGGTAGAGGCCGCTTTGAAAAGGTACTCCCACATCGCCACAGCTTTTTTCTTCAAGCCCCGCCAACATCTTGGTCGTCAGCGCTTTGAGAGTACGCACAAAGCGGTTTCATATAGACCCGTGTAGGGCCTCTTTGCGAGCCCTTTGCGAGCCCTTAGCGAGACCTGTGCGAGTCTCCTGCGATCTCGCTGTGAACGGCTCGCTGATGATGTCTGCGCGCGCAGCCTTGGCTGAGGGGTCGATATGAGTAGTTCAATCGCTCGGTTATGATAAGGTACGACAGGACCATGAATACAGACGTTCACCATACCGTACTGTGCAGCAGAGAGCGTGAAGAAAAGCCCTCCTAAAGTGCCCGCGGTAGTGAAGAGGGAAGTCAACCTTCTTTCGCAATTCTGCCGCTATCGTGTGTAACCTTGGTTGATTGCAAAAGAGTTTAGTGATTACAGACATCGATCATGAATGTTGCAATGAACTTCTATACATTATACAAAAGCAAATATAATTTGTATGAAGGAAACGCTTGCGAACAATAGTTAACGTCAAATGAATGAAACATAGCATGAAGTTCTCTCAGATTACAATTCATCATCTGGGCGTGAATGCAGTAAAATAAAAGTTGTTTCTCTCCAATATTACGTAGACCTTTTGTCTGACGGGGAAATTTATCTTGTATCGCATATATATAGAGCTTGCTCATTGAGTAATCTGTAACTATGAGAGACCGAAGGGCCATACCTACTAGACATAAAATAAAGTAAGCGAGAGGTGCCTATACTCCTTAGGTATTCTTTCTAAATCAATTCCGGGAATGGAAGTGATATCATAGAGAAGGAAAATATATAATACGTCATGAAACTACATTTGTAATTATGTACTAAGTCTACGCTGCTAGTCTGACCTCCTATTATATACCTCAGGTGGAAATATGTATTTTCTTTTCTTTGATTAAGGAAAGGGTTATATGGCAGTGTATATTTGATACATTTAGGCGTTTTCCCATATACAAGTCTGCGAACAAATAACATACAACGTATATTGTGGTGGACAATAATTCATTATGTGCATACATAAATATGCATATATGTGTATAGGCAGTCTGGATGTTTATATCTTTGGGTTTTCACGTATAAAATCTTAGCCGGTATTATGACTCGGCCCTCGTAAGAGTATGGCCATTAGCAGGGAGGCACGCATGAGTGTGTTGGAAATGCATTGTCTCTTTACTGAGGATGTGAGTAAACACCGTGTCTCCTCTATCAGTAAATAGACTTACTGCTAACTGCACTGCACTGCAATAGTGACAAATGACATCCTCCACGTGTCCGCCGCCGATGTTACAAGTCATGAAGCCATTCCTGACTGCACAGTCTGCCCACACAATGTGTTGTTCTGGTGAAAGAGCTTGGATAGAACGTGTTTCAGTGATCAGTGACACGTGTGACGTGACGTCTTTGCCACCTTGTAGGCGTAATGTAGGTTCAATCATATTTCCCATCGGAGATAATGATGAACAAAACAACCGACCTTGATAATGGAACAACCGACCTTGATAATGGAACAACCGACCTTGATCAGTATCATATAATTATTACATACTTAGCAGTGGTACCTAAATATGGAGTATTCGGCCATAGGTATTTAACAATTCTGTTTACAGCATAATTGTTGGTGACTTTCTCTAGAGCTCGATATTGAAAGATAGAAAATTTGTACTTCCGGGTGAATATGTGTGGCATATCTGTAAAATGTTTGCCGAATCATGAAATTTGTTTTGGAAAACCCTCAAAACAATAGCAAGAACAAGATAAAAATCCAACCGAATGTTTTATTGGACGAATTCAATTATTTTTTTGCATATCACCTGAAAAAATAATTTCCTCATTCCGAGTATTGCCTGCTGCAACTGAGATTAGTAAGTATAAATGTGACGCGCAAAGGCCATCCGAAACTATAAAGGAAACCTATGAGAGTTTAGGGTCTGATCTCGTATCCCATCGAGTTTGAATCATGTAGTAATTCACAAGGCGAAGCCGCGTGAATTACGTAGTGATTCAAACGAGATGGGATCGAGCTCTGACACTAAACTCGAATGGGTTTCTGAATTTATCTCACCCTTAACATGGATTAATGGGCTATAATGTGTGACATAATCCCCCATTGGATATTTTTCCTAAATATCTAATGGGCGTTAGATACGAGTTCCCAATGTTAAGTCTATGGAGAAAAAATATCGGGGTGAGATAAAAGCCAGAGTATGAGCAGGAGGTCCAAGAAGACATACTTTGATCTTTCTCTTGATGTAGCAACCTTTCAATGCCTTAAGGGTAATCTTCTTTGTCCTTTATATAATATGCATTATGAACACCGTGCTCAATACCGAGATTCATTTCACGGATTAATCTTCGTGAGCGACCCAACGAATGGATCCGTATCCTGTTTTGCTACTTTGTATATTAGTCAGTGATACCTCCTTGGCTTGATGGGTTTCGAGATTTATTCCAAAGTTATACGGCAAGAATGCATAAAAGCAGTATATATCCGTAGGAGCGAGTATTTCATTGTCATAAATAAAGGAATGATGAAATGGTTTTGATTATATATGTAAAGAAATGTGTAGAAATCATCAAATTGTTTTACAAAAAATCACGTATCACCATTATGAGGCTTATTGTAGGAAATGCTTTTTAAGGCCATTTTCGCCCCGAGAGACTTATGTGCACCCTAGCTCATATAACCATTGCTGCAAATCCACCTGCTTGCTTGGAAAGGGTTATCATTTGGTTAGTCAGGGACCTACTCTGGAGTATGTGACTATTGCATCATTTTTGAATAATATGTCTACAGTAACACCTCCAATCAGATATCTTCCTTATACATTTTTTAATCTAGACTGATCTTAGTGCTATAGGATAGACAGGTGATGGCGCAATTTTCGAAATCTTTTATGTCCAGTTTACCATTCAAGTATTTTCCTTTTACATGCTACTAATTGTACCCAATATATACAATTAACAAGCAGTATAAATAGACTAGCTTATTAATGTAAATGTAACTTGTGCATTCCATGTTGTGCCACAGAAAGCCGCCACCTTCCCATTCCGTTTTATTTCCTTGTGGCGTCTGCTATTTCGGAATATCTTTATTTGGAAAAGGGAGACTTAATTCAATTGTACCTTAAATGTCTTGATATTGTCAGATGTTTTTTTAAAATTTGTTTACACAGTGCATTGGCAAGACCGGATAAAACGTGCCCTTGAAATGGGCTATTTAAGCACATCAGCGTCTGAAGCATTGCTTTGTACGGATGCGTTTGTCTTAGACTTCTCTAGGATAAAGTGCGTTTTCAGAAGCTCTGTATAACAGTAATGTAAATACAAGTAAGTGTAACAAACGCCGCAACTCCAAGTCGGTATGGGTTGGCAAAAATTTATTTATTGTTGGATAATAGTTGATCACAATACAAGTATCGAGAGTTACCCAAGTCGACAACAAGGAAGGCTTCTATGCAACAGAGCTATCTTGAGGACACTAGAAAATACATTAGACATATGAAGGCACCTTCGATAGTGAGGTCCCCCCCCCCCCCCCACCACACAGAATACTCCATGAATAACAAGAGAATATACCTCTTATATTTAGCACATTAAGGCGGTAATAACGCCTTCAAATACTCACTTCATATGATTTCCTGCTTCCTATCATATCATCGAGGAAATCCCCTGCAGAATGAAAGGGAGTATTGCATACAAAATAAAAATCAATGCGTTATTGCAGTGACGTGAATATTGGGGAATCAATGTCACTGAGTTACCCGATACAGCTACAGATTAAGAAAGGAAGGTGGGTACAAGAAAGATAGGTAGAATTTCATTTGATAAGCTGTTTCCGTGATGCTTGATGTGATAATTCAACGCTTTTAATGGTTTGATTCCCTTTTCCTAGAAACGATGGGGGATCATTTGTGTGAGATACTTTCCGAATTGAGGTTAGATTATTTTCCGATTTGTGTATGCATCAGATATTTCTTGAAGAGTTTCCACAACTGTATCTTTAGAATCTGAATAGGCCTAGATATTTTCTATTATCCCGTAAACCATATCAACCAACAAATAACGGTCATCATTACTGTCTTGTAGTCATGCGCTTATATACATTGTAATATAATTGCATTTGCAACGGGCACTGAAATGTATATATGTTGAAAGTTATCCTTAAAAGGATCAGTACTGTATGCAGTAATAATACATTAGAAATCGATGAAAGTAAAATTATATGTACAAGGTAAACTTAAAAAGTAACGTATTTGATTTTACCCGCATTGAAAATTGTGAAATCTTTAATACTTCTATTATTCCGACAGATTGCTCTATTGTTATATTCCTCATAGAATTTGCCTAGAAATGCAGCACAAACTGCTCCATTATGCTACTAAGCTCTTCTAGCTAGTCGTACCCTATCGGACCGCATCGTGCACTGACCACACTTCTAGTACAATATCACACATTGAGTCACTCGTAAGTTGTCCCGCGAGCTACTCATCCTAGAGGTTAGAGGTTTCAACGTTTACAGTGGTGAAGGCAGGGTTTATCTCAGTGGATGTGGAGTTTACAGTGGCGATTACGCCCGATGGACATCTGGGCACCATGTCGTATGATATCAGCTCACACACTGTAAGCCAGCAATTGATAAGATTTCCTCCAGGGACCAGGGACCGGTCAGATAGATAAGCATAATGAGGCTTGCACTCTTCATACCTAATACATGTATACTGAACTGAGATTATCTTCTTCAGCCACTTTGTCTGCGAATTGAAAGAGAATTATTTTACTAGTCCTTCTCTGATTTATGCACATAATGAGTATTCATAATCATTAGGCCTGACGTCCACTGAGTTGCAAATTGTCTACGATAGGCCTTGCAATGTACCTAAAGCCAACCATGATATAGGCCGATAGTCTAGACGTTTGTGTAAAATACAAAAGTTCCCGATCGTCTATAGATGAAGTTTTCGTCCACGTAAAACTGGATCAAACAAACATATCTGGAGCATGCACCTGTGTGTCCATGTTCATTATAATATCTTGCGTATGCGATTTTCCCAAACGGGTTTGAACCTCATGGAGAAAGAAGCATGGGAGTTCGTAGCTTGGTTTTTAATAACTTGGCATGAATATAATCTGGAAATTTGATGTGTTTAAATCAAAATATGCTGGACACCTGGTATATGGGATGTCCACAATAGCTGACAACTCACTTTAGTAGAAAGTTAATCTCAGTCCCACGATTTCAGGGTTTCCCATATGGAATGATGTTTACAACAAAGGCCTTGCTGGTCTATGCATTGAACCAATCTCGCCATTCGGAATCATTAATATACATCACATGGTTCGAAATCTCATGAGATTCTGTTCCTCTTTAGGGGTAAATGTCGCCAAAAATTGCAGGGGGAAAACAGGGAAATGGAACCTTACAATTCTGACGGAGAACTCATCTTCGAGTATAGAATCTCAGCAGGATTTGTCTCAGACAAACACCCTGTGAGGTACATGAATCCCATCGTGTGAATCACACTTAACTGAGCACAGACACTTAGGCCTTTGAATCTGGGGTTCGAGAATACAAACCTCCTTTATAAGTCGTAGAAATGCATATTGTAGATACCCTCAAAGATCCTCTATTCATATCCTTACTTATTCAGATACAATCATGATATATTGCAGTAGAAGTTGTCTCTGTAGGTTCACATTGGCTCCCCAAAAACCAACCTGTCAGTGCAGGTGATAGGTCTAAAGTGGGATTCACACGGGACTAAGGTACCTGAGACGGACATACTTCACACCTTTCCCCCGAGTCTCAGAAAATTCTTCTTTGTTACAGAAATCTTATGGCAAGATAGTGTTGCCAATCACAAGGAAAAAAGGGGAATTGGATTCACATGGAAGGACATGCACGCCTGGTACAGAGTCTCAAACATAGTGACAGTGAACACTCACCCTAGGACTCAAGTGCCCTTGAGGTGAATGATGTAAACACATGTGAACCTGCTTTCTGGCCTCCTATTGGCGAGGTTAGATACTTAGTCAGCGACTCAGCAGTAGGTTCAATTGTCTCACCAAAATGACCCTGTACATTTTAAACAAGTTTAAGATAAAGATCTCATGAGATTCTATAGTTTTAAGGGGTAATTATCGCAGACAATTTCAGGGGAAAAAACTTGTCTCAGGGAAATGGAACCCTATAATTCAGATATGAGAATTGTGTTCCAGTAGCTATCTCAGTAGAATTTGTCTCAGACAAACAACCTGTGAGGTACATGGATCCCACCGTGGGCATTCCACTTAAGGTTTCAGCTAAACTGTCTGATGCTGTTTGTTAGAACATGATGTATTCATTGGTGTCAGCCATGTGCTACAACGACATTTATCTGATGCTGTTTGTTAGAACATGATGTATTCATTGCTGTCAGACATGTGCTACAACGACATTCATGACAAGCTTCTCTATATGGTCATTGATATCACTTACGTGGGGAGCTTATGGGCACCTGGGGGTCGTATCTATAAGGGGTCTTGCCATAATGGGCCTTTATCCGTCACCCTTCCACAACCAACTACACCGACTGTGGTTATTATCATCGATCAACAGGAAAGACCAAAGCCTCCCCCTCCCTGTATGAAAGTAGGCCATGTGAGCTTCTATTTAGTAGTTCTATAGCAAAGCCATGCCGGTCTATAAAATTGAACGGAACGTGGTCGTCACAGCTACTCTTTTATGTAGCCTCTAAAGATGAACGCATCTTGGCTTTTAGCTTATCAACTGCGATGTAGCTTTCTTTCATTTACCATGCTAAGCTGTCTCATCACGTCTCCTCGAATTACCGGCCAGAAAACTGTTTGTTTGGTGCATCAGATAACGCCATACGACACGTCCTGATCACAGCAGCGAATGCAATGCTCGTTAGGATTAGGCCTTGATATTGTGTAAAGTTACTCTGGCAACGAAAATCAGATGTTTATTGAACATAACAGAAATTTCACCTTAATTTCTGAACGAAGCAAACTTGTGAAAAATATAACAATCTGTCTTTACATAAGACGAGAAAGATTTATATAGCAGGGGTACGACGATTGTAAATGAATACGGCTATAGATTTCTAGTCCAAATGGTTGTGTATTGTTACTTTGTCTGTCGAAATTAAAGTATTGGCGAGAAGAAAATGAGAGGAATGGCGAGCTTGGCTCTTGGCTATCCGTCCTCCATTGTGTCGAATTACTTCTGATAGGCTTGACTTTGCTCTTACTGCCCATGGCTAAACGTCCACTCCATGCCGAACCTCCTTTGTGAACTTCTCTCTGTATAGAATCACATATTCCCGCTGACGTTTCTCCGTCCTATCTCTGGGTTAATCGGGGTCGACACTAGCAGAATTGGCGCTTATTAGCCTATCGCCCGCTGGTGTCAGAATGTGGCATGTGTAGTTCGGCCTTACCCACTCACACAAAGTCTTATGATGAGTTGGTCTGAGCAACTTCTGACGGGGTTTGACCCCGGGTCAACTGCTGGCATGTAGCTCAGGCTGAGTCTCTGGGTGCAGTACTCTCCAAGCATAGTTCGTGGGAGGTCCTAGCTGTAGCGCGTGTAAAATTCGGGATAGAGTGTTCATATGAATGCATGTGTAAGCATGGATTTGGCGAGTGGACATAAACTCAATCAAAGCACTCTATCAAATCTCACGAGGTGCAACAAAAGGCTGTCAATAATGTCTTTTGGAAAAGATTTTGGTGTGAAGGTGTTGTTTCCCTGCTACAACCTCTGGTATTTTGTCCGATCAAGATATGGGGAAAGCGTTGCCCAATCTCTTAACAGATTTCTTATATGGAATACAACTCAATCCCTTTCAAGTGGGCACATTTGGCAGGAGTCACGTATATTAGAACCGAATATCTTAGAATAATGTAGGAACCAGTTGCGCGAACCCACTGTAAGATAGTTGAGTGACAGGAAATGGAAGGTATTTAGAGTCCTTCATAGTCGTCTCCTGCTCTCACTTCAGATTCATGCAGGTCACCTGGGTATGTGTGTCAAGAGGGGATATGACAATACGTGAATCACCGTTTACCGAACGTGCCATTACATAGCAACACCGAGACTCGGAAAAACACAATGGCTGTTGGGTTTGCACCTACGGGTTAGAATCCATGATGCTGGAGACACACCAAGCGAGTAACGCGGCGATTTCCGGAATCGCCAACACAAAATGGCGTATATGTGAGCTATTATTTCATATTTCACCTGATTATTGCGTCAGATATGCTAAATCATTGGTGGGAGATATTACTATGAAATAATATCGCACATACACGCACACTTTTGTTGGCGATTCTGGAGATTGCTGCCGTTACTCACTTGGTGTGTCCCCGGCATTACACCTGTCGCATGCACACATGTGCCCGTGTTTCTGAGGCCTCTAATCCACTGTAACTGTACATGGGGATGTCGGGTACTGGATAGTCACGCCACAAAATCGAACTATTACATTTTCTGGGTATGGACATAAACCCAAGTATAGTGCCTGCCTCCGACCCCCTAGCGGGGGGTCCACCTACTAAATAGTGTAACGATAGAACTCCAGGGGACGATGCCATTACGTTAGTGCTGCCGGAAGTGATTCAACATAGACGTTCGATACACAATACCTTAGTTACATACACAGTATTTGCCCCGATTAGTGGTGTTTCGCATTAATTGTTAACATCTATGAATTCTTTCATTATTGAAATAATATTTGTGTTAATGTTACCAAAAGATACCTGGATGCATTTCTCGTCCCGTAGGTGGGATCCCCTCAAGCCACTGTCCGTTCCCTGAGTGGGAGTGCCCTCAGGCATCACTCCGACCGATAGGGTTAAACCGCCGCGCAAATATGGCTGCATTATATATGACGTTTCACTATAGGCAGGGCAAACTATCATTGTAAGTACTGACAATGACATTTTGACCATCAACTGTCACTGGTTGCCGCATTTAAGCGGGCGGGATACGGTAGTGATACCTCATTCAATAGATGCTCTATGCTGTGATGACCGCCTTCCATCATCGCTGACACTGCTTGTCGAGACTCTGATGAGTTCCATAGGACGCGCCGGGAAGCAGCCAGGATTAATTATGGGGCTCTTTGTGAGGGAGACATACAATCCTGGTCAGGGCACCAATAGTCCTGATTGGATTTTAATACTGAACACCCGGAGGTCGCCATGTTAGCAGCTATGAGATGGTCCACACAGTAATCACACCCGCCAAGCAGGCCCCCCAAAGCGTCAGGCAATCAAGACCTCAGGAAGGAAACTGGGCTGTGATCAGGCCATAGTTTGAGTATGAGTGGTAGATCTATGTGTCAGGTTGCTGAAATAGGAACCAAAGGTTGCCCATGCACAAAACAGATCATCTGGGGACACTTACATACGAGCCTGAGAGTTGTTTAATAATACATGTATATATATAAAAATTCAGATCTTTATTTGAATCAATGTTATTACAATGGTCTTCCGACAGAAGATGAAATATGATTGTTCAATAGTTGTAGCTGTACTCCCGTTTAAGAAGCTACGATAGTATCTGTTGACATAGCCTTGATATAGAGATTGTCACCAAAAGGTGTTGAATAATGAATAGTTTGGTTGACCCATATCGTTCTTGGGATTGTTCAAGTAAAGTAAATGGTTTTAGACTGAGACACCCCTCCATAGGGTGTCGTGGGTTGATCTTGATACCAAACACAGCCTTGTTTGATAGCTATAAACCAGCAAAGAATCAATTTGTTTTGAGCTAAGACTATACAGATGATGGTGCTAGAGTCAGACAAGAAGACGCCCAAATGAAGAACATGGATGTAGACATTCTACTCCTGTGAATATGTTCAAATGTATTATGTTTTGGGTGCATTCATGACATCGTTGAGATCGTTCAGGTGTAGAACATGGCCATTTTCCTCGATAACCCTCATGAGAGCTGTACATTTAAACACCCTGCCACAGTCCCACAGAAGCTCCTCCACTTGCTATGCTGCATGAAAAGCCATGCCACATAAACAGGGCATGGGCCACAAAACATAAATCGTTGAACAACTGCTTCCCATTGCTTTTTTGGTGTGTTTTTATTTCACATTTTGTTTCAAGTCCTTCCATTGAAGGACAAAATACTCGAACGGTTTCACTAATTCCGCCAAGACCACATGTTTAAACGCTAGTCGCTTAACACAGTGCAAAGGTTCGTTCGGTAGCTATTGCTTTGCAGGTAGATTATTGTGTACTTATTATTCCACAACATCCTGAAGTGCTTCAACCATACTGAGATTGAGGCTAAAATTTGATTAAGCGTTTCAATTGCCAGTACAGAAGTGTGCTCTACCTAGATGCCTCTGGATGAATATGAAAATGAGATGGGAATATGAGAATATTAACAATATTCAATTCAAAGACGGATTCTAACTTTGCCCGCCAATTGGTCGTAAGTGTGAAATTTATCATTACCCAATACTCTAGTGACATGTGGCTATTTCTGTCCTTCTTAGACTCATAATTTAAGCCTGGTTCTTTTGATAACCTACATTGGTTTCATGTCTTCGTATAATCAACGCCCGACATTTTATTTGCTTAGACCAAGATCTAAGATCATGAAAAGTGTTGGCCACTGTTTTTCCTTCTCACTCAGTGGAAAGATACGTCCATAATAAATTAAGGATAACTGTTTTAAACATAGAATAACACCATTTTCGCCTTGGTCTTATCTGAACCGCCCGCAACATGTGATTGATACATGTTTTTCTTGAGAGATAAGTAACAATGCAATTTTGAAGTAGGTGTAAATGTAATACAAATATCGCCTCTAGCGTGGCATGTCCGTGTGGATAGAAACGCACATATTTCATTCAGTCACACTCCCGGGAGTGCTTACAGGCTCGCGGAGAGGAGGAGTGTGGTGCCGCCTGTGGCAATCATTCTGACAGGTGCATTATGTGCCCATCTTTTTACCACTGAGAGCAGCTCCTCTTACTGAGCTGCTACCCATTCATGCAACCATGAAAGAGCCTCACCGTATTCCCATGGCAGGGAAAAGCTGTGTGAATCTTTGCCGTATTCTCCATGTGGTAGCTGGAGTAAAATACAGTTAATCCTAAGAATATTTCTATGAACTCATATACATAATTCTCCCTGAGAAACATTATATACGAAAGATAGCCAGGGATCCTACAAAAGTTCTGGCAGGCCATTTAAAAGCTGTCCTCAAGTTAAATAGCCTAGTTATGAATGGGAAATGATTCGCCAGTGTTCACGCTTGGCGGTCTACCATCATACTCTTTAATAAGACAATACTTAGATCAATACTTTTATTAACAGCTATATTCGAACGTGCCTTAAAATAGCATGCATATAAATAGTTTTATTTAGCTCTACTCCAAAAGTAGCAGACTTTTTTTTATTTGACACACGGTGACCATGGGTATGGAGTAACCCAAGGGTGCGGCCAGGATCCAATTTCCGGTTAAGAAAAGCCTACCAGAGGGAAACTGGTCCGAAAAGTGCAGTTACCTTTAACTGATGATTTACTTTAAAATTGCAAATACATATTCTGCATAGGGCTATTGGCATTGCAGTATATGATTCAAACGTATTGTAGCATTCGTTTTAGAATTTTCATGGGGCCATTGGCTGCCATACAGGGATGTTGGTCTTTATGAATGTTTAGGTTATAAGATATCGGCTTTTAATTCTATCATAATATCTCCATTGATTTGGGAGTGCAAAATGTATGTAGTCATAAGGTGTGAAACAGGCATTAATGGAGGGCTTTGCAGTCTCTGCCTGCAATGATGCCCTCAATATACATATGAAACATGGGCTACTATATTAGGAGACTACCGCAGGACCATCTATAATCACAGTGACCCTTAGCGTAAGTATTTCATATGGCAAATAAATTGTCCTACTATTAGTGCCTCTGGAGGCATCAGATGTTGTTCAAAAGGTTAAGATGGCGTTGGTTGATGTTAGATATCAAATCAGGATTCACAATAGTCAGGATGGATAACTGCTGTGTCGTTGCTGCTCGGTTTTTGTGGTAACCGCCTCATCAGGCTCTTGTCAATGTTCCTGACGGATGAAAGCCTGTCCGGCGAGCCAGGAAGCCATCGCCCACCTGAGTCCCCCCGGTCTCAGAGGACACACAGGAAAGCGGTGAAGCTTGCTTTATGAGCGCAGATACGCGGCCAGGGAAGTGAAAGGTGATGGTAAGTAACTGAGACATACCGCCTTTCTCTAACACCATAGAGAATAATTTAATGTGATAGACCAGATGTGGTAGCCAATGACGTCAAAAAAGGGGAGATGGGATAATGGATATTATGAGCCTATAGCTGCTAATAGCTGCCTACATTACCTTCCCAAGTCATATTTGTGAGCAAGAGTAATAACGATACAGCGATTTGACTAATCTTAGAGATGGCAGACTTTGTGCAATGCAGGCTAGGGTGATTTATAAGTGCATTCAACAGCGAAGCAAGCGTTACTGGTAAAAACATTTATGAGCTTACTAACCCCTCTAACCAGCTGGTCTATTTGTGCTGAGGTTTGTGAATTATTACGACCAAAAACAAGGAAATTGTCTGTGATCTCTCCTAGACGATGTACAGGGCTGTCCATAAACTACACTATGTAAAAAGCCAGCAACCGCTCTCGAGATCAGAGTAACGATCGGATATCATTTTCGAGTAAGATATTATATGAAATCCCCCTTCGAGTTAATGCAGCAAATAACGTGGACTGAATTTCTTTTCTTGTGAACAAGTCACAGCCTGTAATATACAGTCCTAAAATACAAGCAATTTCAACAATACCTCCATGAAGGTCAAATGTAAACTCTGTCAGACGAGCGTGTACCGTCTGTCTCTTTCCTGTCAGCCAACTGTGAGCATGGAAATGAAGAAACGGGAAGTTGGTGTTATTTTATGCAGAAAGACAGCTGGCCTGGATGTATGTGTTAAAATATTTCTTAAGCAAAGCACTCGAATAGCCAGACCTTTCGTCGTGACCTTTCGAGCACATTACCTATCGTAATACCGTAACACGTTTCTTGGACATGTTCCTTGGACAGGATATTATCAGTTAACGCTGATTACGTTTCGTAGATAAAAGGCTGTCCTTATCACCCAGAAACGGGCGGCATATGGCCTGGGAGTGCACACGCCCTCTGGCGTCGACAAGGATGAGCCACTGGGTTGCGCGTGATGGGAGTTTGGTTTGTTTCAGCGACTCGGCAGTTAGAGTAGGCAGACGCTGGAGGTGTTTTGTGTCATATTTACTCACAAAGGTATATTTTAGACTTTTTCACCATGTTTTCCTTCTCGGGTGTTACATTGGCGACCGCAAATCTAACGAAATTAGTCACAATGTCGGGCCTCTGCTACTTGTCTCTAAACTATACAAACCCGCAGCCACCAATAGTACCAACCGACGTCGAATGTTGGTGTTGGACTTTTGCAGAGATCCGACAAAAACTAATTTACTAACACCATTAGAGTGTTTAATTAGGTCACGCATGAATATAACACTACTGCAGGCTACTCCGACGGTGGATCATCGCCGCCTACTTCCTAAAATGCTGCTCCACTGTACTACAATATATTCCTGGGCTCAGTGGCCGACGTCGGGCGACGTTGTTTGGTGCACGCTGATCGTCTTTTCGACGCCTTCACTTTCTCAACGGAACACCTTCTTTAACGTCAGTGATCCCGATTCACTGTCAGGAATGTATTCATGGAACACAATCATAACAATGTTTATGTTGCAATAATGTAAATCCTTAAATACTGTTATTTCACAGCAAATCCGTTTTTGGCTGCTAGAATCCGTGTCATGAGTTAATTGCCACATTCTATACAACATACATGGAGAGCAGTAGTAGGAAAATAGAGCCCAAACATGAATATTTCAATCTCAGGAATAATTCACTGATTGGTTTGTCTACCTATTAGTGTAGCGAAAATTATAACATTTTAAGATATTTTGGCAATTGACGGTTATATCATTTTCACGGTTCGAATGGAGAAAGGTGTGGTGTATTCTGCATGGTTTAAACGTCCAATGCAGACAATCGCATTAAGAGCAACAAACGCCACATAGTTTGTATATAGGTATGGCTTTGTTTTATAGCGGCGACGCAATAAAGGTGCTTCGGTGAGTTCATGCATATCTTCGAATATTCTAATGTCGTTGAGACGGGATAAGAAAAATTAAATTAACTTCGGTTGGGAATGTGTACGTTTTAATGTTGGGAACTCGTTCGAGGAAATCGGGGCACCGATTTCCGTAAATCGGGCCCCGATTTCTTCGAAATAATTTCATACAACTTGGCCTGTTCTGCTCCTGATTCTATGCAAACAACTTGTCAAACTGGCGTTGCATAAAAGGTACACATCTCAGATCTCGTTTTATACACTGTTATGCGTAACACTCCTCAAACCGGTTACTTATATAACTAGATCTAATGATTTACTTTTAGTGCAACTTTTTCCGTTAAATGATTCGAAAATAGACCTTGTTCAACATTTGTTCTTATAATAAGGGATAAAAGTAAACCTACTTTGTCTGTAACTATCGCGACCTAGTACATATCAAGTGCATCTGTGTATAACATCCTAGGATTACCACATCATTGAAAACTCATACGGCAATGCAGTGGCACACCTCTCATGTATTTGACGTTATTTAATCCATTCGCTGAAAATTACCGCACAATGTTTCGTGAGCGGTGTGATGGCCTTTGTTTCTCGGAGCAGTGCAGTAAAAGTAAATAAGCACATCTTCTGTATTTCAAACCTATTACAAATGGCTTATCTGTAAGATCGTGATTATGCGCTCCGATGTTTGCTCATCTTTTTCATTCACACACAAATATTTGTCCTTACATTTTTCCAGCAGTACGGACATTATTGTAATGCTGACACATCGATTCTCTGACTGGATAATTAGGTTATAGTTCTTTGCTGATTTTTCAGCACAGTAGCTTCTGATGTTTTCTTAAGACTAAATGATCTCTAACATGACCACAATGGACCTGGAAGTGATTTACAATATGTTCTTAGGGAACAGATTAGGTGGCCATTGCTCCAGATGGGCCTTGATTTGGTGATTAGGCCCAGGATCCTAGCAGTTAATGATTGTTTAAAGGGGCATTGTCACCATATGACAGTTAATGGTTCTCTAAAGGTGCATTGTCATCCTATCATCTGCCTTAACGTTACAAAGACGCTTGCTGATGGTACCAACTGTACATTTAAAGGGGCAGGTTGAAGATAAAATTGATGCATGCGTGATATTATTGTTATACGTGATATAAAGAAGCCATGAAGCCAAAGTAGTTGTGAGCTTAATGATTCTTGGCTGGTTGTACCTTTTCACTTTGTGGTTTCTGAATTCGCAAGCCCAACCTCCCTTGTATTGTAATGCTAATGGTAATGGTAATGATAACGATAAACATATACATAGCTATTTCGTTCTTACATTATGCTTTATAATTGAATTTTATATGAGAAAAAATATCATAGTGGACGTTAATTCTTTGACGTTCTATTCGTTTCCTCGAATTTCTCTTCACACTTCAAAGAATCCTTTTAGATTAATCTTCCCGACAGGTTGCTCCTTTATGAGTTCATCGTCTCCAATCGCTGTTGCACATTTTCATTAAAATTGAGGGTGACTTGAGAACAACAAATTGGAAAAAATCGTGAGAGAAGTGAAAATGTTGCAACAAAACTCAAACATTTGTTTCTCATTATCACAGTGATTGCAGAAGCTTCTGTTCCCTTTTGTAAACATGGTAGATGGTCTAGTAGGAAACCATAGATCTTTAAAACATCGAAAATTAGTATGTTTGAGGGAAGTCTCTATTATGCTTTAAAATCCTATCTTATAAGACATAAATTAAAGACGTATCGACTATGTCTCGTGTCCCTTTTTGTGAAGACGTCTTTGCTCCTATTATATAAGTTAAGAAGGAAACTATTCTCAATAACCCTGGGATGGGCTGGATCCACTTTTTAAGTAATAAATCGATTATAAGACATGGTTTTACCGACATATTTTGGATATTGTCTTTCATCTTTCTAGTATATAAATATTTCTATTGAGATTTATTCCTTTTGGTCCTGCTGATCTGGGCATGTCATTCATGCTCTTCATTGAAAACAGCATAGATCTATATAAACTTACCTGTAAGTATTAGGCGGCCAGATTATTCACAATGTGTAGCTATTCAACCTTTGTATTCCCATCATTGCCTGACTGAAGCTGCAACTAATCCTTACAGTCAAGGGTCGACACAAAATAGCCACAAACAAGTAAATCAGTTCCCCAATTTTCCGCGATGACCGTTAAAAGTATTACCATATACCCATGTGTAAACCAAACAGAGGTACCTCCTTACCACGTAACTTGTTGAAACAATGAAAAAGGGAGTAGTAAAATGGCGTTTTTTATGGCTCGAAACAGATTTCATTCTGCCACATTCACCATGTCTCCATGTCACCAGTACTAAAGAGACAAATTACAAATTACATATATATAACTAGAATACATATGAATTAAATGATCTGAAGGATCCAACGCTTTTTCAGCCTCAAGTATCGTTTTTCAAATTTACCTTCATTATACTCACTGTATAGTAATTTCCTTTTCAGTAATTTAAGTTGGTAGAACGTGACGTAACCCGAGTGGCTACCGCGTGTAGTAATGACAGCCGTGATGTATACATACATATAGGCTCACTCTAATCCCAATTTAATTTACCTTCATGCCGCACTATGATACTTGGTTCAACTCCTCACTTCTTCACACACCATTGTGCTGAAACTGGCGTGTTTAAGCGATGGTGTATTGTTGGAGTCACACGATACTGGCAGTACGGAAGGAAATGTGAGTTTGCACGGGAGGTCTGAGGTGAGACGAAGTAGCAAATTTCACCGCTTTGGCATCTCGGCAAATCACCCCATCTGGCGCCGTTCCTGTGAAGCTAGCCCAGCAGTACACTATCCGCCAGAGCTACACTATGTTAGCTCAGGTCGAGTTGCATCCGTGGCCACCTTGATTCATAAGCTGTAAGTGCCTGCAGTCTCCTGCAGATATTTCATATAACCTAGTCCTTTGGTTGGAGAGTGTGTCATTTCCTTAGCCTGGAAGCCTAGCCCAATTGCTCTCACATGTTAGGCCAGACAACGCCCACCGTTTCTCTAGGGCATTGAGGGATTGCATTCAGCTGGTACCTGACAGATACTTGTTGGATTTTACGCTGGTTCCCCGTTAGAGGGTGTTGCAAAATATGTTAGTTTTTCAGGGAAGTATTTTAATAAGTTATTATCTATATTTATAAACGGTGCCATTCCTTCATCTTCTATTTCCATGCATTTCAAACGAGTGTAGATAATTCATTTGAGAAATCTCATAATGGAGAGAGGTCGTTGCTCTCCTTGCCACTGCAAATGAGGGGGGAACCAGCATAAGTTCAAGGTCGCTCATTCGCTACTGAAGGTGCATTACATGTCCCAGTATTCATTGGGGCAGGTAACCAGTCTAGTCATTTCCTACTCTTGAAGCCATCTATCCATGCTCCTACTTCCTTTTGTGTGTATTTTGAATAAAATAACCATAAAGTGAGCTATGAATGTTTCTTTATATGTATAGGGGTCAGGGTAGTCGAGCTGTGTTTGTTTCACTTCACGCTAGGTGCGCGAGTGCCGATCCCCGCTGTGCGGTAAGGCTGGCGGACTTGTGTATGCAAATACTATGGGGTTGCCAGCATTACGTAACTCAGTAAGTATATAGGCTGAGTCCGCAGCAGGTTGACAGATCTTCTTGCGGTGCCTCCCTGTAGAGTGAATGCCTGGAGCCTCGGTGTTGGTTAGGTTTCCCCGTAAACCTTTCAACGGTGAAGAGACCAGAATCTCTTCCCACAAATTACTTGGTGCCCCGCAGCACCAAGGGACTGTAAGAGCATTAAATACAATAAAACCTGAGTATCTAAATAGTCCGGAGTCTGGTTTTCTGGCCTAGGCTAAGCTTGGTTGTAGATCCTGCATCTCCCAGCCTACCTCAGATCAAATCCAAACCAACCCCTGCTGTAGCGGTAGCACGGGTTAGCGACTTTGTCTCCGCCACTGGTTAGGTAGTAGTACCGCGGAGAGTGGTCACACACTCTCAACGACATAGATTTGATCACCACCCTCGTAGTGTAAAAGAACCTTGAGAAAGTCTGGTAAGAACCTATTTATAATGGTTCACTGGACGTTAAATCAAAACCAAACAAACAGACAAGCTTGATCCGAGGGTGAGAATTTGCGAGCACGCCCTGGGTTGATCATACCATTCTCTTAGTTGGAACAGAGTAGAGACATTGGTGGCAGCCAATCTACCCCTCACCCATTCCTAACGATACCCCTTAGACAATGTTCAATCTTCTTTGCATAGATGGCACGAGAACAAGCAATCCTAATCTAGCGCTCAGAATGGATGGTTCTTGATTGGTATCCATTTTGGGGTCAAGGGTTCAGGAACAATACTAGATTCATGTTTCCAATTAGCCATCAGCGTCGTGTCTTAATGTGCAGAGCAGGCTTCTTATAACTGTGATACTGAAACTATGGAATAACCAGCCGTTGACTTTCTTGGACCGGAACAGCGTTACCCCGTTATTAGAATCTTAGCATTCATAATTGGATGTCATTGGGAAACAGTTTAAAAATCTATTCTTGCGTCCTCTTGAATTCTAAATCAATACGTGCATATCAAACTGATTTGAGAGAAACAGCATAGGTAAACCTCGGCGGGAGACTGTAGTTGGGGGCGTCCACCAACCACGACAAGGCTACGACAATGTCCATGATTGGCCTACGATTGGAGGCCTTGTTGTGGTTGGTGGACCCCAGTTCCCGACAAGAGTCTACGACAAGGCCACGACAAGGCCAAGATTGGAAGCTTGTCGGTACCCTTCCGACAAGGCTACGACAATATCAAGCATGTTCGATTTTCTCCATGACTGGTCCCTTGTTGTGGAGTGTCATGGCGTGTCAGGAGCGTGTCACAGAAGTCTACGATAGGAAATTTTGGTGGAGCATGCCCTTCCCGACATGCCCCGACAACGCTGTCGTAAAGCCCCCCTTCTTACGTCAAGGCTGCGACAAGCGCAGATTGGAACTTTCTTGTCGGCGCTTGCCGTGGTTGGTGGACGCCCGCCTTTAAGGTACTACCGGAATCCAGAAGGTGCCCAGAGATGGCCATTTTTGGAATTCTCTTTTCCGCACGAATGTATTGTGTTAACATCGACTAAAAACAAACACATACAGTTTATATTTCTTGTAGAGACTGTTTTACACTCTCTATACGCATTATGTTCACCTTTTTAACAAAAAATGTATCCTATTGCCAAAGTTACAGTGGTTTTCGTTTGTGTTTCATGAATATAATACAAAGCCGTGAAAAAGTGTGCAGGGAGCGATCTAAGTTAGATGCTGTTAGGGCCAAGTTTGCACCAGCCGTGTCTGCCAAACTGCCCTGAGATGTCACATGACATATGACGTTGTTACTTTCACATCACGTGTGCACATCTATATCTCTACGGCATTCTGGGATTGCGGGGTGACTATCAGAAAGTAGTGCGTCGTTGCAAGAATCATCGGCTTCGGGACGTAAGAAAAAAGTGTTCTTATACGCTAAAGCCTGATATAGCAAAATCCAATCTCCCTCCGAGCGCGGAGCCCATGCGTCATCCCGGTTATTAGATGCTTCTCCATATACTGGCAACAGTGACGGACCGGAGTGGGATGTGAAAGGCCGCGTGAAGTGCTTGCCCACGGCTCGGCCACTGCCAAGGCGACCGGTGGCAGACGGGTAGGGCCATGTGGAGAGGCAGCGTGCAGAAATACCAAGCCAACAGAGCGTGTTTCCCCTTAGACTTCAAACCAATCTTCTAAAAGGTCTCAGGGATTTACATATAAGTACTGGCCAAACCTGATTTACATCTCACAGTGTCGACAGGAACGAGGACACGTTTGTGATTTATTAATCATAGCTGTATAATACATACCCTCCTGGATATCAGGAAAAAAGTAATAATCTTTTATATATCCGTCATTTCCATTTTGCAACGACGTAGATAGCGTTCTTGGTTTTTCTTGTCCAATACTATATTCTCTGTATGTATCGGAAATAGCCACGTTAATAGCTATGAGATAAGCAACAGGAGAGCGAATTGGTCTGGAGAACACGGGCTGGTTCAATACGGTATGTGTATGTGTTTTTTAGTTTTAGTTTTGCAGCAAACTTTTATCTTAATTGAACTTCGTTTTACAACGGCATTGTTCTTTGTGCTCATGCTGTTCTATAAAATGGCAAACCTCTCCATTTATGTTTCCTTTTACATAGCCTCATTTACCCTAGTTGCTTCATTCGTAGTATCATATAAAATTCATCTGCTACTCGCTGAATCCGAACTACATTTAGTCACAAACTATACATGATCAATTCACTTCAATATTCAGGTCGCATGACTTACTCTTTTATTTATATATTCTACAGCGTGGCTGTTGTGAATTCGGCGCCTACATCCACAATTGACATTCTTGGTAGTTTTCATTTGTATTTACTACGGTCATTGTTATTCCCTCCTAGTCGTGTTCCTTATTTTCTAACGTGTCTCAGCTTTCAGTAGCAGCCGTGGAGTATAGACGTAAGCACCCGTCTCGCGTAGTAGCTTTAAGAAGCATTTATCAGTCAGCCTATATATTTCATTCGGTGTTACCATCTCAGAATAGGCTATTGTCTTCATGGTGCACTTATTGATAGATAATCAGTAAAAACAGAGAGTTCTCCCTTTTCAGGAACACATTGTGGACCAAATAAAGGATATGAATCACATGTGTTTTATCTTGGTGAACCAATTAAGGTTCTTTCCAATATCATTGAAGATACATCTCGGCATTAACATAAACAAAATCAGAAAATAACGTTGATATCCAATCTTAACATGTTATATTGTTTTCCACAAACTGTTCGATAATCTGAGCAGCGGAGAGTACATTTGAAGAAGCATACTGGCGAAGTAACATTTGTGTAGGCTTAAATTTCATTCGGAAGTATATTTTTCTTACAAAGTAAGTTCTCCAACATCCTGCTCAGCGACATCAGGCAAGACACCTGTGAAACTCAGGGATGAAGCACCATCACTCCTCGCACCACCACCGTCTACTCATAGTAACTTCTCAACGTTTACCCTGTTAACATCCCGGTGCCATTCATCATCACTATATCTAACCTCATCAAAACGTACTTCCTGGTATGGAGCTAATGAAGACAGGGAATCCATTCCCGATAAACTTGTTTGCACCTAACTTTGAATTCGTAAATAGTAAGAATGGAGGCTTGGGTAAATAAGATTCTATTTTGATACATATTGACGGAACCTTATGGTGATTTCTTTAATAAAATAGAGACAGGCAGGGGTGGTGTTGGAAGTAGGCGATAAATGGAAAGTGAGGTGTGGTTTTCAGGAGGGACAAGACCGTCCCTAACCATAAAGGCCACGAGCAGTCCGTTTAATAAGCTATTTACCCTCACATTATTGATTAGAACATAGCTTGTCCTGACCCCCTGGTCTGGCTCATTATATTGAAGTATCCAAACATCAATCGAACCATCTCCTTAATCACCAGTCCGTAATGAATGCATGCTAAGCCAGGTCCAAACTTATCGAGTAACTTGACACTCTATATCTTCTCCTCACTGCGCCTTTTATATGAATTTTGTTAGAGGCGACCCGATTGGCCTAAACGTCAATCTTGGGTAGGAAACGTCAGCCTTGGATAGTAAACGTCAGCCTTGGGTAGTAAACTCACGTAATTCCACCCAGTAGCGTGGCCCCGGTAACCATAGAGTGTTCGGCCATAGGTATATAGGAAATGATAATATTGAGTTATCTTTGGGAAGTACGAAGAGAAGAATGAAAACCATTTACTATTGATTAGACCAACTGAACCATGCTGACTGAAATAAATAAGCGGCAGCAAGACCAACATATGGCTATATTTGTCTACAGGTTCTATAGAAGCTGTAGTATGAGTCCGGTAAGTACCCCTTGGTGACATGTGTTGATACTCCAACGGGAAAAATGGTTGTTTGACTATATCTAATCGTTCTAGATCTTATTCAGCACACCTGTATGTGACGAGACTCTCCATAATCACTTTGTTTACCCGCACTGACTCGGGATCTGAGACCCTGATAGTGTGTTCTTAGAAGTATGGACGGCTAATGCTGTCTCAACGAACATACTTAAATATTATCAAACGATAACCCTTGTGCGAGGTAGAGAAAAGGGTCTTCATGTCCAATCCTATATTATTAAACGAACCTCCGGCTATGTGGATGTCTTGTTCTCAATTTGCCTATTTGTGTAGACTGCAATCCTTTTTTTTTTATTCAATATTCTTTTACGACATCACGTTCACCAATAACCTGGCGATCCTCAACGCGGTTGTCACATATAACAATAAAAGATGGACGGAACATATTTATACAATAACATGGACAAGACATCACAATCACTTTCAGACCATCTCTGGAATAATAGTGACTTTTTCAAGACATTGCTCATAAAGCCACACTAATCAGTTAATCTACAGGAATTCTTTATACTTATTGTATACATATAAGGCACCCCCCATATTTGTTTCCGTGTAACTCTGATCAGTTCTATATATTGATATGTTTAGTAAGTTTGACATGTTTCTTGTATATTCTAGTTTAACCACGTTTCACTTAGGGCTATAAAATCTATGTTTTGAAAACTATAGCTGAAGTCTCCCATTTTGGCATACACGCTTCTAACATCTGCTCCTATTAGTTTCATTCCTTTATTTCCAACAACGAAACACTACTTTATTTCCAACAACAAAACACTACTTGCTACTATTAATTTCGTAGACAAGGATAGCCAGTTCAGTTGGGTTAGACCCTTGGAATTCACTAGAATAACAAGCGAAATAGAGATTGAATCTTAAAGAATCCACTTTTTTCCTATTTAACCAATTGAACCGTCATTTATTTCATATATTGTCATATCCCTTTTGGTACATTTATACGGTCATACGTGAATCATTTTGTTCTCGATAGGCTTTTACTAGACAGTAGGTCTGAAGACCAGAGTCAGCTTTACTGAAGTTCACTCCAGCTGTGAGCTAAGGCAGACCTGCTCACCAAGCCACTCCATAAGACGCCTGATGATATACTCACAGGTGCTCCGCTGTTCAAAGAGCAAATTGTCTCTGAACGAAAAAAACCTATATTTTATAGACCCTGTTCTGAGCGGAGCGCCTCCTCGGAAGATGGCTCCCAAAGCCCAGCCTGGTACCAGACGGCCCCACCTGAACGAGTCACTTAGCGCCCCAGCCGGAGCAATTTGCAGAGGCATGTGTTGGGCACGACAATAACTTACAATTACCTGGCTATAAGTACACATCTTTTCCGCTTGGAAATAGGGACCAGGAGAGAAGCCATAAAGTATCCTAGGAGATAATCGACCAAGCCTAATCATGGCACGAAGCCAGAGACGGAATTGCTCGTTGTTTTGTCGCGGGCCTAACATTGCTTTTACTCATGTCTAAGGCGTGAAGAAAGATGATGCTGACGATAAACTCTTATGATTTACATCAGTGTGTCTGGATGCCCTAGCATATAGCTTAATAGCAGATTTTGCTTTTAGGCTAATCAAAAAAAGAACTTGTTTCTCGTCACCGCGCGCATCAGCAAAAACGATTTTAGAAGATTTTTTTTTTTTTTGGGGGGGGGGGGGGGGGGGGTTTGAAATAAGATGAACCTTGATAGAAATTATGAAAAGTATGTGTATTTAATATCAATTTAAAGCTCCTGGTGCCAGGGATGCTTTCAATGTATAAACAGTATAAATTTGAAAACCCCACGTATGCAGACACCCAGCATAAGCGGTCACTTTGGCCTGGAACGGAGGGTGACCGCTTACGCAAGGTTTTACTGTATGTCTAAAGCCCATACTGTTCAATTGTGAGGATTGGCGAATGAATTCGAAAGAGTTAAAGAAACATTCTTTTTGAGTCACTGATGCATTTCAACATGAAGCCGTAATAGATGACATGAAGAGAAAGGATGCCTCACATCTTTCAAAAGGAAGTGTAGCTAGCAGTTTCAAATACGTTAATTCTTTTAGAGAGGTATCAACACTCTACATGATTTAACATTTGCGCAAAACTTCTCCCTCGCATTCGAGATGCTCCGCCGGAACCCGTTTGAACCCTTGTGGGGGGTGTTGGGTGCGTATGACGGCCTCCGAAGACTCGGCTGTGTGCCTCGTATTCATCGACTTTGTAAATGATTTAATAACGAACTCACTAATATTCTTTCAATAGATGTCCTTTCTATATAATAAAGGAAGGTACGAACGATTGCGTTCTCGACACTTGAAGAGATTGTAATTTGACTGCCTTTGAAGCTCGAGTAATGGTGATGGTAAAAACACAAATCGCTGATTTATTATCAAAAACAATATTATGATACTATTCCAAGATCCACTTAAATGCGTTCTTACCGGTCATAAATGAAGTCCTCATTTCTGAGGGTGGATAGTATTTCACTCAATTTCCATCCTACTTGTACGTTACATCTGTAGCCATTATCATAATCGATACTCCACTACAAAATATGTTGACATTGTTAGGATAGTATAAAACCTAAATATATACGTATAGAAATCGTTTATGATAACTGTATAATTGAAAAGAAAGAAAGATCTAGCCTACCGTAGTGGATACCTGTCAACGGGTGAATTTTCGTATAATTTTATTGCAACAGTAAATTAAAAGACAGAACCGTGAAATAGAATACCCGACAGAATAAGAAATAATATTTGAGAGTATTTTTGAATTCTATATACGAAGGTACTCTGTAAGATATTGGCAACGTCACGAAATCGTGAGAATTTTCCTTGTGCCATGGGTTTTCAAAAGACAATGCAACACCGCACGCGTTAGCAAAACAAGTTATGCACGTGTCTCAGCCACTGCAGTAAAACGCTCTATGAGGGTTCTTTTTAGAGGATGTTACTCGGGGAAGTGCGTGGTAACGGGTTCCAGATGGCGGTAATGATCACCTGACAGAGTGAGTAGCTCATCGCGATCCGTCTCAACCTCATGAGCAGCTCGCATTGTAAGACCTAGCGGAGCCGGTCTTTCCAAAACAGCTGCATACCCACCTACTCAGCCTGATGTCTTTTTTTTCTTCTCTACAGCAAAAGTATATAACTTACGTGTACATCCAAGCAGAGTGTGAATGGATATTTCACGTGTAAAACACCGAGAATTATATATCCTTGTTGATGTGGAAAAAGATATGAACATGTTATGATAAAACAAGCTTGATGAGTTAATCCCTAGCCTTCAGAGTGAGCCAGCAAGAAATACATTCTGTTATAACAAAGAGAAACTGGTTCCGGGTGAAAGGATTTCAAAATTGCGAGGTGAGGATCATTCAAGTTAAAGTATTGATTAATTTACCTCCGATCGACAGGGGGGGCCATGTTCACCTTCATCGAATAACTCCAATTTGTATGTTTTCTTCGCTACACCTCGACCAGTAGTATGTAACGAAGGAGGGTGCTGCCATAGGGATATAGGCTAAATGATTCAAAATACCACTATGGACACATACAGACACCGACATTTCACACGAGGCAGACTAGTAGCTCTATACCGAATTCTGACATTAGAAAATACAATAATATTAAAATTGCACGTGAAAAGTTCGATGTTTAAAGTCAGTTGAATAATTTAAGATGGTTATTGTCGATTCTCTTGGCTTTATCGTATTTCAGGCATGTAGCTAGATGTGACCTTATCCTCTGAATTTGCTCCTTATAAAAGCTCATCAAGCCCTTTACACTCTACAGGTTATAAATTCTCTTTCGATATTGCGATAATTTGAAGAGTGAACGTCGGCTTGTTTGTCATTTCTTGAAGTATAAGTCAGTTCAAAAATAGGCAGTTCGATTCCTCAAAATACTCCCCGATCAGTGCCACACAGAAAAAAAGAAAACACAAAATCATTTGGATGTCGTCTGGTAACGGACCAGTTTTAACACTCCCGTCTTGTGAATCACAATCCTCGGATGTTACCGCATATTAACCTTGTCCGGACTCCGACGCCCGGAAGTGCCGCCGGTAAGCCCTGCTCACGCCACACCCCATCACCTCCGCGCAATAACATAATCCCTGAAACTAGTTCCTTGCGCTGAGCAGTAATCCTTCATACGGGTCGTTTCTCGCGTGAGCCGTTAGGGGGCGTACCTTTTATAAACAGGGCGCATGCGGGAGGTGGCGTTGGGCGGAAGAGGATTGGCGGAGAGCACAACGCATGCGCCCCACCGGCGTTCTGGTCGAGCAGAACGAATTTATCGCGGGATCCAATACATGGAAGTCAAATTGATCGGTGGAATCTGAACTATTCGTGCTTCACCAGTGTTCCACTCTCCAAGCTGAGACTCAGCTGACGTGTCTATTTGGATAAGAGCTAACCTATGGTTAGGAAGTGCCGCTGACGGTTGATTCAGGAGGGTTAACAGTTTAAATTTCACCAGAATTGCTCTCTGAAACCAAATATTAAGCCTACTATCATAAAAAGGAACATATAGATGGGTTGCAGAATGGCATGTCATTCTTCTTTCACCTAAAGGTTTGATCTCAACTGAAACTTATAAACTTCACTTGGTACACTTAAAATGACGCAAGGTACATAAGATCGGTCCATCAAGGTATTGCGAAAATCTATGTACAGGTTAACAAGGCTGTATCACCTGCCTCTCATCTAATCAGCATATCCTTTTCATTATGAACACTAGGCCAGGATGTATATGTGAGGGTCACCCTCTGGCATACAGGAGATAAGTTCAATATACATAAACACATACAAATCTGAGTGTGCGTGTACATTCTGTACGGTAGTGGAATTGTTACTATGTTTGTATATCATGCCACAGAAGGTATTATGAGAAGACTTCTTCATGATAGCAAAGATTTAGATAGTCACTTTGTAAATCTATCTGATTATCTAATAAGAATGCGTTTCATATTTTCTGCCTCGGGCGTGCAGTACTTAGAAGGAAACCCACGAGATAAAAATAGCTTGGTCCGTACTCCACCGAGTTTGACTTCAGAGTAATTCACTCAGCTTGGCTTCATGGATTACTCTGCAGTCAAAACTTTCATCGAGTGGGTTTATGATTTTATCTCACCCCGTATAACATTATCTATTGTAAAAATGAATCACCCAATTAGCCATTGAGTATTGGGTACAAGAACTTCACGGCCGTGGAGTACGAGATCTTAATGTTAAGCCTATGGAGAAAAATACCGGAGTGAGATAAAAACTTTATACTTCATCCTGCATGAACGTGAAGTGATTCGTAGACGTATGTACACGGATGTATAATGTTGTCCTGTTTGCTATTCGGGGAACACAGTTAAGCCTTATTTTCGGATCAACTTAATGCTAAGAGGGCAGTCCGGATGGAGGGATATCTTCTATCACGGAAAGACAAACATCTCCAACACCTGTTTATCCATAAAACTGATATCTGATATTGCCAGACGGAATCACACAGAGATGTTGGCGTCAGATAAGTGTGGAAAAAAGATATAGTTCCTTGTATGAGGTACATGAATCTATCTGCCACGTAACAGATGAAACGATATTCAATCAGCAAAAAGCAGAATTGAGTCGACATTTTCAGTTAAACCGTGACATTTTACTTCTTCAGTATCTACAGAAGAAACAAACTTACCTCTCTTTCGAAAATGCATCTCTGAATCTAATAATTCATTATGTAAACGTCAAATGAAACGAACAAAGATCATAATAATATCCCAAATATAGTACCATAAATATATCATTTAGTCTAAGTGTGTCTATATTATGATGGGAATTCCCTGAGAACTAAATAGGTGGGTTTCTGTAAAAGTATGAATGTGAAATATGATGGAAGTAGAGAGTAATGGAGATTATAACGGTAATAATTTAATTGGGTGGTAATGTATCAACACGGGGTAGAATAACAAACTGTAATAATGAAAGTGCGAGTGGATGGCAAAAAATTGTAGTGTGTTTAGATTTATATGTAGGTCTAACTCTAGAGGCGGAGCATCCTGAATTTTTTCTGTGACTGACCCGGGCAGGAATCAAAAGTCCATCCATTTCCTGTTCACCACACTCCACTATACTTTAACATTGTGGAAAAACAGTTGTGCTCATGCATAAATAGAAAAAAGGGCATCGTCTGAAAGTATACCGTTTGGGCACCCTCCTCAACAAAGTCAGTTTTGAACAGATAAACCTAATCTTTTCGTTATATATTTACTAAAAGCACCTTAAACCAAAATTTAAGATTGTAAGCCACCAGTACTACAGCCATTTTGGATTAAAAGATGGCTGCCAAAATGCCATGGGAGAGCTAATGATCCTAAATCTTATTGCCAGATTTGAAAGTGTGATACCTCAGCCTTAGGGTATTTACAGGTGTATCACCATGACAACTAGGATTGTAAAATTTCTGTAAAAATTGCCTTAAAAAACCTTGAAATATCTAGTTTCTGCCATTACTGTCATATTCCAAGTGCAACACCTCTATTTAAGGGTTTTTCATGAGTGTAGAATTGAGAGGACATCTTAGAAATATGATTTGACCACTTCCTGTAAGGATACAATGTTACCATGGCTGAAACCATAGCCAGTAATACCTCGCCTGACACCACCGGAGAGTTCAATCCCTCCCTAAATGGTTGGACTTTATAGAACCCAATATACCTCCACTAGTACTACCCAATCCACATCATTCCTTTAAATCTAGAGGTTCTAAGCTTTTCAGAAATGTATAGACTACAAAATCTCCATGAAACCCCAACACATCTAAAATATCAGAATGATGAACCCGAGTATTTTGCACCGTAACAAAGGATCAGGATACGTTCAGGAGAGCAGACACTCGCCGCATATTTGGTTTACGTGATCGGCAGTGTATATATGTAATGAAAATATGATTTGAAAATATTAAACACATATAATATGTACAATAAAGGCACCCCGGTTATCGTTGTTAGCATTCTGGTCTAACATCCTAGTTAGTATTAGAGAAGAAAAGTGGCCTACACATGGGACAGGAAAGCACCTTTCATGCTCTCGACGTCATTTGTCTCGCATAGACGTCACACTATGACACGTCAATTTCCGACGTTTCTGAGCCCGTACCTCTTACAGCAGATTGCCATTAGGACGGCCGGCCGCTCTGCCCCCACTCACTAATTAATGTGCAAAGTTTACGCTACTTTCTGTCTCTCCCACTGTCATATATTTCTGTCGATGGGCACCACATTATCTTGATGGGAGAAAGGCTTATAAAATACAACCCCCTAAGCGGTACCTTTAATGAGTAGGCGCATGTGAAGCCCTATCATTTAGATTTATCATGATCTGCTTTGAAGCCAATTTAGCTTCAGGTGCTTCTAGTGATAAATGGTGAAAGCACACACATAAAAGTGAACGATGATGCATGGAAAAGCTAGCTCAATATGGACAATAGGCGCCATATTAACCTCCATCTATAATGGTAGTAGGCTTAAAGATGACAATAGATTTGAATGCGTCATTAAACACAGATTGCAATGATGTACATGCTGACAATGCAATTTTAATCGTACCGGAAGCCTGCGCTGTCATCAGAGATAAATCAGTAGTAGCTTCAGAAGAAGAAGTATTCCTTTCAAATTGTTAACATCCAAACGTTATTTCATCACAAGTCTGACTTTATGAATTATACAATATAGATTTAGAATTAAACAAGATCTTGATTCTTTTTGTGGGAACCCATGAATTGTGGAATATGCCCGTGGCCATTGTGAGTATCTCAGGGTTCACTCATAAATCTGCAAGATACCGTTAGTGCGCTGAGGTGATATAAATATTCTATATGGCAAGACTACATACGAAACCCACTCGGCATCGGCTTCGCAAGAAGAAGTATATCTAGCCTCCAGTCCCATGATCATGTATTGATTATCAAAACATGTACATTTAAAACAAAGTTTTATTGCACCAAACGATATTTACAGTATATAGTCATACTTCCTCACACATGAACATCATGTGATCTCGGATAGATTGTATACGGCTTCGAACTAGTAAGTGCAGGTCAGTGGAAGAGGAGAGAACAAGGAATAATGTGGGATGTAAAAGTGAGAGTGGATGCAAATTAATTGGGTGCAATGAGTATGAACATATGGTAATTCACGTCAGGTGGCAAAATGCCTTTTGAAATCTTTGATTGCAGACATTTGACTGATGCATCCTGCGTATTCAGAGAGTGTATCCCTTCTATTCAACAAGTACTTCATGTTTGTGTTTACATTGGGTTTCAAATAAAGTTTGAGGTCACTTCTTGTGTGACAAGTCGTACAATCAATGTTATGAGGGTTGTGTGATATCGTGTACATTGTATAACGTATTCCTGCAGGACTTATGAATGATGTCAGGATGTCCCCTGCAATGAAGGCAAGCACCCAAGCGTATTGACTGAGCCTATACCATTAGTGTCAATTTCCGTGAAATGCACAGTTCCTGCGGTCTAATCTCTTGACGGTTTAGGGTCATTTGTGTGGGGAAAGACCTCATAATCATAGGCTAGCCTGGCAGGTGAAGGGGAACAGGACAGCCTCTTGGCATATAACATGATGTCGGGGGCAGGATCATAGCATTCTGTATCTTATAGAGAATTATTACAACGTTTTGCGGCAGTTAGTAAGAAAATGAGGATGTTTGATTGATTTATCTTACTTTGCTTGTCTTTCAGGAGCGGCCCTTGCGAGTTTAGGAGGAGAAATCGATCGATATATCATATCAGGATCTCTAGGAGACTCGCCCCCGCCTTTATGGTGGCTTGGGGTTACAGTAAGTCACCGACCCCGCTTTCTACATAAATCCCTCTGGATATTGTATACATAAGAAGTAGATCAATATTAAACAACTGAACAAGAACTTTCACCAGTGAATGGCAGGGGACATTAATGGTAGAACTGAGCAATTCCGAGCTTCTGCAGACTGATCAACATCAAATCATTACGGAAGGTGCAGTTTTTAACGTAAATAATGTTTAGTATAATATATAATAAAGGGACATATCTTCCGCAATAGTTTGCATCACATGTCAGGTACTTCGGGGTTAAATGCAGATAACTTACAGAAATGTTAGCATATATCTTTTCCTCATGAGTACTGGAAGAAACAATACGGAATCGTGAATACCCTAGAAAGGCGCATTTTTTATATTTTGAAGGCGATATTGCCTAATCAGAAGGGTATGCAGATGTTTCGGCCCCTTCGGCACCTCGGCTCCCATTTCGCTGTGTCATCTCGGCCCCCTCCCGGCCGCGTTTCACGCTTCCTTAGCAGGGTTATTGGATAGGGTTAAGGATAGGGGTGGGGATAGGGTTAGGGTTAGGGTAAGGGATAAGGTTAGAGTTAGGTCCGGCGTCCACCTACTACGATATGGCTCCAATATGGTCTATGATGCACCCCTCGAACAAAAATCAAAATCGCGTCGGAAGATCACCTAATATCGGGGCAGTTGACCACGTTTCTGTGATTAGACACCAATAAAAACCCCATATAATGCGTGGTGGATTGGCTTGTCTAGACATATGTCTACGATCTTGCACCTTCCCGATATGGCACCGATTTTGACATTTTGTATCGGTGCCATATCGGGAGGTCTACGATTCTATCGTAGTAGGTGGACGCCGGGCTTTAGGGTTAAAGTTTGTGATAGGGTTAGGGATAGGGATAGGGAAAGAGTTAGGGTTAGCGATAGGGTCAGGGGAATGGTTTTCTGTTTGTTTGCTTCCCCAGAGAAAACCAAATTTGATGCCAAAAAAGGATAGGGTTAGGGTTAGGGTTATCTCACATGTTTTGCAAGATATGTTTTTGTTTTGTAAGATTCTTTATTGTGGATAATGGACAAGTACTATTATACAGCAAAGCTTGTGTCTTTGCAAATCCGTATTTTGGCTAAGTAATCACATTGGAAGGCATTTCCCGTTTTCGCGCATGAAGGTGTGAAAGCTGTGAAAGCGGAGGGCTGAGGTGGAGGGCGGGGGGGGGGGGGGGCGAGGTGGCAAAGGGGACATCCGGGAATCTTTGAGAAGCTGTGTTGCATGGTGTTGACATCTTCAGCTGTCTGAGGTGAAGGAGGCAGTCACGCAGAGCACTTAAATAGCTTCGTTTAATTTTGATTGATTAATTGCAAGCGATTATATTGCTTTAAAGCAAACGTGGCTTGTTTTGCTGAACAAGGTCGAATACCGCTCAAAGATTTCAAAGAACCTATGCTCGCGACGATGGTAATGGTTAGTCTTTTTGAAGCGACAAACAATTGAATTGCTCCATATGCGAACACCCCTTCGGAAAGCGAGGTCGATAAATTTATCAATCGAAAGCTATTCATGTCGTCTATGTTACCTAAAATATTCTCATATGCTCCAAGTCACCAATGCCTGGGAGGCTTAACAGATCCCAGGCCGAATCTCCATACCTTATCTACGCCGGTATTAAAACTCAATCTATATATCCTGAGGAATTTATGGGACACATTATGAAAACCAAAGCAGAAAACACATACATGTATACATGTTGTACTACAGCCCAATAGAATAATTATTGAATGGCACCTAGTAATTGGCTTATGATAAAGTGAGCAAATACTCCCAATGGGTGTGAAGGCAGAAAAAAAATCGTATATTGAAATGTTTAGCATTAATACTGGTTTCAGGTTTTCTTTGCTGAGTCATGTGGTTTAGTGGTAGGCACGGGGACCAGGCTGTGCAGGCTTAGTTGGGCCACTCCTGACTCGGTGTGCCCGAGCAAACCTTAAGGTTTTATCACCGTTCTATACGGCTCGTGAAGTTATGGCGATGTATGGAGGCATAAAGTGACTTGAGATACACAATATCTCACGATATCTGGCCCTAGATGCTATGCTGGCATGGAACGGTGCGGTGCACACTGATTAAAGTATGTTTTATAATGTATGTATTATACATGTCGTGACTTGACCGCAAAACACCATCAACCAACCAATGACCAGCTCTCATGAACAATTATACTCTATTTTGGCCGACCTTCTACTAAAAGACACTCCTTTATTCAATGTTGTAGAGAATGTACATAATATATCTTGGAACGTTGAAGTCAAGATCTGCTCATTTCCCTTTTGGTTTTCTCTGTTATTAAATACATACAATAATAGGATACCAATACTTAAGCATGCCTTTCAAGAAACGACTGGCAATTGACCAAGCCATTCTACATTATCATTTGCATCGTCGAACAAAGCTAAACGTTATCGAATCTCAATTGCAAAAATAGAAAATCCAGAATAGAAAGTCACATCTACGTCTTCGGAGCTGTGCGGAAAATTGCTTTCATTAGAACATAATTATCCTTGTTAAAAACCGGTCAAAGGGTGGACCGATGGGCAGAATTAGCTTCCCATCGATTTTCCCATTTGATTACAACTTAATACATGGGTACTTTGTATCTGTTCCTATCTTTTAAAAAATTAATAGTACTTTTTAAATGTGAAAATCAAAATTTAGAAGAAATTCTCTTAACGAGAAATCTTGCTGAACTTGTAATTAGTTGTCTGAAGATGTGAGTTCAACAAAGGTACGTTATTTCCCTGAGGGAATACGTCTTTGTAGAATACTGACAGACACTATCATATCGATGGAATCTACAGTCGGCAGGCAATAATTGGCTTGCATTGAATGAATAGAAAGGTGATAATATAGGAAAAGACGTTGCTAGACTATTTTAGAGGATCGATTTTCTGATATAATCAAGTTTCTCAGTGTCATTTGATATATTATCAATGTATACAGACCGATAGATGATGATAAATAATATTGAATAACAAAGAAAGAAAGATATGATCTCAGAGAGCATCAATTGTTACCTCATGTTAACTAAATTATTTTCTAATTATCAATTATATAGTTTTAAAATCGCTGTCCAAACATCTATTTAATAATAACATTCTGGATTTCCTCTGGTGATATTGACTACTCTTTGTAAATCTGCCATCTGGGGCAGTTATCGCTCTGATAGTCCTATCTACGCTACGACATTTCCTCTAGGAGCTCCCTGCATTTTCTCCGAGTCTCTCATACGCTGGCTTCGTAGGTGTTACCTCAGTCAGCTCAACTCTCGTTAGCTTGCCCGGGTCCTTCCTAGAGTGACACTTGCTAGGAGCCTGCCGCTAAGCTGTGTTTATAACCAGGGCCTCGGGCGGCAAGCCGCGAGCAGCTCAGAGTCTCTTTGAGCAGGTCCATATGGTACCGCGCGTGTTTATGGTGTCCTCTCAAAAAGGATACTCTTAAAGGGGATCAGTGGCTCTCGACGAGTGAGGCAAGCGGTATTTATACATATCCTTCCTATGGGGTGCCAACTGTCAGTGTTGTTGCATGTTTTCTCAGTATGTCAGTATTCACCAAAAGGAACTGGAGAGAGATATACTATACAATACTGTGACTTTTAATAACAGAATTACTCTATATCTATAAACAGGAAGCATTTCTACAATGCGATTTTAGTTCTATGTTGTTGGGCATTGACAGAAACCTGAGTTTAAAAATACAGAACATACCCTGAATCTTAGATTTTATAACCTACCTATTATGGGGTCTCCATTGAAAATGTATAAGGCGCCTGGAATTCACTACCCGGAAATACAATACAAATAAATACAAATATTATTACACGACAACTACTCGGAGATATAGTGCAGAACCAATCAGTGTACAGATATTGATAATAATTCAAGCCGTTAAGACAGGACATTATATTTAGCCAACATGATTCAAATCACATGACGGAGAACATGACAGGACTTAACCAAATGTTTAACGGTTTACAGAAAACAAGACAAAATTTTACAACATGTGGTTCTCGTGTGAAGCCCTTTTTGATCTTGTTAATGTAATAGCTGAACGTCACACCTCTTTTGTTCTTTCATCAACTTTCAGAGGGCATCTATGACATCTAAGTCCCCCTCCATTTCTGGCCTTGTAGCCTACGAATAAGTTTTTCTGTTACTATCTTCCTTCTAAGTTCCCCTAGACAAAAGAGTCTTTGTGAATACTGTGTATGGTGCACTAGCCTTTTGGGTCTCATTGTGAACACATGCACACGGCTGTACGTGTGATTAGTATAGGGTGAGGCTGATGTACACAACTACGCAATATGACATATAGTTAGAGTGAGTATGATAAGTTATACCTTATAGTTGCAGATTTAGTTTGGACCATTTACTGTATAACCCTTTGTATGTGTGTTTATATCTTTTTCTGTTTATAAGCATGTCTGCCTGTGTGTGTGGTTGTAGCTATGCCTCTGTGAGAACGTGTGGACTCCCAGGAAATCCATGTTCTCTCAGGCCTACCCTTTTATGGCCCAACTTAGACTTGTTGTGATCCCTAAATATAAATGACCAGTAGACACCCTTCCACCTGGCTTATATACCCCCTGACTGGCCCCTCCAATGCACATGGGCCCATTATCTCACTGTCTCACTTATGTAGAACAAAGAAGCATAATCGGTCTCTGCGAGTATGGGCATTGCTTACGGAAGTCCATCCTGGTGCGTCCAAACATGTACGCACCGCATTTTGTCTCACCCTGAAACCTGCAACTGACAAATCCCAAGGGAGGCTGACACTAGAGAAAATCCCTTCAAGGCAACCCGCATTAAGAATTCTCCTAACGTACCATCCTTGTGTTTGGTAAAAAAAACATTTCAGTGTTTCTCCACGTCACATTGAACCATTGCCATTTAATTAGAACCGATTTATCCACGATTAAAAATGAGTTGTTTTTATCAGTCCAGTAGATACGCTTCCTGTTGAGAGCACTGATCAGTTATTAATCAGTTATTTAGCAAAAAGGTATCGATATAAATAAATTCAGCTTTTATATGTGCCGAACTGGATTTATTGTGGAACTGTAGGGCCCTGCATTTTGCTAAATACAACAGACTGTTTAATCTTTTTCATGATATAAGTACAGTCAATGATTGTGCTGCATACAGATATGAGTTCTAAATCAAACGAGTTTGCGACAACATTCAGGAAGTATGATTTTTTATCTAAAAGTAAATCTTTTATTAAAATGTCAGTTATTTCTTCTATACCCAGCTGCCACCTAAAATAATTCGATTTTACATTGATTATCTGATATCTCCAACTAGAAGACTGAACACAGAGCCTTCTAGCTTCCTGAAACCTGCTGATGGATTCACTAACCATCACATTGCACTTGAAATTCTAAGATATCCTTTGTGCATTATTTAGAAGCTTAACTTGATATTTACATAGGAGCAGAGTGTACTCCAGTACAAAACTCATGTAATACAACAAGTCAAATCTCTGCCTCACTCTTCAAGATGTAGCCTCAGGACCCTGCAAACTTTGGATAGCACCAGGACCAGGACAGATGTTGCACTGAAAAGGTGCCACTTGATAACAGTTATTCCAAAACTCTTTCAGAATATGCTTGAACTCAAAGAGAAATGAACACACTTAATGGTTGACAAGGAATAGACAGAAAAGTTTTTTTTTGAGCGTTTACTTAAAGAATCAATATCCAATGAGAGTATAGATGATGTGAAAGGGAGTGTCAAACCCCCCTCTCTTTATATAATATATATTTATATATAGTTATATACATGTATATATATGATGACCTGACATGCTGGTCACAATAATGCTCAAATGCAATCATTCTTCCCTCAACATAAGTATCAGAACTAGGGAACATAAGGAGTTTATCAACAAGGTCCATTCTTGGTCCTGATGTCACTGAATCTATCCTTGAAATTGCAGAGAGAAGTGAAGGCAAACTGTAAACAGTTTCTAAAAAGAATTCAATAAGAAAATTCAGAAGTAAATAGAAGGGGGCAAGATCAGAGTGAAATAAAAGGTGACTATCTATCTGATTATTATCAATCTTTATCGCGTAGTTGCGTGCTTTTTATCTCTTTATTTGACCAGAATTCGGAAATTTAAAACTCAATTCATAACACCATTTTGGAACATAATGCCTACAAATTGGTAAAAATATTCCAATTTCCCTTAATTATACTGGGGTTTTGTTTCTCTAATATTTGAAAAGATAGATGCTGGATAAAAAGACTGGAGATGCCACTCTAACCCTGTTTATAGTTAACATAAATCCGGAATGGCAGAATTTAGGAAATAATACTGTTTTACGCTATTTATGTGCATTCAATGATTACGCTGACTGAAGGATTGTATAAAAAAGAAATAGAATAATATCCCTTACTCCCTACCTCGGCTTTTTGAGTCATGAAACCACAAACACCCCTTTTTCTTTTGGGGCCTTACAATACCCCTTAAAACTTTCTATTGCAAAACAACATCTTCATTTTCTTGGTATTACTCAGAGAGACCCTCAAGAACGCCTAGGGGCTGTCTGTTTCCGTAATTAGTTCAATTAAAAGAGGAAACACGTAGAACAAAAGGCAGTTCTGAGACGTCTGTGACAGGACTATGAGTGGTTGGCAAGAGAAAAACCTCAATGGCAATGAATGCACTTTATGGACTGCGGTTATAAAAGCGTTCAGCATAATAATTACTGGAAGTCCTTCTTGTTTTAATCTCGCGTGTTTTGCATCGGTGCCGTGGGGTAGAGGTGGTGCGGCACGTATTTGACGGGTTGTTGCTGAGCAGAGATTATCCTGTGAGATTTCTGTTGCCATGGGCACTGTACAAGGATGTCAATCCATGGCAATATTATTTGTAGGAATCCAATAGATGGTATGCCTTTCTAATGCTTCCTATGAGATGGGACTGTCAGTGGATTTTACAGTCTTACGGCATCCTTTTCTGAAATTGATCATATCAATTATGAGTTGGCTGATAGTTGGTTCTCTGATGAATGTAATTGGTGACAGATTTTTGGATCCTCTTTTTTTATGGCACATGGAATTTGATTTTCACTGACAAAAATACTGCCTACCTACATCATACAACCACATTAGGTTTTCTTCAGCATCTCAGACCTCGGAATAACGTGCTGAAGAAAAGCCCAGCATATAGAAGCATATCATTCTGGAATAACTTACCGGAGGAGTTAAGAAAAATCCCAAATAAATATACCTTCAAACATTATCTGAAAACACTAGAAATTATTACATAGCACAAATAAGTGACACCAGTACCAAAGACAGAACCTGACTTTATAAGGTATCCACCTACATACGGGCGACCGAGTATCCTCTAACCAATATTGTACAACTCACTTTCACAATTTTTCTTCATCATAGACAAACAATCCATTCACCACCCCATGTTCACTTCTCAATGTCTATATCCTACATAAATCATAACTCACTTTGTATATTTCAAACTAGTGAATCCTAATCGCAACTGGTTGAGGAAATATCTATGTACCCCATTACCCTGTACTCCATTACCTTGCATAGAATGTATATAAGTAGAATGATAATGGTGGCAGACAACATTGTAAAATGGTCAACCTTATCCAAAGAAAAAAGTGTCAAATGCAACTTATATGCTACCGAGGAGGTACTAGATAATATATATACGGATAAATAGTAATCTAATGTAATTACACTCATGCATGAATGTCCTTAGAGATATTCTTTATTTTGCTCCTTTCCTTAGGCTACTGTTGAGGCCTGCTTACAAGCAGGTAAGGCATTTTGAAAATAGAGACTCAATATCTGATTTACCACTTTACTCAATCATGCTAAGTCTCCAATAAGTGATGGTCATTTTGTGCTACAATCACTCGGGGATATGATGCAATGTGTACCTGAGTGTTTATTATTATTTGTAGCAATTTTCACATTTCCAATGTTAAATTTACAGTATGCAATATTGGCAATGTTTTCATGGCTGTTGGTATCATTTACCAGATGTAGGCCATCGGTCAAGTGGAAACTCCCCTATTAACCTTTGGCGTAGGTGTGAATCATAGTTTAGCTACTGTTTCCTAGACTGGATTCAGTCCTTGCATCCTATGGCTACCCCTCCGCCTACCTCCCTCCTCTCCGAGATTTCTGGGTCTGTCAGGCGTTAGGGAAAGTCCACATATTTCATTTGTTTTGTTTATCAACATCCATAGCCAAACACTTGAGCAAGTTTACTGTTTGCACTACCCCTAGATAAACTTCCTTCTGCCATGTAGATAATATGCCCCATAAAATACATCACGTTCACAAATTATAAGTACTACGGATGAATAATCACCACCGTCTTTATCATTGGACCCTGATAACCACAGTTTTATCAGATTGCTTATTATTGCACGTGTCACCTAAAGTTGAGCCACAGAAATCAGGTCGGCGGGGCCAGTCAGAGGGTATATTGTTACGGTGCTATCTGCACACAAAATAGTAACACTGTTGGAGAATTCCTAAGACTCTCAGTACCATCTCCTCAAGCATGCTAGCAAAAGTGCTAATTCCTATATACCCATTATTGAACTAACTAGAGTTACATACCGCTGCTGGGGGGTGCATTGAAAATAGGTTATGTGTCAAGGTTGACGTTTTCGTCCCGCTCTCATGTTTTCGTCCTGCTATGAGGTTTTCGTCCCGCTCTTAACACGTGATACAATACAGCAGCGGGACGAAACGATAGCTGTTGTGGTTACTCGATAAGGGTGGCCATTTGCTTCGGAAGTGTTTCAGGTAAAGAATTAAGCATTTTTATCGATATTTGATGGTATATAGGAATAGGGAAACCAAGTACTGGTAAGCAAAAGTCAAAGTTAGTCAGTAAGGTTTGGAAAAATTACTGCCCAAGGCGTCAGCCGCGGGTAGTAATTTTTCCAAGCCTTACCTCGTAACTTTGAACTTTTGCTCACCGGAACATAGTTTCCCTCTAATACATCTATAGTGACACCCATGCTGGACACGGACACCCGGCGGCCCAGCTCAAAAGCTTGGCTGTCTACGACGTCAGACACACCAGTGGCAGGACCACCAGCAGGGGCTCCAGCCACCTCAACCAACAGCCACCGCAGAGCCCTCAGCACCATCGTATGTGTATCTAATATTACACACACTCATTGAAACTGGTGCCCCTATCACCTCTACGAAAGACCAACCAAAGAAAGATAATGACACGAACATGGCCACAGAAATTGACACCCTCCACTGAAATCTTAAAGAACAGACTGACCGCATTGACAAGCTGGCCTGTGAAGACTCCATCCTGCAGGCTGACCTTCAAAATACCACAGTCCCCCAAAAGAACATTCCTGTGTTGAACCCCTCAGATATTCCCCTCTACAATCCCAGCACGATCATTGAAAGAAATCACAACTTTTGACAAGGTTGCGAGCAATGATAAATATGAGGCTTATTAGAGATACTACCATGGCATGGCGTAGTTACATGAATAGGATGCCAACAAACACACTGATGAATTAACCGAGAATGCAGAGTCCTGTTGGTCTATCCGTAATCCAGTGATGCCTGACATATCAGGGTCCCGGTACATAAGTTTATCACCAAGACTATCGCAAACTAATTGCGATACAAATTTTTAGCGATTATGATTTTGTTCTATTACAATTGAAATCTCTACCACGATCGCTGAGAAATCGCTAGACCGGTTATGGCTACAACTATGAATATTCAACGATCGAATTTAGCAGGAAATTCCCTCGTGAAGGCATTGTTTGAGATGGGGTTCCTAAGATTCCATCGCTATATTTTGTTAATGTTAATGTTTTTTTTTGTAGTTGTGGCCCTCCAGCGAAGATGTCAGCAATAAGTGTCGTTTTATAATGGTCGTAGTTGCTAAATCTCGTCGCTGCAGATTTTTTTCATGATTGTCAGCGAGCGATGAGATGACATGAAAATTCGTCGCTATACATACTATTTGTAACCATCGGAAACGCCAAACTACACTTTCATAGTTGTATCGTATAGACGAGGCGTAGCTTACACTTCTGCACCTAGGAAATTTTTTCCAACCCAAGGATCTCAATATAGACCCTAGCGGAACGAAGAAATTCACCAAATACACTTTCATAGTTGTCGATATTTATGTGAAGGGTCCCTTGCAATGCCTGACATATCCGGCAATTGTTACCTATATAGAGATGGTCATGATAAGTTACATATTGGAGAAACTCTACATGTGCCATAGTGAAATACATATCAAATTTAAAACTGGCAACTATAGTGATAACTTATGTATCCATTTTGATGCTTACAGAACACCTAGTTATGTTTCATATACTTAATACATTTCGCCATCAGTCTTCTGGATCTGGCCAGACGAAATCTAAACGAAATCTTGTATTTCCACTAGAATATTTCACACATGTCAATGGCAGGCTAATAGCAGGCTTTAAATCTCAACAATCTGCATGATCGGTATGCCCATAATCGTTGATCATGTCACATCTTGATGAATATATATACTGTGTATTCCCATTCATGTACTGCTATATATGATAGATAAAGGACAGAGAAAACACAGAAAATTGAGGTTCAGCTTTTTTTTCTGGGTACCGCCCGGTACCTTTCTTTCTGCAGCTGACATGTGGTTATAACACCGATAAAGACCTAATCTCACTCAAACATTGACGTAACCTTATTTTTGGGCCATATTCCTCTAGATCATATAAATTACGCCATCGAAACAACATGTCATCAGGGATATAGGATGACGTCTCCTTTCATACCTGAAACTAACACCAGCATCTCCTCTAAAATGTATGTACACTGAAACACCATTGGAATCTATCGTTCACTGTGAAATCTTCTCTAAATTGAACATACTTGCTATTTTTCTCTATGACTATCTGAGTATTATCAAAGCATCAATAGGATCAGAGTTGGTGCCATTTATATAGACGAATGGACTAAGTCATGGCATTTCTCCAGATTGCTAATAAATGTCATTATGTCATTTATAGCATTACATTGTTCACAAAAGGTTCATGCATAGAACGTTCGCCATTAATTTAAATCCAGAAATATAAAGCCATCGTGATTTTAACTCCACGTGTTGGGCGCCTGTACTTATTCACACTACTAGTCTTTCTTATCCGAAGTGTATCGCTTCTGAGTCCAATCTCCTAAAAGGCCCAGCCCTGTCTCTCAGCTAACTGCGCATGTGAGGGCATTGTAAAAGCTACAATAGGAGGCTACGACCTTGATCTGCAGATGGAGGCTGTGACCCTCAGGAAACACAGGGGGCGTCGAGAGGCCGCCAGTGAACTCCCTTGACTTCCTACGTTTTGGTGAAAAATGTAATCGACCGATGTATGCTTTCCCGGCCTGCCAAATATTGCAGTGGTGTTAACTCTGGTATTGATTTTGTTTACTAATCCCAGGGGAAATCATTTTGCATGGCATCCAGTAGTGTCGCTCAGTAATTATTGGTCCCGTCTTCATTCTCCTTATCTGTCCCAGACAGCTCAGCGTCTTGTTATGGATGAGATGGTTTGACATTCAGTGGTGTGAAATGTGCACTGATATAAATGTTTGCCGTAATCACGAACCGTGTGATATCCAGTCCTACTGTGTACACAACACGTAAACATGGGGAATAGTAAATCTGGAGGCCGTTGGAAAAAAAAACCCGGTACGATCATAAAAAGTATCGTCGACTGTATTTAGGGCCTAAGAGTAGCATAAGAAAGTCCTTTTGACGATACGATACCCTCAAGGACACTTCTAGAGGTGCCGTAACCGATGTCAAACTCATGTGTATCTGCGTTCATATAGAGAATGTACAAACCGATAATGCTGACGCCCAGGACTAGAGTTCTGCTACCCTTAATGGAAAAGTTCCAGGGTATCGTTTATCTTTCGATTTCTCGACAAAATATTATTCAGGTTTACCCTGTGTCATCTGAGCCTATCTGTTGGAAAAGGACGAAACCATAGCGTTCTTCCTGAGTAAAAAGAATTATGCTACAAGGATCTCTACTCTGAACTAAAAAGTATAGAATTCCAGATAGCAACTTATTTCTAGCAATGGATAATGTATCTTTTAGATGATATTAAACCCAAACCGCGGATAAAATACACTTATCCAACCTGACATCAGTAATTAAATCATAGGTGTTTCCAGTCATCACCTCATCCCCACGCACCATTGATCACGTTTTTCCGGTTGGCTGATTGCCAGCATTTTCTTGGTTTCTCTGGCGTGCCTGGATTGAAGACCAGCAGAAAAACTCTGACAGTCTGTCTGAAATGATTCTCAAGGATGGATGTAGGCCTTAAGCGTCTGCCCTCTAAGTGAGAGAGACAGTTGCTCTTAAGTGTTGCCCTCATTTCCTACAGACGGATGATGTGATTTTAAATGCTTTGGGGCAGTGTAGGATAGTGATTAAGGAGGGTAGTGTTGGTTTCTGGTATGTACCCACAATCACTAAAAAACTACCCTGAAGTATTTAAGTTATGAAAAACAAATTATTTGTGGTATTCGACCGCTCAATAGAATGCTCATCATGGATTGCTTAGAGTGCTATACCCGATGAGATGCCCTAATTCCATATACTACTTACTATTTCATGTCAGGGCAAGTCTCGTACGACACACAGCACGAACATGTCATTAGATGTTTGGTGCCAGGGCGGACAGGTCGGTGTGGGTACAAGGGGCGTGGGTAAACAATTCGTGAGGTAAAGATAGAAATAAGGAGTGTTCTAATTCCAAATACTCTCATGAGAGAACCAAATAAGATATCTTGTAGCAGATTCTTCCTGATATGGAACAATATATGTACACTTTAAGATAATACTAAATAGAAGTGTATAAAATGTATTTGAAAAAAGGGTGTCAAAAGCAGGGGGTCCTTCCGTTTCGTGAGGATATGTAAATACTGTGACATGATGGTTTCATGAATCATCTGTAACTTAGCACCGTGATATGGTTCCAATGTTTGATGACTTGAAGGTCATCAGATTTAGATATTCGTGCAATGTTAAGGCCCATTTCTATTGGCCAACGAAAACGGCGTAGAATTCTCCTGAAAGCCCGTCAGCATTTTGCGTCGGCAGTGCGAAAGGTCCATCGGTGGTTCCTGACTGTAGATCGACGATGGTCAATGGAAAGGGAGTTTTAGGAGAACTACAAAATTCCACACCGTTTTCGTCGGCCAATGGAAACAGGCCTTAATTAAGAAGGAGTTTTGGCTCTTGAGTCAACTAATTAGCACCAGCAAAGGTGCCAAAGAATCCTTACTTTCTTTGATTTTGAAAAAGGAGGGTTTATAATTGTAAAGTATTCTATTTCTATACATAGATATTACAAGGTAGAGAGAGTATTTCTATACATTGATATTACAAGGTAAATAGAGAATAAACGGTATTTAAATCATAACTCAGCTGATGATATCGAATGTTCCCAGGAGCAGGACAATAAATCAATTGAATTTCACATTATATCATTTTATATACTACCCATTCCCCGCACGAATCAATTATGATAAGATTCTCTATGGAGCGACAGGGGGAAAAGCGTAGTTTTGCCTTGCGGGAGATAATTGTGTTATCCGCAGTTGTCGAAGTCAGTGATCTCTTTTTTTTAGGATTTGATGGTCCGCTAGCATAGAAGGATTTATTTACTAAACAGTCATCGTGAAAGCGTCCGACTGCAGTGTCATCACACTATAGGATTTATGATGAAGCAGAGCCGCAGATTGTTGGGAAATTGATGTGCATGTATATATAAATATAAGTGCACAGTTTTAAAGATGTTATCAGCTACATTGTCTAATGGCATCCACAGTTAGATGCCTAAAGTGTTTTCTCTTATCAATTCCAAGCAAAGGGGATTCATATTCAAATACGTGTATCCTGAATATGGCTGTTCCGTCCTCTGAAATCTTCCCTTTTTCGCCTTTAAGATAACAGGCTATTTCTTTTTATTGCACACATGGGCCACATTTCCCATCAAGCTATTTGGAGAGTTTGTGCCAATTGTTGCTACAGCTGCACATCTGTAGCAGTCACTTCTGTCTGCTCGTATCCAATCTATTTGAGGGAGTCTCAGTAAATATTAACACAACCACAGGAAGAGTCCTCACCCGCCACTAATACAAATTGGTTGGTTCGCCAACGATCGGGGCTGGACACTATGGAGACCTGCAGCAGGCCTCGATAACCTAATACTCCCAGGCATCGCTAGAAAATAGGCACCTATACCCGTGGGGTCTTATGCATGCCCTTGGCGTTCCCACGTCACACATAAGACTGATTTAGTTCACAGGGCTGCACCAGGTGGCGCACATGGGGACTGCCTCACAACACAAACAGCAACCATAAAGACACTTCGATCGCTACAGAGGCGTCCCTGAAAGGGATTTACAGACAGGTCCTGACACCCTGAGGTTATTTACAGCTAGGTGCACCTCCTCTTACTGGCATGAAGCTGTAAAGGACCTGAGAGAATATGTTGGGGAAATATATTTGGGAAGATGGTAGCTGTTCAGCTGTGGCCTGGACTCCCGATCACAATGTAAGCGTCTTATAACAGGGACCGGTTTCACTAGAACACGGATTATCAGATAGCAAACTGCACTTAATACGATTTTAAAATAGATATGCATGTACACAATACACAAACCTATACATTCCTCCTATAATTTTGAGATGATATTTGATATCAGTAAACCAACAAAGTGCATTCGTTTTGCCAGAGCCTTCCTCATATATGCTCTGCCTGAATTCACATGGAAGGGTTTATGTACTTCGTAGGGCATTTGCTTGAGACTCCCCCACCCCTATTTTATACAGAATACAACCTCTTTGCGTGAATCAAGGGGTCCGTTTCCCTGAGACTGGAGATGAAAATGGGCAATCATCGCCAACAAATACATTTTCAGAATCTCAAGAGATCATTTTTTATATTCTAAACACGTTTAACATACCGCATGGACATTCGGTGAGACTCATGTACCCACTGCTGGGATCTAGTATTCATAGTCCCAGGACTGTGGCATAAACCCAATTCGCACAGGGGATGATCCCTAGTCGCCAAGTAAGTACCCAACATCGCCAAAAGGAAGCCAGCATGTTGGTTCACATGTGTTTCACACACCCCGATCAATCTTCCTCAGAAGGTCCATGAGTGTCAAGGTTACTTGAGCCTCATGGTGCGTATTCACTCAGGGCGGGGTTCCCTGTATCGGCGACAATATACCCTGCTCAGACACTTTGTCTGAGATTATATACCTCTTGTGTATTCCATGTGGATCCAATCCGCCATTTCTCCTTGGGACTGGAAGAAGCTAAAGAACAGCATCCTGCCATGAGATTTATGTACCTGGGGAATAGTGTCTGAGAAAAGGTGTATAGTACACCAGTGTCAGGTACATTAGTCCCTAAGTGTGAATCTCAACTTACAAGGTCACAACTAAATCGCATGTATCAAGGTGACAGAGAATTCGTATTACTCTTTCTCAAAAATATCCCTGGGGGAAATAATGAATGCTTATATTACTGTGAGATCTGCCGAATCCTCCATCAAGATCTCAGGTGACTTTTATGTGATTTACTTTCCTGTGTGTATGAACATGTCTATCTTTCCAGATGTAGTGTCTATGAAACACAAAAAACAATAATGACTTTTATTACTGTTACGATAATGAGACACATACTACTAGAAGTACAAATAGAATACAGCTGAAAATCAAAAAGCCAAATACGGAAATGTATAAACATAGCCGTTGTATTATGGGAATAACTTATGGAAAGAACTACCCACACAGTTGCAAGTGTTGAGATATGGCAATGAGTTTAAAGAAAAGGTAAAGAATTTCTTGCTCATTTTGTTGACATACTACCTATGTTAGTATAATTGTTGTGTATGAATGTGATGTAATGTTCTGCCGTATCTGTATGTCTGGCACGTATGTAATGACGAAAGCATGGAAGATCGTCAAACTACTTGATGAATGTTTTGAGTCAATAAACACTTCTCTCTCTCTTAAAAAAAGAAGAAAATTTCAAAACATCTCAGAACGATGCAATCCCGAAATAAAAAGCTGGAGATTAACAGGACTGCTCCATCGGGACCCGGCAGCCTTCATTTGAATCGGATGAGTAGCTGAAAATTAAAGATGGCACTTTCACTGACACTGATAAAGTGTGTGTGCCCCTTTCTCTGTTTTCATATATATGCAATTTAGCGAGCATTTCTGTTCGTTAACAGCCCCGTCAAGATGTTGGGTAAATGAAAACCTAAATGAAAACCTAAAACCTGATTCGAGGTGAACACTTCCATAGCACAATTAAAGTATTTTATGTACTCACTCAAAATACCTCGTTCTGCGAGGCAGCCTTAGGGCCTGTATTCATGGTTCCATACCTTAACACACATAAAAGACCTATGCCTTCAGGCAGGGAAAAGTAGTGTTTGTCCCATTGGCTTTAAGTCAGTCGGGAACACATAAATGAATAAATGATAAAATAGAATGGGCGCAAGGCTCATACGGATGTAAGAATTCATGCGAGATACAGAAATATCTCAAATATTAAGATACATGTACGGTCATGTTTTCTAAATTTTAGACAAAGAAGCTACTAAATAATATTGAATCATATAGATAAAGTACGTTAGATCTGTACAAACTACGCTAGATGCTGACTAACTGCATTGGTCAGGTATTACTGACAATATCACTACTAACAACTATATATCTCTACCTCGTCTACGACTCTGGAGACCACTCTCTAAGCGCACAAAAATGACTACATGCATAGATCAGAATTATGTAGACACGATCGCCATACTGATCAAGTTAAATACGAATTGCTGAACTTAATCTAGGCATAGATAATGTTAATGAGAATGTAGAATACAGATACACTTTGAAATTGCTATCAGAGCTTGTGGCATGTGGCGTCATATTCAGCGCAGTCTAATTACCTTATCATACTGATCAACTTGATCCTTAAAAACAACACCACATACCCAACTGTTATTTCCTATCATAATATTGTAGATTAACACCGTTCTATTTAATTGATTTAATTGTTGATTCTAACGGTAAACTTACTGAATAACCTGAAGGGAACAGGACTTCACATTGTATATGCTCTGAAGCTTAGGCAGTTATTTATAGAGAGCAAGGTTAGCTGTCATTGTGACTAACCTTTAGTGTGGAGTAGCACTCTTCCAGCTGATCTTTCGCGGTGCTAGCGTTAATCTCTGTCTCAACCCAATGACGTCATATGATGGATCCCCGGGTACCGGCTAACGACAGAAGGAACCAGCGAACATTTCGGATTCAAAACAAAGCATCTGTCAAAAGTTATTGATCCCAAACATCTCATATATTATGAGTTGGTAAACAGAAACGAGTGTATACTATTTACCATATAAATATGTACATCTCTATTTGCACAAAATCCTCCCCAAAGTTCTAATAATTTAGGATATTTTAAAGGTTGGTTATGGGCCAGATTTTAGCCCAAACAGGCAGGTTGGGGCAGAGATATAAGTGGCTACAGGAAGTAGAGCGCAGAATCTCTGCTAGGTGAGTGGTGGTGTAGTCTCGTGCTCTCCCGCGTGGTCTCGTGTGGTATTCCGTGTATCTCTTGACACCTGGGCGTGGTAGAGTCGTGTTCTCCTTGATTCCCCTGTCACACAGTGACAGTGTCGTGGACCTGCAGCTAGACAGTGTCAAGCTGGCCATCAGCTACCGCGAGTACACGGCAGACTATTTTCACGTGCTGAGAAAATTGGGGTTTCTTGTAGGACTCACCATTTGCTTTGATCATAATACTCAGTGGCTAACCAAGGCAGAAAATTGAAATATGTTAGAGTTTAGATCCGCACAGAAAAATGACGCCTTTCTTGAATATTTTATCCGTGCAGAATATTTTCGTTTACCAAGGTGGGCGTTCCTAGATATAGACCACCTTACTATATGGTGCATGTGATACAATCTTTTCGAATTCTTCTCCAAACTCATCCCATTTATTTTGCTTTAGCTCAGACTGCGTGGCTGAAGCCGGGGACACCCCAAGCGAGAAACGCAGTAATATCTCACATACATGCCATTCTGTTATGTGTTTTCACGGGGCGTTGCAATGTCCGAGCTCCTATCCCCACCACTAGCGACCACGGAATAGAGAGAAGCGGGAAACGGGCCGCGGACGACGCCGCGGCCTCATTAACATACCCGTTGCGGCGTTTTCATTGGTCGGCGCGTCACGTGAGTATCATGTGACCCGTGTTGTCGTTTGTACGGCCGGCTGCGTTCGATGTGTGCACATCGCCCGATCGTATCGGCTTTGCTTGGGTGTTACTACGTGTATTTCCACGCATTTCCTATGGAGTTTTTCGGTCAGAACAACTCTAAACATGGGGTTTGTGCAAACCCCACTGCCAAGTTCGATCAGAACATGGAGGAAACCCAAGGTGAGTGTGGTTCTTCTTGCCTTGCTGGGAGTCACCAGCCCGGTGTTGTGTTCGACTTGACAGTCCCACTGTCACGTACTGTCACTATGCACATTCTCTTGTTGAAACTTCGTCAACCCGATATGTGGACACCGCGTGTTCGCACGGTGTGGTGGGGGCTTTGCTATCTCTTGTTGAACCAGTCAACCCGAGTAGCTCGTCTGATGTTTTCGAATCAGAAATCCACCGTAGCGAGTGTGATTACACTCAGTATTCTCTCGTGGTTTCGACTTTTATCTAGTCTCATCAGGCTAAGTGTGGTAGGTACTCTTCTGTGGTCTTTCCCCCCGGAACCAGTCCGGGAAGTGGATATGTGTCCCCGCCAGAAAGTGATATTTCATGGCGTCAGGTCCTCTCTATTCTTGTCGTCCTAGCTGACTCTGCCTTCCGTAGTCTCCCATGATGAAGATCATTTTTGCGTAACCTTTTCGTTCCGCTAGACCTCCCGTTGGTGGTCCGTAGTTCGAAAAAAAAAAATTTCATGCGAGATACAGAAATATCTCAAATATTAAGATACATGTACGGTCATGTTTTCTAAATTTTAGACAAAGAAGCTACTAAATAATATTGAATCATATAGATAAAGTACGCCATTCTGTGTTGGCGATTCCAGAGATCGCTGCCTTGACTCGCTTGGTGTGTCCACTGTATAATGCCGAGGACACACCAAGCGAGTCAAGGTGGCGATCTCTGGAATCACCAACACAAAATAGCATATATGCAGGGGCGTCAGAACATTTTGAAAGTGGGGGGGCTGAAAAATTGCTGACTTTTTTCTTGGTATTGAGTCTGACTTTGAGATTGACCTGTCCCATTGGATTTACCGTAAGTCATCGAAAAATCTGAGAAAAGTCAGATCGTTACAGTTAGGTCAAGTCAGACTTTGACACTTTCCCACAGTGAAAAGTCAGGGCTTAGCCATTATTGTTAATTGCTGTCCACCCTAGTATCGCCTCGCCTCCTCGTGGTGCAGACTGGATATGCTTGCATGTAAGCATAACAAAAGCGACCGGGGTAGGGAGTTAGCTCAGTGGTAAAGAGGTTGTCAGACTTTGTTGATTCGGGTACCACTGCAGCCACTTTTCTCCTTCACCCCCAGCAGTGGTAGATTTACTGCTATATCAAAGACCAATCCTTCTCATACCATGTTTATGTGGTGTGGGAAGTAAAAGAACTCTCACCTCGGTAAATGTGTAGGGGTGAGGTTTCCACCTAAATTCATTTCATAGATTTGATCACCACCCTTGTGGTGTAAAAGAACCTCGAGAAAGTCTGGTGAGAACCTGCAATGGTTAACTGGACTTAAATCAAACCAACCAACCATAGCCATTATTGCACGCTAAAGAGTCACACTTTGATATCTTACCACGGGAAAAAATCAGGGCTTAGCCACCATTGCATAGTAAAAGGTCAGACTCTGACATATTTCCATGGTGAAAAGTGAGGGCTTAGCCATCATTGCAAGCTAAAGAGTCATACTTTGATCATTTTCCACTGTGGAAAGTCAGGGCTTAGCCATCTTTGCACTGTAAAAGGTCAGACTTTGATATTTTACCATGGTGAAAAGTCATGTCCTAGCCATCATTGCACACTAAAGAGTCAGACTTTGATATTTTACCACGGTGAAAAGTCAGGGTTTAGCTATCTATGCACAGTAAAAGGTCAGACTCTGACATATTTCCATGGTGAAAAGTCAGGGCTTAGCCATCATTGCATGCTAAAGAGTCAGACTTTTATATTTTACCATGGTGAAAAGTCAGGGCTTAGCCATCTTTGCACGCTAAAGAGTCAGACTTTGACACTTTTCCATGGTGAAAAGTCAGGGATTAGTCTGACTTTGATATTTGACCACGGTGAAAAGTCTGGGTTTAGCCCTAATTGCACGCTAAAGAGTCAGACTTTGACACTTTTCCATGGTGAAAAGTCAGGGATTAGTCTGACTTTGATATTTGACCACGGTGAAAAGTCAGGGTTTAGCCCTAATTGCACGCTAAAGAGTCAAACTTTGACACTTTTCCATGGGGAAAGGTCAGGGATTAGCCATCATTGAACACTAAAGATTCAGACTTTGATATTTTACCACAGTGAAAAGTCAGGGTTTAGCCATCATTGCACGCTAAAGAGTCAGACTTTGACACTTTTCCATGGTTAAAAGTCATGACTTATCCATCATTGCATAGTAAAAGGTCAGACTGTGACCTTATTTTCATGGTGAAAAGTCAGGGCTTAGCCATCTTTGCATGCTAAAGAGTCAGATTTTGATATATTACCGCTGTGAAAGTCAGAGTTTAGCCCTAATTGCACGCTAAATAGTTAGACTTTGATATTTTACCACAGTGAAAAGTCAGGGTTTAGCCATCATTGTACGCTAAAGAGTCAGACTTTGACACTTTGCTATGGTGAAAAGTCAGAGTTTAGCCCTAATTGCACGCTAAATAGTTAGACTTTGACATTTTACCACAGTGAAAAGTCAGGATTTAGCCATCATTGTACACTAAAGAGTCAGACTTTGACACTTTGCTATGGTGAAAAGTCAGAGTTTAGCCCTAATTGTACGCTAAATAGTTAGACTTTGATATTTTACCACAGTGAAAAGTCAGGGTTTAGCCATCATTGTGTGCTAAAGAGTCAGACTTTTACACTTTTCCATGGTGAAAAATCACGACAGTTTTTACACTTGGTTCAGTTAAATTTGAAGGTGCTGACTTTTTTTTTGGTGGCAAAAAAGTGGGGGGGCAGCCGCCCCCCCTGCCCCCCCTATTCTGACGCCACTGATATGTGACATATTATTTCACAGTAATTTCTCCCATCGATGATTTAGCATCTTGGAAGCAATATTCAGGTGAAATATCAAATGATAGCTCACATAAATGTCATTTTGTGTTGGCGATTCCGGATATCACTGCATTTTTCGCTTGGTGTGTCTCCAGCTTTGGCTTAAACATCGCTACTCGCCTAAATGGCCACCCTGGGCTTCTATTTAGGGAGCTTCGCCCAGTACTCAGTCCATGAAGACTTGACATGCTCCCCGTGTAGGTTTGCATTACCGCCCACTGCCACAGGCATCGCCACTGACCTGAATGAATGGCCAATAACACTCTTTGTAACAATTTACTTGTGGCTGGGCGCAGACACCCAATCCACGCAGGTCATACGTCTCCATTGGCTGATGTTTGTGTCACGTGATGTGCCCTATAATGACTTTGTAATGGAACAGGGGTCTCTCTCCAGCATCCGGGGATTTGGTGGATAGAAAGAGTGATGGTAGGAGCCTTCCTACAAGAAAAGGATCTGGCGTGAGCTTCGCCAATGGACGAGCATCCCAACTGTGGTATCAAATTGGCTCAACTTTCAAGTACGTCAGCGATATAGTAAGAAGAGAGGGTTGGTCAAACAATACTACATTACATATGGTAGCAAAATAAGTCCGAACAGAACTGATAGTATACGTGTACATGTGGCCCATCCTTCATTGCCGGTGACCTTGGTCAATGCACTAAACGTTCGTACATCAACCAGCAAACGGGCAGGAGGCTGCGACTGTTGCCCCTAACCTGTGCCCACCAGCAAATATCGTATGGAAAATATTCCCAATATCGCAAGGAGAAATATCGTTAAGTGTGCATATGTCTGAAAATACTTCTTTAAACACTTCTGACCACACATGATCCTGATAAATTATGTAAATGCATCGAAATTTGTGTCAACTCAACGAAATTCAGATACGATCGCGTTGTTCACCTATGTGTGGGCGGCCGAAACATCAATTTGTTGATATCTATGCTGCCGTTGGTCGCGACGAAGTATGAAAATGCCACCTGGTGTGAGTTGACAGTACTAGAGGCTATTTTAAGGTTGGGGGTGTAATCCACGTTACGCTATTACCGTTGCATGCCCAAATCAGACTAAAAACGACTCCTACAGCTTAAATACGGTAAATATTTTTGTGTTTTTTAGGTATATAGTAATAAAAAAAAACAGGATGCCTGTGTCTGTAAGTTTCCGGATTACTCACTCGTTTCCCCGGAGGTTTAAACCTCGTTCTCCGAACTCGGTTTAAACCTCCGGCGAAACGAGTCCGTAATCCGTAAACTTACTACACATGAATCCTGTTTCTATATATTACTGTGCGAGGCGAAGCCGAGAGCAGTAATACGCGATCTTGCCGGAGTGCGATAAACAATAACACGACTAATTCGAGTTTGGTTTAGAATTTATCCTACCCCGCCCATCTAAATTACTTCTACATTAACAAATGACGTCATTTATCAAGTGTATCCCACTAGAGCGATATTTTTCATTTTTCTGAACTCCAGACCCAATACAGCGACCTAATGTTAAGCTTATGGAGTTTTTTTTATTAGGGGTAGGATAAAAAGTTAGGGAGCATAGGCATTCATATGCGATAACATTGATACCGGTTGTACCTTTTGAAAGGGTTAGGTGTTAATTATGTAATATTTCGATTAATGTACAATTCCATTACAACTGTTCCCCTAGTTCTTTTTTTTTTATTTCATTGGAAATATTCCCTAGAATATGTCTCAATTAGATGGATAATGTGATGTTAATGAACAGCCGGAAGCTGTCCCGATACAGGCAGGTCAGATAAGGCGCTGCCTTATCTATCCACTGGCCACCAGACATGACGGAATAGAAAGCTGATAGGCTCTGATCTAATTAGATATAGAGGACGTTTTTATATGATATGCTTTGCTGTATGGCTACAGCAGGTCTGTCGCTGGTCATTTAGCTATATCATGTTGTACATTCGTCTCTAAGCCATGTCTATTATAAAGAATCCAATGTTAATGTCCAAGTACAAAGCAAGCACCTGGCCAGATATTATTTGATGATTGGCTTTACCAACAGTAAATAGAACGTGTCGGCGTTTAGATGGCCTTTGTCAAGTGTGTTTTAAATAGGTTTAATTTCAAAATTGCTGCCCAAGGCGTCAGCCACGGGCAGTAATTTTTCCAAGCCTTCCCGAATAACTTTGACTTTTGCTTACCGGTACTTGGTTTCCCTATTCCTATATACCTTCAAATATCGATAAAAATGCTTAATTCTTTACCTGAAACACTTCCGAAGCAAATGGCCACCCTTATTGAGTAACCACAACAGCTATTGTTTCGTCCCGCTGCTGTATTGTATCACGTGATCAGAGCGGGACGAAAACGTCAGAGCGGGACGAAAACATGAGAGCGGGACGAAAACGTCAACCTTGACACATAACTTATTTTTAATGCACCCCCCCAGCAGCGGTATGTAACTCTAGTTAGTTCGACAATGGGTATATAGGAATTGACGGTACGCCTTAACTACGGCTTCTAAGCCGTCAGTGTGTGGGGTGGATGCGTATAAAATGCAGGCGTCAATTATGACCATAAATTCATCCTCATCAATCTGTAAGTAGTCATATTGAAGTGTTGAATAGCTTGATATTTCAGCCAAAAGGGTCTGTAGTTGGTTGGACAATTTATTGCCGATACAATGGGTCTTCCAGGGTCTGAACCTTGTTTGTGAGGAAGCGATTTCCTCTCCTGATGAACATTAACTTTGAACCTTTATGTAGAGGTAATGTTTCCCTAGTGACCAAAGCCACGACCTATTAAATCTACTCCAGTGGGCAAAGTTCATGCTACACACGAGTTCCCTCACTGTTATCTGCATCCCCTACAGACCCTGCAAGGCCCCCATATCGATTTGCTCAATAGGGGTCTGGTCCGGTTACTATGTATACCTTCTTAATGAACTCGGGGCTTTAGCTCACGCCTCTGACCGGGATTCACATTAAAGCTGCGTTTTGTCCTTCCTGAAGGTCGAACCTCTGGGTGCTTAGTGCTGAAGGAGCGCTTTCTAAAGGGTGGAAACTGGTGACCTAGATAACACTTTGGGTACGTACAATGTCAACGGGTTTTTATTTCATTATGCAAAATATGTAGGGATATTTTAATCAATAATTTCCATATCTAATGTATGCAACCTCATGCTATAATTCAACAGTAAAATTATGGTCCTACAGATCTGAGCGTTGAGTAACATCTGTTCTTGTATTTTTTTGGTATAATTTTTCTCCGTTCCGCTGAAGTTGTTGCTTCGAGGTTTGGAAAAAATGTTATTATGTGGTCGCAAGCGGTAGGAGAGAATGGTGAAAACAGATACGCCTCGTTTACTTACAATCTGTTCTTGTATTGTCCATTACATTCCAATAGATTTACCCTTGTCATTAGGGGCAGGGGTGCCAGATTATATTTTCACTATTTAAAACTATTCAAGAATAGTGGAAAAATGGTAAGACTGCTTGCTTGTTTGCTTATTTATATCTAGACGTGTTTATTCAGACATCAAAATTCTGCGACTAGCTCAGTTCTTCCATTTGGAAATAACAGCTTCCTATACAAGCAGTGAACTGTTTACCACATTCTGAGCAAATCTGAGGGAAAGATGGGGAGAAGAGAAGCCCCCTCCAAATATCCCTTAGCTACATATCACTTAGCTTTACGGCTCATTTGAACGATGTGACCCTCTCAGGACCATAATATCATTAAATTCTGAATAGCATCGGAATTTTTTCGAAAGCGGCCTTAGGAACCCAGACCTCCTCTGTGCTCAGATGGTGAGCAAAAGTAGAGAAATCCAAGGTCACTTGAGGAAGTCTTGATGCAGATCAGACAACCTGAAGGTCATTAGGGGTTGGGGTGGAGGCTTAAGCACTCTCTCATAGAGAGGGCCTTACGCGTGCACCTGCTCTAGATCACTTGTTCTGTGAGGGATATAAGCGCACCTTGTGCCTGCTCAGGATCAACAAGCAGGCTGGCTACTGACCACATCACTTGTGGGGTCTATGAACGTGCCTCATAAAAGAGGTTTTATGATGGGGCGCACAAGGGCATTAAAAATACATTGTTCATGTAAAAATAGTGTGAATTTATTCACTGACAGAGTGATGATTGATAACAATTTTAGAGAGAAAATACCTATATTTGAAAGCAATAAGTATTGATTCGTTTATATCATGTGATTCATTGATAGAGATCGGTGCGATGATAAATCAATTGGCAATAAAATCTTCCCTCGACACGGTTGAACTCATGGTTACAGGTCTAATATGTATCGATAGAGAAATGGGAATTGAATATAATTCATATGAATTTTAAAGAGTCACGCTATCCGTTGAACCATTGATACAATGATGGAAACAAAAGAGAATGATTATTCCTCAGTGAGGAGGGCTATAATGATTAGCTAACTTATAAACTCTCTTCCTTTTATAAATTAGGATGAAAAACCTTTCTTGCAATATAAAATATATTATTCTTATTAAGACCTGTTGTAATTCATTTTTATTCAATGATTATCTTGAGGCATCCAACAATCATCCTTTGAGTGTCAAAAGTACTTAACGTTGATATATCATTTGCTTATTCATTTTGACGGATCTTTTTGTCATTGCAGCCGATAGTTGTGGGTGCGACAGGAGTGGTGGCAGCAGCTACAGGCAGGAGGAAATTGGTGAGTTTCGGGGAAAATAAAAGCCTAATTATATGATGTAGATCCCCACCAAGCGTACCACCTTTTGTTCTGTACGAAGGCTATCCGTTTTATGGGTGGTCAGCTTATCGTGCTGAAGAATATACATGATATTAAGGAGTGCGATCCGGGTAAAGGTGGGTCGCTTCTGGATTTCTGCTTTATATGCATATGGTATGATGATAATTACATAAAGTCCATGTGGTAATTACGTACCCAATAATGTTGACATGAAGCAGGAAGGAGCATACCCTCGTTTACACATCTCAAAGGTACTTGGTAGGTTTGTGGAAAAATGTACATAAAGAAGAAGCAATTGTAGGTCCAAAGGGCAAGATTCTCAGAAAGTCTCCATTGAAAGTCTTCGCCTTTGCGATGTGCATGCTCATAAATATATGATAACCACAGAATTACCTTATTTTATATATGTTTCAGAGTGTAATGATATTCGACATATATATGAATTTTTTGTTCGACATTGCTTCATTATCATCAAGACACCATCCACACAGAAAAGAGTATCACTTTCTGTGGGATGTTCTACTTAAGGTCTTGCTCCATTACAACGGATTGAGGGCCGATCATTTGGTGTTACGCCGTTTGCGGCTATATCTCTATTCCGTGGTCGCAAGTGGTGGGAGACGGTTTTGGATCTTGATACGCCTCGTTATTTCACACATATATCGCAAGTGTACCTCATGCTATTGATGGTAGTAGAGCTCCAGTGGAGTAATTGCTGCGGCCTGTACCTGACCATCCGCGTATGCTCGGCTAGTAAACACAATAGTATCTCCTCTGATTCATGATAATTTCTTTCACCGATTGCGGTACATTTGTCACATAGTTGCAATTCAGAAGTAACCTCTCCGTTTTCTGTCGCTCACGATGCAACGTTATTGGAAATCGTTGCCATACTGTGCCCCTTCAACATAATTTTCGAAATTTCAGACTGAATTTTATCACTTGAGGGTCCCTTACACATTCATAACATCAAAGCTTTTCTTTATTTGCCTTAATTTTTCGATTAACCATAGCATTCAGCGGAAATTGATTAGCTGTCGATCACCATTCCATACAAATCCCAAGACGATGGACACTGCACTGTTTGATTTGACCGGAGACTTACCTATCACATTAATGTGGCCAATGTCCAAGATAGTGGCACGAACAATACAGCACCATCTGGTAAAGAATGGGGTGGGAACGTGGGGAGAACATGAATCGCTGCAATGGAGCAGGACCTTTATTAGGATGAAATGTACATGGTCATGAAAATGGAGTCCTTGGTTCTAGTATTCCTTTTAATTGGATTCCTATTGTAAACCTATGTTTGAATGGAGTAAATATCACCAATTGTGATTTGAATATGTCAAATGCTATTTACATAGAATACAATGTTTACAGGTATTGGCCTGGGTGATTGTTGCATCTGTTATGGGAGGTGGGAGTTATGCTCTATTATCGGTCAGTGGATGTCTCGATAGTCAACAATATGGAGTCGTTGTACAAGTGTATGGAGACTGTCAAGACCATCTGGATCAATGTCTATGTGCAAGGTAAGTTGACCGGCAGTAAAATAACAGCAATGTCTAAAATAAAATCTACTGTATGATACCCATGCCCGCGGGAACAAACATGATGGCTTGCAAGTCTTCCGGCTGTTCCAGGTTTCCCATTATTTCCCTTGGAAAACATTCATGTAAATGGCCCGCCATGTAGAACCCCTTTCATTGCACTAGAGAATCACAAACGGCTATATGTCATTTACATAGTTGATCACAGATCATCACCAGACCAATGACATCACTGCAAAACAGGAGCACTAATGTGGACAATTATATAGAATCATATAATGGCGTCACCCTAATCATATTTTTTCATCTAATTTTGGTAAATCATATAATGATTGGTAATCATACATATATCTCAGTCAATTCAGGGAACAGTATTTCCCCATGGTGTAATGAAAAGAATTAAAAGCAAAATGAAGACAAAGAGGCGCTTGTTTTAAATGGAATAATTTACATCAAAACATCTTCGAATGATCTGTCTTCACTTGGTGTAACCCGACACCCAATGTCTATCAGACTTGGCCTTTCCACCAGTCAATGTAGTAGTTTGTCCGAGGGTTGCTTTACTTAACCCAATTAACGTCAACAAAAAGCATATTTGATGAGGAAAGCCTCTGCCAACCAGAAGGGTTGTTGGAGAGATCTGTATATCATGATGATGGCTTTACTCGGTCTAGCTGGAGGATGGGATCGTTCCTATCGCTTTCTACTAAGTTGCATCTAAGTTTGTATTATTTTCTTATGAAACTAGTTTCACTGCCGACGCGGTTGAATTTTCCATCTGACTACTGAGAAATCAAATAGGCACAAATAATTGTCAGATAAAACTAAGAGCGAATTAATATTAATCATACGTTCGTGTATGTTTATGTGAGGCAAGATGTGCGGAAGGCTCGAAGAATCAAGAACAGAATACTAAAATCTCTTATCACAAGTATGTGTATCGTGTCCAGATCCAAAATTCACTTTATCTTATTGGTTTGAATTTACAGGAGTGATGGCGGGATAAACGTATTAGAATTCTCCACATGTGAAGATGTGAAACACATTACAACCTTGTACCTGGCACTGATTGCTGTGCTGATCTTCGCTCTTGGTATAGGCACCACAGGCACCATCCTTGGCTGTGTGGCCACAATGTGTATACAGCGCTGCATACCAAAGGTACTTCTCCCAATTATTCATGCAATCATTTATGCCAAGAAGTGTGAATATTTGTATGAGCCCTTTCCTCGAAAACAGGTTGTCGGGTAGCAGTGTTTACAGGGCGGAGGCAGGCAGTTTGTGTTCGGGGAGGGGGGGGGGCGGAATTACGCCTCGGGGCATTCAATAAAACGTCCCTTGTTATATGACCTCAAGAATCTCATCATTGCAAGAACTGTCTTCAATTTCCCTTGAATTCTCACCCTTCTCATACGTAAACATTCTCGTCTGGAAAAGGTTCCCCGCAGTGTATTTAATATTTCAGATATGTTCTATGGTTCGGAAATTGTTTTATTTCCTTTCCTTAATCAATACCATCATATCATTTCAATCATGATGATGTATAATCATTACAATTATTTATAGCGCATTCCCTTCATTGTAATAAAAAAAACGCCTCAGATGTCGGTATGAACCATGGAGTGTACTTCTCTTGCAGCATAATAATAATTATCCATATGGAGGGACCACAATGATGGCCGCATCGCCAGTCCATGCTACAGTACACAAATCTTCATCGGCCAACTCCAACTCATCCACCTTCGAGTCACTGGCCCCATCACCTCTAACGGAAGTCTCAACAGAGGAACGCACCTTCACCGTATGACGTCAAAGCTAATGAAAACCATGTCATAGCATGTTGATGCCACAGTGACATGATTTGCTGCACATGATTCCACAGACTTATTAATGCTTCAACGGATAGGTCCGTGGTGCTTCATGAAGCAATTAAGTAAATAGATATGTGTATTGGGATGATGATTTACGAGAAGACGCGAGATAGTTACAGTTAGAAGTATAAACAGAGCCATTTGTGAAAATTCTAGTTTCTAATTCCGTTTTCAACCGGATGATCCTGTAGACCAATGATGAAAGACACTACAAATACAACATGGAGCACTATCTACACAGACAAAAGTGTCCTATGGCGCAGGGTATCCCGCAAAGTGGGGTTACTATACATGGTAAAGGGGATTATGTTCTTATTTATAGCGTACTCCTGCTGGATGTAGCTCGACAGGGGTTCCACTTTTGAGCTATGCTTTTATGGAGTTCACATCAGCAATCATGATCGTAATACATGAAAAGGTATTCACAAACAAACTTGTATTCTGGCTTTTGAAGACATAACAGTAACACAAAATATATCATTCCTCCCGAGATATCTTTTCTTTCGATCTGATTTATAGCGGATTCATTTCATTGTGGTATAGCAAACGTAAATGTTCTGTCGTTCTTTTCCATTGTGAACTTTTTGTTGGATTGCAGGTCACGAAGGTAATCTTGTATATATGATCAAAGGAGGAAGACGATATACTGTTTTATTACACACCATAAAAACATTATTTGTTCTTCATAGAATAAAATGGAAAGGTTATTTGAAATATTCTTTGATGAAATACTATTGCATTTAAGATCACATCTGGAAGCATTATGGAAAAACACTTTGAACATGATGCAGCTACGAATATACATTCTGTATCCCATGGATTACTACAAGGGCAGGTTGCGTTTCAATAGTCCTGTGGCAACACATTTCATGACATCATAGAGAAGACATTGGGGAACAGAGGTATGTCGCGTTTTTTGAAACCCATGAACTCTCTCTGTTACTGCCACTGTTATATCACTGTTCACAAGAGGGTATACCCTTTCGCATGTGGTGTCACAGGACTTTGTTGGGAGGAGTCCGGCTGCACTCGTCTGGGTCATTGTAATTTGAAACATCGAGCCAACTGGCTATCTTGGCAGAGCCCCTGTCTGTATCACACTGCAGCGCTCGATCGATCTGGAACCAGAGCGGCGCAGTGTACTGTTTTGGTGGTCGCTACAGTCTGGGGACGCCCCAGGGACAAATGAAGTGTCTTGGGACTCAACAGTAGCACCAACAAGGTGAGCAAACTAGACATTGCTTTTGAAACAAGATTTTACTTCTCCCACTGTTGCTGCCACTGTTGCCATCCTTATTAATGTCTAACTTTGGGTAATGTTTTGGAACTAGGGAAACAAGTCCCAAGTGGCCAGTTTTCAGATGAATACAGATAAAATCCCCATATAGCCTGTTTCGGGGACAATAACTTTATCGTAGCTAGATGACTAAGAACAGAGACTGGGCTTTCATTTTAGAACATGCTGTTTTCACTAAGGCGCAGCTGTGACATCTAAATGTCAGATGCTTAATCTCAAACTATTCTAGGTCGATTAAAATCATCAGTCACGAACTGCTGTTTCATCAATGCTATATCTGTGTCGTTCCCTGTCCCAATTTTAATACACAATTAGAATCACGATAAATGATAATGGGGGGGGGGGGGGGCGGTGATATCAGTGACATTGTAAAAATAGTATACTATACAACATCTCCATAAAAAATTCTTTTGTCGTCTGCCTTCCAACTAAAGTAACCATTAGCATACGGTTCAGATAAAATATCCTGGTCAAAAGATATCACCACGGATAATCCTATGATATTGTAATGTAGTTTATGTCATGCATCATCAATGTAAATTTGTCAGAAATATACAAATAAACAAGTAGAGTTAAGAGAGTCTACTCAAAGAGACATAGTGTCGGTGACCTTGGTTAAGACATGTTATAATAAGTACAATAAATAGAAATTGGCTTGTCATGGCTGTAGTAACAGATGCTCATCAGTACACCGGTACACCATGTAAGGAGAATTCCCTTAATAACCAGCTGATCTATTGAGATACCTGTGGTAATAGGTTGTCGCAGTAACAGAAAACAGTTTCATATTAATCGCTTGAAGTTTATCTGTATCATCTATACTTCAAAGGGTATTCTAAAGAAATCCTTTTGAACAAATGTAAATTTCTTTTATTATTACGAATGACGCATTCCTGTTTCAGCACTGAACGTGGATTACTTTGATTGGTGAAATAACACCCGTTTGAGAGAATAGACTTGAGGGTTAAGAGTAAAGGAATTTGAGTCGGATAAGGTACATGACCCCTGTTATAAAACGGAAATGTCTATGGCAGCTTACTTTACTGAATAATAGGTGTATGAGATGATGACAATGGCATTGGAATATACTGTTTTGGTAGTAATACCATAATCTGATAATGCATAATCGTTCTGTCATATATTGCCGAACATCGTGCTCCAAAATGCTTATGGGAGTTCAAATAATGGTTCATGTTAAGTCATTTACCTTGTTATATTCTGTGGTAAAGTTATGTGTATGATAGACTGATTATCCATGTATCAAAATAAACAGATGATATATAAATATACAGTTGTGTTTAGTAATATACAATCGTAGAGGTCTTAAATCATTTGCCATAATAGTCTGAAACCCCGCTTCTAGTAACGGCAAATCCTATAACCCACTTTACTTCCCCATTCCCTTCCATCGCTTCTGTAATGAAAAGAAGAAGAAAAGAAAGAACGCTATTCATTCCCGGTTGTCATCGGTTCATGAAAAATTTACGTTTGGCGGTTTGTGTTTAAACATAGGAAGGAAGAAGATGATATACGAGGGGAGAGGAGGCAAATCACGAAAAGGAAACGTAAATGTAAGCATCTGTTCTGAAAACTCTCACTATTTAGTTTACATTTTTTCTTGTTTCTTGTTTCATCTTTCTATCACTGAATCAGGTTGATGGGTTTCACATTTTAGGTTGCCATTATTCAAAATGGTTAAGTTCATCGAAAAAGCCTTCATGGCAATAATATGTATATTTGGTCATCTCTGTTTTACCCCATATATCATTGCTTCACACACATTCATGATTCGACTTATTTGTGTTTCTGCAATTTCTCGCCTCATCTCTACCAATTTGTCTTCATCCTTTTCTGTTACATTGAATATACCTGCCCTTATGTAAACTATAACAACACCAACCAGGTAGGAGCGTAATCTCGACATTGTGGCTCCCCTTATACTTTCTGTAATTAAAGAAGTTACCCCAGTGGAAGAACTACCCTGAGGCAGAACTGGCTATTTTCCTGGAAAAAAAAATTCTGCCTGATTCTGATGTTGCACTAAAGATACCGGACCATTGAGTCCCCCAGCAGTAGCTTCATAGTTTTTCTGTTCTTCTTGCTGTATTTCTGGAGCTTTGACATCCTATGAGTGTTGATCATACTCTTTCAAGTATGCATCCAGTTTGGTTTAGTCCGAGGTATGTATCTGTGACGTAAAACTGGCTTTCTGGGCCAGCTCCACCTCCCCAGTAACTATTTGTCAGATTTTTGCAAGTATCAAACATATATACTTTTTGAATCCTGGTTGGTTGCTATGAAAAAAATAGAGGCTTAAGATCTCAGTCAGACATGACTGATTTTAATGATCTAACCCCATCTCATTGTAAAAGAGAATACATAATTGTCGCCGAGGTATAACTTTAGCGTTTCATTTTGAGCGAACTTAGCAGCAACTAGCTTTTCCAGGATCGTGGTTTTCTTGTGCCCCAGTTTATTGTTCTTTTGTAATAGAGGCGATGGATAAAATCACATGTAAGAGATGGATGGATAGTACTCATATCACATATCCGGGGAAGTTCACATGCAGCGAAGGATGAATTGACAAAAGTCTAAAATAGAGAGGCATGTGCACATAAACAAATGTACCGTGTACGTTTTAGCAGGTGCATTGTGTGTATATATGGGTATTTCTTACTAAAACATTGTGACATCTGTTACATTTTGAAAGGCCAACTTAAGTTTTTTTGTTCCCATTCATTTTGAACTCAGTTAAATGAGCCTTCTTGATGGCCTTGTCAGGGAGTAAGGCATGAATTGCAAGTTTGAAAAGGTAGTTGGAAGGTAACCAACCAGTTCAAAAGTTGATGACAACTGATTGATGGTCAAGGATTTATGAACCACTTACAGGTCTGTTGTTACTAGATGTGCGATGTTTTCATCTGGCTTTTCTGCAGTGATCTTCTCCTCTTGAAAATGCAATCAGGTACAAAGACTGGATTGATGTGTCCATCCTCTTCATTTTCGGTGACTGGATTCTTCTCGTGACCATTCTCTATATGTTGATATTCTTTTGCTGTGAAGAAGGACTTTTTGGCTGACTCACGGAGATGATTCTGTAGGCTATCACCCAACCGCATCACCATCTGACTAAACATTCCTGAATCATCTTGCAGGAGTAGATGTGGGTGGTTGGATTCCACTAGTCTTCCGTCATCAAACACCTATAAAAGGAAATGATACTGTCTTGTGAACTGGAAGATTTTATGTTACTAGGAGCTCATGTTGATACTGACAAAATACAAACTAAATGCAATAATTCCAACAATAATTCTGGCTGACTTAGATCGAGTATGGCTCAATGGAATCTGTACGTTACTTGATATATAAAGGAGCGGAACGATGTTTCATTGATACTTTGACATTTGAAGTAGTAAATAAATCCTCTCTAGGTGGGCCAATGATACATTAGCAATTAGCTATCATTCAGTTTTACAATGATATATTGGTAATTGAAAAGGTTACAAAGGATAGGAATGTATCAAGCATTATGGACCAATTATATGACTATAGATCGTATTCTACTAAATATATTTGTGGATTGGGTAGGTTCCTGCTGCATAAAGTACTGCCTTGAGCTTTGTGGTTTGTGACCTGGTGGAGCAGCTAAATTATAAATTAGAATAAGAAATAAAGATACATGGTACAAATTATATACAATTCTTTCTTATCTTTTTTTCCAATATACAAAACTGTGTTTTTCTGAAGGATTCAATATGCGCTCCTTCCATTAGGTAAATAGTTTGGAAAAAAGAGATCATCTAGTCCATTTATCTGATGGGGTTCAAAGGCACAAAATGCATGGATATGTTATTGGGGTATAGATGTAGTATATTTCCCATTGGAAACCTTAAAGTTAGAAACGTTTGACCAATCTAAACATGCATAAATCCGTAATGAGCGAATGCTATGATAACTATATCTGATAACTATCTCATGAATAAGAGATTCAGAAGTGGACCAGCACTTAAAATGTCCTTGCAAAGCAGCAGCAATACTGGATATAGATCTCATATTATTCTAACTATTCTAATACAAATAGTATAGATGTTTCAACAAAAAGTCACAACTAAGGCCATAACAAGGTGTAACCTTTATAAGCAGCGAAATGTGATATGATTAGCATTTTTTGCATATTATGTTTATGAAGTGAATGATATACCATTATTTTGTCATATGTGATAACGGTGTTGAGCCTATGGGCAATTGTTATCACAGTCGAATCTGCAAAATCAGTGCTGAGTGAATTCTGGATCACGGCATCAGTCCTAAAAAAAATACCACATATATATGAGTATGCTTACAAGAATATACTCTAAATACTACAGCATGGAGATTGTACTTTGTATCAAAAGTCGAGAAACAAAATTGGAACAGTCAAGAAAGCCCAACACGTGTACAACTTACGCATCCCCGTTCACACATGTTTTTGTGTATACTCTTGTGATCATCCTCCCCCGGGCACCCCTCTCATAAGTAGATCTCACACTCTCTAAGTCGTGTTCTGTACAAGGTTCTCAATGCGCTCTATGGAAGAAGAATTCTTAACGAAGTAGGCTTAGAGCCTTGAGAATCCACTGGCACACAGTATTCCCGCTTGGCATCATTGAGATTAGAGGAACTGATGTAAGTCTTAAGCACGGGAGGCGGGCCAGTGGGTTCTCAAGGCTTTAAGCCTAGTTCATTAAGAATCCTTCTGTAGTGAGAGTACAAAATACGACATAGAGAGTGTGAGATCTTATGAGAGGGGTGCACCAGCTACTAGGGGCACAAACTTGCAACTTTTTCCCCCTTCACCCGGGCAGGAATCGGTATGTTGAGAAGTTCCCTTGCAATATCTCCTTCCCCACCTGCGGCGCAGACCGACGACAGAGGTGGTTTTCTCTGCATCCCCCCCCCCCACCCACAGTGAATATGGATCGTTCTTGCACTATTCCTTTGCACATATCGCAAGGGTATGATAAGGAAAAATATCATAAGGTGTATATTGGTCTTCAGAGTTAGTTGCACTTAGCATGTATTGTACAAAAATAAAAGGCATATTCTACAATTTAGAGTGGTGCCATCTGGTGATTCTAAAATATTGTCAATTATCAGTCAAAGCTAGTTTCCTGGGATTCATTCTCACTCTAAATGAGTAAATCTAACGTTTTGTCCTGTTTATCCAAGCCCAGGTACAATAGACCAATTTCCATTTGCCTGATCTACATAGGGAATGTACTGAAAACTAGGGAGTTCTTCAATATTCTCAAGAACAAAGACGGAGACATGAATTCTAAAACTTAAATGTGTCGTACTATACATTTACTATATTCTGTGAAATTCTGAGGAAAATGACAAGGGTTTTACTATGTGAAAAACAACTTTTTAGAATTTCGCAGAATGTATTTAATCCTACCTTCATAATACCAAATAGTAGATTTTGATATATAACTATTAATCAGATGTAGGATCCTAATGTAACAGCTAAAGTTATCAATATATCATGATACAAACCATGGATGCCAAGATAGCAAATATTCATATTACTATGGAAGGCATGATGCCAAATCTCAAAATTGAATAGAAAAAAGAAGGTCTAGGAAGGAATTAAGTTAACTAACGAACCAGATTATTCATAACCTTATCCATTACGTTTTACCTGTTATCAACATTCGATGTAGCCTCATCCACTATAATGATTTTCTTCTTCCTCATTAGAGCTCGGGCCATACAGAGTAACTGCTTCTCACCAACACTGAAGTTACTGCCTGCTTCTCCCATCTCTGCATACAGACCCTCTGACAAACTAGACACCTTCACATGAAGCTGTACCTGATAATGCAATATACAATAGTAAAATATAAACTACTTCAAGCATTAATGCAAATGTGTTATCACGAGGCATATATCATTTGATAGGGTTCTCACTCAACCATTTCCCTAAAAACCGTAACTATGGTTCTCCTCCAGTCTTCCTTAAAGACATATTGGACAAGGAGGCCATCAGGCCGACTATGGGCCTTGCATAGAATGACCGAGAATGACCATGATTCTATTTCAAGGTCAAAAGGTCACAATATTTACTTCATCACAAGGGTGCACAAAAAGCAATATATAAATCCTTGATACCTATTATGGTAATTGGATACTCATGGGCTTTGCTCAGGGGTAGTCATTGCCTCTCCCGGTGTCCCCCTCTACCGCGCATCACATGCGCCCCTCCTGCCCCCTAGCGGCTTTCTCACCTACTGCGCAGTCACGAGCGCCACCACGGTCAGTGACCCGGTCTCACTTCTTCTCCACCCGTCCTGCAGTACACACGAACTCCAGTACTTTTTCGTCCCACCCACCCACACCTAATCTCTTCTCTTACCTACTTACGTAGGGCTATTTCATTTTAATATACAATTACGTATGTATTGTCTATACAAGTGTATTGTATATCATCTTTTTATATCATAATAATTGACCTTTATTCTACATGTCAATTACCATATATGTAATATTACTTACCTTCATTTTCATATTACATATGACTATGGTCGTCCAGTAAGGTCGACATAATATTTTATCAATTTTACTACATAAAATTCAATAAAATTTTATATCTCCCAGCTACTGCTTCTCTACTTTCATCCGGGGATAGGGTAATGTTCCTTTTGTAGATAAGTGAGGTAGACTAGTTAAGACTGTCTGACGTATATTAATTAAGACTAAAGAAATTATGTAACCTGTTTCAGATTTTCCCAAAGTAGATCATCTTCAAACTCTTCAAAGGGGTCCAGATTAACCCGAAGTGTCCCACTGAACAGTACAGGATCCTGAAATTGAACAAAACAAAGAGAACAACTGAAAGAAAAATCATTTGTCACACATTTTTCTGACTGAAATTGAGAATGCCGAGTAAAAGTCCTAATAAAATTAAGTCAATAACGGAGTGGGTTGGATGGGTACGCATTTTCAGAGCAGTGTCTGAAGTGGCTGACGAGGGCGACATCTGTGAGCCGTGAGTCTCCTTCATCACCTTTAGGGTTCATCACCTTTAATTTTTCAGTTATCCTCAATAAAAACCTTTTAACTGGAAAGGTAGCATTCTCAACATCATATTACCCAAATATTTAAAGTAGCAGCTAAAACAATCATTTTATTCATTGCCTGTACGTGCTGTCTCACACATCGGATATAATGACCCAGTCTAGATGATCAGGAGTTATAGATAATAAAAGATGATAATTACCTGTGGTATGACAGAAATGTTGCTTCTCAGATCTGTGAGCCCGAGTTTGGTGATTTCCAATCCATCGATCTTGATACTACCTGTTGGTTCAACCATCCTTAGAAGACTGACGAACAGAGACGTCTTACCTGCCCCTGTTCGACCAATCACCCCGACCTAAAATTTATAACAACAACTAGTTCTTAACCCTTTAACAGCAGGAAGATGCCTCCAGGCATTCCCCTGGCTACGGAAGGAAGATGCCTCCAGGCATCTTAGAGGAATCATTGATACTTATATACAAAATTCAATAGATAAAAAGATAATTGTTTGATTTAAAAGAAATTTTGACAATGTATAAAAGCCATATAGACCTTTGATTTGGTACGATAAAATATGATCAGTCACCAAGGTAAATAACTTAAATCACATGACACATCACATGACATTGCTATTTCAAAAAAAAGGTGCCTGCCGTAGCAGGGTCATTTGGGGAGGCAATGCCTGCCGTGTAATGGTGAGCAGGGAACTGGGTGATGCAGGGAAAGGGATAAATATCTATTTATGATTACTTGAATATCAGTATTTTTTTTTAATTTCTTTAATACTGCCCTAGACCACACACCTTGCCACGTATCAAACAATTGATATCAGTACATTGTTCATCACTATTGTAGTAATAGAGAAAGGTGAAATACTCAATTGTAAGCATATTGGGAGTTTCAATAGTGCTACAAATTATACTAGCAATTGCCATTAGACCATATCTGCTCTTCTTTAACATAAATAAGTAAGTGTAGGTGTACCTGCTGGTCACACAATACTTAAACTATTCCTTGAACGTCTGATTTACCTAGTATTATTTAAATGAATTGATTCAGGCTCTTGTATACAGAAGCACGAGAGAGGAGCTTATTTTAGTATAAAAGAAAGGATGAGTGAGGACGCCGTAGTTGTGGGACGATTGGAGCCACCTGGTGGATTGAGGGGTCGAAATGAAGATGCGAGAAAAAGAAATATTCGTGCTCTGATCAGTTCTGGAGCGATTGAAGTATTAAAGAAGAAACCAACAAGTCGTTCTCCACGAGTTTGATGCGGTGTGATATGAACGAGGCGATAGCCGAGTGAATATCACATAGCATTCAAACGAGTTGGAGAATGACTTCTTTGACCAAAACGAGTTGCTTTCTGTATTCATCTCACCCTTGTTCACACTAAAAGAATGGAAAAGACACAGGATATAGACCATGGAGAACGGACTGCAATACCTGTAGGGGCATGGAGAACTAGTTCCCCATGTTAAGCCTATGGACATTTATTCCAGGGGTGAGATAATGACCAAAAACCACGGTGACTGTAGATGCGCCGCGCTCCCGTTGGTAGCGCCACCGTCTTCTAAGCGCTTGTAAGGAATGGTGGTACTATTATATCTACTACACTTATATAAACCTTCCATTTAAGAGGGTGTCCCACCGGACCGACGGTGGCCGATTTGGTAGCCAGACACTCGCCGATCATTATCGGATGCCCTAGAGATTCTTAAGTCTTTGGTGATGGTCATTTATTAAATCATTAGTATCAGAATTAAATACATTACAATATGTGACCTTCCACTTAGATGTTCAGGAACAATTGATCGGGTGAAAAATCGGCTTGGTGGAGCAGCCCCTTTATATATATATATATATATATATATATATATATATATATATATATATGTATATATATATAATATATATACATACATATATATAAATATATATATACATATATATATATATACATACATATACATATATATAAATATATATATACATATATATATATATACATACATGTATATATATATATATATATATATATATACATATGGTCGAAAATCACGAAATAGCAGCAACTACCCAAAAAATCAAATCTGAGAGGATCATTAATTCCTTTTGCAAATATCATCTCTATATATTAGAGGACTCATGTGCAAAGTTGGGAACGCTAACTAGCATAATTAGCTTTAGCACAGGGCTAATATGAAAATAAAAACGTCACGTTACGACCCCCCCCCCCACCCCCCACCCCCAAACTTGCTCATATTTATAGGCTGTGTCCACACCCCCACCAGGGAATGGGCTGACACTGGGGAAATTGATTTGATCCATAGAAAAAGTATTTCTATCATTATTTTGCTCTCCCTGGCCTTATACCCACTGGGGGGTCATAACGTGACGGGGGTCTTAACGTGATGCGGGTCGTAACGTGATGCAAAAATATTTAGAGCCTCATAACTTTTTTTCTAATAAAGATAACGATTTAATTTTTTTGCCATTCTATAGGTATATATGTACCCAACACAGGAAAATTATTTCTACCTTTTTCCTGACCCTACATAACCCACTGCGGGTCATAACGTGACGGGGCCGTAACGTGACGGGGTCGTAACGTGACGAAAAAATACGTTGGGACTGATAACTTTTTTTCTAATAAAGATAGAGACTTCATTTTTTCGCCAATGAGTAGGTATATATCTACCCTTTGATATCACAAAAGAACTATTACTTATGTCATAGGGAACTGGAACTATTAATACTTTAGTGGGTGTCGTAACGTGACTGCCCAAACTACACCAAAATAGCACAAATTGAGTTCAGTATGAAGGAAGCTATATGGTCAATTCTCCCAGATCGTGATCGATGGGCCACGTACGGTGACCAATAATTCAAAAGGTCGTTTTCATATATCAAAATTGTTTATGATATCAGAAACGATATTAGAGCATGTAGAAATAAAATATCTGTCAGGGGAACCCCACTTTCATATACCTATATCTTTAATGAAAATTGATAAACCCCTAAAATAGGCATTTTTAGCTCAAAATTCATTGATGAAACCTGTATAACGAGATTTTTAAGACCTCTTATTTGTATTTAACTATAAATATTTATCTGTTCTGAATGTGTCATACCCACAAATGTGTTGCAGAGCTTATAAAACATGATAAATGTTCAAATGGGCAGATTTATTTGTAGTCTAGGTGTGAAAAATCAGTGGTGAAGGGTATGTCACCGTACATGGGCAAGCAACATTAAAAGGTAAAAAAATTAGAGAAAAGTACTTTTTTGGGTACTTTTTCATCCTCCAAATGAAGGAGGCATGTGAAAAGGTTTTATAGCATTTGAAGTGTGTAAATTAATTCTTCCATCAAATATACTACAGCTAAATGAACATGGGTGGTGAACTTTATTTGGTCACCGTCCATGGGCAGAAATTATAAGGTTTTGCTTCTATAAGAAAGAAGATTTACAATATCAGTGAATAATATTTTATACATAAATAGAGTATTATGGAACCATTAAAACCTGCAATTTACAAATACTTCAGGCATGTTAATGCCAAGAAATATACATGTATTTTTAGGTATGTAACCGTACATGGGCCGGTCACCGTACATGGGCATGGTATTCTGAATAGTATTAATCAACACTAATTTACTCAATATGATTAGAATTTCATTTCCTGATAATAAAAATCTGATTCTGCTGATAAATAACAATCAATATTTCCCCTAAGGCCTTGTTACACACACATGACCACGTACGGTGACATAGGGATTATAAGGTTAACTTCATTCAGCTAAGAAATAATTTCCAATAAAGATTAGTGTTCCCAACTTTTGCCCATATAAGGTATTGTCTTCTACTATATATTTCCACATTTTTATAAAGATCTAACTAGTTTGAAATTTTGGTCACTGTACGTGGGCATCGATCACGATCTGGGAGAATTGACCATATAGGCTTATCATTTTATGGTGGGAAGATGCATATAAGTGAGTCATTAAAAACAGTGAAACTCAGTGCATTCTGTCACTTTTTTATTCTATTTTATGCACGATTTTATGCTGGTGTCGTGACGTGACGCCCTCACTTTTTTTGCGATATCTTAATAAATATTGGAGTTAGGTGTGGTTTTAAGGTTCTGGACTGTGCCATACAATTCCCTAGACGTGTGAAAACTATTGAAACTAATTTCCAAGAAGGATTTTTTGAGATATTCAAAATATAGCCCAGTTGCTGCCATTTCGTGATTTTCGACCATATATATATATATGATATAGAAAATAATACATAAATGTAAATTATTTCACCTTTTCACCTGGTTTGATGTTCACTGTGAGAGGCCCCAGCGCAGGTGTATTTTGACCTCTGTATGTGAGGCAGGTGTTTGTAAAGGCTATGGCTCCTCTATGTGGCCACCCTGGAGGGGGCCTCACATCTGTGTGCTCTGGAGCCTCCTGCTCTATGCTACCAAACTGCTGGATCCTTTCTACTGACGTCATCTGTACAGGTATAATAAGAATATTTGTTTTCATGATGTATTGATCATTGTGTAACATAAAGCAATTACTTTTTGTATTTAGTGACTTGTGATCAGAAAGTCAAGTGCAAGCTCAGTAAGTTACCCTTGCTCTCCAATGAAAGGATGGTTGATAACTACCCATCCTATACAGACGAGGTCAACCCCATAATCATGTATCTAACTTGACAACTTTCGGAAGCATTAATGATAATAACAGAAAGTGGCTTCACAAATAACACAAAATGACACCTCTTTTTCTGGTCACATCTGTCTAATGTAACCTACTTAGTGTTATATTTGATATAGTTTATTCTGTTCATTGATTCCAAGACCCAGGTAGTCACATTTATGTTAAGGTATTTGGATATTTTTCACTGATTCCAATACCGGTGCCACCAGATTTATGTCATCGTCCTTGTCTTTGCTATGTGTGCTACTCTATTTGTAGCAAGAGGGAGAGTGTATTTATAATCTGTTAAGACAGGTGCAGTGTGTACAAATCTCAGTGTATACTAGTATGGAATAAACCCTCAACAAAACAACAATCTACTGTTACAGCTACTTATAATCACACTTATCAAACCTAATATAAGCTTGCAGTTGGATCTTTCCATTTACTTAGACATGCAGAGGTTTGGACAAACACTAGAACATTTGTCCCAGAATCAATGCAGTCTCAGAAGATCTTTAACTCTTTCTTCAACACCAGTGAACTAGGGGCATCTACTACAACATCAAGTACTACAAAACACCCCTTTTGCTGATTGTTTCAATAAGAATACAGTATTTATGGAAGAGCACTATGAGCAAGGAGAGCTCTACATTAAGTACCTGATGGGGTTCTGTGTTAAAAAAGGGACTTTGTATTCCTTCTGTAGTGCAACACCATGGTTGATGCACTCATACCAAGAATCTCACACACCGTGCCAGACTACAACAAATTGCCAGAATGTCCTTATTTGCACGTCAATGATACCCCTACTAGAAACAGTGAAGGTCCTGCAAGATCCTGCAAGGGAGCCTGATGGCTACCAAATGAGGGCACAAATCAAGAAAGCAATTGCTGCTGGATATTTGAATGTGAAAAAAGCCAAGTTTCAATAAGTGACTTCAGTGACAATTAGGTTTTAGGTAGTCTTATGAGTCTTAAGTTTTATGACTAATCATATGAGTATGGGAGAGATGTGGGCTTCCACCATGTCCACTAGCTCCTGACAAACAAATACCTAAAAACAACAGTTTGGATTTCTATGGGGTAAAAGTACTTCCCAAGTAATTCTCTTTGTCATAATTGATATTTTAATGATAATGGATTGAATCAATGTCAGTATATTAATTACTTTAGGCCTGAAAAGGACTTCTGACTGTGTCAACCGTGCCATATTGATTGAGAAACTAATTGAAATGGGATTATGTAGGAACTTGAACTTGTTATCAAGATCGCATCTGAACTACAGAAAACAGCTAGTTAACAAAGGTTAAGTTTCTGTTGAAATGCAAACAACATGTGGAATATACCTCAGGGATCCGTGTTGATTTTCTTCTTTTTATAATTTCTATTAATGATATACAATAAACGTAATAGCCACCAGAAAATATCTTTTTGTAGACGATTTAATGATGATTGGCTGTGATAACACACAACATGAAGCAGCGTTTAGAATGGAACAGGAATCGATTAGTAGATAACTGGACACACACAAAAACGTAGCTATAGCTTATTAAAAATCAAAAGTAATGTGGATAGGTCATCATAGGAAAACTAATTATCACAAGGAAATACAAGTAAATATCAAAATCGTGTAATCAGTTGGAAGTTAAAAGTATTTTGGAATAATATTGGATAGTAAATTATGAAATAAGATGAAAGTTACAAGTAATTGGAAATATACAGTAATCAAAGAGGTAAATAGAAGAAATTTTAAGCTAAGAAAATTAAATCATCATCTATCTAGAGATGCATCGTTGAAAATATTTAAGCATAGGATATTGTCCCAGTTGTTAGGTACTTTGCCTTTGTTTACTATCTTACTAGCAAACGAAATTGTGAAAGGTTACAAGTATGTATAAACCAGAACATATGGATTAAAAAGGCGAAGGATATGCATATAGATACTTTCCATGAAAAGTGCAAAATCAGAGTACTTAACTATAGAGGAATGTCTCATTTACTGTCGATTATCAAATGATGGTCAGAGGATGAAAATGGGACTTTTGAAAATCAGTCTCATAATACAAAATCAGGAAAAAATAGAGATTGAAACTAATCGACTGCAAACAGAGAAATACAGAAAATCACCGTTGCTAACTGACGAGAAAATGTGGAACAAAATATCGGTAGGAACACAGAATCTGCCTACTATTGTATGGAAGAACGCCAATAGGCAAATATGATATGTCATATATGTTTTTGATTGAATAATAAAAATGAAAATGTAAGCAATAGGTCTAGCATTCAGTTCTTAGCTTGGTCATGCTGTTTTCTCTGTTGGTGTGTGACACAGAGAGAGTAAACAATTAGAGGCTGGTAAATTAAGGTTATGCTTTGTCATATATATGTATATAGTTCCACTTACAATTGTCTCAGCTTCAGCCAATGATTGTAGGCCAAACTGCAATGATGACAGCAGGCCAAATATGTATACAAAGGAAAGGCCTGATACACCAGCCTCCTCAGCGCCTGTAACAAATTGACTAGGATTATTGAATTAAATTCTTTATCATTTTGGAATGTAACAATTTTAATTTTAGATTTGGGATTTATAACTTATGAAATGTTCCTGTGATATCTCTTTGTAACCTATTTGGTTAAAAGAGTTTAATATCAATCATAGAAAAGCATTATTATAAAAATGATTGCCTTCTTTTTCCTACATAAAGACAGGGTAATGTAAATACCTGAATTACTTGCAACCACCGACAAAATGATATATATGCCGCAGAACAATGAGACAAATGTGTCAATGCATATCCCAAAGAAGGCTTGTGCACTCAGATAAGTATACCACGATGCTGAATGAGAGTCCATGAAGGTAGTAGCCATGGACATAAAATATTTCTCTTTTCGTAATGCCCGTATCACATACAAGCCTTGTAAAGTTGCTGACAAATGGGAATAGGTTGGGCTTCTGCCTGGAAAGAAATTTCAAAATGATCCTTATTTTAGATATTGGTCTAAATCTTAGTGATAGGAACTAAATCAAACCAGCGGATGATTTTATAAGCTGTGAAGAAACACGCATTAGTTATATAAATTGACATGAATGTGACACCAGATATGTATAAAACATTCATAAACCAAACACAGAGAAGATATGGAATGAAAGTCAAATGCTTTTTTAAACATATAGCTTTTGTGTAGCTCGGGAAAAGGCAGAATTGCATTTTCAGCAAGGCTTAAACAAAAATACTTACGACTGGTTTCTATTCTCTTTACATCACGAATACAACTCAGAGAGAATCTCAGAAAGAGTCCAGTTATGATGACAACGCAAAATGCAACTAGAAACATCCATGGATATAGAACACAGGAGAAGATAGCATATGTCAAGGCAGTGGACATGGTCTGCAAAGAAGAATAAATATATATCTTGATGTCAACCCAGCTAAAGTAAAACCTAGCCTGTCAGTTGAAATTGGAGATAATTCATCATATCAGGTGCTGAGGCACTCTAGATAATTAGATGATTATTGCAATTGGCCTGTGATGAGGCATCGGCTAGTAGTATACACTGCGACTAATAATCAAATGGCTCTGCTGCTGGTGCATGTCCATAAAGGGCTTTAAAAGTGGATGCACCTATTGACTACTTCAGATACGAGGTACCCATTCTGAGATATATTTCTTTTTACCTTTGTAAAATATTGATATTTATGACACGATTTTATTGCCTTTTCTGATAGTAATGTATGATTCAATCTTTGGGTCATTGGAGGTTATGTTGAATTCTAAAAGTATATTCTCCTCTTAAAGGTCCTAGAGTGAATCAATTGTAAAAATATGCTTTACATACCTGGAGGAAAAAGAAAAACGAAAACAAAAGAACTATATCCATGAACCCTGTGTCCCGAGAAAATCGATTGAGGATGGCACCTTAAACAATAGAAAGTGACATGACTAGAACGTATTACCATATATTATATTGTACAATAAAGATCCATCAAAATGATGGCATTGCAACTTTGCTGTGATTTAGGAATAGGCCATATTTCGTTTCCAGACTTAATTTGTGAGGTCACTGGTTCTTTTGTGTTGCAGTTACATGAAAATAAACTATTTGGATACTAATATCTTGGGAATCAAATCATGTTTGAACGACAATTATTTGAACAACAATTGGAAAAATTGTTTGCTTGTCTTATACGGAATACACAACCTACCACTTTCATTGGTCTCAAAGAAGTACATTGGTGCTCTGATTAGGACTTGAAACATTTTGTTGTAAAGATGACGACCTGCAGTGACTACTAGTAGTGCTAGCATGGAGGCACTAAGTTGACTAAACACGATCATGGCTAGCAGTATCATTCCCTGGATGGTTGGCATCCACATATTATAGACATCTGTGTCAGCAACGAATGTTTCGTTAGCAGCTAATGGTGGTGAGCTTGTGTTCCTATTCGAAGGCAATTGTATAATAAGAATGTGTTAGTGTGGTCGTTCAGGCCAGAAAATATACATTTACAGTAAGGGCCCATTATTCAAGAGCAGCTTTTCACTTGTCCCTCAGATCTGAATAGGACAATGTAAGATGGTAACCAGAACTGCTCAGTGAATTGTCCAAGCTGCTAAGCATCCCTCAGAAATAAGAATTACTTAATAGAACTAGCAGTTATGATAAGGTAAACATGACTATATGAAGGCCCAATTGTAATGTCTAAGTGAAACCACTGCTGTACCTTGGAAACGGGTTTTGAAATGTGCTAGGCCTAAATGTTCAAATGTCTGAAAAGTAAGGCTTAATTCAAGATATTGAGTAGGCACACATGGGGGAGGTACACTACTTTTTCTTTTTTTTTAAAGAAAAAATATGTAAGCATTTTAAATGACAAGACATGAGACGATAATCAGAAAATATGCTGGTTCCCTTCGCTATCGTTACGGGTACAATTCTGGACAAAATTGGGACAGCATGCTTACAAAACATATATCTCACCAGACAACTGCTACAGCGGTATGGTTGAGAACTGAACATCCATTAACTGCTGGCTATTGTTAAAACATCTATGAAAGGTCCTTCAATTAGCCAACTACACTATGATTGAAATGGCACGACTTTTGACAAAGTTTGGAAGCAATGATAAAATTAAAATTTATTTCAGGATTCAAACATGTTCATATCCCCTAGGACTTGGGTGTTGTAAAACGAACAGAGAAACATACATTGAGACAGGAATCTCTTGCAACTCTCTGTCTGATCTCACCTCCAACCTGTCCCAATCTGTCTAGTTCACCAGTTTACCCCCTTTTCTTTTTATTCCATTTCACCTTTCTTTGTATTTATCCATCATCCAATCGCCTCAATCCACACCAGTCCACCTTGGTCAAACCAGGGATTGTGTTAGAGCCTCATTGGTTGCTCCTACATGCGACTGCATCTGCTAATGTTTCTCCAGCTGACCTATCCCTTATCCGGTGGCTGTGAATATCCGGCAATTGATATCTATCCGGTAACTGTTCTGATACCCCACATACTCATTATGAAATACTACATATGCTACTCTTTCTACAATTCGGAAATATAAAATTGATGGAATACAAATTCATAATGATACCTATCAGATGCACACTTACGTTATACTCACTCTCATACATCTAAGGGCTGATTCTATCAACATGATGGCTTCGTCGTGATATATATATATGTGTATCTTGGTTTAGCTTGTAATATCTTACAGTGTCGCGATATGTCGTACCTCCGTTGTCGCAAAACGTAGCCGTGCAGATTCAGGTGTATGTTTTGGTGCTCCATCACCGTGACACCTCAAGACACATCGCCTCAAATAGGCACGCGATTTTTCAAACCTAGCCCGACTTATTAGCAAGACACCCAAATCGTGGCTAATCACGCTAGATCTTGTATGTTGGTGGAATCACTACTTTATATTTCAGATTATACTCCTTTAGATTACATATTTATAAACTCACTTTAGAGACTGGTGATGAGATATTATTTTTGTTTTTAGAAATCAAACTATTCATGAATGGAGTTAGGTCAGGTATTCATAAGCATTGGGTAGAACTGCCTATGAGATTTGTATGGGAGGTGATATCATTATGTATCTTTTGCATCTAGTTTCACTAGTTTCGTGACCTGTCTAGATGCCGTGTTTCCGGTTTCATAAGAACTAGACATTAGACTTCGTTTTGTCCATTCTTGCTTGCACTGTTGGTGCCACTTTTCATGTCTGTCGAACACTTTTGTCAAGAAACTAGTGAGACAGGTCCATGATGTGTAGATTTGTCTAATTCTTATGTTTGGGGTCTGTCTTTTCCTAAGGTCCGCTACTTGTGTTGTCACGAAACTAGACAAACCTAATGTCTGTATGGTGTCACAGACATGTCACGAAACTAGTGAAACAGGTCCCTGGTCTCAATAGGTAGACATGGAGGCTGAGTAAGGCCCCAGCCAGCCCAGTTATATCTGTCTCCTCTCTCTTTTTCAGTATCAACACATCCATCCATGTGTCTGTACGGGAGCCCCGACCCTGAGCCCCTCCCTGAACCACCTGCCCTGGAGATCTCCCACTGATCTGTACATCAATGTCAAACTTTAATGGAAAGTTTACATCCGAAAGACAGCAAAGGCCCAGCAATACTACTTGAGTTGGGGGCTTTCGTCCTAGCATCCATCCTCTCTGAAACCCTAGCCTCAAGCAGCAGGCAGCTAGACAGCTACTCATGTGCGTTCATATTCTCTAGCGATGAAGTCGCTAGTAACTATTCTAAAACAGGCAACTACTTGGTTAACTAATATTAACAAAAGGTAGATAGTGAAGATGTTTTACAACCCTATTCGCTCACCATCTTGAAAACATCCAGTCACCACCAAGTCTTGCAATCTGAAAGAGACAGATAGTATTCAAAACAACATGGCTACAGCACTGGACGAGACATAGATCTTACATGTGATCCTTTCGTCTGTATAACCATTTCCTGATGGTAAAATCACCCCCACTTCCCCCTCCCATCTTTCCTGCAATTACACGCAACTTTCAGTAGAATAAACAGTGCAGTCAAATCTTATGTATTGCGATTACATATTGTATTACATACCTATGCCAGAAAATACTGTGAATACCAACCTCTGCTATAAAAGTGGTAGTTAACACATACCACCATACTGTGCCGGTAGGGTAACATAACACCATACTTTGAATATAATTGGTTGCACTTAGCATTGAAAAACGTAAATAAAAGATAAAAAGATGTTATACGGTCTAAAGATTCATACCAAAAACTTTTAAAGAACATGATTCTAAATAACGAAAAGAAAATAATTATAATTCTGAAAGCGTTTGAAATATGTTTACGAAGGTGTAAACATAGCACCGAGTAACGTTGGCGCACGTGTATGGCTCATAGCAAACAAGTTACTTCTGCCATGGCGGTATATCTATCTATCCATGCTTCTGCCCACCTAGAACATTCTGACGGTCGATTTGGCATTGTTAGTTTTGGTAAATATCTAAATGATTATCACTATTTAGAGCTATGCAATAGAAGTGAAACCTTATTGGTAACCTTATTGGGATGGCCTCTCATACCTTGTTTCACTCTATAAGATATTGCACGAGCTCTACAGAGCATAACGATATTTTTATTGAAAGGCTGTCCCAAAAAGGTAAACATATTTCACTAAAATCACAGAGCAAAGGGACTAGAAATAATCTCCTGCAGTCTAGCCTTCAGATCGTTGATTTTTCACATTCTTGTCCAGTGCAGGTTAGTTTTTCTTAAATTGATGAAAAACAGTTATGCAATTAATAATAACAATGCCTACTGGAATATTTTAAAACAAAGAAAGGCTTAGAAGCTATTGAGTTTACTCTGTTAAAATCCCCGATTTCGATCGGCAAGGTCCGAAGCAATGTAACTGACTCGGAACACTGCTGTCATTCAGTTGATACAGATTCTTTTATATATCTGACTAATATCATTGAGTACTTTATACTTGCCTGATATAAACATGTGAAAAATAATCCTAACGGAACAAATACTTTTCCATGACCTGCCTCTAGGTATTTCTTATACACAGTGAAACCTATGTTACCGATTTTCTTTGTCTCCAGTTTGACACTCTGAAAATGAAAAAGAAACAACCCTTGAATATTCTATTATCAGGGTTCCAATCTATTTTTGTCATACGCTCTCACCTGGCGATTTGAAATGAAACAATCCTTAGTGTCAGCCAAGTATCAAGCACTCGGCAATTGACTTTCGGATAAATGTACGGTGATCATTTTGAAAGTTGTATTTTATACATGTCAATAACCACACAATTGCTATGCATTATAAGGTCATATTATCAGTGTATGTAAGTATTTAGAGGATTACCCCTAAATATCACAGATTTTCATTTTTGAGCAAATGAAATAAAGTCACAGACTAAAATTCTTGATTGTATCGACGACATAAATACGAGAGAGTGAGAAGACAATATTAAAAACAGTCTCATAGAGGTGCTACTATTAATTCTTTTTAAAAAGGTTATTATCTGTTTAACGGAATACAAAATCCTTGTAATGAGCGCATACAAAATGTTTGATATGTATGAATCTCAAGAGGCGTAGTACACATCCTAAATCATAATCACTGTGATAGGATCTCATTAGCCCGGTGTGAATCAATACATTTCTAGCTCATATGACCTAGGGTCGTACACTGGTACCAGCTGGATTGGACTAACGAGGATCAATCTGACAAAGTGCACTGACAAAATACGGGAAAATAGTAGATTTAGACTTTACCTTCACCAGCCTGATGCAAACTAGGCAATCCGTGTAAATTAATACATCATGCCACGTGAACAGAATAGCAATGCATGTTAACCCGTATCTTACATATATCTTCTGATTACAAATATGCACCTTATATGCATATTTTTTGTTTGTTTATATATTCAAATAATGAGCTAATGGTGGAGTTAATTTTACCATAAAGTTATTAAACTGGAAGATGCCATTATCGATTAGAAAAACTTTTCATACAGAAAGGATCTATTCAATAACATACAGCAGAGAATCAAAGGTATTTTACAGTTTAGACAACTTTCAGAAAAAATAGCATTTGACGATAAAGATAAGCTATTACTACCACCTTCTCCTGGTATATAGTGCTTGGAGGCCTCTCAGGATTCTGACTTGTGGTATTCCTAATTGTTTCCTTTATAGCATTGTCTTCCATGTCGTCACCGCACTTTGTTATCACAGGCTCATTCTTTCCCTGATCAGCGTCCATAGAGTGGGGTAAGAGGTTTACTATTTCGGTAGGATTTCCTGTCTGGACTATACACCCCTGTAAAACAAAAAATATGAATGAGGGCATCGAACCATTTAGGAATTGTTTCATCATTAGTTACTGTCACCTGACCTTAATACGTATTGTGATTGAAGTGCATTTAATTTCAATGTCTTTGCTTTTATAGGTTTAGAAATTATAGTTTCTGTTTCTTAGTATTCTCAACTCAGAATTGACTAGAATTGATTATTCTGTGTGAGTGATATACATTTGAAGTAATTTTGATTGAGCGTTACACAAGAAAAATAAAAGATAATATGAGCAAACAAAAGTTATGCAAGATTTCCCTCACTTTGTCCATGACAACCACTCTGTCCAGAAAGGGCAAGTAGTTCAAGTTGTGGGTTACCATAATACAGAGTTTTGTTTTCATCAGTCCACAGATACACCTAAGCATGAAAAGAGAAATAATCGTGTCATGTAAATTTTTAGAATAAAAAGTATGTGTTTGTGATCATACCCTAAATTCTATCAATGTTCGGATTGTAGTACAGCATGGAATGAATTTTGTGTCTGCAATGACCAGTACTATCATAATACTCAGGACTTATGCTTTACACATATACTATAATGGTTGATCCTTTACGCATATACATCAAGCGACAATAGTAGAAATAAGTATATCCACATGTGAAGAAAAAGCTCACTCTTTGAATATATGGTCGCCAACTTTGCCATCCACAGCTGCCAATGGATCATCCAATAGGTAGATATCAGCATCTTGATAGAGAGCTCTGTGTAGCAGAGATGAAATCATACTTAAATAGTATGTATAAACACAACATGTGCTGTTACTGTTTATTAATGTATCAAATTCTACCGTCGGATGGGTCTCCGAGTCTCAGCTATGTGCTAGCGTATTGATTCGGCTTCAATTCCGTCGAAAAAAATCTTTTTGTTTCTGTTTATTAGAGGGTTTTCTATTGGTAACCTTATACCCTTCCCATATCTAGTTGGGACAAACAATTTGCATGGGTATACCCTAGAACATCCCTGATGACAGAACCAAAGGTAAACCATGGGCTGCATGGTGGTAATGCCATAGCAGAGCAATTACGACATTTTTTGAAGATCATTATTTTTTCTAATGTATTTACACCAATAAATAGGACATCCCTTTTGATAAATGTATGTTGCCTAATGTATTATTATAAAGTAATAGCCAGGCATCCGTCAAATCCGCCTGTTTAGAATGTGACAACATGGATACAGATATATTTTTTTTAGTATAATCTTTACCTAGGTAAAAGATCAACTATATCAGCCTAAATGGTACCAAACTGATTTATGACACCCTATGTCGTTTATTTCACCCAGACACTCCTGATGATTTCATTAATCTGAAATCAAGGTTGTGTTAAACACCTATGATCATGCTGGACGACATGAGGCACTTACTCGGTGCAGTAAAGGATAGCAAATTGATTGGGATTAATGTAGTGGTCTATGTCATCTTCAGCAGAGTTTCTTTTAAACTGGAACCCCAGTTTCTCAAATTCCTTGAACAAGAACTGAAAAATTAGTGTTTCACGGAGTGATACGGTGAAGGATGAGAGGTAAATCTTAACAGAGTCTGCCTCACCTGGCGAGGTTCAGCCTGGCTTTTTGCCCTCCACTCAGGGAGAGTCCTCGTTCTCCAACATGAGTCAGATCATCTTCAGGGAACCGTTTGATATCCTGTCAAAACAAAATGTACTTCTTTGAAATGATATAATTGATGATTTTTTTCTAGGCTGTTATCGAATGCCTTTCCTTTGGCATGAGGGCAAAACAACCTCCAGATCATAATGTAGATGGTGATTCAATGTCTAGGTTTTAATTGACTTTGGCGTCTCCTCTCTAAATGCCACTATTTAGATGTCTAAATATATGAATATGACAACCAAGGTTGTTAAACGAGACAAAACTATGGAATTTATATTTCACCCTCTTTCCCTTTTTTTATATATGAAAGTGTCAATTCTCTTCCTTCTTTTCTCATAATAACTAATATAAAAAGGGAAGAGAGAGCTAGCTAAGATAAAGATTACGCTAAGAGTGAATTTTCACAGCTTTTATTCTTGTTGTTTCAAATATGTACTGGTTTAACATTGTCTGACAACTGGTGTCTCTCATGCCTTGAAATGTACTTTTGATGTGTATGTAATGTTTCTCCTTAAACACGTTAGCGTTCATTTGTATAGGGAACATTTGTCAAGTTCAACATGGTGATTTATGTAACAATTCTTGTTGCTAAATAAAAAAGAGTGAAGCTCGTTAATAGAGAAATACAACAACAACAAAAAACTACAGGTACATCTCAACTATGAACAGGCAGGGCCATGGAAATAGGAAATCTCGAGAAAATCTTAAGAGCGAAATATGATAATTTACCTCATCAAGGGCACAGGCCTTTAATATAGATTTGTATTTCTCTTGGTTTAGCTCTGAATCCAGGATGATATTTCCCTGCACAGTGTCTGAGAGAATCCATGCTTCTTGAGGTACGTAAGCAATGGAGCCTAAAACCTGTCGTTCGCCATGTAACAATTTTAATTCACCGAGAATTGCCATCAAGAGGGAGGTCTGAAAAGAAAAGTTCAGTTGGGTTATAAGTCTAAAACAATGTTGATAAAAGCCCTTTGATTACATTAAAGTCGATACAGTCATTAATATCACTTATCAAATGAAAGCAGATCTATCATCATTCCATGGTGCCGTTGATAATGTTTTAGGTATGAATGAAAGTTTTTCTTTGATCTATCGACTGTATGAGCCATCTCATGATGCAACATAGTATTTTCAATTGAATCATACATTTATCTTCATCCACTCTCATACTACGTGCGGCTACTTACCTTACCACTGCCAACGTGACCGGTGATACCAAGGAGCTCACCCTGAAGAGGGGTAATACAGATCAATATCTATTTTTTTCCTTTTTCATATGAAAATTGTAAAATCATGGAAAAGATATAATATCCTGTAGCAATATACACAAAGTAGCAGGGTGTTGAAAATGTGCAAATGTTCCGTGTTACTTACTGGCTCTGAGTTAAAGTTGATATTCTTCAAAGTCAATCGTCCTAAATTCTGTTTGATAAGAAATTCAATTATCATCATAGGCAATTATTAATGTATGTAATGGGTCATTTGTATGATGCAGGAAATACTGACTATGGTGTCCGTCGAAGATGTATTCTTGGCATATACACAGTAACCTCAAATAATATGTATTCACGCACATGTTCTATTTATTATATACCTGTGTACATCAATACTATGCTTACTGTATATATTATGCTCATTAAACCGTTTTTATCTCACAGTGGTAAAAGAAATATGATGTACTAATAAGGATAATCAATAAATTTATATCCAGAAGCGTTAAATAACATCATGTTATATTTTGCCTGTGAATGCTGTACGGGGTCACGTCACTATTGAAAGGGTAAATGGATATAAATTACTTTATGCACTCCTGCTGTGAAGGACTGATACAAATTTAGGGCCCATAGAATAAAGCTGAGGATGGTATATTGTGATACTCTTTTATATTACCTGTTTGGAATCATTTATATTTGGATCCCAGGTTGCATCTGCATCAGTCAGCCTCACTTTAGCAGAGGAGGATCCATTCAATGCCAAATCCTCTTGGTCAATATCGTCACACATGAGAAATTTCTAAAAGAAAATAATATGATTTTAACTATCTGGGTATTCTATTTGATTCTAAATTGGACTCTGGACCGCATCAGATTAGTTTAAGGAAACCGTAGCGAATCAATGGCATTCGGATCTTGGAGGTTTTTTTCTAATTCTTGAGATGTTATCAGTCAATCTGCCCAAATGTGGAGAGACGTCACTCAGACTTGATTGTGTGCGTCAAACCCTCAGAGACTTGATCAACTTCAAGGCATGGACACTAACACCATGCAGGGAACTATTTGGTCGTTATTAACCCTTTAACTGCAGCATGATGCCTCCAGGCATTTCCCTGACTATTGCAGCATGATGCCTCCAGGCATTTCCCTGGCTATTGCAGCATGATGCCTCCAGGCATTCCCCTGGCTACAGCAGCATGATGCCTCCAGGCATCATAGAGGTATCAATGATACTTATATACAAAATTCAATAAATAAAAAAATAATTGTTTGAATTGAAAGAGATTTTGACATAGTAAAAACCCCATATTGACCTTTAATTTGGTATAACAAAATATCATCAGCTACCAAGGTAAATTACTCAAATCACATGACACATCATGTGACATTGCTATTTTCCAAAAAAAAAGGTGCCTGCTGTAGCAGGGTCGTTTGTGCAGGCAATGCCTGCCATGTAATGCTAAGTAAGGGAACTGGGTGCTGCAGGGAAAGGGTTAACGATTATCCAGTCTAAAAGCAAGGTTCCCAGATTCTAAGTGTTAATTTCCATACGCATTTTGACAACCTACAACAGTACAGAAAACGGGAAAAACTACCTTTATGCGTTCACAGCCTCCTATGGTTTCAAAGGCATCTCCAAAGCCAGTAGGTGCAAGGATGAATATTATCACATTCATTGCTTTCAGCCAGCCTATCAATCTGACCGTGGTCTAAATGAAATGAAAATTGTCTGTGTAGAGGCATGAATGTTTTATTGCAATATTTCCAATCAAGAAATGCACTAGATGATTATTTGGAAATGAATATTGTATGTAATTCCATATATTCAAAGGCATTTTGAAAATAAAAATTCTCATGGCTACTGTGGTATCAATGAATAAAATTGGCATTTAATTTTCAGAAGGTTTGATAGTTTCTTCGAACAGCATCCGCAGATGTAAAGGAGAACTCGGCTGTGTGGCCGTAAGTAAGTGATTGGTGCCTCACTCTTGTTCCCATACATTACCTCTAACCTTTTGACAAGCCATAATGTTTGGCAAGACAGGTATTCACTATCGCCAACTCATTGAAGACAAAGAGCAGTTTATTACTAGCAGTTTATAACTACTTTAAAAGAATCTTAGCAATCAGAAAATGACTACATGAATTTTATCAGCAAATAAACTTATTTATTATTGAATCAAGTGATAAAGCGGAGCTTACCTCAGGATGAATCTCGTTACCAAGCAAATAACTTGGGATGAGAGTTATGAAAGCAGTCACATTCAGAAAGAAAGTGCAAAAATTGCGGGCGTTTAGGTTTAGCATCATCCGTTTCATATTGGCTTGTGTCTCTGACCTGAAATCATGTGATGTCTATGAAAGGTATTCTTTGTATATGTAATAGAATTACTGTATCAAGAAAAATAATAAATAAACATGAGGCAATTTACAGAGAGATGGTAAATGAAGATGAAAACGAAAACGAAAACAGGAGGAGTTAATGATCTAATAACCAGATGGTGTTTAAGCTTCCTAAGCCTAGAAAAGAAATGCTTTAGCGGTCCCCGCTATACAGGGGTTTTAGCTTATGGAATGCACAAAACATAGGGTTGAAGCAAGCTGAGACAGAGGTAACTTTTAGGAATATGATTAAACGTATGCCTGTTATTCCAAACCCCAAAATAGATTAAATAAATGTACCATGAAGATAAGACAACACAGTATTTATTTACTTATTTATTCATAGATGAGATGATATGTTAGCACTGTAACTGTTACTACTGTCTATTCATTTACTCAGGTTCTTCGAGCTAAATAGGAAAAGTCCATTATATCATCAAAATCATTCTTATTTATATTTTTATTAAGTAATTGTGTCACTGTATTCCTAATTCATCAACTCGTATTTATTATCCTTGTGTTTCAAATTGTAGAATGCTAAACCAGAAGCAGTGATACTGCGATGTCATCAGCAAAATGTAAGACCGCCAGAATTGGCGAATTCTGTTGTCAATGCGAAACCGAGTGACCATTACGGCACATCCAAACCAGTGGAGTATTGTTTATTTGATGACTCTAGTATGGTTTTGGATTTATCTCGCTGCTCTCATGGGCATTAGAAAAGTATCACAATGTGATTTAGATAACTTCTGCTAATCCAGTCACATTCTTAAATCCGGGCCGCTGATTGGTCAGTCGCTTATGACGTCATCTCACATTGCTCTTCTATGACATTGGCAAAGTATTGTCACTTTACATGGGTTATCATTGGGTAAAGGTTCTTATTGTTATTGTTTTAGAACCTTAAGGCGGCAATAGGGTAGAACGGTAATGAGGTTAGGATGATAGGGTGGTAACGGGGCTAGGATACAGTATAGTTAGAGCAGTTAACATGGTAATGCGGCATTGGTAATAGGGCAAGAGTGGTAACGCGGTAAGGGTAACGTGGTAGCGGTAATGTGGTAACCTGGTTAGAATGGTAATGTGGTAATGGTAATGGGGATAGAATGGAAATATGGTAATGGTAACGTAGAAACGATGTTAGGATGGTAAGACGGTAACCAGGTTTGAATGCTAAGGCAGTAGCGGTAGCAGTTACAACGGTAACGGTGATGCGGTAACAGGGTTAAAATGGTACCAAGGTAATGAAACAGGATAAAGGTAACACCAGTTATGGACATGACGAATGTCCATGTCTATCAAACCAAGTCATTTGACATTTTTGTCAGTTATGTTCCATTTCAAAGAACTTAGTCATTTGATATAAATTCTTTTACTGTGTCTCATAACATGGTTCTGGCTAGCAAATGAAATGACATGCGTTCACGTCATGTGGTCACCCTTTGTATTAAAACTTCACCTTTGATGTGGGCGATAAAATGATAACATACCATGTTTGTCTATAAATCAAATAATATATGGAAAATTACCTGCATTATCTTCCATGACTCACCTTCTCAATCGCTTGGCTTTTTCAGCAAATGGATGTTCCCAGCAGTACATTTTAATGACACGCATTGCAGTGATGAGTTCATTAAGGAATTGCACACGTTTATCTGTCAGTTGCTGCTGGATTAACCTGAATCATGAATAGCAGTAATTATATAGAACGACCTGACCATGCTGTACAAGCTACAAAACGAGATGATATTTACGAGGCATTTATGCCGAGTTCCGTACAAACCGTAAATTATCATAGAGTTTTGTAGCTTGTACAATCATGGTAGGTCGTTACATATTTACTATAAACCCGAAATTAGGAAAAATCATTAATTCATTTTGGCCAAACAACTAATATTTTAGTCAACATACATGGGAATGTAGTCCGTATTTTAATGTACAGACCAGTGGTCCGTACAGTATTTTTACGTTATATGGCGAAACGGTGAGTATTTACAGTATATACGGCATGGGTATATAGTAAAGATGTAGCAGTACCATTATAGCTGCCAATTGATTCGGCGAAAAGACGTATTAGGGTAAATAAACAAGTTAGGTTCACTGACATTTCCTTTGTTATAAGATAGGGACCATGGATAGTCTTTCTTGTTTAAGTATCTATGGTAACAGTTACTTCATGAAATTATAATATGATATGCCTTTCTTGAAATACAGAGTTAAATATGTTCCTGCCGCTCTTTCAAGATTGCGCAAGTCAGACTGATAGCTCTTCCCTTAAAATCTCCAAAATCAAGAAATCTTATGAATGACTTGATACTGGGATTTTCTTCGCAGTAACCTAATAGGGATACCCTAGTAGGTTACCTACACCATTGCACTTTCCTTTCTGACTATCTACGAAGTTTGTATTTGTGTTTAGATCAGATACGTGTTTGCTTAGATGACTTTGATATAAGGGGGCTGAGTGAAACGTGGGTTGACTCTCTGTATTTCGATAGCATGGTCTACTGGGAAGGAAAAAGTATTTTAGAGAGGTTAGAGACTACTGAATTAGTAGGGGTATAAAAGATCAAAGGTCAGAAGTAACTTGGATCTGAGAAACAGGGGCACTCGCAAATATAGAATAATCAGATTCACTCAGCACCCACATAAAACCAGTAAATAGGAAAGGTAACTCAGTGGGGCAACAGGTTAGGGTCATTCCTCGAACAGGAAGTGCAAAAGGTAGAAGGTATCGCCTCATTTAAACGGGCCGTAAATAAGCTAAAATTGAGGTGAACGCTTAGGATAACCAGTAGAGAAGATTGGAACAATTGCGAGTCAAGCTATTGTTTGAGTATTAGGTGCAATCGTTAATATCCATGTACAATTGAAAACTGTGGTCATAACAGGATTTTACATCATCTCATCAAATCGCATGCCACCATCTAATTGTCCTCATCCTGCTCTCCCACTCTCTACACTCATTCTACTTCCTATACATATCTAGCTCAGAAATCAAGTTGTGTTTACTTCGATACCAAAACGGACATAGTAACCATTGGAAGAACTGTAACACAAAAATGGCTAATAAACATCAAAAGAAAATGAAATAAAAGGTACCAGATAACATGCAACACAGAAGCCTTCTCTTCGTCACCCACATGGTCACTCTACATATGGTTACCCTGAGCCTCTTCCATGGGTTCCAAATCATTAATTATCAACCTAAACCACTTTTCCATTGAAGGAATTATAAAAAAAGAGAAGAAAGGCAGTACTGTCCTAGTTTCAATGATAAAATATAAACATATGATACTCATGTAATATCTTTAGCGTGTCTTTTGGACTGTTTTAGAGTTATTAGAGTCATTCTGTGTTGTACTTGGGTCACAGTCTCTCATAAACATGTAATGGCAGGAAGATTCACCTCCTCAAAGAAAATATGTATAGGATATATAACTTTCATTTCGAAAGAGCATGCTTTTATAGGCTCCTACCTGACTCGTCCAGTGTATTTTCCTAGCCAATATCGTGCAATGAAATGCAGAATTATCGCAATGATTGCAAAAATGATAGAGATTCCGTGTTCAGCAGCCTCAAGCCAAACAAATGCTATAAGAGTCAGAGGACTAAAGATCAAAGCATGGATGCTGGATAGACACTGGAAAATTAGAAAAGAACATGGTGGATTTTAAGTGATCATAAGTGTCATTCACTCAGTAGGTTGTCATTCACCCATAGGTATATAGTAATATCAATATCACATCTTGCTCACACCACTTGATGCTTATTTTAGAGACATAACTCCCTTAAAAGTTAAATAGTGTTGGCAGACATGGAGGACTTTGTGAACATTAGTAGAATACCAAGTCAGGTTTGCTGATAGTTACTTCATCATGTCAGGTAGCGGTTAGAGATTTCAGGAACCCCACCTCTTTTACCGTATACCTATCAAGAAGGCATGTAAACCTTGATTCACATGACCTTCTGCTGGTTTATTTTACCGACCTGGTGAAAATTCTCTGCGTCTGTGGACATGAGTGTGACAATATGGCCTGCAGGATATTTACGATATGTGCTGCTACTCATTGTAAGAACCTGTATGGAAGATACCAATTCATATCAACTACTAGCATAACAATAGCTATGGGGGTGCAATCCCTACCAGTCATATTACAATCAATACATCAATCCTACATGTAGTTTATGAAGTATTCTTATAATTGTTAACGTTCATCAGGCCCGTGCAATATTTTTCTTGAGGACATATTGGAGATAAGATATTAATGATGACTGCATGTTATCTAATCGTATATCATATATCTTTTTCCACATTCATCTGTGTCAAGAACCACCTGACATTTATCCCAATAGGACCTACATTAAATATAAAAATCACTCTACCATGATTATGGCCTTTGTAACAATTGACTTCTAATCTCGTTTACTTTCCAGTATTGTTCAGATTTCTCATTAATAGGTGAACATTGTATATTATCTGTTCGAAATTGGTAGTTATCTCCCAAATTACTATATTACTAGTCATTACCAGCAATACACCACCCCTACTTGAGTTCACTCAAAAATCATTAATACTTCAAGAAGGCCATGAGGGTAGCTCTTTAGACTCTGAAGGTCCTTCCCATCACTGAAATAGCAATATGCCATTGTAGTGTAAATTGGCTGACATGAATGTTTATTATGCTAAAATATAATGACTCCGCTACCACAAAGATATACAAAGTTGTTATCATACCTTCTTATATATCAGGGTTGTGCATATGGACCTCATGCCCATTGCTGTATAGAAAAGATTCACAAAGCAATGGCAGTGCAAAGGGACGAGTGCGAAGCCTGAGATAACTAGGATAGCCATGTATATATAGGCCTCCTGAAGAGATGTTCTACCACTGCCATCAAGGTATCTTATGAGCCAGGCAACCAGTATAGGATTCATGAATCGTAACACTAACTGAAATATGTTTCAAAGATTATTTACTGGACCTGAGTCCACGCAAACATAGGCTTTCAAGATATCATAGCTGATGTACAAACGTCAATTATCAAATAGAATTGTTACAAGCATAATCCAAGGACGATGATGGAATTATTAAGGGAATATTTTCATGAAGTTAAATAATTATGAAAAGATAGCATACATATAGATACAAGCAAACCCCAAATGAGGTAAAATATGTTTTTCCCATCATGAGGCTATTATATTTATCAGATTACTCTTGGTTATCATTTGATATATTCTGTTCAGAGTTCTGAAATTAAGCAATAAAATCATAGATATATCTACCATTAAAAGCTCAATAAAAAGTGCAAATGCCAATCTCTTTTTGAAGTGAAGAAAGAGATACTTAAGGAGGCTGCCATGTTTGTCTTTTTCCTCTTTAGAAATATTATTCCAATGCCTGGAAACATAAAGAGTTCAATGATAATTTGTATTTTGTGGATTCAATATCAAGGTATGGGAGGTCAAGGGAGCATAGTTTTTTTTATTATTACATACCTGTGTGCGAATGTCACTCAAATACAACCCTCTCACAGGGGTGTAGTATTTGCTGACTATGGCCCACTATGGTGCGTTTCGTCTCGCTTCAATACTTTATTGTGTGTATCCTAGTCTCTGTTATTCAATAAGCGTGCGTAATCAATGTCATCGCGACCAATGTTAACATGGCGGGCGATGTTGATTTGTTACTTTAAACTCGCGATACAGGCCCCCCATAAGGACTACAAGTGCCTAATGACCAAATATTTAGGTATTCAACATAGGGCGGTAACTTAATACAGTTTAAATTGCTCAAATATGCAAAATCGATTGATAGTAATCATTGGTCACTTGCCCTGGACCCCGACAGCTGAGCACAGACACGTTGGATGTTCCCGTTGCGCATGCGTGAAGATATTTAAATGAACTTCCGCCAACCGATATTTGGCCACTATTCGATGATTAAACATGTATCTGAGATTACAATGAGGGGAGTGATGCTATTTGACATATTTTCGCGCATGCGCAATAGACACATCTTGCGCAACTTCCGGTTAGTAGCAGACAGTGTCAACATGGAGTAGTTGTGAACGATGACTGTGTAAATGGCGTTTTTGGATCGAATTAAGGTATGTAATAATAAGAAAATGACCTGACTGGACAGAACTACGTCTTCGTTCTTAGTCACCTGTGGCAGACATTCACCACAGGTGACCTCGAACTAAGACATAGTTTTCTCACAGTAAGGTCATTTTCTCTTATCTCGCCAGTAGGTTATACATAAAAAATGATCACTGACTTTTAGATGGGCACCTATAAATCACGAATGGTTGACGCGTAGTAATACACGAGTGATAGCATAGAAAGGGTCTTTAAAACAATATCTTTGTTTAGGTTCTTTAGGAGGAAATCAGAGTTAGAATGTTAGTCATACACATAGTCTGCAGGTCTAGAAGCTTTAGACCACCATTTTGAAGGTCTTAAATCTTCGCTCTATGCACCACTTTATTAATTTTGCTATACCAGATGAAGTTGTTTGTCATAACTCTAAATATTGTAAACACTCTTTCTGGTGTATATAAGACACTTGTGGAATACAGTTGTATGAGAATTATTAGATTATTAATAACCGTGATCTTTCCTCTCTCTCAAAGACAAAGATTGATTATCCCAGGAGTCACTTACATGGTTACATTTCGCAATCTTCTGTTTGAGGAGTATAGCGAGTGCATTCCCATGGAAATGGTAAACTTAAGATTTTCTTCATAGACAATTTTCCCATGGGTAATACACATGGTTTTTCCTACCAATCTTTAAGCCAGCATACGTCTTTTAGGAATAAGGTTATATCAACAGCAGACAAGGCCGTTTTGATTGACCTTTATGAGGCTGAATGGACTAGGATACATGTAGTCACTAATAATGATGCTTTGCATTGACGAGGCAGATTAAACAATATTTCCCCAAACCCCCGACAAGGAAGCATCGTCTCACTTCGGAAAAATATATCAGCAATCCCTTGTAATGGTTGACCCTTTAACAGCAGGAAGATGCCTCCAGGCATTCCCCTGGCTAAGGCAGGAAGCCAATAAGTTACATACAAAATTCAATAGATAAAAAGATAATTGTTTGATTTAAAAGAAATTTTGACAATGTATAAGGGCCATATTGACCTTCGATTTGGTATAATAAAATATGTTAAGTCACCATGGTAAATTACTTAAATCACATGACACATCACATGACATTGCTATTTCCCCAAAAAGGTGCCTGCCGTAGCAGGGTCGTTTGGGTAGGCAATGTCTGCCGTGTAATGGTGAACAGGGAAACTGGGTGCTGCAGGGAAAGGGTTAAGTTATGCCTGAATGTAGATTTCTTCAATGAGTGCGGGAGAGAAAACTTTCCACTCACAGGTTGGGATTTACTGCCTTTAATAGGCAAATCCTAGATGTGTCTTCCAAATATTAATAATGTATGCAAATATCCTAGGAATAGTCTTTTAATTCCACTCACCTTTCAAATCTAGATCCACTTTCCTCAGCTTTGAACCACGGTAGTGCTCCAAAGATATCATCACTCACCAGGGGTCGCCTTTGGGCTGTACGAAAGAGCCCATTTATCCACCTAATTAAAAGAAATAGCAGTAACACTTTTTGATAACTAGTGACAAAGGATTGTAGTAGACAGAACTGAAGTTGATATATCTGCTTGTTGTAGGAGATAGGTGTATGTCCTATCATTAGATCCCTTTGTGCAAATATCTTTACTGACCATAAGTACAGCCTGGCCCGTTGAATAATCTAGGCTCGTACATGTATACCCTTGTCTCTATGCCGAGGAGACCCAGGGACGATGTGGGTCAACTTAATGCAACACTTACAAACAACCTGATGGACCTATAAGACTGTCTTAGCGAACAAACTTGAATATCATTAAGCAATAGCACTTGTAGGAGGTGCAGAAAAGGTTTTTCTGGTACCATCCTAGAATATTCAACAGGCCAAATTATATCCGTACGTCCCTCCGTACCACATGACTACTGTCATTCTTGAAACAGTGAATTGTAAAATGGAATTTTTTATGATCAGGGGACATAGTGAGTGTACCTGTATTCTATCTAATCCTCGATATCCTGTTCGGAAATATCTCAGAATAGATTTCATCCAGGTACACTTATCATAACTCTATATAGTACAAGTACGAGTCCATAACCAGGTGAATTATTTGAAATACAGTAGAACCCCGCCTAACGGACACCACGCATAAGCTGACACCCCGCATTAACGGACACCTCTGCTCGGAACGGTTCCCTCTATTAGATATTTATTTTAACCTCGCGTAAGCGGACACCCCGCGTAAGCGGCACCCCGCGTAAGCGGCCAGCCCGCGTAAGCGGGCACCCCGCGTAAGCGGGCACTTTGGCCTGGAACGGAGGGTGACCGCTTACGCGGGGTTCTACTGTACATGATTTTCACTCTAAAGACGTAATATTAGATTTTTTTCCTGCATTTTCATTGCTGAGTCGGATGGTTGTCTATGGTTACGTGTACAGATTATTCACGAGGGTACAGAACCAATGTTAATTCATGGACCAGTCCCCTACAGGCAGTAGTATCTGCGAGATGGTGCAACCAATCGGGAGACAGAACCTGTACTGAGGTATTTCTAATTACCGAGGGCAGTGCAGACCGATTGTGGGACTTTTCTATGAAAACATAATTAAAATCGTTAGAAATATCAAAATGCCATCTATATGCATCTAAGGGTGAGGGTTCAAATGTGTTTGCGGTTGAGGATGAGGTTGAGTATATTGCTGAGTGTGTATGTGTGTGTGTTTGTGGGGATATCATTGTTTATATAATAGAAGAAATCTATCTTGCCCTCGGAGATTTCTACATTTCAGTTAATTCAAGTTACTCTAACCATACAGTCTGGTTGAAATTTATATCGAAACCAGACTACGGTCAATCTAGAGACTATATTTTTAGAATTGCGTGTTTAGCAGCTCTATAACAAATCTATTCATAGCGCAGGTCGCCAGTGTCAAATCTCCAACTCAAAATAAGGTTGTGTTACAAAAGGAGTGTATGGTTTCAATGCATATCTGTCTTGTCGTTGTCTCTGAAAGAGAGATTAACTATTTTTTTAAATCGTTTATTTACCCTGGATAAGATAAGGCAATATATATGCCTATTTACAATCTGTAACCAGCATCGTCGTACTTACATGACTAGTATAGTATATGACGTTAACCTAACTGACTAGATGATTATAGAGACCACATGAGTAATGAAAATGAGTAGCAGTGATCAAAAAGTTTCTTAAAAGGTACATAGTCATTCACAATATGGTAAGATCTTGTAGGTCAGAAAGTTTATTATTGAGAGGAGTTGGAGAATTTTATTTATGATAATGTTTTTTTTAAGAGAATCTTTCATCAAAGGTATTATTCCATCGAGAATCATGTTTAAAAAGAATTCAATCAAACCATGCCATTGTTAATAAAAAAGTTTGCGAATTTTATCAATTCAAGCCAAAAGTCACCCTGGCCACCTATCATACCATATACTGCATATATAGAACCACTCCATCACTATACATACATATATCACCCCTGCCTTTCACCTGCATGTCTTGACTAAACAAGTCCCTAATGTTTCCATTTCAACTTGGATATTCGAAAGCCTATGACCTTTGCCCAGAGGCACTCATTCCTCAGAGGAGTCCCATATTGTAATGGTAGTGATAAGCTATGGGATCCAAGGACGGATCTAGATCAAAGTGAGTTGAATTGTAGAAAAATGGTCTATTTCGTGGGGCTGCAAAGGTACTAGGTGCCCCTTTGCCAATCTAAAGTCTAAAGTTAGTCAATATAGTTAAAGGTCATGTTCTTGGCCTCTAGTGCTTGGGAAAACGGTATGGATCTAATTCATTTTGCTCTATGTTCATAAAACATGTACATGTTTGGCTACCGGAAACAGGTAGAAATGTCTTGGCCTTCCCAATCATTTGCCCATGGGCCCATGTATGGCCAAAAGGGGGGCTTTTCGACATTTAACTGTTTCACCCAACTCTGTCAGGTCGTACATTTATATGTACGATAGGAATCTGCCAATAACTGGGTTTCCAGGGCATTTTTTCGAGGAATTTCTTGGTGATGACCCCACTTTTTGGGATAAACGAGCATCAGTTTCAGATTCCTTAGGTCATATTTAACTATTATGACAAGTTTCATGCAGTAGACTTCCAGGAGTCAATCCGACCAATTTTCAGGCCATAGATCTGCTCCTCTACTCAGTGATGCTAGAGTATGCAGCTACAGACGATGCATTTCAGTGATGATTGACAAGGAAAAATTGTGTGTAAATGTTAGACTTCCTGTTATGACAAGTAGCAAATTGTGTTCTTATGAAAGCAAGAACATCTTTGGTTTTATCAACATAGGGTACAGTATGGTAATTAGATCATATTTGTTGTACATATACAGCGGTGGCAGTCTTCCACTTTGCCATATAAATCGGTGTATCCATTTTTAGTGTTTGATCTTTGATATTCCAGAAAAAAAGCTTAATCTGCATTAATTCACACCAATGAAACAACTGTTAAAACCTCCTCAGAGCCATTCAGGCCCATTCATGGCCAAAATCGATCTGTTTAACAAATCTCTCTCTAAGGCAATAAATGGCACATGAAAAATATTTCCTCTTTTTTCCTGATATCCATATATCTCATGTGAAAGACTTCAAAGTGTTAATTTGTCTGTAAATCATACTTCAAAGGACCTCTTGCTGTTGAGCCTCTTCCAGCCAAGCCTCTTCCAATCAATCCTCTTCCAGTCAAGCCTCAAACATATCAATCTAATCACAAGAGTGTGAGCTCAGTTAAATGAGGTTTTTTGATGTTTTATTACACGTTTGTAGGCTTAACTTGGTGTTCCCCAATTTTAGCATCTCCTTAACCCATTCGCGGCGGGTGATGCCTCCAGGCATCACCACGGTATATCGGGTGATGCCTGGAGGCGACACCACGGTAGATCGGGTGATGCCTGGAGGCATCATTTTTGCGAGATCTCGTTATCAAAATTTGAAACGTCCCTAAAACAATAAATAATGAAGGAATAGTTCTGTATTTTTCAATATATTTAGAAAAGATATAACCCTTTCTAAAAATAATCATTACAAAAATATAGTTACCATGGAAACCATCGAAAAAAAAGAATGAATCCGGTGCGAGTAAGATCAGAAGCAGACGTCCACGCCCCCGATGCCAAAATAGCGGAATGGTCGGACGATGACTGCGACTGGGGGGATTGGGAGGACGACCTACCGATCACAACAGTGGCCTTACTACATGGGAAAGACGATAGTGAATCTGACACAGAAAAACACTTAGGAAATGTCGAAAGAACAGAGCAAAACCAACCAGAAACGTCCAAAATCAACGAATTCGATAGCGAATCCAGCAGTTCGGCCTCCGCGAATGATGCGAGTTCTGACAGTGGTGAAGACAATGTAGACTCAGCTGAAGATGTCTCGACATTTACGAAAGACCAAGAAACCACAGCTTGTGGTCGTAAATGGACAAGAATGAAGGCAAATTTGGGAAATAAACATCCCCCAACAGATTTCGATGAAAGCAGCTCAGGAATGACTTCAGAAGTGGACTCCGATATGCCAAAAACACCGATAAACTTTTTCCGATTATTCCTCACGTACGGTTTCCTCGAAGCCCTGGTAGGCTGCACCAACAGATACGCAAACGATAATCGAGTTCGTGGATCCGCAAAGAAAAGGAAATGGACACCTATCAGTGTTCAAGACATGAAAATCTTCATAGGACTGACAATGTTGATGTCAATAGTGAAAAAAATACGAATCCAGGACTACTGGTCAAGAATACGAGAGCTATCAACACCTTACTTCGGTACGATACTGACCCGTGATCGTTTCCTCGATATACTACGGTAAGCTGAAATACTTCCCCAAAAACAATTTTCAGAGATAAACCACTGTATTTCTACGTAAAATAGCTTTTTTGCATTAGATTTGCCATTATTCTGATATATTTGTGTATGAAGGTATTTCACACGTAGTGATTCCATAGCATTCCCTTTGCAGGTACCTCAACTTCGGTCCAGAACCGAAAGACGATAACGAAGCACCCCCCGCAGCCATGGATAGAGTAAAATGGTTGCTGGATCACCTGAACTACATTTCTAGACTCGTTTATCGGCCCAAACGGGAAATTTGTATCGACGAAACCATGATCAAACATAAGGGGAGATGTGCTCATCGCCAGTACATGCCTCTAAAACCTACGAAGTGGGGACTCAAGTTCTGGGTACTGGCTGAAAGCGTATCAGGTAAGCGACTAGGTCGCTAGGAAAAAAAAAAAAATCCACGTATAACAATATATATATACTGGAATAAACCTCAGAGTATTCTCTTTGCTCCCATCTACTTCCCTGATCGATTATCTAACGTCAAAAGCCTGTACGAATTGATTTTCAAATCGACATCTAATGCTGTCACTCCCGTGTCAACCCCCCTCCGCAGTTGACACCATGTTGAAGCAAGCCAAAAAATGAACCGCGTAAGGCGCAACGGTTTAATTCGATCATCAAGTTAATTCTCAATCAAAATGTAAAATATTATACGGGAACAAACCTCACAGTGTGGGGAATATGCTCGTATAAGTCATTATTCGTATATTTAATGTTAAACCCTTGTGTGATATGATTTTCTAACTCGCCCAGATTTGCTTGTCGTAGTCGGCGTCTCCCCCCACCACTGAGTCGACAGCCCGGTTCGATGTCATTATCTTTAATTCATATACTATTACTTCCACACGTTTAAACCTGACAATATATATACTGGAATAAACCTCAGAGTCTCGGCTTTGCTCCCATATAGCTCCCTGATCGTATATATAACGTTAAAAGTCCATACGAATTGATTTTCAAATCGACATCTTCTACTGTCCGTGCCGTGTCAACCCCCCTCCGCAGTTGACACCATGTTGAAGCAAGCCAAAAAATGAACCGCGTAAGGCGCAACGGTTTAATTCGATCATCAAGTTAATTCTCGATCAAAATGTAAAATATTATACGGGAACAAACCTCACAGTGTGGGGAATATGCTCGTATAAGTCATTATTCGTATATTTAATGTTAAACCCTTGTGCGATATGATTTTCTAACTCGCCCAGATTTGCTTGTCGTAGTCGGCGTCTCCCCCCACCACTGAGTCGACAGCCCGGTTCGATGTCAATATCTTTAATTCATTTACTATTACTTCCACACGTTCAAACCTGACAATATATATACTGGAATAAACCTCAGAGTCTCGGCTTTGCTCCCATATAGCTCCCTGATCTATTATCTAACGTTAAAAGTCCATACGAATTGATTTTCAAATCGACCCATTTCCCTGTCAGTGCCGTGTCAAACCCCCTCAGCAGTTGACGCTATGTTGAAGCAAGCCAAAATATGAACCGCGTAAGGCGCAACGGTTAAATTCGATCATCAAGTTAATTCTCCATCAAAATGTAAAATATTATACAGGAACAAACCTCAGAGTGTGGGGAATATCCTCGTATAAGTCATTATTCGTATATTTAATGTTAAATCCTTGTGCGAAATGATTTCCTAACTCGCCCAGATTTGCTTGTCGTAGTCGGCGTCTCCCCCCACCACTGAGTCGACAGCCCGGTTCGATGTCAATGTCTTTAATTCATTTACTATTACTTCCACACGTTTAAACCTGACAATATATATACTGGAATAAACCTTGGAGTCTTGGCTTTGCTCCCATATAGCTCCCTGATCATTTATCTAACGTTAAAAGTCCATACGAATTGATTTTCAAATCGACATCTTCTACTGTCCGTGCCGTGTCAACCCCCCTCCGCAGTTGACGCCATGTTGAAGCAAGCCAAAATATGAACCGCGTAAGGCGCAACGGTTTAATTCGATCATCAAGTTAATTCTAGTTCAAAATGTAAAATATCATACGGGAACAAACCTCAGAGTGTGGGGAATATCCTTGTATAAGTCACTGTTCATATATTTAATGTTAAACCCTTGTGCGATATGATTTCCTAACTCGCCCAGATTTGCTTGTCGTAGTTCTCTGCTTCTCCCCCCACCACTGAATAGACAGCCCGGTTCGATGTCAATATCTTTTATTCATTTAATTCATTTGTTCTTCCAGGCTATGTGCTCCAGGCTCTACCCCTGTTCGTACGAAGACATGCTACAAGGCTGCGATTATACGAAGATGTCGTTTTTAAATTACTTAAACAAGCAGATCTATTGAATAAAGCTCACCACCTGTACTGTGACAACTATTATTCAACCGCCCAGATGTTTGATGACCTCGCCAGTAGATTTAATACATTCTGTTGTGGTACTTTGCGATTAAATCGCAAAGGTTTTCCGAAATCGCTCATGAAAAAAAAACTGAAAGGCCTAGATGAACGGGGGAAAGTGATTTTCTCAAAAAGTGGAAAACTGTTGTTAATTGTTTGGCGTGATCGTAAGGTTGTGAGGGTGGTTAGTACTATCCATGGTACAACTATGTCCGGTTGTTTCAGACGAGTGAAAGACAAAAGATCGGGAAAATTTGAAAGAAAAGCAATTCCCTGCCCTGAGGCAGTTAGGGAGTATTCCAAGTATATGGGGGGGGTTGATCTCTGCGATCAGCTTTTCAATTACTATTGTTTCGGAAGAAAAAGCAAAAAATGGACAAAAAAGGTCTTTTGGTTTGTTTTGGAACTTTTTAAACTGAATTCGTATATTCTTTTCAATAGTGTAGCCCCAAAGAAAATGACTCTGTATGAATATACCATCACCCTAGTCCAACAATTAATCGCAGAGGCCAACCCCCCCCCTACCAGGGTTTCTTCGGGTGGAGAGGTGGGACGATTAGTAAATCGCTGTATGCCTGCGATATTCGATCGCAAATCTTGGTGCCGAGTTTGTTATCAAAGGCACAAGACTGGTTTCGGATCGCTTCACCAAACAAAGTATGGGTGCAAAGATTGTTTTGCCCATCTCTGCTTACCTGAATGTTTCAGGCTATACCACACTGTAAAAGAATATGGTAAAGAACACACTGAAGAGTGATGGTGGCAAGCAAAAGGGTTGAATAAAATGTGTATAAATAAGATCTACTTACGTTTTGACGTTTCCTCACTGCACCCACAGTATCGTAGTCTTATTCAGAAAATCGCTCTTTCTGTTTCATATCGGCCGAACTTGGACAATATACACACAGTAATGATCCTCGGAACCTGTAGTATCTTCCTATATAGATGAATATTCATTTATCACAGCGTAGAGCCTTAGGCGAAATTAATGAATCGATGACAGTTGATCGCAGACAACGCGCTGGCCCAGCCTCGGTATGAGACGCCATGGCGAAGTCAGTCCGGGTGATGTCGAGATTCATAAATTCATTTTATAATTTCTCCACTCCTCCAAACCAGGAAATATATATATGTAGATGAACCTTACACTCTCTAGTTTGCTCCTATATAATTCCCAGATCAATTATCTAACGTTAAAAGTCCATACGAATTGATTTTCAAATCGACATCTAATGCTGTCACTCCCGTGTCAACCCCCCTCCGCATTTGACGCCATGTTGAAGCAAGCCAAAAAATGAACCGCGTAAGGCGCAACGGTTTAATTCGATCATCAAGTTAATTCTCGATCAAAATGTTAAATATTATACGGGAACAAACCTCAGAGTGTGGGGAATATCCTCGTATAAGTCATTATTCGTATATTTAATGTTAAATCCTTGTGCGAAACGATTTCCTAACTCGCCCGGATTTGCTTGTCGTAGTCGGCGTCTCCCCCCACCACTGAGTCGACAGCCCGGTTCGATGTCATTATCTTTAATTCATATACTATTACTTCCACACGTTTAAACCTGACAATATATATACTGGAATAAACCTCAGAGTCTCGGCTTTGCTCCCATATAATTCCCTGATCAATTATCTAACGTTAAAAGTCCATACGAATTAATTTTCAAATCGACATCTTCTACTGTCCGTGCCGTGTCAACCCCCCTCCGCAGTTGACGCCATGTTGAAGCAAGCCAAAATATGAACCGCGTAAGGCGCAACGGTTTAATTCGATCATCAAGTTAATTCGCGATCAAAATGTAAAATATCATATGGGAACAAACCTCAGAGTGTGGGGAATATCCTCGTATAAGTCACTGTTCATATATTTAATGTTAAATCCTTGTGCGATATGATTTTCTAACTCGCCCAGATTTGCTTGTCGTAGTCGTTGCTCCCCCCACCACTGAGTCGACAGCCCGGTTCGATGTCGTTATCTTTAATTCATATACTATTACTTCCACACGTTCAAACCTGACAATATATATACTGGAATAAACCTCGGAGTCTTGGCTTTGCTCCCATATACTTCCCTGATCTATTATCTAACGTTAAAAGTCCATACAAATTGATTTTCAAATCGACATCTTCTACTGTCCGTGCCGTGTCAACCCCCCTCCGCAGTTGACGCCATGTTGAAGCAAGCCAAAATATGAACCGCGTAAGGCGCAACGGTTAAATTCGATCATCAAGTTAATTCTAGTTCAAAATGTAAAATATCATATGGGAACAAACCTCAGAGTGTGGGGAATATCCTCGTATAAGTCACTGTTCATATATTTAATGTTAAATCCTTGTGCGAAATGATTTCCTAACTAACCTACATTGCCAAGTGTTTCCCCACCCACACAGCTTAGTGCGTAGTTCGATGTCGGTTATGTTTTATTTATTTTCTATTTATCTAACCGTTTAAACTTTACGAAATTTATATAGGAACAAACCTTAGAGTGTGGAGATTCGTTGTATATATGTCTCCACTAATTTCCTGAAGGTTTAAACCTTGTGCCAGATAATTTTCCACATGTTGTCTTTGCACTGCGGTGAAGGGAGTTGCTGGATTTGAAAGTGCCGACCACAAACACGCCAGGCTGGGGCGAAGCCACATATACAACTCCTTGGTGAAATCGACTCGTACAGAACCAGCAAAGAATATAATCATATTAATATCACAGGGGGGAGATTCAGCAGGCTTTTTTGTTTCTTCCAGTATAATCCAATAGCGATGTCATAACGTATTGTAGGGGAAATCAACCAAAGCCGAAGTGAGGTGATGGCTAAACGATTCGGCTTTCGTAGTATTGGCTTCATTGACACCGCACTGTGTAGAATGTCGATAGGTTCGGCGCCTTGGTAAATATCCATTTTCTCCCGTTATTTAGCGTCTATATGAATAAACCAGACACTGCCAGAATCGTGAAGACTTGTAGAATATTCCCAGGGTGATGATTAATGATGTCAATGCATTTTGTATGGGTGACACACCAGCAAAGTTATAACTCTCCAGAACCGCACCTTCGCAGCCTGGCGTTGTCAATATAAACTACTGGCACAGTTATTTTTCGATTGATGTCTCAACTTGTTCCAGGCCGTACGGGTTGATCTGCAGGCTATTTCTCCAAAATAACGACCCACACACGTAGGGAATATATATATATTGCTCCTCTTCTGCTGGCAGATTAATATTCGAATAATCCAATATATAAATCCAGGTTCAAAGACATAAGATGCTTGCCAGCGTCTGTGCCCTTGCGGGCGCCATTTTTTTTTGGTTTGAATCTTGTCCAGTTACCCATACTTGTTTCTGGATTTTCTCTATTATTCTTTATATATACCATACCAAATTCTCAGAGGAGTTAGAATATAGTCATAGGAAGACAACAGTGTGAACGGCTTTTATTGTTATTTACCATCATTTCGATTAAACAAATATTTCTAACCAGACATGGTGGCGCCGACCCAAATCTGGGCCGGAAGCGTCGAGATGCCCGCCGCCAAGCGGTAGAATCTAACTGTTACCCGGGCTGACTTCGCGCGCTCTGAAAATGGCCCGCCGCGAATGGGTTAAGAATGGGGTACTTATGTCACATACAGAACTGAATCAGATGTATGGCAGTCATGTTACCTTCTTAGATACGTTTTCCCTAAGGTTGGCTAATCCTTGGCTCAGATTGTTAGACACTGAGGAGATCGATTATTAGAGAAATAGTATATATTTTAAGGTCCCAGGGGCTAACCCAGTGGATATGCAGCAGATGTGCAGCAAGAAAATGCATTTACTCTTGTCAGATAGAAAAGCAATGTTGCCCAAGACACGTTGTAAGTGGACTGACTTGTACCCGGAACTTCTGAATGATTCAAAAGAATTGGACAAATAGACATTCATGTTGCCTTTCTTCCTCAGAAATTGGTGGACATAGATATAAGGAATACGAAATAGAAAGCAAGTCAATGTAAAAGAGGTCATTTTGGTGTGGTAGCTCACCTAAATGTTTGGTTTTAGGCAAAAAGAAATCATACATAGGCCCTGAAATATTAGTGTTTGCGAAGGTATTATCCATGACTGAGTCACCAAATATCAATCTACATATCCACTTCAACCTCAAGCTATGATACATTGAATACAAATCCTTGAGATTGAGTCCACCAGATTGACATTGATACAAATTACATTAAGGCCAACTTTGTTAGATTTCCCATTCCGAAGAAACACATAAGTTATTTTTTTAAGTTCAGTGAATACCTGCTTATTATTCATCAAATCGGGTAATAACGAAATGAAGCCAAATATAGGTAAATCTATCAATAGACTATCAATATTCATCTTGTTCCTTGCTTACCAGAATGTGAGCTTGGAGAACCACCCTGCTGTCAGATAAGGATGCTGATGCCCATTTGTGGTTGATTCCATGTCTTCTGGGTTTTGTAGTAATACTAGCAAACTAAATTGAAGTTAATCATTTCCCAAATATTGTAGGCTACAGTGATCTGCGACCTTTGGAGTGTGTGTCCGAATCCATATAGAGAGTGCAAATGTATGCAAGGTCCTTCTTGAGATAGATGTGAAAAAGATATATTTAGAGACTATGGTCTATTCATCTCCACTACCGACTTTGCTGAATAGTGAAAGTTGTTTCTATAATGGGCACAAAGGTGAAAGTTTATTTTAGTGCCTTTGCATAGTGTACATATGGCAAAATCAAATTGTTAATATTCTACTCCTCGTATTTAGAAAAATATATAAGATTTTAAATTTGTAGATAGGAATTACAACTCTGCAAGATCAGAAGGTACAACAGGATGTCATGGGGGAGCGGGTGCCCATGGCCACAGAGGAATGCAGAGGTTGACTTGTGAATAAAGCAAACCGACCTGCCACTAAGGCTGGTTGTATCTGAACAGAATCGTCAATAAAACAGAAAGACTACACCTGTGTTAGACTTTTCTTTCTTGTGTCTCCGTCAGACGACGGCCTGCCCTCTGCCTGCCCTCAGATTAGGCTACAACTGTTGGGTAAAGGTTTCACTGACATTTCTTACATTGAAATTTGCCCAAGACCTTAGATGATGGTGATTCCTAAGTATACTAATAATGTCCTCTTGTCGTCTGATCGCTGGCGACTGAGGCACAGGTCCTTGTGAGTTGAATCAAATTCTTCGAGAAGGAGCATTACTGATCTCATGAAGGAACATTACTGATCTCATGAAGGAACATTACTGATCTCATGAGTAGTGAAGGCAGAGAACCTGATGATATTATTTCCTTTAGAGGCCTATTCCACCAAAAAAGCCCTCAGCAGGCGGGTTTTTGCCTTCCAGCTGGCATTTGCCGCCGGGGCCGGCCGCCCGGCCGCCCCTAAACCCCTAAATTCTAGGAGCTGTTCCACCAAAGCCCCACAAGGCACCAACAGGCGTACACAAGGCGCCCGGCGAGCGCCCATAGAGCCGGCCGGACCCGGCTCGGCGTTACACCCGGGTGGGTTTGCTATTGCCGTCTGGTGGACGTTGGCCGCACTAACGTGCAATCCCGCGGTTCTCTATCGATCCGATAGGCGGCGCGGCGTGGGGCGATACACTACGAACATCTGAACCCGTGAAAGTCGCGTATCGAGCGCAGCAGTGTGTCAGCGTGTCGGGATTTGTACGGGAACGGTCAGAAAACGTCAAATAACAGCGGAATTACATGTTAAATCGAACAATGAAGGTAAATAAAGATAAGGGTTGATGTTATGAATGTGTATATTCGACTCTGGTGCTAAAATTACCCGAATTTTCGGTCATAGTCCATACGAGTATCCCTTCCGGGCCTGCAAGATCAATATTGACGGTGTTTGTCAACGCGCTCCCGGGGAACAGCTCTCGGCGTGCTCTCGGCGTCACTCTTGGTGTAGCTTTTGACACGCCGGCCGGCCTACCGGGGGCTTAAAATCAAATGAATCAGCTTTCCCCTGCCAGGGCTTTGCGGGGGAGGTCGTGATCATAATGTCCGGCCGGCCGCCCGCCCTTCTCTGTGGTTATCACTTTATTTTGGTGGAACACCTCCAAAATTGGCTGTTGCACCGAGTATTGTCCCCGGCCAGTGGCCAGCGGCCACCAACAGGTCAGCCGATACTGCCCGGCTACGGGGTTTTGGAGGCACGGTGGCCGGCAGGGTCCGGCCGTGAGGGGCCTGTGAGCTCTCATGAGCTGTTCCACCAAGCAGATTATCGCCGCCGGTGGGAGGTTTGGGCCGGCTATTGCCGCTGGTCGCCAATAGGCGACCACAAGGGGCCCAGCCTGGGCTTGTGCCTCCTTGGTGGAATAGGCCTCTTAGCCTGCCTCAACAATTTGAGAAGAGTATTCTGTCTGAAGTGACATGCAGCAAGGATCTCTTGCAGTGTGTTGTCACAGCCCTGTTTGGACATTAGAATACCAGCAGCGTCTTAGAGGAGTTGTTGGCAAACTCTTTCCATTTTTTCTTTGAAAGTCTGTTTTCAGACCTTTGATCTTCAAACTTCACTTCCACCTCTGTCTTACTAAGATCTACAAACTTTCAGGGATAGAGCCTTTCTTTATTCAGATAAATAGCATACATTCACCAAGCAATTAGGCATTTTTACATGCAGCGTTGATTAACAATTTATACATTATAAATGCTTCCAGGAGGAGGCAGCACAAAAATAACTAGTAGAGGACGTTACAGGACAATACAAGACAGTACATAAAAGAGATGGAATAAAATAGTGTTTTTATCCATGAACACTGGGTCTGTTTTAATTTAATCTGAAGAAATAATTACAAGAGTCATATTAAACCACTTTTTATCATTACGGGGTATTTACTTCAACTCGGCTGGCTGGGCAAGTGAGTCCCTACATATTCATTATATTTGCAGATTTTCCAGTAAGTGCTTTAAGATATGAGCTATCCCCAGTTTTTTGTCTACTTTCCGATAATTTGTCCCATATATCTGTCCCTATATATAGGGGTGATTGTTTGTATTTCTCTGTTTTTGGGTGGGCCCTTTCAAGGACTATTTTATCCGATATTAGGTGTTTCGTATACTTTGCTTATAATGCCCTTGGTCATAAGACCACCGATAGATGTGCATCATTAAGTGTAGCATTCTTCAGTATTTTAGAGGTCTTATTTTACATTCATTATACAGTTCTAATACTGGTCTTTAACTAGCTCTGCTTATACCAAGGCTTGCCCGCATACAGTGATTAAAAGCTCCGTCTAGTCATGTTTGGTCTTCTTGTATGCAGCTGACATAAATAAAATTAACATAATCGAAGATTAGAAGTATATATACTGTTAAACGAGGCGTTCAGAGTTCACTCACTACCGCAAGTCACTGGGGATCCCACCGGGGCATACAAGCAAAGGTTCTCCTAGTCTCTTTCATGACTGCTTGGGCGCACAAGTCACGCTAACAAGGGTCTGTAGGAGTCTCCAAGGGCTGGATGCTCATTGGCCGGATGTGGGAATATTCTTGTTGGCCGCGCTAAAAATAACACAGATTCAAACCCAGGGAACACCAAACAAACCTTCACATGCGATCTGTCAAATTTATAAGCTTCTCTAGATATTTAAACCAAATTCAGAATATATGTCCTTCTAATACATTCGTAGGTATACTATTCATCTACAAATATAAATTTTTGAACTAAATATGATTCAGTGTAAAATGAGAATTGCTTCCAGTTCCTTACCACATGCTTTGTTTTGAAATTGGTGCCTATAGTGTGCATGCGTAAGCTGGTCAGTGATTTCCCTACTACATGGCACAGACAGTGTAAACGATCCAGGAAGGCAATGTCAGTCCATGTAACATATTGCACAACGAAAACAGTGATGTAGTTCATTCTTTCAACATCTAGAAAGTTCTTGTTACTTAATTTTATATGTAGAGTGTAATCATGATACGATGCATCGTCCCAGACACGCCATCTTGTTTGTTTTTAATTTACTCTCCACGCATGCTTTCACACAGCGGCCACCATACTGCTTCCAGGCCGCTCTCAGCCTGCCTCAGTCCCCACCCTCCAACAGGCTCACCTTGAGCCGTGAACACGCCGTCTGGTGAATGGTGGCCGCACTACAGGCTAAGGTTCTCCCGCCTACATCCCTTTTTTTCTTTGGTGTTTACAGTACATGTGACCCCTTGCTTCTATGTTTTGTAGCCTGGCAGAGTTAGACTATAGGCCAGGTAACGGGTTCCAGTTTCGCGGTGCATTATTGGTAATGCCTCCATTTTTCTGTTGCATTGTGGGATTGCGCCACCTTGGCAGACCACCAGGGGCCCGTTTCAATAGAATGGGTCACTAAACCACTTAGTGACATGTTTAGTGACGCCAATAGTGACTTGAATAACAGAAAAAGTTTGGTCGCGTTGCAATAGGCATGTCACTAAAGGGGAGGTGTGTCTTGTCACTGTTGTGGATGTGTCCCTAGTTTGGGACAACACATGTGGGGTACCCCATCTCTCATACTCATGTCCTACTGGGGACAAGTGGTGTCAAGGTGAAGGTCACCACATAAATTAGCGACTGCACTTGGGTAATTCTACACTGGACACCAGAGCAACATTTTCTATGACAAAATTCAAATGTGAATATCGTTGGATTTCATGGGCCGATATCCTTTATATTTGGCATGTTTATAAGTTGTATGTGTTCCAAACTGGGGTTAAAGTTTCATATCTTTATTCTTATGCTAAGTAAAGTTATGTGTTTGTGACATCAAAAACGAGAGGGTATACCCTCTCGCTATTTAAGACACTACAGTGACCCTTTTAGTGACTGGACACCCACTTCTGAAATGGGACAAGCCACTATTTCCGCCTGTCTGTTATCCTATGTCCCACAAACGGTTGTCCCTTAACTATTGCAACGCGAAGTACCGCTATTGTGTCACTAAACCCAATAACGGACGTCCTACAGACTATTGAAACGGGTCCCTGACCATGCTGTACAAGTCACAGAACGATATGGTAATTTACGGTTTGTACGGAACGAGGCATTTATGCCGAGTTCTGTACAAACCGTAAATTATCATTGAGTTCTGTGACTTGTACAAGCATGGTTGGACGTTATATATTTACTATATACCCAAAAAAAATGTAAATCATTAATTTAATTTTTAACAACTGATATGTTAATAAACGTGTTTGGCAACGTGGTCCGTGCAGTATTTTTACGTTATAATATGTCAAAACGGTACATATTTACAGTAAATACGGCATGGGTATATAGTAAAAGCCACTATTTGCGCCTGTCTGTTACCCTGTGTCGCAGAATCGGTTGTCCCTAAACTACTGCAATGCAACCTGTCGCTATCGTGTCACTACGCCCGTTAACGGACGTCCTACAGACTATTGAAACGGGCCCCAGATACGCTAGTGGTTCCCAGGGTATCCGCTAGTGGGCCCGGCGGAGATATATCCGCTTTGAGAGCATGAGCGCCCTGGCCCTAGCGACAACGGGACGTACTACAACCTAGTTGAAGGACGTAGGAAAACGTTACCTGTCCCTTATTTCATAAGGGAAGGGAACCAGTCTACTATGTTTTGGTGCTCTCCAGCCAATACTTTGTTCTCTGTAAGTAAGAGAGTGTGGGTGGAGAGTGAAGTTGCATGTCAGCAGTGGCATTTGCCTGGTGCTGTGTCAGTGTGGGTGGAGCCATCTAACTATGTTATGGAGGAACTAACTTACAAGGTGGCTTATAGGAAGTGCTACCATCTGGTGGACAGATTAGAAACTTGTTGTCCATATGGCTTGAGGGGATTGGGGTGTGGTTACACGTTTTGTACTGTGAACGGAAGGTTCTTTCGGACCTAATCACTCTTTGTTTGTTTTTTCTTCCTACTGTGCCTGTTTTAGTAGGGTTTTTAAGGATGTAGGTATGTGTGGGTATGTTTCTTTCTCATGGAGAAATAAAACCTGGTTCCCCATGTCACTCGGTAGTGTTTAGTAAACACCCTGTGGACTGTTTGATAAAAATTTCATATCGTTCAGGAAAAACAACAACATTCTTTAAATTTTAATCTCCAGATACCAACACAAAGTCATCTGCATACATCAGTACATTGCATTTTAAAAACTTATCAAAGATATCGTTAATAAAGAATATAAACAAGGTTGGTCCAATTACAAAACCTTGTGGTACTCCTCATTTCTGAATATATATTGGTTAATTCAACTGATTGTTTCCTATTGTTTGAGTATGACTTGAATAATGTCAAGAATTTATTTGTGTACAAAGGCACTTCTTTCCTGCATTCATTCCAAGGCTCAGTATGCTAATCAGTTGGAAGATTGCCTGACCCGTTGATCTTCCGGGCATGAAACCATATTGATATTGACTTATTAGATGTTAAATATGATGTTAGTTGTACTCGTTGTACATTGTTGGTATAACTGTTATAGGCCTCCCGTTTGCATTCATTGATAAATCACCCTGTTTCGGCAGTGGAGTTACTATTCCTTTTTCTAGGGAGTTTGGAAACTGCTGAGATTTTAGGTGTATTATTCCTATAGATTTATCAGAGTCAAGGTTTTAAATTTTATTGTATCTTCATTGGCAATTGTCATTTCTTTCAGTTCCCTGGTTCCCATGATTTTCAGTTATTTTGCTGGTGACTTTGCCTAATTGAGTGAGGATATGTGCGCCAATGTTTATAAAGAATTCGTTCATATCATTTGCTATATTGTCGAGAGTGTCATTTCGAGATTTATCTATATTGTTAATAATGCACCACGTTTTCTTTGGGTTGCCCTTATTTTCTACCAAATGAGTATGATTTGGGCTCTGTGATTTCTAATGTCTCTATTTATTGATTTCCGGAGATGTCTTATGTCCAGTAGTAGTGTGCGGTCTACTATATCACCTGCAGATAGTTCCTTTGATAATTTTGATTGACGTGCAATAGTTTCATTGATATTCTTTGGTAATTCTAGTCCTCCTTTAGTTGTTCTTGTGAACTCTCTTATAGGACATTTTTGTCAAGCAATATACGTATATGGTTTTCAAAGTGCGCATAGATGTCAACTTCAGTCTCTGTTGGGGGAGTATACAGACTCATATGTTCTTGTATCATTTCCTCATCTAGTTTGTTAGACTATCTACCTGTGCTCTTAGATACTTTGGTTTTTGGTCGTGTGTGTCTTCGTTGTGCGAAAATAGCTATATGATACACCCGATAGGTGGCGCCCACTGCGCTCTGTCTTATAGTAGGCATAATGCTTCGTTTTTTCAATCACAATGCGGTTGTTTGGTCATATGAGCTTTCATTCATTTGATCATGGAGGTCATATGACCATTCATTAAATTGCTCTAGTCTTGTGACCGAGATGAAAAGTATCGGTCATCTGACCGGTAATACTATATGTATCGGATGTTGGATGTACACACAAAGATGTTAATAGCGCTGATATCAGTCTTTAGTAGCAATGCACGGTGTTGAGTTGAGGGCGGTTGCGATGGATCTCTCTAGCTGCAAACGGTGTGAACACTCTCCTTTTTCGTCTAAAGTGACGATGCCTTCCTCCAATTATGTGATCTGGTTATTTAGATTTTGTTGATCAGTGTAGACTAGTCTGACACGGTTTGCCCTGCTTAATCAGATTCCGTAAACTGTTCCGATTACCACAGCTGTGCCAGGTGATATGTCTCTAATAGCTAATTGTGTATGGCCCAGGTCTAGAAGGTCGGCCACAGCATGGTCATCGTCCAGTGATCGCAGTGTCATGGCTCTGGTGGTTGGATTTGTTCAGTTAGATTGTTGATGCCGCAAAAAAGGATACACCGCATCGCACCTCTGAAGTATTCTGTGTTTAGCACATAGAGCTAAAAATAGAGCTAAAAATTGATAATATAATATTGTATTTTCTATATACCACAGACTTGGACGGTTTATGGCAAATGAAATAAAAACAACAGTGGTGTCCCCTAGGTGCAAAGATCGGAATTATTGGATAGTGGCATAAATAAAACAGAATCAGGTGTCTATGTGACGTTTATATATGCCTATAGATGAAGCATCTACACGATGGAAAATACGACTAACTTATTTACGTAAAATCATAGCTATATATATGCTAGACGTATACATATGTAAATTAGGGCTTTTCGCACTGTGCCACCAATGAGGCCCAGCTGGATATCCCCATTGGTTACCCATGGCCTTTGGTCAGGGGTGGTCATTGCCCCCCCTGGTGAAACACCTCTGTACTAGTGCACCCCTGCGCCACCTCTCCCCTGTCGGCCGCACTAAACATCAAAGTGCGCTAGGTCGACCCTGCACTCTGCCTCATTCGCTTCTCAGGCTTCATACCTCACACACATACTTTTTCTTCTCGCGTACCTTGGCCATTCCGCCCGTCGTACCTCCGGTCTCCATATTCCCCTGAATATCGGTGACCGTGTACAGGAATACCAGGACAGAGATTAAGATATTTACGGTGAAATATGTTGACCAGAAGTGGTATGGCGGCATCCGCAGCAACGGAGACAGACTCAGAAGTTGCTCTGGGGCAGCAACAAACGGCGGCAGAGACCTACCACGTCGATTCGGTCTCCCAGCAAGGGATGAGCACCAGCGGTCGGTCCCGGGCCTCACGGGTCACTGCCCTGGAGGCCAACCTCGGAGGAGTAAGGACTGACGTAAATGAGGTGAAGACAGACGTCAACGGTGTTAAGTCTGACGTATCAAAGATGTCACGGCAAATGGACGGCTTGATGGACGCCATGATGCAGATCTCCCGGCCGGCATCGCGGAGGAGCGGCACACGGGCGTCGGCGGCGGCCGAACGGACCCGGGACTGGGCGCACGAACAGACGGAACGCCTGCTGCCTCCACCCCGCCAACTGAGAGAGACCTATACCTCCGAGGAGCACCTCCAGAGGGAATTCGGCCATGAGGCCATGCGCCACGATCGGACCACCGGTAAGAACTCATTACTGTCCGACCTTAATGCCCGCAGGCTGACCGCCAAACCGTATATGTTTATGGACCGGGACGGCGTGTACACGTTTCACCAGAAGCTGGATCTACGGTCGAGCCTCGGGCCACTAGAATACATAAGTTGTTTTGTGGCCCTGTTGAGCGATGAGCGCGCATTGCACCCCGAGGATAGGGAACACATGTTTCGCCACCTCCATCAAGTTACCGTTGATGCGCAGGCACGGCCGTGGGCCGGGGTCAGACGGTGGAGCAACTACGTGTTCGACCAGGTGGAATCCGGCAGGATGCAGTGGTCGGAGCACGGCCGGATACAGGAAGAGCATGTCAGGCTTGCTATGACCTCTACCCACACCTCCAACAGCAGTAACAACACCGAGACCGGACGCGCTCGGGGATGTGAGGCGCCTTGCCGCGACTTCAATGGTGAGAGGGGGTGCCGCCACCGCAACGACCACAGCGAAGGGGGCATCCGGTGGTTGCACGTGTGCACCTTCTGTGATTCAGTCGGCAGGAAGTGTGGCCACTCTGTCCACGCGTGCAACCGCAAGCTGACGAACGGGCACGGCTACGACAACAACGGAGCAGCTCCCCCTGTGCCCACACCCCGGCGCACACCCCAGGCGGGGTATCAACTCCAGAACACCACGAAGCCGGCGGCACCCCAGAGCGTGCATCAACACCAGCCGACTTAGGCCACGCCCTGCGACTAAGCGAGGCGCGAAATGAAGATCAAAGGGGGGCCGGCGGTCCAGTGTGTGATGTAACGAAGCCGGCCCCCACATGTGACGTCATGCCTCACGTGACCGCCTCAACGTGGCCGAGGTGGTGAGGTAAACATAAACAAAGGGACGGGGAATACACTCCCGGATGAGAGTACCAACGCTCCCCCCGCCCCTTCGATGTCTTGCAGCGTGGCCGGTGTTAGTGTTACTGCGCCAGCCGGCCACCAGGAAACTAACACTCCGGATTTCGCGGCACTAAAAGAAGTGTGCGAAACCGGAGTTCATCAGGAAGGCGTCAGGACAGACCCGTTGGCCTTCCGGGATCATCGCGGGGCGACATGGTCGGAGTTCACGGCCGTATGGGCCGGCAGGCACGCGGACATATACCAGGCCATGCGGGACACGGGGCTCCTGAACGCCCTCGGCGCCAAGATTCAGGTCCCCTCGGATCTACACTTGCCGGCCTGGGATCACTACTTAGGGGGCGTGGCAGGGGCTGAGGAGCTCCTGGGGTTCCTCCACTACGGCTTCCCCCTAGGATACCTCGGGCCGGAGAGCGACACGAGGGGGGTGGCCAACCACCCCATTGCGACCGGCTACCCGCGTCAGGTAGAGAGGTTCCTGGAAAAGGAGGCTTCCTTCTCTAATATGATGGGGCCGTTTCACGAACCGCCTTTCACCCCGTGGTGTCACGTGTCGCCTCTAATGACACGGGAGAGGCGGGGCACGGACGATAGGCGGATCATTACGGATATGACTTTCCCACGGGAGCGTAGCGTGAACTCGTTCGTGATTAAGAACTCAGTCTACGGGCTGGAACGAGATCACGGCCTCCCAACGGTTGACGAGTTCGTGTCCAAACTCGTGAAGGCAGGGACCTCGTCTTTTATGTCATCAATCGACGTATCACGTGCCTACAAGAACTTCAGGTGCGATCCCCTCGACTGGCCTCTGCTGTGTTTCACGTGGGAGGGCGGGCACTACTGTGATACCGCCATGCCGTTCGGTGCCCGTCCCTCCTCGTACCACATGCAGTGTGTGGCCGAGGCCATCGTAGGGATCCTGGGATCAAAGGGAGTCACGGCCGCGATGTACCTCGATGATCTGATTATCCTCTCCGAGGACAGAGGTAAGGCGGCCGTTTACTTCAAGATTGCACGTGATCTTTTCGCCGAATTAGGCCTCCCAGAGGCACACGACAAGGCCCAGCAACCGAGTCAAACGGTCACCTGGCTGGGCATTGAGATCGACGCCCGTACGATGACGCTGTCCATCCCCACGGCCAAGTTTGAGGAGATACGAGCACACGTGTCGGCCGTCGCCAAACGCCGGACGCTCACTAAGAGACAGTTACAATCGGTCCTGGGGAGAATCCTGCACGTGGCGAGATGCATCAAACCGGCACGTGCTTTCGTCTCCAAACTCCTAGAGGCTCTGCAAGGGATGACGGGGTTCTACCTGAACATCAATTCGGAGATGTGTCAGGACCTGGACTGGTTTGTGAAATTCGCTCAGGGATGGAATGGCCGTGCACTGATCCCTCGAGGCCCACCGACGAGGCGGATCATGGTCGACGCCTGCCTGTCGGGAGTGGGAGGTACAGACAGCCGTTTCTCTTATTCTGGCCAGGTATGCCCCGTTCTGGATCCCGTGGAGTGCATCTCAGAGCTCGAGGCGCTGAATACTATATATGCTCTCCACACGTTCATCACAGACAGAGACCGCGGATCCCGGATCGAGGTCTTCTGTGATAACCTCGGCACCGTACAGACTCTCAACAGTGGGCGTGCCCGAAACCGGGTCCTGGCGGAGTGTGCCCGCCAGGCGTGGATGGTACAGGCACGCCTACAGGTCGAGTTGGTCTTCTCCCATATCCCCGGGGTGCAAAATGTCATCGCAGATGCCTTGAGTAGGGCTCATCTCTCGACATCGGACTACGATAGGGCGGATGTGCTCATTCACCTCCATGAACTGTATCCCATCGTACCATGTACACATGCATCGTATGTACCAATACTCCGTCTCTTCTGCAGATCCGGCGCTTCTCTCACTCCAGGCGAAGGCATCTGTCCGGCAGTCAGAGGCGCGTGCCCCAGGCACTCTCGCCAACCAGAGATCTGCAGTGAGCACTTACCTGGCGTTTTGCAACCGGTTGAGGGTGGACCCCGGGGCACCAACCGTGAGCCTCATCACATCGTACATGGAGTATGTGGCGGACCACGCCCCTTCGCTGGCTACGGTGGCCAACCATGTATCCCACGTCTGTGCGCATCTGCGACGTTCGCCCGACCGAGGATCATCGCGTCAAACGTGCCCTCGAGGGAATGCGGAGAAACAAGAACTATGTGCCGAATGTAAAGCCGCCAGTCCCGATGAATGTGTTCCGGGCCATTCTCGATGCACTCGCGGCATCCCCCTCCACACGGCAATGAGAGCGGGCCTGCTGCTCATCTACTACGCGGCCCTGCGGCAGGGGGAGGTGGCGCTGCAATCCGCACAGACGTTCGACCCGGCACGCCATTTGACACGAGGGGACGTGGTCATTGGCACGCGACACGTGACAGTCACCATCAAAGCGGCCAAAAACCTACAGCACGTGGGGGAGCAGAAGGTTATGCGCCTAGAGGTCGCGGACGATTCCAGATTCTGTCCCGTACACGCGACTCGAGAGCTGCTACGGGTGGCCCCTACGGCTACTCTACGGGATCCATTCCTGACACTACCCGATGGGACGACCATCACGTGCCACATGATGACCAAGGAATGGAATGGCCTCCTGCAGGCCACAGGCCAGCCGATTAAGACATTCACCCTCCACAGCCTCAGGAAGGCCGCTGCCACTCAGGCATTCCAGGCTGGCATCCCTGAACTCCAGATCCAGAGGTATGGAGGGTGGAAATCGGACGCACATCGTGCGTACATCAAGGTCTCCGACAAAAAGACAGTCAACAAGTCTTTAATCCAGTCGGATCTACACTTGCCGGCCTGGGATCACTACTTAGGGGGCGTGGCAGGGGCTGAGGAGCTCCTGGGGTTCCTCCACTACGGCTTCCCCCTAGGATACCTCGGGCCGGAGAGCGACACGAGGGGGGTGGCCAACCACCCCATTGCGACCGGCTACCCGCGTCAGGTAGAGAGGTTCCTGGAAAAGGAGGCTTCCTTCTCTAATATGATGGGGCCGTTTCACGAACCGCCTTTCACCCCGTGGTGTCACGTGTCGCCTCTAATGACACGGGAGAGGCGGGGCACGGACGATAGGCGGATCATTACGGATATGACTTTCCCACGGGAGCGTAGCGTGAACTCGTTCGTGATTAAGAACTCAGTCTACGGGCTGGAACGAGATCACGGCCTCCCAACGGTTGACGAGTTCGTGTCCAAACTCGTGAAGGCAGGGACCTCGTCTTTTATGTCATCAATCGACGTATCACGTGCCTACAAGAACTTCAGGTGCGATCCCCTCGACTGGCCTCTGCTGTGTTTCACGTGGGAGGGCGGGCACTACTGTGATACCGCCATGCCGTTCGGTGCCCGTGCCTCCTCGTACCACATGCAGTGTGTGGCCGAGGCCATCGTAGGGATCCTGGGATCAAAGGGAGTCACGGCCGCGATGTACCTCGATGATCTGATTATCCTCTCCGAGGACAGAGGTAAGGCGGCCGTTTACTTCAAGATTGCACGTGATCTTTTCGCCGAATTAGGCCTCCCAGAGGCACACGACAAGGCCCAGCAACCGAGTCAAACGGTCACCTGGCTGGGCATTGAGATCGACGCCCGTACGATGACGCTGTCCATCCCCACGGCCAAGTTGGAGGAGATACGAGCACACGTGTCGGCCGTCGCCAAATGCCGGACGCTCACTAAGAGACAGTTACAATCGGTCCTGGGGAGAATCCTGCACGTGGCGAGATGCATCAAACCGGCACGTGCTTTCGTCTCCAAACTCCTAGAGGCTCTGCGAGGGATGACGGGGTTCTACCTGAACATCAATTCGGAGATGTGTCAGGACCTGGACTGGTTTGTGAAATTCCCTCAGGGATGGAATGGCCGTGCACTGATCCCTCGAGGCCCACCGACGAGGCGGATCATGGTCGACGCCTGCCTGTCGGGAGTGGGAGGTACAGACAGCCGTTTCTCTTATTCTGGCCAGGTATGCCCCGTTCTGGATCCCGTGGAGTGCATCTCAGAGCTCGAGGCGCTGAATACTATATATGCTCTCCACACGTTCATCACAGACAGAGACCGCGGATCCCGGATCGAGGTCTTCTGTGATAACCTCGGCACCGTACAGACTCTCAACAGTGGGCGTGCCCGAAACCGGGTCCTGGCGGAGTGTGCCCGCCAGGCGTGGATGGTACAGGCACGCCTACAGGTCGAGTTGGTCTTCTCCCATATCCCCGGGGTGCAAAATGTCATCGCAGATGCCTTGAGTAGGGCTCATCTCTCGACATCGGACTACGATAGGGCGGATGTGCTCATTCACCTCCATGAACTGTATCCCATCGTACCATGTACACATGCATCGTATGTACCAATACTCTGTCTCTTCTGCAGATCCGGCGCTTCTCTCACTCCAGGCGAAGGCATCTGTCCGGCAGTCAGAGGCGTGTGCCCCAGGCACTCTCGCCAACCAGAGATCTGCAGTGAGCACTTACCTGGCGTTTTGCAACCGGTTGAGGGTGGACCCCGGGGCACCGACTGTGAGCCTCATCACATCGTACATGGAGTATGTGGCGGACCACGCCCCTTCGCCGGCTACGGTGGCCAACCATGTATCCCACGTCTGTGCGCATCTGCGACGTTCGCCCGACCGAGGATCATCGCGTCAAACGTGCCCTCGAGGGAATGCGGGGAAACAAGAACTATGTGCCGAATGTAAAGCCGCCAGTCCCGATGAATGTGTTCCGGGCCATTCTCGATGCACTCGCGGCATCCCCCTCCACACGGCAATGAGAGCGGGCCTGCTGCTCATCTACTACGCGGCCCTGCGGCAGGGGGAGGTGGCGCTGCAATCCGCACAGACGTTCGACCCGGCACGCCATTTGACACGAGGGGACGTGGTCATTGGCACGCGACACGTGACAGTCACCATCAAAGCGGCCAAAAACCTACAGCACGTTGGGGAGCAGAAGGTTATGCGCCTAGAGGTCGCGGACGATTCCAGATTCTGTCCCGTACACGCGACTCGAGAGCTGCTACGGGTGGCCCATACGGCTACTCTACGGGATCCATTCCTGACACTACCCGATGGGACGACCATCACGTGCCGCATGATGACCAAGGAATGGAATGGCCTCCTGCAGGCCACAGGCCAGCCGATTAAGACATTCACCCTCCACAGCCTCAGGAAGGCCGCTGCCACTCAGGCATTCCAGGCTGGCATCCCTGAACTCCAGATCCAGAGGTATGGAGGGTGGAAATCGGACGCACATCGTGCGTACATCAAGGTCTCCGACAAAAAGACAGTCAACAAGTCTTTAATCCAGTCTCTTTCTTTCAAAAAGTGACTTTTTACTGTTTTTCTCCCAACCCACCACTCCCTATAACTATTGGCTTCTTGGCTATTTGTATTATTGTATTATTACATGTTACTCACCACTATGTAATATTACATAATAACTTCATTATGTTATCATATACTTTTCATAATTGACAACAATATACATATGTCAATTATACACTTATTGATATTCATTGTATAACCTTATTAATATCAATAAGAACTATAAAATTTAATAAAATTTTATTAGCCCACTCCGGCTTTCCTATTGTTTTATCCTGGGATCTGGGGTAATGGGTTACCCATGGCCTTTGGTCAGGGGTGGTCATTGCCCCCCCTGGTGAAACACCTCTGTACTAGCGCACCCCTGCGCCACCTCTCCCCTGTCGGCCGCACTAAACATCAAAGTGCGCTAGGTCGACCCTGCATGCCTCATTCGCTTCTCAGGCTTCATACCTTCATTCATTTTATTAGCCCACTCCGGCTTTCCTATTGTTTTATCCTGGGATCTGGGGTAATGAGCAACTGTAGCACTTTCTTTGTCACTGCCTTGCAGTCAGCAATTCCTTAACCTGTGAGCCGATACCTAATACCTTCTCTATGGGGAGGGGATATACATAACCTATGGTGAGTATCTCTATCCCGAGAAAGGTTAAGCATAACAATCTTATTATAGTTGATTAGAAAGCCCAATTTCCTGAGTAAACACACACAGTCTCTTGACACTCCTTCTGGGTCAAGCAACACACCAAAGAATTGTCTGAATAAACAGAAACTTTATGGTACCCCTTGGAGCCATCATGCAGCAGACAGACCCATCAAACGGTAGTCATCTGGGACTATAAACCTGTCATAGGTCATGCTGTTGTGAGATTGCTGTGAGACTGTTGTCAGACTATTGTCAGACTGCTGTGACACTTTTTTCAGACTGCTGTGACACTGTTATTCAACATAAATTTACAGAACTGTTGTAAATTTGTTTTGGGACTATTGTAGAACTGTCGCTAGACTCCTGTGATACTGTTGTGAGACCTTTGTGATAAGAACTTTGTGAGACTGACCTTAGACTGTAATGAGATCGTTGTGAGACTCGTACAATTGTTGTGAGACTGTAAAGTGGTACCTGTGAGACATTTGTGATGCTGATATGAGACTGCTGTCAGAATATGGCAAGGATGACGTGAGATTGTTGAAAAACAGTTATAAGACTGTTTTGAGACTGTTGTATGATGGTTGTTCTGAAACTGATCTAAAACTGTTTTGAGATTCTAGTAAAACTGCTGTCAGACTCTAGTAGACCTGTTATGAGACTTTTGAAAGACTGTAGTGAGACTGTTGCGAGACTGTTCTACAACAGTTGTGTAACTATTTTGAGACTTCTGAAACTGTGACTGTTCAGAAATTGGTGTTAGACTGTTGTAAGATGTGAGACTTTGGTGAAACTGTTTTACAACTGTTGTGAGATTGTTGCAAGACTGCTATGAGACTGTTGTAAGACTGTTTTACGACAATTGTGAAACTGTTGTGAGACTGTTATGAGACAATTTTGAGACTCTTGCAAGACTACTGTGAGATTGCTGGTTTATGACAGTTCCGGAACTGTTCTGAGTTTGTTGTGACATTGTTTTTAGCCCATGTGAGACTGTTGAGAGACTGTTGTAACACTGTTATGAAACTGTTGTGAGACTGTTGAGAGATTCTTGTATGACTTTTGTGAGACTGTTGTGAAACCGTTATGAGACTGTTGTGAGACTGTTGTGAACAGTTGTGAGACTCTCGTGAAAGTGTCCCAAGACTGTAATAAAACTATTGTGAGTCTGTTCAGGAATTGATCTGACCCTGTTGTAAAACTTATGAGTCAGTTGTGAGACTGATGTGAGACTCTTGATTTCAGACAGTTATCAGACGTTAGTATAATAGTTCTGTATATAATCGGAGCAATAATCTCTTTCATCCAATATTGAATATGAAATATAGAGTATAGCACGGAACATTGGAGCTGGCAGGTGTTCATAGTCAATGACTGTGATGGAGAAAGAGATGGCTCGTCTGTGTGGGTGATTAATGCTGACATATATACACACGGGCGTAGACCTTCTGTAACAGGTGTACCGACACCTGCCGCACCCTCCATTCCTAATAAATCATTTTCGGATCATAAAGTCTAAAAGCATTTATGTGCCATGAATTTCTCACAGTTTTAAAATGAGTTTATTCAATTCTAGATTGAGATGCATCAAGATACCCTTGGTTTTGTCTGACATTGATCACCTCTTCGTAATCGTTTGAATGCATAGTGATTAAGTGAAGGGGTAATATCTCATATTTTTCTCTCCTTTCTCCCCCCCCCCTTAAATTATACGCAAGGGACATGACATGGTGATACGATGACAAGACAATTTTTATATTACATCACATTTTTTATGTTACATAACAAGTTGACATAGAACTAGTAGTACAGCTTGGTTTTTTGTCAGATCATTATATAGAAAATAAAAGTGATGGATAGGTTCATGATATTTGAAGGGTCTAGAATCTATTCCTGTGTTGCCATCAAGTGAACCACCTATCGGTTCCTTTATGATCAGGGTATTAACATCAAATAGTGTGAATTAGTATCATTTGCCCCTGAGTTATCCCCAACAACATAAATTGTCGAACCTCGTATTGCAATAAAGAATAGAGCTTTCGTTATGCCCGGCGTCCACTGAGCTCATGATAGAATACGATAGGCCTTACGATACATTTCCAGACACAAAACCGATATCGCGTTGGAGAGTGAGCTTAAACGATGCACCCGAAGATGTACCCCAATGCACGCATCATAAGGTCTATAAAGGAAATGTAGTCTCTCTCCACTTCTTTGGGTCTATCGTAGACTATCGAGAGCTCAGTGGATGCCGAGCCATAATGTTTATATCATGAGATCATGTAATGGAAGTATTGAGTTCAGTGCCACTGAAAATAAACCCAATGTCGTTTTAGCATAGATGATATTAACGTCAACACAAAATGAGGCACCAGATACCACAGCAGCTGGTGGAGCCTGGAAACTGTGACACGACCCCTCGAGCTATAATTTTCTAATTATTTACACCAAGGAAGCATGTGTTAGACAGACCGATGATAATGCAGGATCTTTGATGTGTCATATGGTGTGGGCCGGCGGTATATACATGACCTTACTTCATAGTGGTTCTTGGAACAGTCGAAATGAAGACAGTAAGGGATTCTGTAGCACTACACCTTTTGTTTCTAGTACATTCAGGTAGGTCATACAAACGTCTGATATTCTCATCTGCTCAGTACTGAAAAGGCAAAATCAATAAGCATGATTTGAACCAACAGGAAAAGGAGGTGAGTATTAGTTAGTGTTTATCACAGTCTAGGATTGCTGTTTCATGCAGCTAAATGTGCATTTCCTAAAATTAACAATTCGGGTGACAGATAATGACTAGCAATGAAAAACTTAGTATTCTGCATACTTTCACTTCTTCCATAGAATGTATTTTCATTTCATTCTTGCCACAAAAACGCATAGATAGTTCACCCTATATGACAAAACAAGTCTCAAACGTACCATAATTGAGGTACAGGTATCGATAGGCAGGCGTATGAATATCAAGAGCGCCAAAAATAAGTTAACAGTTTATAAAGTGAATATTTTCATGATTCGCCAAGGATCAAATGTAGATGGAATATTGCCAATGAATAAATATTGTGATCTATAACAAACTGCCTGTGTGGTCCATGACTATCAAATATTTCCATTTAACTATCAAAAATGACTTGTTCGCGAGTCCAAAAGGTCCATAACTGTCATAAGTTGTCCTTATCCTATCAATACCTAATCAGAGAAACACGTTACCGCATTCACGTTAATTAATATAATTTTAACCACGTTACGCTACCCAAGAAGATATTACCAATCAAACCGCGTTACATTCTAATTGCGAAGGCATTATATTTCTGACCGCATTACAGCCATTACCATTTTTAACCTATGACTGGACTCACAATCCTCACTCACTAGTCCTTACCCAGCAGTCCTCACTCACCAGTAGTCATACATGATTAGCAATCCTTTCTGAGTGACATATACTGAGCGACCCTTTCTGAGTGACACACACTGAGTGACCCATTCACATTGACACATACTAAATGACCCATTCCGAGTTACACAAACTGAATGACACATACTAAGTGACCCTTTCTGAGTGAAACATAGTGTCATTTTGAGTGACATATACTTAGGTGGGTTATAAATACTGAGTGACATATATACTGACTGAATGCAAGACTTTTCATCCTTTGATGGGAGATGCGCAGGAAATGTCCAGATGTACGGGATTTCAGGGGTTTAACTGCAGAATGACTGGTCCCTATCGTTGCATATATCGGTGGCCAAAAGTTTGCCGTCGGGGGTGAATTCGGCTATATGGAGTACAGCCTTATAAGTATGGTCCACAGTTAGAACAGCACTGTTGTGATGGAATTAGAATGGTAATACAGTAAAGGGGTTAGGATGGTAATATGGTAACATGGTAACCAAGTTAGTTTTGTAACACGGTTAGAAAGGTATAGAATTTGAATGGTAATGCAATAACAGTAATGCGGTAACCTAGTTAGAATGGTACTGCAGTCGAGGTAACAAGGCTTTCTATATATATATCTTATATCACCTCAGCATACTGAATGCGATGTAAATTGGGAAACGCATGTTTGTGAACCTGTATCTTACAGTGGAAGATCTAACCTTCTGGTTAGAACTGTTTGTATAATAATAAAAAAAAAAAAAAAAAAAAAAAAGGCAATTAAGGGTAGAATGGTATAGGTCTCGCTGGTATCGAGTGGTGGTTTCTTTCTTCTACATTAGAGGATGTGGCATGTCAGTCCCTAGTGTGTGGTAGTTTGGGTAGCGCTTGTGCATGGAAGTGTCATTTGTTTGCCCTTATTTTGTAACCTGCTGGGCATAAAAGGCCTGGTCTGCAACAGGTAGATAGGCAACTTGAAGGATCTGTATCCTCTTGGTGGTTGACCCTGAACTATTCAAATTTGGTTAACTGCATGCGTCTGGCTCCCTGTATAGCTCTTGGTGCTAGGGTTCAAGGCGTGAACAAATTTTGTAACATCTCAACTCTCTTTGTTTGATGGACATGACAAATGTCCATAACTCACAAACCAAGTCATTTTGATAGTTATGGACATTTTTGATAGTTATGGACCGTTTCAGAGTATAAGAAAATGTTGGACTAAGTATCCCACATGGTGGGTGTGGTACTTATATAGAACGACCTGATCATGCTGTACAAGCTACAAAACGAGATGATAATTTATGGTTTTATGGAACGAGGTATTTATGCCGTATGAACATGGTAGGTCGTTTTATATTTATTATACACCCGAAAGATTGATAAAATAATTAATGAAATTTGGCCTAATAACTAATACTTTATGGCTCCGTCACACCGGGAAACGGAAGAGTTACGTAAGAGAACGGACGTGTCGAGCGTGATCCGGTGGCCTCCGTAGGCAAAAGTTGAACGGAAGGAGGCCCCCGATGCGATGCACCAGAAGAGAAACGGTCAAGTAACGTACAAACACGGAAGAGTTGCGGAAGAGTTGCGGAAGAGTTACGGACAATCACGGACAATTACGGATGTCAAACGTAAGAGTAACAGACGCCAACGGACGCCAACGGAGGATTAACGTAAAATTGCGGAAGAGTTACGGATATTTACGGAAGAGTAACGGAAAGCTTGCGGAAACTTTTCGGAGGCATATATCCTACATCCCTACATCCTACATCCATATCCATAGATCCCTTCATCCATATATCCCTATATCCTACATCCCTACATCCTACATCCCAACATCATACATCACTACATCCTACATCACTACATCCTACATCCTTAATCACTACATCCCAACATCCTACATCACTACATCCTACATCCTACATCACTACATCCTACATCACTCCATCCTATATCACTAGGCTACATCCTACATCATTACATCACTACATCCTACATCACTACATCCTACATCACTATGTGGATGTAGTGATGTTGTGATGTAGGATGTGGGGATGTAGGGATGTAGTGATGTAGGATGTAGGATGTGGGGATGTAGGGATGTAGTGATGTAGGATGTAGGGATGTAGGATGTGGGGATGGAGGATGTGGGGATGTAGGATGTAAGGATGTAGGATGTAAGGATGTAGGATGTAAGGATGTAGGATGTAGGGATGTAGGATGTGGGGATGTAGGATGTAAGGATGTAGGATGTGGGGATGTGGGGATGTAATGATGTATGGATGTAGGATGTGGGGATGTAGGATGTGGGGATGTAGGATGTGGGGATGTAGGATGTAAGGATGTAGGGATGTAGGATGTGGGGATGTGGGGATGTAGGATGTAAGGATGTAGGATGTAAGGATGTAGGATGTAGTGATGTAGGATGTAGGGAAATAGGATGTAGTGATGTAGGATGTAGGATGTAGCACATCTTCTTGTCATCCCCTTTGTTCCGAATTTTCCACAATTTACAAACGTCTGTTATATATTCATTATAGTTCTAGCACTTAGTCTCTTACATTTCTCTTCCGTTATACATCTGCAATGCTTCCGTAAACATCCGTAAGGCTTCCGTAGACATCCGTAGCCATCCGTATACATCCGTAACGTGTCCGTTGGCAAAAAAAACCCACGGCTGAGAAACGGAAGTGAAACGGAAGAGAAACGCAAGAAAAACGGAAGAAAACGGAAAGAAACGGAAAGAAACGGAAGAGTAACGGAAGAATTACGGAAAATGTATCAGTGTTCTTCCGTAATCTTTCCGTTCAAAGTTTTCAACATGTTGAAAACTTTGACGGAGCTCTTCCGGACCCCTGCGGATGCGTACGGATGCCAACGGAGGGATACGGAGCTTTAACGAAGGAGTTGCGGAAGAAAGCGGACGTCTACGGATGACCATTTTTTTCTTCCGTTACTTTCCGGTAGGCTTCCGTAATCCCGGTGTGACTGAGCCATTAGTTGATGCGTACAGAACAGTGTTTCTTTCTATGCCGTACGGATACGAAACGATACGTATTTACATTACATATACAGCATGGGTACATAGTAAAATATCATACCAGCTCTGCATATACCTTACCTTAATAAAACCATATGCAACTTCCGATCAGGATGTCTGATATCTATGTACAACATCCACTTATCTACAGGATGGACGTGGCAATGGTGCTATGTGTGTTCTGGTCTGGGATATGAACAGGCAACATGTGAGAAGGCTCCAGACAACGTTGTCGACGGACCGGGCGTGATCAACTGTACGGCCAGCTACTGTACAACGGTCAAGGTGACCTATGCCAGTACGTCTACTTTGTGTCTATATTCTTACATCTATAGTATAGAGAAGTATATCATAAACCCCCTAGATGGAAACTCACGAGTTTGACCACTATGTAATCCACTCAGCTTCGTAAATCACTCCGCAGTCAATCTCGGTGGAGTAGGGACTTAAGATACTTTTATCTAGTGGGTTTCAGATTTCGTCTCACCCCGTATAACATTAAACAATAAGATAACTCACCCAATTGGCCAATGAGTATTGGGTTTCTAACGTTAAGCCTTTTGGAGAAAAATGCCGGGGTGAGATTAGAGCGCTGATCGGATTGACGGCTAAAGGCGTGACTCTGAGCAAAAAGTGACCAATATGTAAGCTAATTGGTCCTGCAGTGCATGAGTATACTATGATAAAACGTGGTTACTGAGCCCGCACGGGTGGCCGTTCGAGGTCATTTGATGAAAAAATACGGCCCGACGCCGCAGGCCGGAGGCCGTATTTTTACATCAAATTCCCGAGAAGGGACACCGTACGTTTTCTTATTACTATATACCTCCTACTCGATTAAAACGCCGTTTTATTAACTCTACAAAGCCACTGCCATTCACTACGGCCCCCTGTCATTGCGGGCGCGAAAATTATTTATACTAAACCCCTAGCAGCGGGTAGTATTTCATATACATTCGCTCACAGGTATATAGTAATATGAAAAAAACAGAGAACATTACATATTATTATACAGGAATTTTCTCTGCATTTGCACCGAAAAGAAATTATTCGTGAACAGATTAAAATTTTCCAAATACTAGTCCTGAGCATCTGGAGGACTTTGTTTAGATTAACTCGTTTGCTATGGGTTCTTCCATCATCATTCTCATCGAACCAACACCGACCTCTCTCAATGTGCCTGTTTCAAGAACAATCAATTTGATAGTATGGAAACACATTGTAATGTTTAGAGACCTAGACTAGCTAAGTGAGAACCTTAAGGGTAAGGGTGTAAGAACTCGAACACAGATGTTCTAGGTACTACTATGAGTGAAGACCATAAATGATTTATTGACAAGATGGGTCTTCATTTATACACATTGCAGGGGGATAACATGACAGGCTTGGCATCTGCGCACTCTGCGTTCTCATTGACTGTTGTACCAACAGCCAATAGGGGATGACCAAATTGTTCCAGTTGAGCACCCGTTCCTTTCTGTTACACATGTTAGGAGGCCACTCATGACACTGAACAACTCGAGGTGTCATTGGTAGAATGCCCTGCTCTTATGTGGACAGACTAAGGACTAGAGCTGAGCAATAATAGTGGTAATGTATGCCATTTAAAGCATGGCAACTGAACTGTAAACATCAGGGAGGAAGCGACTACCAAAATGGTGACTGTTCCAATTCAGTCAATTTGTCCACTAATAGATAAAGTTAATTCAGATGATTACTTTCTTCTCATAAAAACCAACATAAGGCCTGGCGTCCACCTACTACGATAGAAATTCAGACCTACCGATATGACACCGATACAAAAACCAAATATCGGAGACATATCGGGAAGGTGCAAAATCGTCGACATAAGTCTATACATGCCAATCCACCACGGATTGTATGGGGTTTTTATCGGTGTCTTATCACAGAAACATGGTCATCTGCCCCGATATTAGGTGACCTTTTAGCGCGAATTTGATTTTTTTATCGGGAGGTGCATCGTAAACCATATATCGGAGCCATATCGTAGTAGGTAGATGCCGGACCTTACTTGGCCACAATAGGGATGCATAGACAAAAACTTAACAACATAATAATTTAAATTGATCTGAACTTTAAACTGGTCAATTCATGTCTTCTATAAATGAAAACATATTCTTGCATGTCATTCCTTTTATTTTCAATCTTATAAAGCTATATCAACATACACTAGTTAAATATGAATCAAGTCAATCAAACAAGTTGCTAATACGCCTGTACATTCTTCTGCTACAGCCATGATACTATGTATGCAGTCTGGTCTAGCAGTTGCTTCCTAAAATGTTACGCTGTCTGATATTCAATATTTTTCACTTATATAATGCAGATGGAGAGACACATTCCTTCGCCCGGCTCTGTGAGGGCACTGACCGAGGAAACTGGTGTCTGCATGACTCCTTCTTCACCACCTGCTACCAGACATGCGCCTCTAACTTCTGTAACAACGATATCCCCGACCCGCTCACCCTTCCCGATGGCGGCTCCCTCGGCCCGCCCGGTGTCTCCACCTGGCCCCGGTCGAGGCAGTCAGGAGTTAGGGGCAGGATATCCACGACTCAGGGGCGGGGTGAGTGGGAAGGCAGGGTGGAGACGGTTGAACACGAAGAACCTCCAAACTCTATTCTCATCAGGCAATTCTATCCTTCCGTTATGAGGCCGAGTATCGCGGAATATCGAGACCTCGCAAGAGGTCAAGGTCATATTCAGGGTCAGAGTCAAAGTCAGAATTCAGTTCGAAATTACGCTTCAAACGTAGGCATAAAGAAGGGTGTGACAGCTCCAGGGTACCAGCATATCAGGGGCGTGAGCCATGACACTAACCATGGCAATGATACGTATGACTCAGTAAAGGTGCACAAGGCGGTGTCCTCATCTGTTGCCGCTCAGTCTGACCCCAAGGATGGAGGTCAAGGTCATAGCAGCGCCACCAGTGGCCACCAGAAGAAATATCTATGGTGGTTATTTGGTTCGATTTTACTTGTAATGTTTTGATCTGAGCCCTTCCACATGTTGTCCAACCATTATATCTTTTTCTCTACTTTGTGTCTATGCAAATTAATGCAAGCCCAGTCTGGAAATGCAAGTCCAGTCCTTTCTGGTACATAGATTTCTTAGATACATAACATGTATCTTTGTTTTATCTTCATTTCGTGATCATGGACTATTTTGGCGTAGACCTGGATCTTCGAAAATCCTATAAATTAAGTTCTGCCAAGAATGTAAAATAACCTTTACCTTTCACATCTTTAACTCTGCTTTGACTGAAGTAGAAACTGTGTAACAGTGCTTTCTGAAGTATCAGTAATCTTGCCTTTAATGACTCTCTTCATTTCACCTGCCTGCCCTACTAATTGCATCAGAATGATATCAATGCAATTATGTATATGTTCACATGACTCTCTAACTGACTATCGTCAGAGCGACAATCTTAATTTCTTCATATGATACTTGGATGTAATTAGACAGAAATACTCATACATCCTTTATAATGTACGTTGCTAATAGCTAGGTGCCCCAGTTATTTTTAAGTCAGAAACATTATTTGACGCACTACATGTGATTATGTCTTCATGCATATACAGGTCATTGAGGTATTTAATGGTATTACCACTAAATGCAACGTCAAAAATCATTATCAACCAAGGTGAAATAAATATTTTGATCCTCTCTGTGTATTGTTCATTCATACAACGCTCCACAACAGGGCAAGTGTATCATTTCAAATGTATTTGTTTTCAGTTGTAGGAGAGTGTATGGTTTTGTGTGTGAGGTATTGTATATGAAAGGTGTATCAGTGGAGAACATTTAGTCATAAAAAGTGATCAGCATGCATCAGTACTGTTATATCATATCCATCATATATGAAGGTAATGTAGCTCATATCTTCATATCTTATATTCTGAATTATGATTTCTACTGATATATACTTTATGGTGCACACTATATCTTCGTGAAAGGGGTGAGGTTAGTACAGAACCTTTATTCGATTTGTAAAATAAACATAACTCCAATAGTTTGGATGGGCCTTCATCGTCACTCAGCTTTGCCTCGATGATGATGGATCATCAAACCTCATTGAGTATTATTAATGTATACGATTGTTGATCTAGCATTATTTAACTTTGAATAAAGATAGGTATTCCTTCAAAGTTATGAAACGTTCTCTTAAAATCATTGCCACGAAGATTATTGAAGACCAAGCAAAGGATATTCTCCTTTCCATCAAATGCATCCAACTATGCTAAACTATGAATTAATCCGTTTTATGATGTTTAAAAAAATGAATATAGGTACTCAGGCATCTCATATACAGAGCTGCTCATATAAACAAGATAAAGCCTTGCTGGTAGGTTCTGGTAGGCAAGAAACACTGAGGCGTTTTGGTTGGTTCCCAATTTCCACCCAGCTGCCCGCCAAGCCTCGAGCTGTGCCAGTCACGGCGATGGTAGCGCGACCTCTCGGATATGATGGTTAGTGGCATCTTCAAAGAACCAGATACTCTCTCCGATACTCGGATCACCTCTCCGAAGCTCTTCATCATCAGATCCAGACAGCCCCTAATCTCCGGGCCTTCTTCTGTCTGAGGGCTGCCCTGACTGCCGCTGGAGTCGCCATGGCGGTCAGGGTCGCAATTTCCGTGCTAGGGGAGCAGTAACTCATTTCTGCCAAGAGGCCCCCACTGGGGCTGTCCGACCCCATGCGACTTGGTCCTCACCAACCCCTTCAACCAACTGCCCCCTCCGGGAGGGCTATCGCCTCCCTCCTGGTTTGGCCTAAATTTTGGCCTTTTCAAATATATTCATTTAGGCCTCGCCTAATATCTTTACCATTAATCCTACCATATATGTTATTGGCTACCATTGATCTTACCATATATGTCAACCAACAAAAATAAAATGTATTTTTTTGGTCCATCGTTTTAACATCGTTTGTCGAATAAATGTTACCGATGGTATGGTAGATAGGGTTATTCAGACATTAATTCGGTGTCTTCAGACTCTGGTCAATGATAGTTGAACAAACAACAATGATATATCCTACTTATTACGATCATTACCAACCGAGTGTAAAATAGGCTTTTAAGTGAATGGTAGCCTGCCAGCTACCCAGCACATGTACACTGGCATGGATAACCTTAAGGTTGGAGATTACTGGATTCCACCTTCTGTGCTTCTCTCCAGATGTACATGCATCTCGTCAAAGCGAACATTGCTTTTTTCTTGCACAGGTATAGCCTCGGCTCGTACTGCAGCTTTGAGAGTTGCCATGGAGAGGACTGGAAAACATACTCAAAATATGCAATGCAGAGACGGTATGCTAGGCATCTCTTTGAGGTGCATCTGGCAACACACCCATGATACCAGTGCTTGAACAGAGGTGGTTATTATTGCACTGGATGTGGGTTATGCCGGAGGTTGACGATTTGGTATCAGAATACAAAATCTCTGCGGCTAAGGCAACGGACAGAGTTATGAACCTCTTCAGCAAGTAACCTGGCCTCTGGGTCTAAGTCGGCACGGACTGAGCCAGAGTGGATGGTGACAGATGGAAAGTTGTGTGTCAGTTGGAAGATGAATCCCAGCTTTGTCGGGACTCTGAATCTGTCAGACAAGGACTTTACCCATCTGCTGAGGAAGCATAGGTAGCGAGTTCACAGCAAGGAATCAGCTAAGCATAAGTTGATTTCAAAGAAGACTAAGGCTGCATTCAAGTCTAGTGACGAGGATGAGCCAAAGTTGTCTGAGAAGTCAGGACCTCTGACTATGGCAGATGTAGTAAAGATGACCAAACAGGTGATGCAAAAACAGTCTACTCCTGCAGCGGCTGGAGGTCTGAGAATCTCAGAGGCGAGTCTGCAAAGACAGTGGTCTCATCTGGGGCTCGGCTCAAGATAAGCAGGGCCTAAGACTTGTTCCGTTTCTTACACGGTAGAAGGGAAGACTGTGAGTAAAGTGAAGGATTTCTCCTATAACAGCTGCGCCTACTCTCATAATAGAGACCAGCAAGGTACCTCAGCCATCAACTGTGGCAACCTGCTCGTCAGTCCTAGAGGCTTCCTCCACTCGTCTGAAACCTTCAGAGTTGGATTGGTGGGATGGCTATTTGGAAACCTATCTGTGAAGAATGCACAAAGGCATAGAACAATTCCAGAATAGGTCGTTGGAAGGGTTGATTGAGTAGATTTAGGCAGCTCTGTCTACAACTCGAGGTTGACGTTGTAATACACTTGCTGACGCTCGTGTATCATTACGCATCAACCTCTCGTGGTTTATGACCGCCTACCTACAAAACCATCGACTATTTTCTATGTTCCCTAATGTGACTGCTTCTTATAGAGGCCATTGTGTTATTTTCATTACAGAGTATAATCCATAGTACCCCACCCCAGTATTCCCCAGGATCAAAGTCTCCTTCTCCTGGGACAACTCCGTTATAATGTATCGCCCTTCTTTGTCAGTAAGGCCCGGCGTCCACCAACTACGATAGGAAGTTAGACCTACCGATATTGCACCGATGCAAAAAGTTTATATCGGAGACATATCAGGAATGTGTACTTATCGTTTACAATGGCCTAGACATGCCACTTCATCACGCATCGTAAGGGGTTCCCCTGTAAAAAAGGTGACTATGGTCCTGATATGCCCCATGATATTTCCAGCGCATTTTTAGATCTACTATCTATAATTCAGGAAATATTGCAACGATAATGTTTCCCAGGATACATAGAACAATAATGATTTTTTTCCATGCACTAAAAGCTCTGCTCCAAGTCAAACTAAGAAAATATTGATTTGAGACACTTAAACCTAACCAAAAATCACATGTGAGTCTGATTTTCCCGGCAGTATACTCTGCAATGCTCCTGATTAGCCACCGCCATTTCAAAATGTTGAAATGTCGTAGACACCCTACAATACAGGTTTTTCATGGGAACAAAATCAGATACCCCCATTTTGTATCGGCCCCGATATTAGGTGACCTTCCAAAACGATTTTGATTTTGCATCAGGATGTCCATTGTAGACCATATCGGAGCCATATCATGGTAGGTGGACGCAAGGCCTAATGGTTTTATCTATATTGATGTCAAGGTTGCCAACTAATAGAATAGTGACACTGGGAGTCATTTCCCCCATTCCTTACCCTAAAGTGTATTTGTATTCTCTGAACTCTGTACCTCCTCCAAAAGACAGATATCATACTTAGCTTTACTGACTTACTCAGAGTCCGCATTGAAGTATAAGAATCAACTATATATTAGACATGTTTTATACTGTCAGTATAACAATTTGTACCTCAATCTAATACAACTAAGAGTAATACGAACTTGTGTATTATAGATTAATCAAATATAAAACAACAACCAGAATGATGAATGATGCCAACTATTTGGACAATGAAATTCATTTAATATATATAAAGGGGTAGACTGGCCTCAGTCCCTGTATCCTACCCCTCCACCCCTTCTGAGTGACACAGGCACTGGTCTCATCCGTAATCGGCCGTGTAGACACCACATACGCGATTTTGCACCACACTCCCCAAGCAAAGGTCTGGCTACTGGTCAGGATATCTGCTGGGTGATTGATACCCTCTCACTTTGATCACAATCGACCAATAGTCAAGAGTAGGCGAAATATATTGCTATGACAACACAGGTGGCCAGGGAACTGGAGGAGGGGAGGGGGAAGGGGGAGAGGGAGGTATAGGGTTACAGGGAGTGACTTGAGGTCATAAACAGGAGATTCTGGTCAGAGTGGACAAGTCTTTGATTCATGGGCCAGTCAGAGAAGGACACATGCTATAATGAATTGTATTCCGATTTTCTTTAATCATTTAATGAATGTTCATAATCAAAGACTTGAGCATGTCTAATAAAGGGGTTGTGTCAGTCGAGTGGTGGTGCGTTTACACTTCACTAGAAGACGCGGGGTGTCAGTCCCTGCTGTGTGGTGGTTCGGGAGAGCCTGTGCAGGTAAGCACCATGGGTCTGGCCACATTATGTAACTCGACTGATATAAAAGGCTGAGTCCGCAGTAGGCATCAGGTCACTTGTGGTGTTCTCTCTGAGAGGAGTGAACCCTTCAGGCCCCATGCAGGTAGTAGGTCTTTCTGAACCCTCTTGGTAGTGAGCACAGATTATTAACTTCTGTCAATAATCTAGCTTCCTCTGTATTACTTGGCTCTTGGGTGCACAAGGAACAGATTTGACTTTATCCTACCCCTAATAAAAAATCCCATAGGTTTAACATTGAGTTTCTGTATGCGATGCTGCCTGGCATACAGAGTTTTATATGCCACTAGTGGCATATAGAATTTTTATTACGTAAGATTCCAAAATCAAGGAGACCGTGTAGGATAAAATCAAAACCTGATTCGTTTTAATCATGGCCACCGCATTCCACTCCTGGAGTTTTGGCTCCAGACTTCACTCTGCTTCGCCTCGTGAACTCACTATGCCAAACTCCAGTCGTGGCATACAGTGGCCAAGATTAAAACTCATCCAGGTTTACGATAATATTCCGGAGTACAAGCACAGCTCCTCAGGAATACTAAGAGATTCAATAAAGACCCATTTATCAAAACTGTCTTTGTCTGGTTAAGTGTGAATAGGTGTTATGGTCATCCGACTTGTATACTCCGCAGATATGAACCAACTTAGCAATTGCGCATAGGGTAACAATGCACCAATTGCCGGATAGTCATACAATCACCCGAAGGTTGGCTGAATACCTGAACTAGAGCCGGCGACCACTAAACATGTCTTGAACTTTAAAAGGTAAAATGATAAGTGATTGATATAGCAATGGGTTTATACAAGTACATAAGGTTATCAAATATAAGATCCTTTACATGCATATTTTTTTTATATTATGTGAGGACAACTTTTGGTGGTGGGTATAAGAAAAAATACTGGTGTGAGATGAAAACTGCACGGAGTAGTGAAGACAGAGGGGAGAGAATTTGTTGGTTTGTTCCCATATGTTTGTTTTGTTTGTTTCTTTTTTTTGGGGGGGGGGGGGAGGCGACTGAAGAATTAATAGAAATTTATAGAATAATTTGAACATTATACCTGATGAAGGATCAAATAGCATCCGAAACGTTGTAATCTAAAACGAGCAATAAAATACCATCCTGTAATACAACTTCATTTCTTTGTCTTGGGTTGTGCCTTCTTTCAAATTAATAATAATTTGAATATTATGCAGCCTGTATCACCATGGTTCGCCATGGCTTATTATACTTTGGAGATGGGGCCGCAGAGCGTTCACAGATTTGATAATAAATCCTTTTACACAAGGTTTAAACTTCGAAGAGATGAACAGGGAACTATACATTAACAATCTCCACATTCTGAGGTTTGTTCCTTTGTAAATATTGTCAACTTTAGATGAGTTTAGAATTAAAAATCCATTAAATAGCTTGAACATTACACAATTTGTGTATCAGATAAATGAGCGGGGACATATTCTAACGTAAACTACACACTCACAGCTTTATGATGATATATACTCATTCAATTTTGGGGTTAGCCACCGATTTCTTTTATCATCATGTACTGAGAGCTACAACGCCATATATAGATTTTCCTCGGTCATTGCATTAGAAGAGACGATAGAGTTGAAAATCACCCATTTTCACCGTTTTTTGTTGTCATAAACATGTAACGATTATAGATACAAACCATATTTTCCACTCTAAAATTGCTCTCGACCAAGCTGCCTCATGGCAAATAATATGTGGAAAAAATTCCCGTCGATGAATTGTTCATATGCACTTTTATATTGGCTAAAATTGGTGTTATCTTTATGTCGCCATTTTTCTCTATCCCATTGAATTGGGCTGAACTGTAGACCAGCATGCAGCACTGGTCTACAGGGATATAATGGTAGGTGGTATGTGATGGGAAACCTTTCTTATACATTTCAATTTTGTGCTTGGCTCAGGTCCAGTGCAGAATAATGAATAATTTATTAGGCGGGGTGTGCCCTTAAGGCAGTTAAAAGAATAGAAAGAAAATTTCTGTTCCGAGCAAATTGTCCCCTTAAGCGGGGTTATACTGTATCTCATGTTTAGATCATGTGATCAGGGTGGGATTATCAGTGAGAGTGAGACACAGGTTTAAGGTGAGTTTGAGACTGAGACATTCAAATTTCAATACAAATCTTTATTGTCAGAGACATATAAATTGGCGACGTAAAGATCACTTTTTTCATCTTTGCGTGGTTAACAGAATAATTGAGGTAAATAAAGATAAGCGCTGGTGTAATTCTATGTGAAAGAATTATCCAATCTTTCAAACCTACTAGCTCTTTAATTTTTCTGCTGAATACTGTGGTTAACCGAACAATGACGGTAAATAAAGGTGTGTGTTGATCTTATGGATGTGTATAACACACTCTGGTGCCAATGTCTGACAAAACTACCTAAACTCTCAGAAATTTCGGTCTCCGCTCATAGGTGTATGACTAGCGGGCATCACCATGAGTCCCTCACTGCCTCTGTTGTGGTATAGGCCTGGTGCAGTCAATGTGATAGCCATTCTCTCAGCAAACATACTGGCCGGCCATGACTCAGAGCAGGCAAAATGTAATAAATCAGTTTTTGCTGGCTAGGAGGCACAAAGCCAGGCTGGCAAGAAAATTTAGCCAGAGTGGGACACCAGAGAAACACCCTTGCTGCTGGAATAGCGACTATGCGACCAGGCCCCCCAACAACCACCAGCTGATGCCTCCACACCTTCTGCCAGGAGCAGATTTCAGCCAGCAACCAAGTTCTACCACGGGCAAGGTGTTCCACCAAGCAGGTTGTCACCAGCTCAAAAATGAAGTTGCTAAAATACCAGTATTGAATTAGAATGTTAAACTGAGTATCAGTGTCTATGAGCTTTTTACACCATTCTACATCATCATTACCACTACCCATTACTTCATCAATGTCAGTTATAATAGAATGTCGACTTCTTGAACTTGAATTTAAATTTCAGTTTTTAATTCAACTATAACCCAGGTTGCATCCTGGGGTATCATTGTATAGGCTCACGATGTTTGTGCCCTGCTTTATATATGGTCACTACCATCCATATCTCTTGTTCATGCTGTTTTTTCTGTAATTATCACTTGCAATGTAATTTTCAATGTGACTCTGTTCACTACTTTGACTTAGATTTTCACCAACTCGGACTTGTAATACTAGAGTGGAAGACCACTTAACCCTCAGGTGAATTATATATGAATAAAAAAAGAAGCCAGATCTGATGGCAAATGCTGTGTGGTTGGTGCCCCACGATTTCCCCTAGTTGATGGAACACACACTTTACACAGGCAGGAATGATTTGCTTCAGGCTGATAAAGTTGACTAACTATAAGAACAATTTGTGTTCGCATCTCTATACATCCGTTGTTTAGCAAATATAAAACAACACAGGCAGGAATTATCTGTTTCATGTTCAACAAAGAAGATATTCAATATTAACGATTGCAAAAGATGAGACAAATGAGGCTGTGGGATGCTTTGTTTCAGTTTGTTGATCAGTGTCTGTTACTTTTTCTCATGTTGATTACAGGCAGTAAAAAGCACTTAGAGTTCGTATCCATACACTTAGCACTGTGATAATTTAGTGACTGGGGCTACGCGATAAATACATGTACTTAATTACACAGGTAGAAGTGATATATTCCAGTTTGTTACGTTAAACTACTGTAAAAACAATTAGTGTTTGCATCTCGATACGTTTGTTGTTCATCAGAATTAGACTGGACCGAGAGACTGACAATCTTGAAAGTAAAAGGTGGAGAAAACCCTGTAACTTGAAAATTAAATCATATATAGATAGTCTAAATTAATGTGAGCAATACCTGCTGCGGTACTCAGGGGGAATGCCTGGAGGCATCATATTGCGGTACGCACGGGAATGCCTCCAGGCATCATGCTGCGCCTAATAAATCAAGTACCTTAATCGCTGCCCATTTAACTCTTCTGAGTCTGAAGCGTCCCGGAATGGGATCAATCTGTCGCATGTCTCTATCGCATCGCCGCCACTCGCCGAGTTCAGCGCGGCTGGTTCCTAACTGGACATCTTCTCCAGGCCTACGCTGCAGTCCAGTGGAGATTCAGGCCCGGCACATGTGGGCATCTGCCGCAAAGAGAGCGGATCCGCTCGAGCAGACGACATTCAGAACGATGCTGAGGCCGTGTGCCCGCCGGTAACAGGCGGTGTGAAATGACTGCGCACTGGCCGGCCGTCACACGCCGCTTTGCCGCGTCGTGATATATGGCGTCCGGAGAATCCTCGGCCTTCCAATACCGAAAAGTGGTCGAATTTCCGTTTTGCGACAGCTGTGGAGTCCTACGACATAGATGTTGCTGCATGTACGGACGTTGTCTGATGTTTTAGCCAAACTCTACAAGGATCCAGAGGAGACGGTGTGTTGTGCATTTGCCACCAGTGCTGACTGCAAATCGGCAAAGGAAATTGTGTTACAAAGACGGAGAGAGCATTTTCAGATCACCATGAAGGAACTTACCATCTTATCAGCCGTACAAGGGATATTGATCCTTATGACATTCTCCCAAGGTAAGTTTATCAAAAATAATTCTGTATATCATTTCATTCGATGGATATCTAGCCAGCGAAATGAGGGATAGTTTGACTTAAAGGTCATCTCGATTTTTGATAATACACGTTTTTGATCGAGCTGTTTCAAAACCATAGACTTCACTCGACTTTTGAAACAGCTCCCAGGCTGATGGACTTCTACATAGACATTGACAGTCAGAACTCTGTCATCAAAATGACGCAAATAGTACTATATTTGAATTGGAATTTGTGGGCTCTAACAATAAAATGGCACTAATAGCATATCAATCTCTATTCAAGATTTTGAACAGTCGACTATACTAAAATCTGCACCTATTGGCATACTGTTGAAAGGCAAACCAGCAATTTATCCTAGGCTATTGGACAACAACTGAATCAAAATGATATTCCCAGAGCCAGATTTTATCGTTCTCCATTTAGCAAATTACATGAGTAAAATAGGAACATCTACACCATTTTGGTGCTCTTGCTGTGTACTGTAAGGGTATGAGAAAATGATTCCCCGAGTGTTATATATATCTAATTCGTGAAAAGTAGATGGAACGGTCAGCTCCTCAGTATGGCGCTTAGTCATACACTGTTGCCACAAACTATACATATAATCACCGAGCATTACTCAACTTCATCATTCATGTCAATCAGAACCTTTATGGAATCAAAGTCTCGTAATGCTATTGCTCGTGATGTTAATCAACTACTCTATGTCACTTGCAATATACCAATTGGTCTGATACCCCTGGCGATTTATCCTCTCAATCTATTACAAAAGGGAAATGTACCCCTTTGCCCTTGCCCCGCTTGGATTCATACCTCATTCTCTTTAACCCCCACCCCCTACCACCCCCCATAAAATAACGGTAACATTTTACATACTACCACTCTTTCCCAATGGATCTTCAATCCATTTTTTTCTAAATTAGATGGATTACTATGACTTTTCTGTTTGAAATTCAGGAATATCATTCAATACCAAGTGGTATGGATGGTTATATATTGTATTGATTTTCAATCGAGGAATTGATAACACTCTCCGTTTTCTAATCACCAAATTGGAATAATGGCTGGTGTTGCTCATGTGGTTGTTTTATATATTATCCACATGTCATAGCACTGTAAAAACTAGTTAAAGGCCATTCTCCAGTGCGGCGATTCATATTCTCCCCCCATTCTTACCCGGGTCTTCACCAGATCGTGCCGTATTGGTCATACCACTATATTAACGTTATCGTTAGAAGGAAACCCACGAGATGAAAATAGCTTGGTCCGTACTCCACCGAGAGTGACTGCAGAGTAATTCGCGAAGCGAAGCAGTCAAACGAGGTGGAGTATGGACCAAGTTATTGTCATCGAGTGGGTTTCCGATTTTATCTCACCCCGTATGACATTGTTTATTGGTAAAATGAATCACCCATTCAGCCACTGAGTATTGGGTACACGAACTTCACAGCCATGGAGTACGAGTTCCTAATGTTAAGCCTATGGAGAAAAATACCGGGGTGAGATAACGTGTGATACTCCATTCTAGCTCCACTCCCGTGATCGGGAGAAGAACTACCAGAGCGGTGCAGTGTCCGCCATCTTTGATTTGTACGTAACGGTGATCGACAGCTCGTCAATTTCCGATAAATATTGTGGTTAATTGAATAATGAAGGCAAATAAAAATAAGGCCTGGCGTCCGCCTACTGCGATAGGAATTTAGACCTCCCGATATGGCCCCCGATACAAAAAGCAAATATCAGAGACATATATCGGGTTCAAAATCGTAGATATATGTCTAGACATGCCAATCCACCACGCATTGTATAGGTTTTTCATCGGTGTCTAATCGCATAAACGTGGTCAGTTGCCCCGATATTAGGTGACCTTCTACCACGATTTTGATTTTTTTATCGGGAGGTGCATCCTAGACCATATCGGAGCCATATCATAGTAGGTGGACGCCGGGCCTAAGTGTTGACGTTATGAATGTATATAGACACTCACGTAATTTTGGCTGAACTTTCATAGATCATGTCATGTCAGACCATATCTGATATCTGTGATAATGTCGCAAGCAATTCTTCCCGGAATCTTAGGCAGCAAACCCCAGGGAAAATGCCTCTGAATTGGAACAATGGTACGAATGTACCACAATCATTGAAAGAATTACTCAAAAACCAGAGGGGAAGGTACTGCGATCACCAGCCGAGTCTACGCCACTGGTACGCTGATGATCGCGGTCATTACTCCACCCTAGCTCCACTACCAGGAGAAATAGGAGGCGATACACCATAAGACTTAATGATCGGCTAAAGATCGGCTAAAGATCGGCTCTTATTCTGCTGTGATGGTGGACGGCCTTGAAGAACCAGATTTTATCTCACCCTTGGTATTTTTTGCTCCATATACTTAACATTGGGAACTCGTATCTAACGCCCATGAGATATTTAGGAAAAATATCCAATGGGGGATTATATCACAAATGTTGGCCCACTAGTCAATGCGATAGGTGAGATAAATTCAGAAATCTATTAAAGTTTAGGGTCAGAGCTCAATCCTACCTCGCTTGAATTGCTATGTAATTCACGCGGCTTCGCCTTGTGAATTACTACGCGATTCAAACTCCATTGGATAGGAGCTCGGACCCTAACCTTTCATAGGTTTCCTCTATAGTATATTACTAGTGAGTAAATGCCTTGTACTGGTCATGTAGATAAAGATACAATGGGCCCCTGCTGTCCCATACAATTAAGTACATACCATCGTTGACTGAAAATGTCGAATAATTCAAGATCGCGTTATCCGGTCTAAACTAGGGCGAGTGACATACGACCTCACCCTCACTCGGGTGGTGCACTTCAAACGTATATATGAGAACTAGACCAACACCCGCCTTTTACCTCCTAACCATTCTTTAAGTAAATGGTGACACTTCTGTAGTAGAAACTAAAGAAAAGTAGGATTTCCATTCGCTTCTTTCCACTTCCTATCAGTCAGTCAGTCGGTGGTGCTGCCCCCAAGGGTCTGCCAGCCAGCCTGGGAGCTGTTTCAAAACCATAGACTTAACCCACGTTTTGAAACAGCTCTGAACCGTTATTTCAAAATCTTTAGAACCAAAGATGTAGACCTTGTTTCGGGACCTGGGTGTTTGGTCTTCTAAGAATTTCCCAGCGTGAATTCGTTTTCCAGCTTGAATTTGAAGTGGGAAAAATCTCTTAGACAGTTTCTATCGACCAAAACTCGGTAGTAAATACCACATAATCGGTCGATGTACATTGTCTGAATATACCGGTAGGGTAGAATATACACCAATCAAACTCGTTGTAAATAAGTATGCCGCGTTTCCTTTACATACATTAGAAATATCATCATTTATTTTAACACTGAAATGCTATTCATGTTCTTATTATTTTGCTCACTTACATTTTAATCGTATTTCCTGGCGATACCAGTTGCACGTGGCAAGGAGTGCTATGTCTGCTCAGGGACGTTCCCGGAGCGGGAGTGCGAGCTGTGGCCGGACCGCGTGCGTCACGGGCCCATCAAGCAGGAGTGCGGCAACCGCTACTGTACCTCCTACATCCGCTACCGACCCATGCAGCATCTCCTCATACCGCTCGGCCCCAACAAACCCAAGGGTAACTGTCATGTCTTTCTATTTACGTCAGTATATATTTATATACTACTCTATAAAGACAGATGTCTGCACTTGATTTGTACCACGTGTGTATGATGTCTGGAACAACTTCTGTATACATGGATGCCTCGAAGGTCTAAAGGCGCTTATTTTTATATTATGTTCGAATTGCTCTAGTTGTAAATGTGATTTTCTAGCACCCAAGATTTCTCGTTTATGAGCGACATTTAGCAAGTATATACATATGTGTATGGTTAAAAACTTGTTCATTGCGGCGTTTTTCCGCGTTCCCGTGGAGGTGTGGGTAGAATGTAGTTGGTCCAGTCAGAAAAAGCTACGCTCTACCCACACCTTGAAGGGAAAGAGGAAGAACGCTGTAACGCCGTCATCAGGAACAAAGAAGGCTAATATCTCATGTTTGCATCATGTGACCAGAGTGGGACTATCAATGAGGGTGTTACAGGTTGAGGGTGAGTTTGAAGTTGAGAAATTGAATTTCAATACAAATCTTTATTGCCAGAGACATATATAAATGGGCGACGTAAAATCACTTTCTGCATCTTTAGGTCGTCCATTTTGTAATGAAAATTTAAGAAATACTATACCCAATTGATATCATTGAAAGATACCGATATAGAAAGGGATGATATGTAGCAGATTTTTATGAGATCTATGTATTTTCCTTAACCCATAGACATTTTCCCTTTTTTTAGCTAAAGATTAAAGAAATAAAACGTCTTATTTTTTGCCTCATACAGGAAAATATGATACCACTAAAAATCATATGGTTGAAATAGTATTATTACAACACTTACGTATACATAGGACTAGAGGTGATAACACATTTAAATAATGAACATTAGTTAGAAATAGGAGAAGATCAAATGAGAATGGCCACATCCAGTTGTTCCAACAATTCTTGACCGAGCGTAGTGGCTTTCTGACATGAATCAATGGTTCAGTCCTGAGAGTGAGATAGTGGAGTGCATGATTTGACCCCTCTAAAATACGTTTTGACACTTAATCCCTACAGAAGTAACAAAGTTTGATCATCAAATTGTTCTTTTCTTTTTAATCGAAGACCATGATACTATAGTTATGATGAAAAAATGTTGTTCCGGTTCTAAAATTCAGTCGAAGTCTATGGCACTACAGTTATATTAAGATATCTTCTTCCGGTTCTGAAATTTAGTGGAAGCCTGTGATACTACTGCTCCGATAAAACATCTTGTTCCACTCGTGAATATCAGTCTCGATATGTGCCTTTTTGTGAGCCCCAGACTTTAAAGCCAGATGTGGAAGGCAATACGCCTAGCAGATTACTGACGTTTTGATAAGTGTTCAGGACATTGGGAATGTGACCATTGGAATATTAGAATGTGTACTTTGAAGTTATAAACTGAACCCGGGTTTCTCTATTCCCCGCCTCTCTAGCGACAGCAGCGCCACTTCTTCCAGAAAACTTCGAGGCTGTATCCATCTCCCGTGACTGCGTGGATCGCGTGGACAAGCAGCGTGATAACCGGTGTTTCACTGACGGCGACGGGCTCGGGGCCACCTGCTTCACCTCTTGTACCACGGCCCTGTGTAACAAAGGCCTCCGCAAGCCCAACATGACTGAACTGCACCGAGGTAAAGGTGGCCACGCCATGGCGCCAATAGGGCCCAACGAGTTTGAGAAGTGGACTCCGTCAACGATTCCTCCCACGACACCAGTCACCAAGCGGACCACGACTATGGCGGTCATTAAGGATATGGACAAGGATAACGACAGTGGGAAAGGTATGGTGGATGGCCGCAAACCGGATATGCCCAAAGGTACGAACGGAAAGAAGCAACGGCCCAGACCTGGTCATCCAAACCGAGGCGAGAATGCCAACATCCGGGGCGTGCCGGAGGACACCATGAGCTCGGGAAACACTCAGTACGCATGCGCAACGTTTGCAGTGCTGTGTTCGGCAGCTTTCTATGCGATTGTATGATGACCATCGCAGGAACCAGCAATAGCTTTGATCTGGGTTAATTTCATTCGAGGTTGACTTCAATTGGTAAAATCTTGAGAAAGGGGATATCTTTAAGACTCATGTGTCCTTGAAATAATTTTAAAAAAGCATGTTGTGAAGCCAGATTTTTCAATCTCTTTGCACATAATTGGGATGAACTTGTACATCAATTTTTGGAGAGGGTGTGTTTTTATATCTCTAGGACCATCATGTCCCCCCGTGTTTTGTACGAGTGGTGGCCCCGAACAAGTAACACCCAATACGTATAAGACCTCACTAATCTTTTGAAATGATTGGTACTGTTCAGTTTGCTAACATACATGTATTTTCTTAACAGGATAATGCAAGTATTTGGTTTAGACACTTTGACTGTAACGTTTGAGGTGGGATTATGTACATGACTGAGGGTCAGATCTATTAGCTATTACCAATTATGGAGCAGCTGTGTCTCAATCAGGTCAAACACTTCCATTTTGCAACCTCCATCTGGGAGCAGCTGTCTCATACCGACTATTGAACCAAAGATTTGCTGCGGAAGTATGGAGTCCAAAATGCTTACTTGATTTGAGCTGTAAGAAGCCTGTAGTGGTATGAAGCTCAGTGAGTGTCAAGCAGATGTTTTTTATTGTTGAAGTTATATAATACCATGGATGTCGATTGAATATGATGTGTTTTTGCAGATTTTAAAAACCTAGCATGTACTCTGTCACCTTATTAGTATGTATTTCTATTTGAAATCATTATATGTCTTTCAATATGTATATACATTTCTAGGATATTAGTTGAACCGAGTTACATAAGTTACATATTGATGATATAACCTTTGACTGCTTTTATATATTTCATTACTTAATAATTCACATTATATGACCTAGAAAATAGAAAGTAAGAAATCTTCAGCTGGTGTTCTGAAGAATCTAAATAAAATGTAAAATTAGGAAACACAATTTGCATGTAACTTATCATAATGTAAGTTAGGCATAATGAGGGAATTCTAACTATACAGAAGATGCAAGATTTCGAGAGTTACTGCATTGTAATAGAATGTATACTGAAGAACAAAATCCGACACCAATATCTTTGGATGCATGGTTGTTAGGAAGAGAATGGAATATATGTAAAACGAGAACCGCTTGAATAAAGAATAATAAAATGATAAAATTATCGGAATCGTTATATTTTGAATCATGTTATTATCATACACCTCTTGCAATGTGTCGTATAACAACGTATAATAATTAACTAAGGACAAATGGTACGTTCATCATTGACGAATGGGTATCAAATTATCAAAGATTAAGGGGGTACCCACTGCTTAGAGGGTGCGTCCACCAACCACGACAAGGCTGCGACACGCGCCGACAAGAAAGTTCTTATCGGCTCCTTGTCGCAGCCTTGTCGTGAGGAGGGGAGCTGTCGTGAGACCTTGTCGCAGCCTGTCGGGAAGTGCACGCTCCACCTAAGTATTCTATCGTAGACCACTGTGACACGCCACGACACGCCACGACACGGCTCCAAAATCGAACATGTTCGATTTTGTCGTAACCTTGTCGGAAGGCCCCTACAGGCCCCCGACAAGGTTCATGTCGCAGCCTGTCGTGGCCTTGTCGTAGCCTCTTGTCGGGAACTGTGGTCCGCCAACCACGACAAGGCTACGACAAGGCTTCCTATCGTAGAGCTGTCGTGGACCTTGTCGGAAAGCCGTTGTCGCAGCCTTGTCATGGTTGGTGGACGCACCCTCTAATGACACACTCAGACAAGGCTTACGACACAATACGACAAAGAAATTCTCTATCGGAGTGTGTCGGAAAGCCTTGTCACGGGGTATGTCACACCCGTGACATAAACAAATCCCATCTTAAGCCTATGGCGTTTTTTATTAGGGGTAGGATAATATACATTCTATTAAGCCACATAACCTATAATTATTTTCCATTATTTTCATCGGAAATTCCTGTTTTGTAGCTGATTTTTAAAAGCTTTTATCATATATGTTCCTGAATATGTTCAATAGACCATTCATAATGTATATCTATATATATATAACAGGGGAGAAAGGGTGTGTTGAAAATTATATTATAAAAGTTTATAAAGGTGCATGTGTGTGTGGATGGGGGGGTGCATAGTTTATACATACAACATAATGCCCCCCACACACTACGACACATGCCGACCTCGACGATCTTTCGAACATGTTTGAATGTGTCGGAAGGGTTAAGACACGGCTACGACAAGGGTGCTGTGTCGTAGCCATGTCTGGGTGTGTAGGAGTGTGTTAGAAGGTCGTGTCGGAACGGGGTGTCCACTGCTACGACAAAAACTTACAATGTTCGATTCTGTGTCGGAAGGGCTTGTCGGAGTGTGTCGAGAGCTCAGTGGACACCCCACTTTACATTACAGGGTATATCTGCTTGGAGTTTCACCTCTACATAGAGGCAGGCGTAACTCAGACCTATGCATGAAGACTGAGATGCCACGCGAGTGAACGTCTCGTGTTGGGAAAATATCTAACCTGCTATCATTTTTGTTGCTTTTATGCTCTTTCTCTTCTGATAAATGTCTGACTATACTTAAAACTAAGTTCGCATCCCGAACATAGACAGCAGCCTATGAGAATTTCAAAATGTCAGGCATTTTACTGGTAATCAACTCACTAAGAGAAGGGAGTGGTCTTTATCCTTTTATTATACCTCAACTAATATTTTGTAGTTGATTTGCTACATACTAAAGAGGTTGAAGTATTGGTTATAGGAGGGACTGTGGCGTGCACCCAAATCTTATGCATCATACTATTTTTCTTCTTTTTGATTTAATTTAAGAATGCTTGTGACAGATGTAATAGCTGAGGTTACAATCATTACTTGTTTAATTAATGTATTTACTTGCTCCCATTGTCAATGGCCCCACATTGTGTGTGGTAAAAATGCATTTAACGATAAGGTTGAATTAGGGTTAAATGATCAAAAATGGACAACAGTATTCCAACGAAAAAAATTTAAGCTAAATATGTGTAATGACTTTAGTTGAAGATACAGAGGTAGCCAAAAGCAAAGGTTGTAAAATTATTCATATGAATGTAAGGAGTCTTAGGTCTAAATTTGATTCATTGCAAATGGAAGTAACTAAGAACAAATGGGATATAATTACCATATCAGAATCTTGGCTAACGAGCAACGATGCTGATTCGTCCTACCATTTAAATGGATACACCGAAACAAGAGTAGATCGGCAATGGAAAACCAACATTAATGAAACCTAAGATTAACGGTGGACTATGTACCTATATCAAAAATGATATTCTTAGCGACACTACATCCTTATCACATATGAACACCAGCACAAAGGACATAGAAATTCAAAACATAGAATTGAATAATAGCAAAAATAAGAAAACAGCATTATTTAATATTATTAGGCCAAACAATGGGAATATTGACAACTTTATCCAAACCCTAACGGACATAATACAAAAAGTAACAACAGTTTTAAGGTGTGATATTATATTAATGGGAGACTTCAATATAAATGTGGGTGACCCCCAAGAACCCAATTCAAACAAACTTATAATTGAAATGCTTCTAAATGGCTTGCAGCAACAAATTAAATGCCCAACTAGACTATCAAAAAATAGCTCAATCATAGACCTCATTTTTATAGCCGTTCCTGAAAATAAAAATCTGGAGTCCTAACGACAGCTATCAGTGATCACCAAACAATTTTCCTAATAAAAAAAATACAAAGGGCACAGAAGAAAAAAATAGAATTTATTGGTAGATCGTATATAAAATATAGTAAAGCTGGACTCGACAAATATTTGGAACAAGTAAATTGGATGATTATTTTAACATGGACTTGTCCAAAAATAAATGGAACAAAATACTGGAAGTAATCAACTCCTATCTAGACATAACCTGCAAATATCATACATTTAAGATTAGAGCAAATCAGGAACCATGAATGTCCAACCAGCTTTATGAATTAATAAGAGATAAAAACTTACTATTAACCAAGGCCAAAACAACAAATTTACAAACTGATAGAAACAAGGCCCGTAGAGCGCGTAACCATATTGTTAGAGATTGTATGTTATCAATACCTCACGTTTGTGTGGAGCTGTTAAATTGTATTTACAGCTCTGCTAAGATACCAGATAGTTGGAAATTGTCAGTAGTTGTTCCGATCCCTAAAATTATCTAAGGTAATGGAAAAAATTGTTCATGCAAAATTGTATACCTTCTTAACTGAAAATAATAGACTTGATCATAGTCAATACGGTTTTCGAAAAGGATTTTCTACGCTTGATGCGGTATCAAATTTTACAGATGATATCTTGTTAGGAAAAAATGAAGGGAAGGATACTGTAGCTATGTATATAGATTTTAAGAAGGCTTTTGACTCCGTGCATCACAGTATCTTAAATTAGAATTCAATGGGATAAAAGGGGTAAACTTGTCTTGGTTAAGAAATTATTTGAATGGGAGGGAACAAAAGGTCAAAGTAAATAACTGCTTATCTGAAACCAAACCTGTGATTCACAGTGTCCCCCAGGGGTCCATTTTAGGCCCCCTGATGTTTATAATTTATGTCAATGATTTATCCAAAGTGGTAGAAAACTCAAAAGTATTACTCTATGCCGACGATACGGTTGTATTCACCCAGGGTAAAGTTAATGATTATCTATACAAAAAGTTACAAAATGATCTCGATATAATTCATTTATGGTGCCTACAAAATAAGTTATCGGTTAATATTAAAAAGACTGAGTTTATGGTTTTTGCTGCAAAAAGGAAAAAAGATAATTACAAATGTACACTCAGAATGAGTAACGACACTTTATCAGAAGTTATCTCATATAAGTATTTAGGTATAATTCTGGGCACGAATTTGGATTTTCGTTTTCATTTTTCAAATATTATCAAGAATGTATGTTATAAATTATATCAATTAAGCAAAATGTGCCCCTATATTTCTAGAGATGCTGCTATCCAATGAAATCTATGCAATATTATGAAAGTAATTTGTGGAATAAACAAACGCCCTTGGTTAGAAACACTGAATCGTATCAAATGTTTAAATCCCTTACATAAGATAGAATCATGCAAAACTTATTAGATACACCATATAATGAGGTATAAATCGATTATGTAACTTCCATGGTTTTTAGATATATATGGTTAAAGAGATTATAATCTTTTTGAACTATTATTACCCTGTTGTAAAACTTATTTAAAGGATGTTGAATGTACCATATGCTATATATGTTGTTTATATTTATGTATATGGGTATATCTTTGTATGGGTACGCCATGAAAATCAATTTGCTACAAATTGAGGCGTTTGCCCCTTTTATTGAGTCAAATACCATCAAGTGAACTTACTTCAGCATCTAATGTATTAAGTACATGTTTCAGACTCAATAAAGAAATTGTTACAAAAAAAAACATGGTCTGAAAAGATATTCACCTTGCAAAATATCTGCTACATTGTCCAGATTTTTGTAAGAAAATACAAGTCCATACAAGTATTTATACAAGATCATAAATGTGTTCATTGCAGTCGGCCGACGCCCTGCGCTGCGTTGGTGGAATAGCCGCTTTAGTGTTATGAAACTTTAGGCTGCCACAGTCAAGGTACAGTAGTATAGGCTATATATATATGGTTTTGTAAAGTGTTGCAGCTTGTTGTCTTGTAAGGCATTTCCGTATATAGGACAGGAGATACAACTTATGAACAGCTCTTTTGTGTCATTCAAGTGATCTTTGTGCGTCAGGTTTTGATCCAGAGTGATATAGAGGTATTTAAATCTCTTTACCTGTTAAAGCGGGGTGTCGTTTAGGCTTATATTCAATGGTTGGGCAGTGTTAAGTTTGTTGTTAGTGCCAAAACTCATCGTTTTAGTCTTGCTTGGGTCTATAGTGAGCTGACTATTCCACACCATAGAGTGTCGTTTTCTAGAGCCACCCTGGTGCCGGTTCAGGAGTTATCTTCTAGATATATGTAACCCCTTTTGTGGTTCAGATAGGCCACCGTTGTAGTGTCGTCCCGGCACCTGATCGTAGTATTGTTCAAGGACTTACCAATACATTGTAGGCCAAAAGTATAATCCTCCTGAATTTGTATCTCAAAACGGGACCGAAATAAGTCACCTGCTGTTACCCGGCGAGAGCTACATCTCCGTCGGCCTCCGACTGACCAGTACCATGAAGTAGACTCATCTCCAATTTTGCAAGTTACGGACATTTTTTTGTCAGTTATGGGCAAGATGATTGTGTAATGTCCATAACTCACAAAACAAAATATCTTATTGAGTTTCAGCAATTGCAACATTATTTAGGGATATATGATCCTGAAAAAGAGGCCTAGAAATGCACTTCCGTGGCAAACTCTTGTAAACACCCTGGAATGTGGCTGCTAAGGGGTATTTTGGGCTGAATTTTTCATTTCTGATATTACTTTTGCTCTAAGAGTGGACATTCTATGTGAAAATTCGGTTTCCATGGAACCCACACAAATTAATACATTGGTGCATCAGCTGGCCTAAGGAAGCGATCTCGCTTCTCAAGCATGTTAAGCCCATAAAACAGCGACATTTTCCACAGATTCCCACCAATCTGATCACTGATTATAATCGGGAACAAGAATGTCAGTGTCTTATACGCTCAACGACGTTTGCCTATCATACCTTTATAATGGGGTACTTCCACCAACGCGATGAACACATCGCGACCTATCTTGCCAAGGCTCGAACTGTCGCGTAGTGTCGGGATATTCCTTACCTTCCTTGTCGCAACCCGTCGCGTGCGATGCAATGTTATTATTTGGCGTTCCACCGCCGCGTCAACTCCCGATCGGTATTACCAGGCCTCTGCTGGGTGCCCCTGTTGTATATGCTGGTACCGACCAGCTACAGGCGAAGTTCCCGCGCATGCGTGTGACCTACTTCCGTTTCGCGCCAAAAATTAGAGTGTAAACAACGGTTGGCGAGCAAGGCAAGATGGACACATCATGTTTCGGAGAGATGTCCCTGCGACTTTTCCTGCTGTTGGCCATTAGTGACGAGGATGACCAGATTATTTTCTACAACCCGGACAGACGGCGCCGACATCAGTATTGGATGGCACCGCATCTCAGCGATCGAGTGGACATGAGCCAGAGGAACACGCTGGCGAAGTTGGGGGTGGATTTCCTTCGTGTGAGTGGCCATGTTTACATTTGATTTCTTTGTTTATATGTGTATATCCCTGACGATATCAGTTGCGTTTGTCTCCGACATGTGCCGAAATGTGTAGTAACTGCTTCCTGCATCCTTTTTGATGTAGTTATGTAGCTTATGTAGGTGCCTTCCAAAATTTACCCTGTCCTGAACAAGTTTGGTGGGTTTTTTTTCAAAATGGCGCTTAACTTCGCGGCGAAACTTGGCACGGACAACTTCGTGCCAAGAGAAATCGTGTCAAATATAAGGTGCATTTCTTCTTTTATTTGTTGAATTTGCGGCTTTTTGTGTGAGGGAGAAGGTTTCATGTTATGCACATTTATGTATATATGTATTTTATCACTTGGCACAATTCAAATTTACATCCTCCCCGATTTTCGCGCCAATTTTCATATTTTTCCCGCCAATTTTTATATTACATTGCATCCCTTCGTTTGTATTTATTTCAATCTAAACTATGTGCCACATCTTGCCACACATGAATTAAATGAAATCTTATGACTGAATTAATTAAATATTTTTCGTTTATTTCCAGGTCTTTTGTGGTTTAACTAGTTTATTTATGTCGTTCATTTTGTATTGCAGCTGGGAGAGGTGGAGGAGTTTCGTCGCACGCTGCGGATGCCTCCACATCTGTACGCCGAGCTACTGGAGAAGCTGCGACCATCTCTGTACAGGATGAATACCAACTACCGGCGATCCATCTCTCCTGAGGAACGGCTTTCACTGACCATGCGGTATCTGGCCTTGGGTGAGCGATGTCATTGCGTAGGGAAGTCAATAAATTTGACCTACAAGTCACAAATACTTATATTAGAGTTTAAAATATTTATGAGATTAAAGTATTAAGGAGTGTGCTTGAAATTGCTTAATAAATTTAACTGCCTGGTGCTTCCTGCAAGTCCGAATATTAAATTCCATTTATTGATAATTAAATATGAATAAATATGTAGAATACCAGAATAGTTTTTGTTTCTGTATCCTATAACCATTGAAATTTCCCTCTTCATCATCTTTTACAGGCGACTCAGTTGTAACGCTGCACCACGCCTACCTGGTTGGCCGAAGCACAGTGCTGCCTCTTGTCCGTGACACGTGCAAGGCGATAGTCGAAACTCTGAAGGGGGAATATCTACGTGTACGTGCTTTTACATTTAATTGTATTATTTATCTTGTTTGCTATAAAGAGCTACTGATATGACACGAAATTCTAGGGGTAATTGTCAATTTACTACTGCTTAATTTTTGCATTTGTCCTACGATTTATAGGAAAAGACCTCTTACTTAAATAGTTGCTAATCCTCCTTTCACTGTACTGTGGCAAGAAATTCTAGGGTCAAGAAATTCTAGGGTGGGGGGTGTCGACATCCCCCCCCCTCCCACCCACCTTCCTTTTCATTGTGAATTCAGTATTTAGCGCGATAATCGTCTAGAAAAGTTGGCTTTCATCCACCGTGGTTCTGTTAATTGTCCAACTATTGTGTCTGCTATTCTCCTTTACATTGTACTGTGTAAAGCAATTATAGGGTGTGGGGTGTCGACAACCCCCCCCCCCCCCCCCCCCAAAGCAAAGAACCTTTCTCCTTCTACTGTACCGTGGAACAGATTTCTGGGGTGGGGGGTGCCGACATCCCGCCACCCCCCCCCCAAAAAAAAACACCAACCCTTCTCCTTTCACTGTACTGTGGAAAAAAATTCTAGGGTGGGGGGTATCGACATCACCCCTCCCCCCCCCAAAAAAAAAACCCAACCCTTCTCCTTTCACTGTACTGTGGAAAAAAATTCTAGGGTGGGGGGTATCGACATCACCCCTCCCCCCCCCAAAAAAAAAACCCAACCCTTCTCCTTTCACTGAACTGTGGAAAAAATTCTAGGGTGGGGGGTATCGACATCACCCCTCCCCCCCCAAAAAAAAAACAACCAACCCTTCTCCTTTCACTGTACTGTGGAAAAAATTCTAGGGTGGGGGGTATCGACATCACCCCTCCCCCCCCCCCCCCCAGAAAAAAACAACCCTTCTCCTTTCACTGTACTGTGGCAAAAAAATTCTAGGGTGGGGGGTATCAACATCCCCCCCCTCCCACCCACCTTCCGTTTCATTGTGAATTCAGTATTTAGCGTGATAATCGTCTAGAAAAGTTGCATATAGGTGCAAAAAAAAATTTATTCCTTCAGATATCCGATTTAACACTTGGTCGCATGTTCTTTGGTTTCAGACGCCTACCAAGCGACCCGAGTGGGAGTCCATTGCTACTGATTACCTGCACAGGTGGAACATGCCAAACGTGCTAGGGTCCGTCGATGGCAAGCACATCCGCATGCGCTGCCCGCACAAGTCCGGTTCGCTCTATTACAACTACAAGAACTTTTATTCAATAGTGCTCATGGCTGTGGTTGGACCGGACTACAAATTTATCTACGTTGACGTGGGCGCAGAAGGACGTGCTTCGGACTCCGGACTCTGGCGTTCCAGTCCATTTTACTGCGACGTGACGGCGCAGGAGAACCCCCTGCAGATCCCTGAACCACGACCACTGTATCCAGGTTCCTCACCAGTCCCCTACTTCTTCGTGGGTGATGATGCCTTCGCGCTGGGAGAGCATCTCATGAAGCCGTTCCCTTCCGCCAATTTAACCCCCGAAGATCGTGTATACAACTATCGCCTGTCGCGCTGTCGCCGTGTTGTCGAGAATGCCTTCGGTATATTGGCCACACGCTTCAGGATATTCCGGAGGGAACAGGACATGGAGCCCCCCGGCGTGGAACTCGTCACCATGGCATGTATCGTCCTGCACAATCTTCTTCGCGAGAAAGCAGCAGGCGATTACATGCCAGCAAAATTTGCGGACTGGGAAGGAGCCGATGGAGCGCAACACCCAGGAGCGTGGCGTCAGGAAGATCCGCTGCATGGCCTTAAACGAGGACCCACGAAGCGTAATCACACAAACTACGTCAAGGGCATGCGGCTAGCCCTAAAATCCTGGTGCCTGTCTCCGATGGGGGAACTGCCATGGCAGTACAACTTTCTATCCCATTGATTACTCGTGGAATTGTGACCAATATCATATGTACCTTTAAACCCTACCAAAACCCACCAGGCACGGCTACCAAATTTTTCATAATTCACCATGATTAATTCTGTTTCAGTGCATTATAGATTCATTGAAGCAGGACAAGAACGAGAGTGTACAAGTTAAAAAAACAAACAATTTATTGAAGGAAGTTGTTGGCCAGTGCCCCCACTTGGCCCATAAACACACGTCTGTTGGGCCCGGTCATGTGTCCCATGGTGGCCCTCAGGTACACGAGCCACCCCTCCTCGCCCTGACCCCAGTCCTGCAAAACAGCAAAGCACACCCGATATCGTGTTAGTTTTATAGCATACAAATAGTACCATATGAATTCACCTACTACTCATTTATCAAAACATTTGGTCTAATGCAACATCGCATGAAAAATTCAGCCACTGATGTTTAAACTCATTTTTGGCGTTGCCCAATGCCTAAAACACTATTCAAATCTCATGCAAAAGTTTATTGAGAATCGTTTATAGAGTTATTACTCGGTCTGGTGTTGCCCAATCCCTGCAATGGAAAACTATGCGAGTTGTGTGCAACAGTTTATTGAAAATCGTTTATGGTGTTATTACTCACGTCCACTTCTGGATGCGGCGCTTGGGCCTGCTGGGCTGGTGCCTGTGGCTGCTGAAGAGTGGCCGGCTGCTGAGGGGGGGCCTGCTGCGCCTGCTGATCGGGCTGCGGTGGCGACCCCGGACCCGACCCTGACTCACTTGCCTGTTATGAACAAAAAAGAGTAATTGCATGTGAACTCATCGATTTAGCCGCGATCTTCGTGCGAGGATCGCCCGAGTTTTCTACACGATATACAAGGCAATACAACACGTGTGACATGGCTCAGCCGATGAACATGTAGTTTAGATATATAAATGTTTTGTGGTACTTTATCCTTCAGGAATGTATTTCGAATTTTATCAGTTGATGTATTTAGACACCACAATCGTTTATAAATTGTAGATACACTTACTGTGTCTGGTGGGTTCGCCGGTGGGTCCTCGTACAGGAAATCCGGCCTTGTGCTCTTCCTTGTGGACTGTAAAAAGAAGTAGAGGATCAGTTACATAATACATGTGATCGTGTTGTTCGGTATAGATGCCGCTGTATTTATAAATTGTTTACTGTTCATGCAGAATCTGTTCTGTTTACCTCGATTTAAAATGGTCAGCCTACTGGATTCTCCCCTACCAGGAAGAGAGAATGGTGAATTTTGTTTATCCTGTATTTTATGTACGATTTTAATTGATTAGGCCATTTCCGCGATTTGAGCAAATCACTACATACCCTTTTGGGCCTCCCGATGGCGGCCGCACCGCAGGGGGTGTCTGCCCCGGTTGACGTTCCTGCGGTAGAACTTCCTAGTGACTGCAAGTTAAATGTTAAACGATTAATTATAATGTACATTATTACAAAGGTTCTCCTCTTTCCGTGTATGACTTCCGTGCCAGGCCCATGCTGGTATTCAGTACCAACATCGGCGTGGCATTTAATAAGTATTGTTAATTCAATTTCTTATCACTTATTTGATGCGGAAATCCATATCTTGTCATTCTCAATCCTACAGTGACAGATTGGTAGTTTTTATTAGCGGTTTATGAATTTATGCAGTTCTGTTGCTTTTTTGGACCTACCGATTTGGTCTTCTTGGGAGCCGCCTCCCGGATGAAGGGCCCCAGGAAGGCGCATCGCCGCAGGTGGGCCTTCTGCTTTGCCGACATCGCCCCCTGGTGCCGCCACCTCTGGAACGACGTCCACATTGACGTCAGCCGCTTTTTCACCGCTATCCCTAGTTAACGTGAAACAGTTTCCTGATTATACCACATATTACAAACAATGCATTGCTGTTTTGTATCTCCAAACGATTTATGATACTTGGTCTGCTTCACAAAATACAATACAGTATTTGAGGTGCATGCGATGTACTATCAGTTGAAACGATTACATATTGGATGTCTTGCATGCAAAATACATTTGTCAGTTGCCCCACCGCCCCAACCCAGATAATATGCAGTTAATTTTATTTATGTGCATGCTATGTACTATCTGTTAATACGATTACAGATTGGATGTCTTTCATGCGAAACCGATTTGTTACGCCCCCCCCCTCCCCCAACACCAGTAATATACTATATACTTTATATATTTTGTGTGAACACACTTGGTTTAGTATTAGCTTCCACGGTTATTATAGCTTCTGTGGAAATGCAGGTTTATTTTCATGAACGGCATCCAAACCATACTCACATCGCATGTCGACCGTCGCCGCGATCGCCTGAAGGGCCGACTGCCGCGCCGAGGGCGAACGGTGCCCTTTGTGGCCCTGGTCGAACAGTTCTGGGTACTTCACCCACTCCCTGGCCAGCGCATCGTCGTTCTGCTCTTCTTCTTCTTGGTTGGGGGGACTTCGCAAATTCACCACGACTCTCCGGGGCAGCATTTTCGACCTCATTTTCTCGGCGTCTGGTAGTTGTTTTATTTTGACGACAGATGGCGAGTGATTTCACCGTTCATGGCTTTACTGACTTTACTGTTTTTGGTTTAATAAACGTTTATAAATGAACTTTCATCCACGTTTTGCATTATCATCCTTTCAGGGAATATGTATTGGGTAATTCAATTGATCGCTTCAAATAGTTAACATGGAACACACCGGGTATATATCCGCGGAAACATGAGCTAAAGTCCTATTGTACATTAGTTGCTGCCACCTAGCGTTAATTTTGAGCGTTAACAACTCACTTCCGGTACCGCGCTTGCGGCCTAGCACGTGTGAGTCGTCGGGTCGGGGATTTCAAATGTCGCAAATACAGACGATCATGCTTCGCCTTTAATAGCAGGTGAGCACATTACGGAAAGTAGGTCTTCATTCCGAACAAATTGTATGGTATGTTAGTTTGTCTCGGGTAGAATTGCGTGAAAACTACACAAACATATACTATATAAACTAGTTCACTCGCGATGCACTTTGTGAGGTGGCGGCGGTGAGTGGGAGGGGTGGTCGGGGGTAAATTGAGCTCAGAAGGCCATTGAACCGTATAAAAAATGTTGACGATGTTCGTGTGAGTTTCCAAGTGAAGATTATACTAAAAAACTACGATAAATACATTTATCTCACCCCAGATATTTTTTCTCCATAGACTTAACATTGGCAACTCGTATCTAACGCCTATTAGATATTTAGGAAAAATATCCAATGGGGGATAATGTCACAAATGTTAGCCCATTAGTCAATATTAAGGTTGAGATAAATTTAGAAACCCATTCAAGTTTAGGGTCAGAGCTCGATCCCATCTCATTTGAATCACATAGTAATTCACACGGCTTCGCCTTGTGAATTACTACGTGATTCAAACTCGATGGGATACGGGCTCAGACCCTAAACTTTCATGGGTTTCCTCTATAATATACATTAGACACAATCCCTCAATATATGTCCTAAAACCTATGAACAAAAAAGAGTAATTTCATGTCAACTCATCGATTTAGCCACGATCTTCGTGCGCGGATCGCCCGAGTTTTCTACACGATATACAAGGCAATACAAAACGTGTGACAACTCCTCGATTTTGCCGCGATCTTCGTGCGAGGATCGCCCGAATATACACAAAATATACTAAAAAAACTACGATAAATTCATATATACAATAGACACAATCCCTCAATATATGTCCTCTTCCTCGAGGGCTTCGGCCGCCAGTCGCAGCATCTCGATGCCGAAGCGGTGGGCGCGGGCCTTTGGCATTAACCTCATATATTCCATCAAGGCCAGGCAGACGTGGTCGCTCCCAGTGTGGGTGACCTGCCTTGACTGGAGCAACTCCATCCCGGCCTTGATAATGTCGTTGCGGCGAGCGTATTCGACCGCGATGTCGCCCTCTGTGACGCTGCCGCCGCCGCGACCGCCGCCCCGCCCACTACTGCGACGTTGGCGCCTCGCCGACCCGTCTTGACGCGGAGGAGCTTCGGTGGCCGCGACTGGTAGCTGGACCCCATAAGTCCGAGTGGGGGCTCCTTCCGCAACTACTGTCGCCGTCGCCGCCGTCGCCGCCCCCAGTCTCTGTGCCGTCTTCACGCGGTTGGCGCCCGTCGTTGAACAGCGACCGCGGCCCTTCCCTCGCCTAGGAGCATCGCCGCTGCGAATTGGGGAATCAGGGTTCCCCAGCAGGGTCCGACGAACTTCGCTGGTCTGGGCGGCGATTCGAGGAGACCGCCTGGCAGGACTTGCCACGATCCGGCTGAAGTTGGGGGTCATCACTGGAGTTGTGGGTGTAGAGGGCATGTTGCCTCTCGTGCGCTGCTGGGGAGTCGATGTGCCGTAGTGCTCACCGGTTGCTTCGCTTGCAGACAAAACAAGGCATGAATGACAGTTGAAATATTGATTTCGCCCAATCGTCCAAGCATCCAGTAAGCAACTCCATAGTGTGGTGTTACTAAAATTCCAACACGGGGAACTAAATGTTTTTTTCTCACACATACCGTGGTTGGTTCAGGTCCGTTGTAGTTGGTGATGGACTCCTTGCTCTTCATGTGGGGCTCGAGGAAGGCACAGAGTTGCAGGATCTGTTTCTGTCGCGCGGAAGTGGAGGATCGGGCGCTACCAGAAGCCTGGTTTTTCTGCTTTGCCCTGATCTTCAGGTAACTGGTCCTCAGCGAAGTGATACGGGTTTTCACCGTCTTCTCTAAAGAAAAAATTGAATCCTTATTACCATATTGTACATGCAACATAGCCTGAAAAACATGTCATCCGCACAGCATAATATTCGGTAGTGTGAAAAAATTATACACGATTTGCACTTCCGAGTTGAAATATTTATCTCACGCTGCCATAATTTAACAAAAAAAAGACGATGGTGGGAAGAGGAGGGAAGCGGATTATACGGTTTTGATAAACCCGTGATGGAATCAGCTTTGTGTGTGCTATCCAAAAACAACACATACCGACGCCACGAGGTCTACCACCTATGTTGTGACTGCGGGGTTATCGCAAGGCAGTGGCGACACAAAGTCTGAGGCTATACGCACACAGGAACATCATTTTTCTATCAAAGAAAGGGTTTTTTTCCCTATAAAAATTGCCTATAACGTGAAAAATCAACTGTAGAACATGGCATGAAGAAATGGAAACGACCCACAATTGAAGAATCTCACCGGATAACCTAGCTTTTCCCGCCATTCCCAACACAAGCCATTTCAGGGAACCTAAATACACACATTTTGAGGAGCATACAAATAGTTATACAAGAATATAAAAGAAAGACGGTCAACCACGATCTGGTTATAATTAGATAGACATACAAGTGATAAATAGTTTTAAAAAAAAACTCACCGGGGAGGTCCAATTCCTTCGCGATCCGCCGAATGGCACTCTTCCTGGCCTGGGGATCGCGGTAGAGTGGTTGGCCCAGGTCGTACAGGTACCGATGGGCCTCCCAAAGACAGCAAAGATCCGGCTCCTTCAACCGGAGGAATTCCTCCGTGGCGGGCCCCCCGGTGTTTGGTGCAGGAGGGTCGGTTGGCACCACCACCGGCTGGCGTGATGGCTGGGACGGCGGCACGATGTCCTCGTCGCGGGACGGCGGCACGATGTCCTCGTCATCTTCCTCCTCTTGGTCTCCGTCCTCTTGTTCCTCCTGATCGTCGGGGGGGAGGATCCTTGCTTCTACCACCGGGAGGGACGAGCGAAGCAGCGACTGTCCTTGCCCGCTGGGGATCGCAGAAACGTTGATCTCTACCTGCTGCATCCCGGCAAGCACAGGAGAACCTGAGGAATTTGATGCGACCGTTTCCATTTGTTGATCCTGCAGAGCCGAAAAAAGATCCATTATCTCTTCTGCGTTGCTGAGATCGGCGAGGCGAACTTGCCGGGTCTCCACACGATCTTCGGCAGTAGAGGCGGCAGTGGAGGCAGCAGTGGAGGCAGCAGTGGTTGTCCGTTTGGGCGGCATGGTGAAAAATGAAAGCGTGTGGAGTGGAGTGCAGTGGGCGGGTACTGTGTAGCACGTGGGTTTGTTGTTGTTTTCCGGGTCGTGGTCAGCAGTGAAGTGACCAGCTGGCCGAGGCACGTGCCAGGGGGCGTGACGGCCACGCGACTGGCGGAAAAGGCCGAGAAAAGCCGAGGGAGCACGACGGAGAATCATGGGAAATTTTTTTTGGGGGGGGGAGGGCCGGTGCATGATGGGAATTTTTGGGGTTTTTTTTGCGTTTGCGTTTGCGATGGGCGATATCCACATAGAAACGGAATCAATATGGCCTATCAATAATTACAGAACAAAAAAAACATATTTCCAACCGATATTTACCACATGAGCCGTACACCACGCCAAAAAAATTTCAAAAATTGAACTTTCTGTCGGCAGGCGCCGGATGCATGAATCGCGTATAGCCGTGCGGCAACGCGTGCCGGTGGAAGCCCAATTAACCCCTTTCGCAATGCGTCGGGTGACCTATATCATGATGCAATACCTGGCCCGGCACTACGCGGCTAGGCGAGATAGGTCGCGACAAATAATACGAGCTGCTTAACAAACCCAATGCCTCGCGGCCCGGCAGCACCCGACGGGTCAATCCTAGCGTGATGTACCCCGATGACCACATCGTGAGTCGTCGGGCGTGTTGGTGGAAGTACCCCATTAGCCGTTTTTCCGTTCAGCGCCGCCATGCGGTCATGTTGCATGGCAACGCGGCCGTTCGGCCAGACATTGCGCTGTCCGAGTACGCGCCTATGCATTCACACATGGGGTGTGAGTGGCGGGTATGAGTGCAAAGGTGTTGTTTTCTTCCAGATAGGGGTGTTAGAACAAGTGAGGACACTCTCAAAACAAAGACAGGTTGTACAATGTTCAGAGTTGATTATTGTCTCAGTTTTTAGATTTTTTTTAGTTGTTTCAGCGCTTACTGACATACCAAATGAACGACATACTAAGAGGGACATTCGACTCTTGTATTTGTCTATTATGTATATCATTTCCATTTCTATCTCATTAATTTCATCCTCTATTAATCATTCTGGAAGAATGGCAACTAAGCCAAACCTGGTGATGAATGTAAAATCCATTTCCCTGATAAAGAATTGATAAAAAAAACCCAAAAAGCAAGCCCCACAATAAGATACATTGGTAAACACTATAACACATCACTTTTGCCCGTGGATTGTGTACTAATTCCATAGTGTAGAAACTCGCTTATAATAAAGTAATTATATGCAAAACAATTACTTTGGACAAATATATTTAATCATGAATCTCAAACGCCAGACATTATGATTTAAAAATGAACCAATCTCAAGAAATATATCATTAGGTCAGACTTAAAACACGACTCGTGTTGTTGATTTGAGGCAGCGGAATAACCGTTGCGGAGAACGTTACGTCACGCGCGACCTTGGTGACCCCGTTTCCTGGTAACTAGACTCTGACAACAAAACAGCTGACGCGTATATTATACGCCAACTAGACTTGTCGAGTCCTCCGCGGTTCGGCGGTTAATTAATTTATATATATATAATAATTATATAGTGACATAATGATTTCATAATGTATCAAATGGGTTATATGTATATTATATATACATATATATAAATATGTATATGTATGTATGTATGTATGTATGTATGTATGTATGTATGTATGTATGTATGTATGTATGTATGTATGTATGTATGTATGAATGACATTCCCAATGGGAAAAATGTAAGATATATAGGTTGGATTGCATATGCAAGAGTGAGTTTATGCAACATGTATTCTACAAATAAGTTTATCTAAACGATATATTAAGTATTGTTGAGCCGATATGAATGTTAAACCCACCAAATTGTAGTTGGAATACCATAGAATACGATGGACTCAATGTATTGTCTCTAAACATAATCTACGAACATATTACCCTCATACACACAGTCATCCAATGCTAAAGCATACGTTGCCGGGTCAATGTTTGGCCGCATGCATTGCGTAACCAAGTAGATAAGGCGCGTTGCCGGCCTGCGGAAAAAGGTCAGCGATCCGATTGAGATCAAAGAGAGCCGCCGGCAGCCGAGCTAAGGTGAGCCACCGGCCGCTGGTGTGGATTCATAGAAAATAATTCAAAGTTTAATAACTTTGGATCCAATTAAGATATTCGGAAACGGTTTTCAGATTCACCACCACCTCTGTCTCCACTACAAATCGATATAAGGAACTTGTAAATCAGACTGGGGGGTAGGTAGCATTGCTGTTCAATAGGCCATCTCAGAATCAGCAACAGTCGGTGAAATGTGTGCAGCGACACATTTAAGGTCAGGCATAGTCGGTCATTACCCCAAGCCCGAGCCAATTAAAATCAGGTTTGTGATGTGCGTACAGCGACAGGATTCTGACCGACCTGACGGATTCGTCGGGCAAAGGTGTGATCGGGCACAATGGTCGGGTCGCTGTCTTATAGGGTTTAGGCTTCGGTAATGGTAGCCCCTTCAAATGTGCCAGTGCCCTGACCACCATATCTGAGACGTCTAGGCCAGTTTGTGCCAGTCAGATCGCATAATCCTTCATGACAGAAATATGCCATATCGTTGGGCTCTTTGTTACCTGCCTCCTGTCCACAATCAAAATCTCTGCAGTACGTACCACCTAGTGGGTTTACAATGAGCTTCCAATGCTGGAAATAAGGGAATAAACGATACGAGCTGTTTCAGAACTATTTATTTTGATAATGGTCAACAAATTTTTGACTTAAACATACTGGCCTACTGAGAGGCATTAGTCATGTCGCCAAGTTAAACCATACTGAAATGTGGATCATCAAAGTGTAGGACAATATTTACAACCTAGGGCTATCACTGTAGTGTCTTCTCAGTATGCTCCAATCGTATCTGTTCTATAATGTTTCCATTGTTGCAATCTCTATTACAAACCAATTTGAATATCTCCTTTATATTCGTGTGATCGCGATGGTTTATGTCTCCGGGCTGTTATATCTTAGCGCCATACTTTAATAATATGGTCTGACAAATAGAAAACGCCAGCATTTTTATATGAAAATATTCCTGTACTTATCTTAATATGGACTAACGAAAGTGAAGCAGACCCGTTCAGAATAAATCGACTTTCTATGTACTATGCGTTTCATCAATGTCAATCATCACATATTTAGACAGGCTAAGAACACAAAACATTGATGCAACCACCACATGCCAATTCCATACCTCTAGTTGAGTCACAAACAATATCGAGGACAATTTTCTGAATGGATATAGAGTGGACATACTCTGAATGGATACTGATTACTTACTCAAAAATCTTAACTACATATAAAACCATTTGGAATGTTGCAAGACGGAATCCCAAAGAATTCATAAAGATACGATAATAATTCCACCATACCATAAAATCTCGTAGTGCTTTTACTATATGATAAAGAAGTGCGGCGGTCCTCTTATTCTAAACAACTACAAAGGAATACAGATCATGGGGTATAGCCAGGTGCCACCGGGGTGCTCAGCACTAACACATGACCCGGAGGCGGCTGTGGTATGCCCTGGAGCCGTCAGGTTTCGGCGGGGTCCGGTTGTGATATCGCCGGTTGCCGCCAACTTGTAGATATTGCAATGACTGATTTCAGGACATTACTTCTCACATATTACCTGCGATATAGCAACGGGTCTTGGTCGATGGATGGACATCCTTGGTAAATAACTATTTATTTCCAAAACAAGATAAATTCCAGGTGAACCTGGAATTACCATTCTTAATTCTTTGGGCTATCAAGGGTAGAGAACGACATTATGTGGCACTCTCATAAAAGTATACATACTTTAGTGAATTTTTCAAGCCCAGGTCCAATAAAGATGATTTATGATAAAATATATTACACATTGGCCACACTGATATGGTTAAATACCTGACAATGTTTGTATTCATACACGGTTATATAATATATAATAATCATAATTTGGAAACGACATAAAATCAGGAAGTTCTTTGCTCTCGTACATAGACCATTCATTTATTGCATTAATATCGTCTTTAACAATAAAACAGCTGGATTCTCCTTTTCCCGGGCTTTATTTTACAACACTATATACGACTGCCGCTTATTACAGCCACTTACATTGTAAGTATTTATAAATGCAATATTACTAATTCCGTGGGATCCACACAACCATATTCTCGACATTATTATACGGGGCAAATGAGTAGGAAATTGTTCGTTTCTCAAACATTGCAGGAGATACATTATTCATGAAAGTTTCACAGATTTGGTAACGATTGATATAGGCTAACTAACCACGGGTCAGTAAGCCATCACTGACTATTCTCATATATTATAATTCTGTGACATATGGGAAATATACAAAAGCATTTGGGATGTACTGCTTATGTTATCATTCCTATTTCGTAATAATAAACAAATCCGATTTTTCCAATCAATAGAGATGTATTTCATTTGTGATGTTGACAAACAGATTTTCTTTACAATAATAAACGTAACAAGAGCAAGTATATGATAATTGCCTAACATTTTCTTTGATATATCATCAAATATTGCAGTTGAAATTCATTACTACAATAATTACGTTTAGATAATTGTCCGGGAATAAAAGTCTAAGACAATTCAACATAAATTCTAAAAATGTACATATATACAAGGCTACAGTAAGTATATGGATGGGGAGAGAAGCGGAACATGGGAGGGGGCAGGCGACGGGCAGCGGACATTGAAGAAGGAGTGCGTGTGTTGGGTTTTGCGGTATTTCAGGCAGTGGAAACAACAAGGGCCATATCATAGCGATATCATATTTATGTGATCAGGATGGATGAAGACAATGGAACACTTCTATACGGACGAGAATCGGACTAGAGACTCTACCATCCGTAGTTGAGCATGCTACCGACTGTCAAGGGGAGGGCAGGATAGGAGATGACCGAGTCAAAGGGAAGCGTAAGGAAGATATAAAAGGGAAATGTCAACATACATGCTACGCAGATCATCATATCTGATTCCTTTTACAAGCAACTCTACTCAGTACTTTTTAGCCTTTACTTGAGAGACAATTACGAGACATTGCCATTTCTCTATACATATCGGCAGCACGTACGATTCAGTGGAAATGCTTACTAGATTATTTCTCTAACCTTGAAACCCTATGTTGCGTTTTACACCATCTATCAATGTCACAGTACGACCTTGTTACATTAAACATTCAATGGGTGGTAACAATCTTGAAGAGGGGGCAATGGGTAAGACCGCCCGAGACCGCCCGACGTGTCCAGAAATCTCAGAAATAGAAAGAGATTCTTCAGCAGAGCGTTCCTCGATCAACATCTTTGTCATGTGTGACGTCACAGCTTCCTTTGGCTCAGCCAATAGCATTATGCGCGTTTACTCCAATCGATAGCCTCATCAGGCATGTATTATTCAATAATAATTGCCTAAATTATTTACAATTCGGTAACACATGATAAGTCTGTTTGAAACAATCAGAAGGTAGCCTTGTGTTTCTTCACCTCCACCATCACGTGATGAATATTAATTAGCTCGCTCCTGATTGGTAGGTTTTTGAAGGGATTCTGGGATAGCACTTTCTGGAAGCGGTGGTAGTACTGGATCAGCTGTGTCAACGCCCCCTGGTAAGTAATGCACAAGTTTATGTGAAGATATATATTATTATTGTAGCTAATGTATTCAAATGCCTGCGAAACTTGGAAAAAGTGTCCCATTTTGATAACATCTGGAATTCGAATGGGCATCCTCGATATTGCGTAGATTAGGTTTTCATTGTTGGAAAAGAATTCTGTCTCATTCAAAGTAGAATCTATTCGATTTAGGACCTGTTATCTACGTCCCTATTCACCAATATTATATATTTCGTCACACTACGAAGTGGATCACTATCCACCGTTGTCATAGGTACATGTGGTGCAAGACTTTTTAGTTTTTAGTGAGTTTATAACAAAATTTATTTTGATGGGGGGGGGGGGGGGGATGGAAGGGCAATGTACACCATCGGAATACATACTAAAATCATAATTCGAGCTTCGGTAGGCTTGACTCTTGTCTCAAGATATTCCATCATCTGGCTCTTTTCCAGTATTCCTATGTCATTTGTGTAATTGTGCAATAGTTACGCAACAAACCATTACCTGTTCTACCTATCAGAGATTTTGTTTTGTTTTCTTTGGTTTGATTTAATGTCCAGTCATCCATTATAGGTCCTTACCAGACTTTCTCAAGGTTCTTTACACCACGAGGGTGATGATAGAATCTATGTGATGAATTCAGGTAGAAATCTCACCCCTACGCATTTACCAAGGTGAGAGTTCTTCTACTTCCCACACCCCATAGACATGGTATGAGAAGGATTGGCCTCTGATATAGCAGTAAATCTACCACTGCTGGGGGGTGGGACTCGAACCCACAAAGTCCTACAACCTTGGGGTTACAAGTCTGGTGCTCTAACCACTGAGCCAACTCCCCACCCCTACCTATCAGAGAAACAGCAAATGTCAGGTAACTATTTATCACATGCCCACTCCCTCATCCTTTGCGGTAATTCTGTTTAGTTTATCTTCAGATGTTCTCATTTTCTTATTCGGGCGAAAATATAAACAATCCAGAGACACATAAAACAACAAACCTGTAGAATCTGCGTGCCGTTTTTAAAGTTGGTGAAGGAACGCATCACATCCTGGTTGATGAGCTCTATGGCCTTCTTCCATTCAGAGTTAAACCCTCGTACCAGCTGGTTCACTCGACCTGTTGGCGAATAAAAAAAAAAATAAAAATAAAAAATAAATTGGAGAATAATTGTTAAATTGAGCTGTAATTATCCGCGACGCCCTCTCCCGGACTCGTGAGACACCACATCGCTGACGTCATGTTCCAACCTCACACGGGCGGCGCGCGGATTTGAAACAAGAACAGTAATTTACCACCACCCGCCCCACAGCTAGGGCTAGACTTTCTATATATCTTATATATCTCAACTACTGACTTTGATATCATGTACCAATTTTCTTATCAACTCCCTTTGGAGTTTTCTCGCCTACGGGCCAATAAATTCTTGTCTCCAATTTTAGTGTCGCATTAGTTAATTAGGTCGGCGCCCTGAGGTGTGATTGAGGAAACTCCTGTTGCATTTCTCGTAAAACATCCTTATACCAGGGATAGCAGTTAGTTTCATGGAAAAATATGAAAATATTAGTCATGTGGACTTTGCTGCCTTAGAGTCTGAGACTACGAAAACATGAAAAACACACCAATGTTGGACCTGGGATAGGGCTAAGGGTGTGTGGGGAGGTCCAAATCACTGTTTTGATGGCGTGAATGTGGCACAATTAATACTATCTTGGTTTTAACACACAAAAAATTGTTTAATTATAAACTGGAAATAAAAACAAGGATTTCCATGGAAAATTAGAAAATTGTCATCCTCACATTCCATAGGTGGAATTAATCCACATCCGAAACCCCAAAGTTTTGCATGGTCTTAACAAATACGAGTGTCGCACTCCAACTTACGTTCCTGGTTCTTGAGATGCTCGACCTGTTGGCGCTCTAAAGACGCCTCTGCCTCCTTCACGAAGGACATCATGCCCCCGAAGTGCGGCGACAGGATCTCCTCCACATACTCCTGTGTGCGTGCAGCCAGCAGCTCCTTGAAGGTCTCAGACTGCTTAGAGTCGTCCGATGTCCGTTCCTGGACAAAAAAAGCAAGAAATCTGTTTAAAAAACGATTTTGTCTTTCTCATTGATGTGATGATTCACTAGCAGGTGGAGAAAAACTAGGAATCTGAGCTTTGTAATCAGCAACACGTACCTTGAGCACAGAGAGAGATTATTATCATAGACCTATGCACAAACTTATATAAAATACTGCCCACTACTGGGCATGACATACAAATAATACTCGGGCTCACTTTTAGTAAATAGTGAAAATGTTGTTTCTTTTGATTTTGAGGGTATACAGCAATAAGGGAATATAGTGTCTAAACCCATAGTGATGCCCTTCTGGGTCTTTCGCCCCGTAACTATAGCCCTGCTACTGTGGCGTAGGGCCGTAGTTACGGAACGAAAGACCTCAAACATACATCACTAAGGGCTCAGTTTCTATATTTCCTTATAGCAATAGGAGAATACTGTCTTAGGCTTCGTGGATTGTGAATGGTACGTGGTCCGTATTAATCAGTAACACATACCATAAGCACCGAGAGCATCATGTCGTAGTTGTTGATCAAGAAGACAAGTTGCTCCTTGCGCTGGGGGAACTCGGCGGCCATCTTCAGGATGAAGTTCTCCACCTAAAATGCAGACAATTTAATTAAACAGAGCTGGTCTATCAGAAAAAAAATAACCGGAATATGTTCTGAGCTTTGTCGCTACAAACTGGTATACGTGATTACACTTATATTTTTCATCATGGAAGAACATCCGGTTGCCTATCTATCAGTTTATTATGAGAAAAGTAAATCCAATTTCAGGACGTGACTTAACCGATCTGCACTCTTACGCAGCGGAAAAAAAGAAAAGTAAATCCAGTGTCACTGAGCTTTCATTCATATAAATGAGTGTAAATATCATTCAACTTTCAGAATTGTTAATGTTTATATCCTACATGACGCTTCCTATCTTTCGTTAGATAATTACAAACTGATTAGTCAAAGATGGTCTATGCTGAAGTTAAGTGAAGAACTGTGTTTTGAATGTATAACAAGTACATACGACGGTGGACCTAGGCATCCAATCGCTAATACAAACTCACCTCATTCTGCAGAAGGCCCAGAAGTCGCTGTACCGTTGAGCTGGGAAAACTCTCGTTAAGACCAACTATGGCTGCTGAAAACTCGGCGTACCGACGTGTTATCTGCAAACAGTAAATCTTCTTTAAAACGACTGTATTTCAAAAATCTATTTCTTTGGGTGTGGCGAGGTGTGTACCCGATGGTAGTCACTGCTTGGACACGTATTTACAGACAGCGTCCCGATTCTGTCTGTTTATATTCGCCCAGGGTGGTCCAAATGTTATCATATTGATGAGCTCAGAACCAAGTTGTAGACAGCTGGGTGCGATATCACACTCCAGGGCTAACAGCAGTGGTTAAAGTTGGGTATCAACTCAAAAGAATGGTTTCAACAAAGATAATCTTCAAGGTGTTCTAAGTGAGGAAGGTCATGGTAATATTACTATGTCGTATTACTACAAGACACGACTTTGAAGCGGCGCTGTTATCTGATAGGTCAAAGGTCACAAACACATTAAAAGAAATTGAAATTATTTCAGAGGATGTTCACATCCAATGTTTCTACATAAAAGAGTGCCTGGAGGCATACAAAAGCCTGGCAGATTTCAGTAAGTACCCCTCTAACAACGTCTCACCGGTTGTATGCTTTTTTTTCTTTCTGGGTTGAAATCTTCATCCTCTCTTTAAGCATATTTGCTCCTTGTATGAAACACATTGAGGCGCAAGTCTACAATTTGCCACGGGTGATTTTTTTCTCACAGGCTCTAATTCCCAATGGAAAATAAAAAGAATCTCACAAATCAGAGACATTGATGCAAATAAAGATCTTTAAAAATGAAAGACAATGAGTAAAGAGCATGTGAAATGTTATGCAATCAGAATGCGGCTGGGACTTACGTAGTGTGGCCGCACATCGATCTGACCTAACCGTGCCGGGTCACAGTCCCGGATACTTTGAATGTTGAGTTGCATGATATATTCAAAACGAGGCAGCAACATCTCCTGCAGCGTCTCCCAGTACCTACACCACAGGTTAGAGTACAAATAAGTCAACAGAAAAAACAGACAACCTCTCAACATTTTCATACAGTAATTATTATCTATGAATAGGTAACTTTTTATTGTACTACATACAGAATAGATGTTACACATGTTTCTCTGGAGAATCGATTACAAAAAAAAGGTTCGTGGAATTAACAATGACATGTCTATTTTTATTCATTTATCTAGTCTAGGGGACAAGGTAGAAACCACCTTTCACTACATTGGTAACAGATAGTTTACTCTCGTGAAGTTTGATAAACCCTGTAACAACCTGTTCAACATTTCACAAATTGCATTAGCAACCGCTATGGTTATAGCTAGGCAACCATAATGGCAGCAGATCCGCACTGTTACATCAGTGGAACATTCTTCAAACTGCAACATTCGCAGTAGGCTCTGTCATCACCCCTCGAGACTTCCATAGCCCTGTTCTACCCATTATCAATGCCGTGAGGTGTCTCTATATTGTAAATTATCGCGCAATAATATAATTTTCAAGTCCTGTATACCTGCATATAGCATAAGGAGAAATAACACAAACTGGCGGGGCTTTTTATGAATATGTGTGTGAAAAGGAGATGCCTAGGAACACGTTGCATCTTTATCGTCAAAGTTGTGTTTCTTTATGCCACTTACTTGTCTAGTGCAGGAACATTTCGTTTCTGCATGATGTTCTTGTAGCGGAATATGATATGCATACACAAGAAGACGGCAATGGAGTCGAAGCAGTCGTTCACATACTCGTCCATTAGTTTCTGCAAACAAACAGCAATGATTATGCCATTTTTCGTAGAATTTACAAAACTTTAGATAGCAGATTACCGAAACATATATCTTATTATCCTACCCCTAATAAAAAACGCCATAGGCTTAACATGGGATTTGTTTATTTCATGGGTGTGACATAAAGTGTCGTTTATGCCACTACTTTCTGATACTGAAAAAATATGGAAACGGGGTAGGATAAAATCTAGACGCCACTCGTTTGAGTTTGAGCTTATTTATGCCACTCATTTTGTTGGCTCCGTAATGGCACTCGTCTTTGACTCGTGAAATTATGGAGCCAACAAAATGTGTGGCATAAATAAACTCAGACTCAAACTCGTGACGTCTCTTGATATTATATGTATCAAAGACATAGATGTAAAAAATGTAATTGCAAAATGTGGGTTAAGAAGTGATAGCATTCTTGTCTGCAAAATTGGTAAGCATAGAAATCCAAAATTAGATTTCACTGTAGGAACTAGAGGGAACTCAATACAATAAGTATTAGAGGAAAACTATGTTCCGGTGAGCAAAAGTTCAAAGTTTCGAGGTAAGGCTTGGAAAAATTACTGCCCAAGGCCTTGGCCGCGGGCAGTAATTTTTCTGAGCCTTACCGAGTAACTTTGACTTTTGATTACCGGTACTTGGTTTCCCTATTCCTATATACCTCCAAATATCGATAAAAATGATTATTTCTTTTCCTGCGATAGTTCCCGAAAAATGGCCACCCTTATCGAGTAACTGCAATAGCTAAGTTTTCGTCCCGCTGCTCTTTATGTCACGTGATCAGAGCGGGACAAAAACGTCAGAGCGGGACGAAAACATGAGAGGGGGACGAAAACGTGAACCTCGACACATAACTTATTTTTAATGCACCCCCCAGCAGCGGTATGTAACTCTAGTTAGTTTGATAATGGGTATATAGGAATTACATTTCCTATATCCTGGTGAATACATCTTACGGGTAGCTGATGCATAAATGTACTTACAATAAATAGAGAGAGGGTCTTGCCCATGATGGCGTTGAAGAGGTCTTGTGACGACGAACCTGCCACCATGAAGAAGTCACAGACAAAGAGATATTCCCGGCAACAGTTGTCGAGCAGCGCATAGTGCTGGCTGCGGAACAGTACCTCAAACGCATACTGAAATCAATTTTAAAAATATAACACGTGAAAATATATATCTTACAGTTTTCAATGAAGAGCTTATAAAGTAACGATTCAACTTGGTGTATGATCTACACATGTATTACGACATATCATTAGTTGGTTGGTTTGATTTAACATCCAGTTAACCATTACAGGTTCTTACCAGACTCAGGGTTCTTTTACACCACAAGGATGGGGATAGAATCTACCTAATGAATAAAACTCATAATAAGTATCTGTGTTTTTTTTGCTATTTCTTTTTTAGAAAAAGAGACATGGGGTACAGTGGGTCACACAGGCGTTCCTCACCCGCTGTTCAGACTTCTGCGCGGCGTGCGGTACAATGATGGGGCTCTCCAGGTCTGTTGTTAACACGTTCCCACGATGACCCAACGTGAAGATTGTCGACCGATTCTTTAGTGACGGCTTCGCCGAGAAGAATCGTCGCCAAAATTAAGGAATCATAAATTTCTTTACTGATATACTAAATGTTGGAAGATATTAACATGAAATTAGCGCATTTTACACCAGTCTCTATGATGTATGATACTGGGCGGGATCACTGTCATAGACTGAGTAAATATACATACATAACGATCCACGCACAGTAATGCTCATCTGCCATTTCGACCAGTGTTATCACTATCTGGTATTTTGAGAGGACGTTGCAAAAGCCGTCCATAGCTGATGCCCCCCATCCCCCAATATAGAAACTAAAACACTTTTCAGACATAAAAAAAACTACATCACATGTAGGGCCTACATGAAAATAAATACTGCGACGCGTATAAATAAAGGGTTCTCTAGAAGATAATTGAATTGCTCACCAAATATTCAATGCTTTACTTTGTGGTGAGAAGGAAAGGGTTTGTCCTTGGAATATACATGTTTCATTTCAGTGATCGTCTTTTGGTTCAGACGGCCTGCTAACCTCAGTTAGGAGGCCGGCGTTAAGGCACTGTTGTTTTTACATGGGATTGAGCCCAGGCCCTCCTCTGACTAGCTGTATACACTAAATAAAGTCTTTTATTGAAGCTGCATTCTCTGTTACGTTTGTGAGTAGGAACCTCGGCTGATCAGTTATGTTGACTAATCCTCCAGTTTTTCGCACTTATTGGTTTTGGATTCTGTATCCTTGCAAATAGCGGCCGCCAGAAGACCTTGTTTTATATGTTATTGCACAACCTGCTCAAGGTTGGGCTGCTCAGGCAAAATAGATACACACCTAGATAGGCATGTGCCACCTCCCGAGTTCAACTCTTTAACACCATGATGTTGCTTCAAATTGTCATAAACCGTTTCTACTGTACAAATTCGGGAGGTGAATTTAGGTAGACGACAATTGTACAAATTAGATTGGCAGTTTTTCCTTAAGGTATATTTCCCATCAAAAAAGGATATCTCTCTTGGCTGTATCCTCAACGCCCATGAGATCGTCTTTGTCAGCTACTTCCTCGTACTGTAAAATAATCAAGAACTATAAGTGAGATTATGTGGAATCTCTAGTTTATGTGAATACTTCAAAGGACTCAAAGAAATAGCCATATTATGTCCTCCTAGCTAATAGGATTTCTATTAAATTGTGTGTGTGTGCAACAACGGCTTTTGACCAAATAGGATTTAACTGATGGCACAAAGCAGTAGGATTGGAGTTTTTTAGTGAAACATACATAGCTTGATAGGACGTCCTCTCATACCACGTTTCTTTCGATAGAAATATTGAACAAGCTCGTAGAGCGAGCCTAGAATCTTTTATTGAATGAAAGGCTGACTGTAATTGTACGTAAAACAAATTTCTTCATATTGTCAAATACATTAACCCTCTACCTTTTTTATCAGGATAATCTGGTTGATAATTGTACAGCGTACTTTTGACGTACAGCTACAGTAACACTATTTCCGTACTGCACCTATTTTATGCATTCATTTTTATTATTTTTGAAAAGAAAATTGATATATACTTTTTTATCTATCGAACATCTCTAGAATCAAGGATTCACACCTGCAGTTTCATAAGTCTACTGGTGTAGCCTTTGAAATAGGAGTAGTAGATTTTAGACATGGTGTCCACGTATTCATCCCGGATTTCCTTGGCAATGTACCGCTCATTGGCCATCAAAAATTCGTTAAAGAATCTGTTATTCAATAAACAAAAACACATTGATAAATTATTTGCATTGAGTTAAGACGACCAGTGGTTCAATACAATAAAACATTGCATGGTTGAATATGTATGCATTATTTATGTGCACAGAAAGACCTATCATTTCCTAAATTCGCTGAGAATTTCAAATGCTATGAAATATACTTTATCAAGTATAATATTCCGTACCTCTATACGCAAAAACAAAAAGTTCGAGAGGTATGGACAAGGAAAGTGGCTAGCTAAAGTGGTTATCATGGGTATGGTTGTAAATTATATTACTAAAGATTATTCTCTTAAAGACAGATGCGGGTAGGTATCGATGTGCCCCCTGGTTCGGCTCAATTAACTCATTTGTCATTTGTACATGTTCCCAACTATCATAATCCAGAATTATTTGAAGATAGCAATAGAACATCAGTGTCATTTAGCAACAAAGTCAAAATATTGCATTTTCCCATAGACACCAATAGTTAAGCACTTAAATTTTCAGTTGGCCCTCCCATAGAAGTTAGCATGGTGACATGCCATTTTTTTGCATTTTCTAATTGCTGATATATGGAACTTATATAGAATTTAGAAATCGCCAAACTACCAGCATTTGTCTCTAAAACAATAACAATGAATATTACATGATCTTTTTACACAGAAATTTGTGTTTTACCTAAACTAGATTTATGCAAGATCCCTTACGAACCTTTTATTCAAATGAAAGAAACAGATTACTACTGATTTGGCAATAGACCCCTAATCAGGGGTGTCAGTTGGGGTCATGAAAAAAGAGGAAGCGTTTTTCATGTGAAATTTACTGCCTCAGAGGGACTGAGAAAGCATAGGAAACCCATCATTATTGACCATGGAAAGGGGCTTGGGTGTTTGGAGAGGTTTGGACCACTGTTTATTGCTGTCAATAAGGCCCAATATATTCACTTAATGAAGTAAAAAGTTATAAATACGAGGCAGGAACACTTCCACACAAAAACAAAAACAAAAAATTAATAAAGTAAAAACAAACAAGGATTTTCTTGGAAAATAGGAAAACTATCATATCTGCCTAATGACTACCGGACAGGATCCCAAACATTAGAACCTTGTTACGCTAGAAGCACCCAGTCGGTCACAGAGAAGTCAGCCGTGTCAAAATAGTATCATAAAACAAAATAGTTCCAGGTTTGGGCATTATGGGGTGAATTAGACACAAATTTTACAGTAAATTGCTCCATAGCCTGTTCTTCAATGCACAGAAATGCGGCTCAGATTTAGCACATATATGAAAAAAGAGATAGATCTAATTGCTGGTTGTCATAGGCACATACCACTCCAAAATTGTAAAAAAAATCCAGCTCTCAGGATGGATAATGAAGATTTGTCAGAAATGTCATTTTGAGGTCATTACCTGAATTTCAACATGGCGTTTTGTGGGATTTGATAATTTGTCATTGGCTTCTTAAACTGGTGAATCTTTTGAAGAAGAAATTCGCGGATTTTTGCAATTGCCTGTAAAAAAAGGTAAAAAGTAATTATTTGAAATGTCTATGACTATGTAATTCATGTCGTGGCGTTGGTCTCTAACTACCATATAGTTTTCATCAGAATTATTGTTAGTATGACTAGAGTGTTTATCATTCACATGACATGTAACACTAAAAGTTCCCAATGTTTCGTCTGATATCTCTTTTTAATTGCCTTTCTTCTAAATTATAGGTTTATATCTTCTATGGCCAATATTACATAGACTATAAAACATTAAGTCGGATCTATGATTCAAAGATCGGTAAACTATATATTTGCAAACATAATACTACAGGAACTACATTAAAAACATCATTAATCAAATAGCAATAGGCTTCTTTTTTTTCTTTTTTTGACTTTCAAGGTAGCATCGGTTGATGACAGAAGTGCATTCGCCTCGTTTCCCTAAATCCTAAAGGTTATTAGTAACAGATAGTGCAGTATGTATATATATAATACATAGAGTATTAACAACCTCACATCTAATATTCATGATTGATATGAAATCTCCTTGAACATGAGACACTTTTGGAGTACATATCTATTATCAATTAAGTGTATGTTGATCCATGCTAACCCTGATTTTTAGTTTTTCCAAAATATCCTTTACATCGGTACAGGACTTAGCATCCTTAAATGACTGTTCCTTCACAAAGTTGATCTTGTGGTTCAATTCTTGAAGCTGCTCCAGGAATTCTCTTTCCGTAACTGCCGTTTCAAGAATATGACTGAAAAAGACAGAATTGAAAATAGGATCATTATGGATTAAGTCTATGGTATATTTCAACAGAATATCTCTAAACTAGTCAGCACAATGTTAAGAATATTGATGAAAAGCCTGGAGACCACTCCATGAAGTTCTATTGAACCTGGTTCATGTAATCAAACTTTGAGAATGCTGATAGAATGACATGCAAGTAGTGGAGGGAATGCCGGACAACTCGCAAGGTTTTCCACCCGACAGCCAGTAAAAAGGAGCACTCGACAGGTAACTAGGACGTTTCACCAGGTTGAGTACAACCACCCAGGATGAGCCACTAGGAATACCGGTGTTGTTGCCAACATTGCAGATGTGCCTTTCAACCGCAATTGATCGTCAATAACCAAATGATGAATAGGAAGATACGTTCTATATTCTGATTTCTTTAAAGCTTTTATATATCCTGGAGTTTGACCGTAGGTCCCGTTCTCCATATGGTTCACGAAGGCGAACATATGATTATTTGCCATTTTCCGTCATGCAGTTCGTAGCGAACGCCAAAAACATCACATCACCCCCACCCGAGATAGAGATGATACTACTTCTGTATTATTTATTGTTTCATTAGATCTTCATATTTATGGCCTGTCACTAGCCGTGTATATTCAATACTGGCCACGTAGGACCCCTCCTCAGGTTCCCAGGAGACTAATTGACAGTTGAGACAACTGGCATCATTGTACACGCATATACTCAAGATATATATATAATATATGTATTTTGGGGGTATATTTTGTACGGTTTTTTTTTACTCTAACGATGCTACTTACAAATTACTGCAAAATATTTGATTTTATAAGGATAAAAACATTATGATTTAGCATATCAGTCAAAAACCAAACCTGGCACCCCTGTTTAATACTCCGTACCCTCGAGACCCTTAAGTAATTTAGGCTCACTTGATCATAGTCTCTGGGACGACCATCTCGTCGACAAACTGACTGAGTTCGCCACGCACTGCCTGTCGGTTCTTGAGACGGATGTTCATGGAGACAGACTGGTGCTGCAGTGTCTGGATCTCAGTGCTGATTGAGCTGAGATCCTTCTGAAACCCATTCAGCATCTGCTCCATCCGCTTTAATTATAAGAGTACCTTGTTAATACAAAATTACCCGTGACACTTGGTTTAAGTGATATATGTATATGACATCTACCCTTTGCCTTTATGACATAGTTGTCACTAATTAACGATGAAAATGTCCATATATTGTAATATGGTTTACATGTATACTCTACACTCCAATTGTTTTTTGTTTTTTTAAACAAATATTTTAATACACATGAATTTGTTTTCTCTATTGGAATATATTGTAAGAGCTAATGGGATTTTCCCCCTTTTTTTTGGGGGGGGGAGCTTATTAAATGCTAGTTAATCTCGATAGCAGCCCTCTAGTGCAATGATATTTATATATCAGCAAGCTACAATAATATATCTCTAAATCAATATTGTATGTAATTCCTTCCAATTATAAAAGTTGTTTAGTTCAGTTGACTATAACCTTACACAAAGTACTTTACCTCTAGGATGGTATCACATGCTGCAATCTGTTTGTGGAGGCTGGCAATGTTTTGACTTTCTTTTATGTCTGGATAGTGATTAAAGAAACATACTCAAAGTCATTTCAAGTTAATTTTCGTTTTCTCTAAGAAATATGGACCAGTTGCGTTCATCATTAGTATGCGTTATTTTCGCATGATAAATTGTGGGACACACTTCCGTCTTTCGCGGACATTGCTGCATGTTCGCTTAATGTGTATCAAAACACCGACACACTATAACCCTCTACAAAATCAAAATGAATGTGGGTTTCACAGACATTTTGTCAATGGTATGAGGATTAGTGACGTGGCATTTAGTTCTAAGTGCGACTTTACAACTGACCAGGTAAGGCTGTTGGCCAAACGAATTTCACACTGGAAACGCACTTCCATTTCAAGATCGATTTTCCATTGGTTCCTGAGTGTGGTTGTCTTTGGTCACATGTACACGGACATTGTTTAGACCTGTGGTTGGTTTGAGTACAGGAAATCACCTTATCTGACCTGCTTTGATCCCTGAAATTTGTCATGGTGGTCAACATGTTGTTGTTTCATGCCTAATTTTTTTATTTCAGTGTGCAGTTTCGCTATCTTCTGACTCATCAGGTATAGTAGAGGACTTTCTAGTGCTCCTTTATACATGTGGTTTGTGGTCAAACTCCCTTCATCCATATATTTATGTATACTGGGAGGGTGTGTCACTTCCCTTATGTGTTGATTGTTATCTATCTTGGAGTTTTAGTCTGTTGTTTTACATGGTCTTTCAGTTGTGAGCCTAGATTGAAAAAAAAAATTATTCTAATTTTTAGGAGAGAGAAATTCACTCTTGGTATTTTCCCCATTTGAAATCCTCTATCTAAAATTTCTTTGATGTGACTCTTTGTACTTCTTATCCATATTTGTTATCCATTATATCTAGGCCATATTGTGCTACAGTTTGTAGATCCAGTTGTGTCCTACTGTGCTCCTTACAGTTTTTGCCGTTTCACTCTCTGAATGATCATATATGAAGTCTAGAATGTAGACTGTCATATCTGCGGTCCCTTTATGGGAGCTGTTTGTTTGTTTGTTTGTTTGGGTAGTTTAACGTCCAATTTATTCAGTTAGCCTTTTATGGGAGCTGTTGTTGAATTGGTATGCTACGTCCAAATATGTCTTTGTTTTAACTGCATATATGTGTTCTCGAACCCTGTCCTCAAACCCTGTCCAAATTGTCTATTTTGCCAAATATGTATACACTTATATATTGTCTGACTAATTTTCACTGTTTCATTGAGTTTGTTTGTTTGTTTGGGTAGTTTAACGCCCACTTTGTTCAATTAGACTTAGGCCTACTTATTGAGTACAGACTGAGCATAAATTCGTGTCAGATTAAGTTGCTACAGGTGAAAAAGGATACAATCCTGGATGGAAGCATTCTCAACATCAAGGAGTTCATTCTCAACCTGACGACTGTATTGTCGAAGATCCACGCCCTACAAGAGAAACAAAATATGAAGATCGTTTCAATAAAAATTTCCTAACAATTGTAGAAATGAATACCAGCATCAAGTTGAATTTCAGACATGTGTAATTGATATTGATCAAAAATTCATTATAAATAAAAGAAAAATAGTAGGCTCCGAGAAATTAATTGGACCCTAGTGGTAACGGTTTTGCTATCATATAATAGAACCGATACAGGATAGCCATAATAATTGACTGTTTGACTGAATCAACATTGTGAAGTTAACTTACATGGAAGTAGCTTACGTGGAACACTATAATAGCGCTCGATAGACAACCAACAAAATGAACACAAAACAATGTTGTTAATAACCCTTTATTCATTCTACCGAAATAGGTCTAACATAAATAGGTAGAGTCAATTATAAGGCTCTCATCCTTCTTTGTAGACAATTATATATATGGTGAGATAATGAGAAATAAAAAAAAGGGTGCGTGGTTACGATCAGGGAAATAATATATCGATTTAGAATGAAAGTACAGCTTACCGTCTTGAGCGCTTCCTTGACGATATCATCTTCAAGGTTGGCTTGTATATAAACTGGAAAACAATAACTGAAAAGTATTAATTAACGATACCGGTAACGAATCTTTCACACCATGTTTGTGTATTTACCTTAGATTTTTAACATTCCACATTTCTACATCTATTACTCAAAACAAGAGGAGGCATATGTAGAAGTGTTATTGAATTCTTTAAGATAATTTCATGCGATTAATTGAATTCAGGATACTCTAGATGCTCTATATCTATATATGTTGTTACAGGTCGTCACAATCGAACGGTACCGATGACATAGCCAATAACAGAACTCATTCAAGCGGTAGCTGCCAACGAATTCACCCTTAACCTCATCTAAAGCATATATGTTATTATACGGTAAGCATACATACCATCGACCTCGTCTAACAGGAAATCTTCTGATGTTAGATCCAACTCCCCAAGATTGATATCAAGGCCCTGAAGACATTGAAAACGCAAAATTATTATAAAAGTGGTTATATTAATGGTTTGTGTAGAAAGATCTGTTGTCGCGTCTCACATATCAAAATTGTTATAAAGCTTTAGTCGATGGGAATTGATGTTATTTACGGATATCAGACGATTCGCACTGGGAGCCGATTCGCACCCGCCGTTTCGCACTGTAAACAAGCCGATTCGCACTAGAAATCAAAACAATAACAAACCACGATGTTTCACACTTCACATGATCGGACAACGGAAAATTATCATATGTTTGTGAATCACAATACAAACTGTCCAACTGTTTCCGACATGTATTCAGTTAATTCCAAGTCCTTTTCTGTAGTTTTTACATCCAGTATTCACAGAAATATGACCTGAAATGTCCAGAGACTTGGTTTACGTTTCCGACTATCACTTGGCAAATTGTGGCATCCATTGGGACATAGCATCAACAAAATTGAAATAGGCATACATATAAAATCATTACCGGGTACATACCTTTCAAGTTTCATGGGTAAAACTGCAGATCCGTGGTCTCTAGCATGTAAGCATAGGAAATGTCACTTTGCGGTCTCGTATCGGGCCGGGAAAGGCTTATAAGCTAGAGGCCACGGATCTGCAGTTTTACCGTTTCATGATATTTGCGGAAATCATGTCATTTGTATTGTTTTTCATGCAGGACGTGGGTGGGTGTTAGTTACAGGTGTCAGTGTTTATATGGTACTCAGAGTGGCTTCCACATATTTCGCTCAGGGAAATTACCTGTACATCCGCGAATAATCCACGGATTTTGACACAAATGCTATCAAATGAAAGCCAGGTCTTCTGGTGAAGGACTGGCAAACTTTTGTGCGAAACGGCGGGTGCGAATCAGCCGAGTAGCAGTGCGAATGGGTTTTCAGTGCGAATCATCGTACATTCTTATTTACCGAACTCGGCCTGGGGCCTCGTTCTGTAAAACCAACAATTCCCCATCTCGTGTTGTAGCATGTACAGCATGGTCAGGTCGTTCTTTGTAATTACAGTACATTATCTTCTTTTGTAGATAAGTAAACATGTTGGTTAACTTAGTATATAAACTTCCCTTTTCTTAAATAAAAGGGGGCGTGTCACTCAAGATACCGATCTCTTACTTAGTTAACTGTTAAAAGTCTCTGCGACACTGTCAGATCCGTTTTGATAGTATGAAATTACAGACAGGTATCATTTGATAAGTCTTCCTAACACATTCTCTAAAACATAATCTAGGATTTCCAAAGATCAACAAACCCATAACCTCTTGGATCACTCTTCAAATTTACAAGTTTAGTCAGAGGCTGACACCTTCGCTGCGTGGTGAAGTTACGGTCGGTAACTGCTGACGAGGACAGGGGACCGCTGGTGCCCCTCCCATCTGGGGATCCCACAATGTTCCTAGCTATATTTAGCAATAAACATTGAATTTGAAAGACCAATATAAGCACACTGAGCCTCTAAAACTGCAAGAGTACACTATATCAATTGTATTTATATGAGAAATGTTCGAAATAACAACAAAACTCACATCGTCTGTGGCCTCGTCGGTCGCCATCATTTCTCCTGTCATATCCTTGTAAGCGCAATAAGACTGCAATATTCACTATAGTCACTAAAGTGTCGATATTGATAAACGGCTTATACCAGCCATAAAATATCTGTAAATAGTTATTCTACTTATCACATACGTGTCATTATAGCTTATTGATATAAAGCCTTCATTGCATTTGAAACTGTCAAAAGTTATACAGTTTTCGTGCGCGCTATAGGTTAAGAACCAAAACTTTGCACCGCGCAAGCGCACCACTCACCCACTTCCTTTTCCCACACGGCCGCCATCATGGTAGGTGAAATTGAAAGAGATTCTGAAAAACATCCAAGCCAATCTATATATTATCCGCGATTTCACATAAATTTGAATCCAATTTTACAAATCTATAACTATTTGTGTATACGTCATTGTATGTAGTTTTGACATTTTTGCCTCTACCGTGGAGATATTGACTCTAGTTTTGCAAGCCGGTTATGACATTTCCAGCATGTCGACCATCCTGTGCATGTTTCTCTCCGGTTACTGTCTGTAGCAACAAAGATGAAATTTGTAGCATCGTATCACATCACTTATTCAGCATATTGTGTCTTTTCTATTAATACAATGTAGGTATACTGACGTTGGAAATCCAATAATGCATGTATGTCAAAAAGTTGCTTTCCTATCCGAAGGGAGCCGTCCGAGCTGTCACTACCCCCAGTGTTTATATATTGTCATCCAAGATGAACCCAGTTCGTTGAAAGTAATTGTAACCAAATATTCATATTGAAAGGTACTAATATAAGAGATAATAACTACAGTGGATTCTAATTTGTGTTTCCAGTCTTTGGTACTCCCTGAGAAGTTCCAGCACATTCTTCGTGTTATGAACACGAACATCGATGGAAGACGCAAAATCGCGTTCGCCATGACCGCTATCAAGGTAAATATAATTGTAAACGCTTTTCAATCATCGTAAACTATTCCATCACATCAATTATGTTGTACAAGTACAGTAGAACTATATGATTGTTAGGTTTCTTTTTTATCAGAACCGACGTTGTTGGACATGTTACCAGAATGGTCAAAACTTGTTTATCATCGCTTGTGCAATATGATAAACCTAATACGATCGACACCCTACGAATCTCTACTTGCCATCACGATCAGGTTGATTACCTGTCAATCGTATTGTACCAGTTTCTAATTAGAAGTATTTCTTTTAGGGTATCGGTCGCCGTTATTCACACGTTGTGTGCAAGAAGGCCGATGTTGACCTTAGCAAGCGTGCTGGAGAACTCTCCGACGATGAGGTAAATAAGTCATTCCTTTTTCCCATATTCTGAAACGTTGAATTGAAATAGCCTTTGTTGTTACAGGGATACCGTTATAGGTATGCAAGTTTTCCGACAAATAACGGAATTCTGGCATTCATCAAATATATTATCAATACTCGCAGTGTCAAAACATAATCCGACTCCTAGCCATTCTGTTAAAAGATTCGGCAAAAAGTGATTCTCTACTTTCTTCCCTGGTTGTTTGCATAAATATGTGTGTGTTTATATATGTATATATATAGAAGAATGTACGATGATTCGCACTGAAAACCGATTCGCACTGCTACTCGGATGATTTGCACCAGCCGATTCGCACTAAAAATCTAACTAAGTCTTACAAACCCTTGATCATGATAGTACAATACTTTGTCAGGCCTTCATCAGCAGACTATTTGTACTCAGTTACTTGGAATTACCTAAATTATTGTCAGCTCTTGCACATTTGCGATTAGAATGGAAGCGATGCTTTGCGCAAAATGTAAACAAAAAACTTTGGTTTGACACTGTGCTTCTAACCTCATAATTTGGAAAATACTTGACGTAGAGCCTCCAGATAAAAAACACGAGATAGCGAAAGGCGTGTATATTTAGATTTTTCAAAGGGAACATGCCAGAATTTGCCGATATCTCAATTATTAAAAGTCGATGCTGTGTCCGATGGATGCTAGTATTGCTACCCTTTGACACTGACAGTTGGAAACGGCCGACAGCCGCCATGATGAACGTAAACCCAGTCTCTGTCATTTTTCAAATCCTTCATTAAATCCCTGAATGGGAAGCCCCTCAATCAAATATCTGCCATCTTTAATCAATGAATTTTTAATTGAGCTGGTTACCAGCGATCATTTCAGTCTCAAAGTTTGTCTATGACATCAAGTCCGACTCTAGTGAGGAACGAACAGAGTCGAACTATGTCTGACTATGAATACTGGACGTAGAAACTCCAGCAAAGGACTGGGAATTGACTAAATACATGTTGGAAACAGTCGGACAATTTGAATTGTGATTCACGAAAGGGAACACATGATAATGTGCCGTTTTCCGTTAGTGCGACGCATCGTGGTACGTTATTGTTTTACAGTGCGAAAAGTCGGGTGCGAATGGGCTGCCAGTGCGAATCGTCTGATACCCATATAGAATTTCAAACCATTTTTGATACCGAAGTAGTGAGTGGGCAGATCACATCTAATATCCGTCTTGTAGGGATAGGAATAGGCTACTGAAATGTGGAACAACATAAAGAAGGCACTACTAAAGCTGTATTGAACTTCAATAAATCCATTTAAAGATGAAGAGATAAGGTGAAATACTTGTTTGTGATACGTTTTAATCTTTCATAACAGGTCGAGAAAATCATCACCATCGTATCCAACCCCCGCCAGTACAAGATCCCAGACTGGTTCCTCAACAGACAAAAGGATACTAACGACGGAAAATATAGCCAGGTCATGTCCAACTACTTGGAAACCAAACTCCGTGAAGATTTGGAGAGGCTAAAGAAGATCCGTGCCCATCGTGGTCTGCGTCACTACTGGGGGTAAGTGTGTTTAGCAAAATTGACAAATGTGACGCTTTTTAATACAATTGGTACCAGAGGAGAAGAGATTTATTGGTCTGTAGTAACTCGAGGATGTGCAGCTGGCATAGTGGTTAAGAGCACTGAAGTTATCCCACGATTGTGGGACATTTGTTTCATCCAGCCAGTAGTAGATATCTGCTATTCAATGGCCAATCCTTCTCACATGTCCATGTGGTGTGCAGTAAAAGAACTCTAGCAAGGACCTTGAGAAAGTCTGGAAAGACCTTAAGTATACTGTGAAACCTTGGGGAATTGGACGCCTTGAGCCCTTTACCGTCTGAGCCTCCTGCGCGAAAACGTGGACGCCTTGAGCCTACCCTATTTTAGTACCGATTGGCGGGTTAGGGTTAGAAAAGGGTTGGTTAATGGTTAGGGTTGAGTAAATATTACTATAAACCAGTATAGAGGCTCAAGGCCACCAAAACAGGGTAGGCTCAAATCGCCCCGGGCTCAAGGCGTCCATGAACCAACCCTTGCACATTTGGACTAAAATTGATTTTCATTGAGAGAATATTCCCTTGTCCTTATTCTTAGTCCCAAATCAAATGTCCCGAAGCTAGAGTCATCTGTTAGCCCATCTCATGGCATTCATGATGCTAAAGTTACTCGGAGATAAATCTAGTCGCTCTATGCCCTGTGCATCCCGTCATTGATGCATGGACATTCTGCTACTTACATTGTCCTAGAATTTAACTTACTATTAAATTTGAGAACACAAAATGAAATCGAGCGGCAGTATGCAGAAGGAGTATATTACGTTGGTATCCTCAAAGCTGTGTACCATTTTAGAATGGTCTGTATAAATAGGTTACGACTGTATATCAATCAATATTGATAAGCATGGGACACAGAGACTGAGTTGCCCAAATCAATAAGGAGATTATCGATTCACTCACTCATAGCACAATGGTCGCAGGCTGTACCTCTGCTGGGACAGTTTATGTCTTATTTTACTTTCCAGATGTACTGACAAATTCAGTGACCATCAGAATCGTAACCTTTGAATAGAAGTAACGTCAACTAGGTTTTCGATATTACAATTTGTTTCATTAGAATCAAGCTGCACCGAATGCATTGAACCTGCTATATTATTTGTGTTGTGAAACAGTGCACTGGGCACCAGTCTATTCCCTGATATGAATCAAAGAGGTGTACATTGAAATCCATTTTCCAATATCTTAATTGGATCAGAAGTTACTGAACTTTGAAATATAAAATGTATTTCTATGAATATAAAAAAACACTCATAAGAAAACACAGGTTCATTTTTTTGGTTGGGCAACTGTTGGAGGTGTCTGCTTACACAGGGTTTTAGGCATTTTAGTACTAAAATAACTGTCCGCTTATGCCGGCTGTTTGCTAACCTGAGGTCCCTGCTTACGCTGGGCTAATTTTGAGAGACAGGACAATTTCGTTCCAAGCAAAAGTGTCTGCTACCAGGGGTACAAAGTGAGAGCAACTTAATGTGAAGAGTGGAGTATGTTTTAAAGAGATCAAGGAGAATACCGAGACTAGAGTCATCTGTTAGTCCATTTAATGGCAATCATGATGCTAAAGTTACTCGGAGATAAATCTAGTCGCTCTATGCCCCATGCATCCCGTCATTGATGCATGGACACTGCTACTTACATTGTCTTAGGATTGAACTCCATATTAAATTTAAGACCAAGTGTATCTTAGGTGGATATCCTTTTAGCTGTTTATCAACAAATGGCAGAAGTCAAGCCTCGTAGAAGGATCATGTCGGTGTTGATCCTATGCACCTCATTATTGCAGGGGTGCCAATTTGTAGAATTTTGCCTACATGTAGGATTTTCATTCTGGTCTAACACATATATCAGGGATGCCAGTTTTCAATGTTTCCATTGAATTCAATGTTTTCATTTTCAGAACAACAAAATGGTTCCTGTAATATTGATAGACCAACTGCTAAATAGCCCATTTCAGCCACAGCCCAGAATCCCCTGCTGAACCTCCCCACTGACCCATGTAAAAACTTGAGCTTTCCCTTGATTCCTACCGTAATGCATATGTAATGCATAAATTCTGTATTGCAAAAAAAAATTTCAATGTTTTTTTCTTACCCCCACTGACAACCCTGATATATAGAAACTTAAAGAAACGGTATATATGTTCAATACAATGTGGGGTATCTTTTAAAGAGATCCAGGAGAATACCGAGACTAGAGTCATCTGTTAGTCCATTTAATGGCAATCATGATGCTAAAGTTACTCGGAGATAAATCTAGTCGCTCTATGCCCCATGCATCCCGTCATTGATGCATGGATACTCTGCTGCTTACATTGTCTTAGGATTGAACTTCCTATTAAAACTAAGAGTTCAAATTGAGACCAAGTGTATCTTAGGTGGATATCCTTTTAGCTGTGTATCAACAAATGGCAGAAGTCAAGCCTCATAGAAGGATCATATCGCTGTTGACCCTATGCGCCTCATTATTGCAGGGATGCCAATTTGTAGGATTTTGCCTACATGTAGGATTTTCATTCTGGTCTAACACATAAATAGAAACTTAGAGAGATTGTATATGTTTTAAAGAAAAATGTAGATTCCAGCGTATATAAATCTTATATAAACATGTTTTGTAATCTTTCAAAATGTTTAATCCAGCTGTCCCCCAGTGCACACAATTAGAAGGCCTATAAATCCCAACCTCTAGCTGTAGGGTGGTAGGATTCCTGTGGTAAATGCAAACCAGAATGCTGACATCTGATTGGCTTAAAATATCATGCGAGAACGGTAATGGAAGCCGTACCAAGTGTAAACAGAACTCAGAGGAAATATTTTGCCGAATATAGCACTAATGATGTGTGGTATACTAAGTAAATGGTTTTCTTTGAAGAGTTTCCCATTTAGTGATATCCAGATATCATATACTGGCAGTCTATACCCAAAGACCTGCTGGGATAGTGATGGGGATTCCCCTGCAGCATGTTCGTTTTAGGTGTTGCATAGACCAGCCTCAGTCCCGTAGAATTTTTTCCTCACCCCAACTGGCATCCCTGTTATTGGTGTATGGATAGTACTCAACTAAGATAATGATACGTCGTTGTTACAAAGTCCTGTAGTGGTGGCGGGTGTTTATCCATATTGTTCATCTATTTTTTTTTTTTTATAAAAGGTTCTCAGTAACGTCTTTTTCGGTAGATCAGTTCGAAATAGCTGGTGTATTTCCTTTATGAAACTACTACTTTAAAAAAGGTAGTTCCACTTGTTTGGTGGTCACTGAATCTTGTTTTTCAAATTTAATTTCCTAAACTTAAGGTGCACCAGGATACAACTTATGTCATTTGGCTAGTCCCGATATACCCTCAGGGTCCCCTGGGACGTTAAACACAAACAATGTCATTTGGTTGATACACCAGATGAAGATGATTTAGATTCTTCGCTCGAATTAGACGTGTACCCGCTTTTACCCTAGATAGAATAATGGCAGCTACCGCTTAGTGGATAACAGTTTGCTCTGTCATACCATTTTTTTAGTATTGTATCGGGGGGGGGGGGGGGGGTACTTAAAATGTGTCCATGGATTCCACTTTTATGTTATGTATAAGCAGTCTGCGGCTGGCAGCGCAAACCCAAAAGCAGGTAGCAGCTGATGACCCAGCGTTACCGTGCGTGTCCCAGGGCCTTGCAGCATCCGTCAATCTCTCAGCAAATGAGCTGGCTCCATGGGTTTTAATTTTATTTTTTTATTGCATTTGGTAAAACATTGTCGTTCCTCCAATCAAATAATTTTGCTAAACTGCCAAAGGCCATCAGAATCAGATGTATTGAATCAAGACCTCGTGTTGTCACTGAACGTGTTACTGCCCAAAACAAAGCCTACTCGGAGTGACTGGATTATATGAACTGCATCGAGAATCTTGTAAATAGACAATGCTCCACTAGTACGGATGCGCCGCGATCGTCATCACGGCGATGGCGCGTGATGATTACGGCGCATCCGAGCGAAAAGAGTTTTGTCTTCAGTCCCTGTATCCTTGAATGTGGGAATTGGTGTGTGGCAGTTTCTGGGGTTTTTTTTGTTTGTTAAACCTCACTGTCGTCCCTGTAGTTGGCATGATTTTTGACACTGGTTGGGTGAGTGGATGATAAACAGTAAACTGACCCCCCTGTAAGTGCATTAGTACTTAGTACTTACATGACCTTCAGGGTTTTCACTAACACCCTGCCAACACATACAGTTTGGGTGAGAACCCGTGAAATCCTTGCAGCCATTTAGTAGTCACCATACAAACCACTTTAAATACTTAGGAACCGACTTCATACAAAATCTCCTTTGCAGATCGTTGTTATGACATGAGTGGGGCATGAGAGATGGGGTTCTGGTTGGAAAGCACATGCACTTTAGTACAAGTCCTACCCAAAAGGGGAGATGGTTTTCTTCGTTTTTGACTTCCCAGTAAGCTTGTTCGTTGTAGTGGGGAGGAGGGGGGTAGCCACAAATTACTTCAGAGATTTTCCGAAAGGGCTGCTGACACCCCTGCAATATTAGTTCATATAGGTATGCCCTAATTTTTCGTATGCGCGCTTGGCCGAACCGGAAGCGTACATCTCTGTATGCCCCGAGTATGGCAGACACTGTATTAGGTAGATACTAGAAGTCAGCGTCATATAAAGTAAGAAAACTCCACCAGTGTTCATATTCTAATTTGCAAGACTGTTGGTAGCTTATAGGATCCTTTTTAGAACCTTTGACAATGTAAAGCCCCTTCAGCTGGAGAAACATCTAATATAATAGATGAAAATTTAATTTCAATTGGTTATCGAGCTTTTCATTTAGAGAGTTTGAGGGGGGAGCACCATACGCAAAGATAGCTGACAAAATGCCAGCGGGTACTAAGAAACAGAAAATGGAACCCGACATGCGTCCTGTTGGCAATGATGGTAAAAGGAAAGCGTGTCTAACCTGTATGCATAAAACCCATGATGTCCTAATGATGGTGCAATTCCTCTATTCTATAGAAGACCTGTGTATATTGTACGCCTACTTTCGTCTCGCGAAATAATATTCTCTTCCTGGACATAAGACTACACTCTTAACTGACTTGTATACTTTTTGTTTTCCAGCCTGCGTGTGCGCGGTCAACACACAAAGACCACTGGACGTCGTGGAAGGACCGTCGGTGTATCCAAGAAGAAGTAAATGGTGTACAAATTGCAATAAAAAAACGAAGAGGAATTTGACTTGTGTCTTTTCTGATTGTAACCCAACATTATTCGAATATTAAGTCACTGAAAGGGGAATAACCTTTGTCTAGAGATAGTCCATTAATACGTCCAACTGTCTGGCAGATATTTAACTACATGGAATAAGCTTGATTACTATTTATTTTTATTTTGGGTATAGGTTGTGCTAATCCAAACCACTAGCAGCCTGCACTGTTCTTAACATAAATTTAAACGATCTGAAGGTCGTCGGGTGCGAATACTAGAAATGCTAAGGATGTTTTTCTAGGTTATCAGCACGAGTTCGTCAGGATCATATTTTCAAATCAAATGACGGATATATTGGCATGCGTGGAAGTGGTGCCAACGGGGATGAAGATATTGAAAAAAAAAAAAAAAAGACTTGGGAACGTTCGTCCGCTGTGGTGCTAAAACCAGGGTTCGTACACAGCCTGGAGTTCTCACAGAGAGCCTGGAAGATATCCATCCCAAACCACTGAAATTACACAGGTACTAAGGAAGAACAGGATAATTCAGTGATGAACCTGGCATGGTTTTTAGAACGATAGGACCGGATATGATGTGCCCCCTATGCTTTACTGACAAGCAACAAAGAAAAGCAGGCATAAGTACATTCATTGTACAACATCCATGACCAGTGTTTTCAGCCATACTGGGAAGAAAGTTTCTTCAGGAAACAAAGATTTTTGAAAAGCTATAGAAAAGAACAAAAGAGAAATTTCTTGGCAATAAGTCCTGTATGGGAGGTGGCTAATAAACTGTCAGTCGGCTTGACCTGTAGCCAATTACAGGGAGCAGCTTCATACTTGTCAGCTTACTGTCCCAACTGGTTTGCCGTTGTCAGTATAATGTGACTGGCGGAGTGTTGTCAATGGTCTGTGGCACAGCCCTTCAGTGAGGCAACGCTATAAAATGGGCAAAGGGTCCAGCTGCTACAAACAGACCAAAGTTTGAGTTAATATACCTCTCAAGAACCAGACAAGTCAACCAATGAGTCAGTCTCAAAAGGCCGTAACTAGCCTACTGAGATGTAAAACTACACAAACAAACAATCCCAAGCAAGATGGTATTGATTCTCATTAGTTACCTGGGAAAAAATATCAAGGCCTGGAATTTTATTTGGTTGTACGAAACCTGTGAAACAGGTCTCATTTGTTTCCCATTTAGTGTATCCTGCTAAGCGAAGTGATATCTGTTATTTGTTAAAGAAAATTGCAGTCCTACAAGCAAGATAGAACGCCGAAGATCTACTTTGAGAAAAAAATATATATAAGAGGTATTGCTCATCGTTCCCAATATTCTTCTTTTTATGTGCCATCCCTACATATGTTTTGGTCTGTTACGGTGTCCAACACTGCTCCCTACTCCCCCCCCCCCCCCCTTCACAATTACAGCTAGCTGTCGTTTATTTCACACAATATAGTAAACATGTAGCACTATACATTAGAAGTTTGAATGTCCCCGTCCTAGTCTTTAAAAAAAGAATTGAAGAAAGATAAGGTTGTGTACCTTAGCGAAATAGTGGTTCCTCACGATCAGTAGCATCATAGCAGCATTAAAGGCAAATCATACAATTCACAGTGGCACCACCTGGTGACTTTTAGATGGCAAATTGTCAGTCAAGTCTGGATCTGTGTGATTAGTTCGAATTCTAAATGAGGAAATTTAATGTTTAGTACAAGTTATCCAATTTCGACTAATGTTTGCTTATTTACCGTACATAAATGTACTGAATAATACGGTTTTCTTCAAATCCTTAAAAAACAAGGACGATGACCTGAATTTTAAAACTTAAATGTGTAGTACTATACAAAAAATATGTATAAAAATGTATGGTTTTCTTAAATTCTTTCAAAAAACTAGGATGTACTATATTCTGTGAAAATTGACAATGGTTTTACTAAGTGTAAAAATACTTTTTGGGATATATATATATATATATATATATATATTGTAACGGAGAGTGGGGAGAGGGGTATGGTAACTCCTTGTTCTCCGTGAGACCCTGAGATGTCGAGGTGCCCTCCGGTTGGAGAGGGGCCCTCCGGTCCTCCGGTGGGAACTACGAGAGGGGTCCTCCGGTGGGAACTACAAGAGGGGCCCTCCGGTCGGAACTACAAGAGGGGTCCTCCGATCCTCCGGCCTGAGGGAGTGGCCGCTATGGGACAGCCGTTCCATCGTGACGTGGACTGCGGGATGACGTCAGGGGCCCTGCCGTCACGATTAGAGGTATAAATAGAGGAGCAGCAGCTGAGAGGAGACAGACTGGACACGACCGTCCACTGAAGCAGACCTTAGACTAGAGGCTTACCTGAGGGTAGGCCTGTTGTGTTAGAGTTCTTGTATACGTAGGCTCCTGAATAAAGCACCTGAGCACTGAACCATACTTACCTGTATTCGTCGATCATTTACCGTTACATTGGTGGCAGCGGTGGGATGGATACTCGTCCCCTCGACATGGCAACTGACGGCGGATTGTACGGGAGTATGGAGCCCTCCCGGGAGGAGATGGCCGCCCTGGGAGGAGGGGTGAGGGGCCCGATAGTCAGGATGGAGGAAGAAGAAGTGTGGACCCGGGGACTAGGGCCCTCTCACCAACACCAGGCGGAGGAAACGGGAGCAGGACAACGGGAGGAGAGCCGCCCACTCGAGGAAATCGCAGGCGTGGAGGGAAGAGGCGAGGGGGAGCACGCTAAGACGGGTGCACTCGAGGCGGGAGGTAAAGAAGAGGACCGGAGTCGGATGACACTGCAACCCTGACCGTGGGAGCCGACGGTCTATGGCCCCCCACCGGGATGGCCCTGGGACGGAGGCCAAGGCGGCTGGGGATTGGATGGAACAACTCGGGGGTGGGACCCCCGACTGGAGCGGCCCCCTCGGGAGGGAAGGAAAACAACGGTGGGCACCCCGCCGTATAAAACGGAGGAGAAGGAGATGACCGACTCTAGCGACCTGGCAGCCTCTGGCGCAAGAGCTAAAGAGTGGCCCTGGGAGGCTACATCCCGGTTAGCAGTAGGCAAGCCCCCCAAGAGGGAGGTCGGAGCCCCTCCGGTCGCGACAGGAGATGTAGACGTGGGTAAACCAGCCACAAAGGCGATGGCCGCCCGTCCGATAGTAATGCCCGGGAAGTATGACGGGACGACGGATCTGGAAGAATACATGGCACATTTCTGTCTGTGTAAGGAGGCGAATGGGTGGTCTGAGGCCCAGGCCGGGACTTTTCTCGGAGTGAGCTTGTCCGGGCTAGCCCGGAGGGTGCTGGCGGGTATTCGACCGGGAAGTCCCGGAGGCTTCACGCTACTCTCTGAGGCACTGTTTCGCAGGTTCCAACCACGGAACCAATGCGAGACCTATAAAGCCCTGCTGAGGAATCGGTCACGGAAGACAGACGAAGGACTCCAGATCTACGGGGAAGAGACGTGGCGGCTTACTCGGCTAGCCTACCCGGAGGCTGACGGCAACACGGTAGACTCGCTATGCAAGGACAGATTTATAGAAGGGATCGGCGAAGCAGCTCTCCGGCACTAGATATTTCAATCCAAACCTAAAACCATGGAGGAGGCAGTCTCCACAGCCCTTGAGGCAGAAGCCTATTTGCAGACCGACCGGGATACTGGACCAAAGGTGAGGGCGGCCGGAACATCAATGGCGGAGGAGTTGCGTGGACCAGCCAGGAGTTGGCTTCGTTGAAGTTGCAAGTGACCAGGCCACCAGCTACCATGCGATCGCGAAAGTGCTATCAATGCGGCGTCGAGGGCCACATCAAGATGAATTGCCCGCAAATGGTGGCGGAGGCGTCCCCCGGCCTCCGGCCGACTGGAGGGGCTATGGAGCAGGATTCCCCCGCCCCGGGAAACTTGGGGGGACCCCTGGTCCGGGCAGACTAGGGGTTGGACAGAGAGGAGGGGGTGTGACAGGAAGGAGAGAAACCGGGGGCCCTGGAATGGTAGTGAACAGAGAGCTGGAAGGAATGACGGTGCAGCTTCTGATAGACACCGGGGCTACGGTGAGCCTTCTGTCCACACGATGGTGGGAGGAGGTGGGGGGAGACGGGCCCCTCGGGTCGTGCTCCCGCCCGGTGACCTGCGCCGACGGCCGCCCCCTTGAGGTGAAGGGCTCCCTGACAGCCTCCCTGAGTATGGGAGGGCGGGAGTTCCGGGTAGAATGGCTGGTGGCCGATATCGGGAGTGAGGCCATACTAGGGGCCAGCTTCCTTCGTGCCCATCGGGTGGCGGTGCACTTGGCGGAGAGCCGTCTGGAGTGGGAAGCGACCGGAGAGGAGAGATGCCGCGTGGTCAGCTCCCAAACTACAGTTATCCCGAGCCACACAGAGAGCGTCATAAGAGGGGGGGTACAGGTGGAAGGGGGAGACGGTAGGGTAGGGCTCCTAGAGGGACCACCGCGGGATGGATACGTGGTGGGACGGGCCCTGGTAGAGGTCCGAGAAGGGTCCTGCCCCGTACGACTAATGAACCCCGGGCCGGAGGCGCTGGTGATAAGGAGAGGCACCACCCTGGGATACCTCTCCTGGGACGACAACACTCAAGATACGGATCACTGCCGCCTGGTAGGAGAGGGCTTAGGAGTAGGCAGGACCCAAGATTATGGAGAACTTAAGCAGCTGGCAGAGCACCTGACGCCCCCGATGAAGGGTAGATTGCTGGACCTCTTGGACCTGGAGGCGGAGGCTTTCATGCTGGCCCCGGACCAGAGAGGCCGGACTACCTTGGTATGACATAAGATTGACACGGGGGGGGGCTGCCCCGGTGAAACAACCACCGCGACGGCTGGCCCCACATAGGAGAGAGACGGTGGCGGTGGAGGTCGACAAAATGCTAGCAGCCGGGGTTATTGAGGAATCTGTCAGCCCCTGGGCCTCTCCGGTGGTGCTAGTAAGGAAAAAAGATGGGGCAGTGAGATTCTGTGTTGACTATCGCAAGGTTAACGCACTAACAACGAAAGATGCGTACCCCCTCCCGCGGGTAGACGACTCACTAGATACACTGGCTGGAGCGACCTGGTTCAGTACGCTGGAATTGGTGAGCGGTTATTGGCAGGTCGAGGTGGAAGAGCAGGACAGACCAAAAACGGCGTTCTCTACCCATAGAGGCCTCTATCAATATCGGGTTATGCCCTTCGGCCTGTGCAACGCCCCTGGCACCTTTGAAAGGTTGATGGGGGTTGCAGTGGACATCATGCTTAGTATACCTCGACGACATTATTGTCTTCTCCAGAGATTTCGACAGCCATATGGTGCGGCTGGAGGAGGTCCTCCGGAGGATAAAGCAGGCGGGTCTGGGCATCAAGCCCTCGAAGTGCAGTCTCGCCCACCGCTCCGTCCACTTCCTGGGCCACATAGTCTCCGGCGACGGGGTACGGACGGACCCGGAGAAAGTGCAATCGGTAAGAGAATGGCTGGAGCCTCTGACAGTGAGTGAGGTACGAAGCTTCTTCGGGTTGGCCGGCTATTATCGGGCATTCATCCCTGACTTCGCTACGACGGCTAAGCCTTTGTCCACGTTGGCGGAGAAGGGCAGGAAGTTCTCTTGGACCACCGCCTGTCAGGAGGCTTTCGACCAGCTCAAACGGGCCCTCACCACAGCCCCAGTTCTGGGCTACCCTCGGGAGGAGGGGCAACTAGTGGTCAATACAGACGCCAGTGACTGGGGAGTGGGGGCAGTCCTGTCACAAGAACAAGGGGGCAGCTAGCGAGTCTTGTGTTATGCAAGCCGCACCTTGAACAAACCGGAGAGAGCTTACTGCGTCACGAGGAGGGAACTCCTAGCCATCGTCTTCGCACTCCAGAAGTTCAGACATTACTTGGTGGGGAGGGCGATTCTCCTCCGGACGGATCACGCAGCCCTGCGGTGGCTGATGGGGATGAAAGATCCAGAGGGACAGATGGCCAGATGGCTACAGATTATAGGATGTTATGATCTGACCATCCATCACAGGCCGAGGAGACTGCACGGTAATGCGGATGGGATGTCCAGGGTTCCATGTCGACAATGTGGGAAGGAGGAGCCGGACCGCTGCGCCGTCATCACAAGAGAACGCGAAAGGGACGAGCGAGAGATCGCTGCGACGCCACCGGAGGTACAACTGGCTCTAGGTGACAGGGCAGGATGGGAGGAAGCGCAACGGGAGGACCCGGGGATCGCGAGAGCGAGGGAGTGGGCAGGTTCGAACGGAGAGGCGGAACAGCCCCCAGGGGAGGGCGACACGGAGGAACTGCACTCATGGTGGGCGCAGAGAGCTAGACTGGTCATGAGGGAGGGACTGCTGGGAAGATGGTGGTTCATACCAGGGGGGGCGAGGACGTTCCAGCTAGCGGTGCCAGCGTCTCGCCGGGAGGGGGTGCTAGGGGGAGGGGGTGCTAGGACACCTAGGAAGGGACAGGACTCTCCGGAGGTGCCAGGAGAGGTTCTACTGGCCCGGATATCGGAGAGATGTGGTGCTACACTGTGCCAGCTGTACGGCCTGCCAGCGGAGAAAACCAGCCCCCCCCCCCCCTCACAGGACGAAAATGGGCCACGTGGGCGTCAATATGCCGTTGGAGCGGGTCGCCTTAGACCTGATGGGGCCCCTCCCCCGGACCTCCAGAGGGAACAAATATATCTTGGTCATCATCGATTACTTCACTAAGTGGGCAGAGGGGGTGGCCCTGCCCAATCAGGAGGCTGCGACGGTAGCCAGGGCATTTGTGGACGGGTTTGTGTGTCGGATGGGCCCCCCCGTGACTCTCCACATTGACCAAGGGAAGAACTTTCAGTCAGAGTTGTTCAGGGGTATAATAGCGTTGTTAGGGGTAACCCAGACACGAACCTGCGCGTTTTACCCCCAGAGTGACGGCCTAGTGGAGAGAGTCAATCGAACCCTGGAGGGCCTGTTGGCAACCATGGTGGGGACGGATCAAAAGGACTGGGACTTAATGTTACCATTGGCAATGAGCGCTTACCGCTCCTCCGTACATTCCTCGACGGGCGTGTCACCCAATTCGATGATGCTGGGGCGGGAAACCAGTGCTCCCCTATCCCTGTTGTACCCCCGAGGGGAGAACGGAGGGGAGGACAACGAGGAATACACGGCGACTCTGCAAAGGAAGATGGCGGAAGCGCATCAGATTGCAAGGCGTAATTTGGGAGTGGCCGTTTCCCGCCAACGACGTAACTATGACTTGCGGGCGAAGGAGCACGATATTCCCGTAGGGGCGCACGTCTATTACTTTCACCCGCTGAAGAAACCGGGAGTCTCTCCGAAACTGCAATCGTTTTGGACGGGGCCCTGGCGAGTGGAATGCAAGGTGGGGGGACCGATATACAAGATGAAACTGGGCGCAAAGCGAAGGGTGGTTCATTTTGACTCTCTCAAGGTGGCGCCACCCCCGCGGACGGATGAGATGATACGCCATCTGGTGAGGAGAGTGGGCGCTACCGCTGTGACAACAAACATGACGGGACAACGTCGGTACGTCGTCAGAGAACGGCCGCGGAGCAGGTTTGCTCGGCCCAATTTCCGTTATAGAAGGACGGACAACTACTCTGGCAACCAGGGAGGGGGAAGATGGCGGTTTTCTGGCCAACAACGGGCGAGGAGGCACGGGTTCAGGCAGGAACAGCCGGCAGAGCGTCGAAGGCGCTCTCGCTCGAGTGACAGGCTAAACGCGGCGTCTGCTAGGAGCCCAATCCAGAGATCCGCGGGGAGAGTGCGCTCGGTGGTAGTAACTCCGCCGGAGAGTGACGGGTTCTAGCGAGACCACGTGGAACCTTCCGACGTCCTAACCGACATCACAATGGCGTCTGAGTCTCGCAAGTACGTCTGTTCGCTTTGCGACGTGTCTTTCGCCCGGAATGACGGCCTGAAAAGGCATATGGAGAACCGCCACGAGGACTGGGGGTTGGGGTGGGTGTGCCCCGACTGCGGGTGGCGTGTACGCCAGTCACGGAAGAACGACTACCTTCACCATTTGAAGCGGCATAACCACCGGTGGGGTCGTCACACCGATGAGATACCGGCGGCCACCCGCCTCCAGTTTAGGGGCGCCTTCACAGAGGAGGACGCGGCTCTACGCGCGGCAGAGGGAGGCGAGGAGGAAGACGGGGAGAGGGCCGAGCCGGTCGCTTCTACCAGCCGAGACAACCCCCCAGACGAGCCGCGTAGAAAATCACCTGGCCACGGAAAGGGAGCATCACGAAGGTTGTCTCCACGCCGAGCAGTGAAGCCCGCGGCGGAGGGCACGCTCAAGGGGGCCGGCGGGGTTTCGCCCGCCCTCACTGACCCGGAGGTCTTCCTAGACGAACCGGAGGTACTCGACGCGGCCGAGACGCTGGTGGGGATGGCGGAGGAGCATGGGGATGACGCCTCCTCAGTCGCCGCCGTCGCCGAGGAAAGGACCCACAGCCCCTTGAGGAAGAGGCGAAAGAAGAAGACCAAGACGAGCGGGGGCAGCGGCAAGCCCCCTCGGGGGAAGGAAAAGAGCAGCAGGAGTGAGGCTCCCCCTTCGGAAAACGAAGAGTCCAGTTGCCACGATACATCCGCAAGACCTGGGGTAACCTCGTCAGCACCGGAGGAAGTGTCCACTGGCCTCCCAATCCCTAGCGGAGAGGCACAACAGGGTGCGGCCCCCGAGACTCCGGTGAAGCAGGTCGTCGCCTCCATGCAGCCCATGTCGCCGGTAGGGTATGCAGCGCTTACCCGCATAATCGACGAGCTGAATGCCGCAACAGCTCCTGGGGCGGGGCAGGCGCTCCCGGTCTGTCTCCGGGGAGGAGGGGACGAGGGCACGGGCCCGACCCAGTCTCCCCAACTGAATGCATTTATAAAGTGGATAGGGGGCGCAGCGGAGACACGGGATCCTCAGGCCGGAGAGAAGCCGACGCCGAAGGAAGACCGGGCTGAAGGGGGGGTGGTGTCCCCGCAAGGACATTCCCAGGCCCCCCGGAAGGGGGACAAGACGTTTGTGGGGGCGGACGACCCCGACACACGGGACTCACCTATCTCGCCGCGCGCCTCGCAGGACAGCAGGAGTGCGGCCAACCGGCCAGTGTCACCAGGGATGGGGGGGACAGTGGAGCCAAGGAGGAGGGAGAGACGCGTGCTGACTGCGCCCAGCGCGTCTCCGGCGAGAGCGGAGGAGTCAGTGGACGGGGACCTGAGCCCCCCTGGAGAGGGGGAGGGGACACCACCCGCGGAGTCCGTACCCCAGGTTGGAGAGGACCTTGCGCGGTCTGATCCTCGCAAAGAGGATCGTGGAAGTGGGAGACGCGCCCCCCCGGTCGCCACAGAAAATCCACCACCAAGGGACACGACTCCCGCTGCTGAGGGAGCAGCTGATCGTGGGCCCCCGGCCTCTGGCGGCCGGAGTGTTGACCTATGAGACGTTGAGGGCCATTGTAGGCAGCTGGGACCGGCGCAGCAACGTTAGGATGGTCGGGGCCCCGTCGGGGACTTCGGAGGGCGTGGCGTTACCGTGGGTGGAAGAGCCCACCACCCGACTGGGGGCCTGGGCCCACAACATGGACCGGGGCGAGCTGGACGGGGATGGATGGCACCCGGTACGAGGGGAGCAACTCGCTAGGTGCGTCGCCGAGGAGGACGGGGCCGTGACAGTGTCCTACGAGAGGCGCACGAAGTATCGCCGGGTGAGTGTTCGCCTTTCTTCAGGTCCAAAATGGTGTAGGAACTCGTCGCCCTGTACTGGGCTTGCGGGGTGGAGTAGTATAGCCTATCGAAGAACGGAGAGGGGTTACACAACAAGGGAATAGCCTCTCGAAGGTACACGAGGAAGCTCGAGGAGGTGTGGGGGAGACGGAGGAGGAGGGATAATCGCTATGACAGGACAGGGAGCCTGGGGAGAAGCGAAGAGGGTAGGAGGGAGAACCATGTATTGACGAAAGTGTGTTGCATTCCCAGCCTTATGTGATGTTCTTGTCGTTAATAGGATGCCACAGAGGACGAGTGACGGTGGCGGTTACGGTGGTGAGCGGGAGGTCACGCCACTCCTACAACCCTTCTCCGAACGTCATCAACGGAGGACCCGAGAAGAGGAGAAGATGCACCCCGGTAGGCCCCCCTAAGGGGCCACCGGAGGTAAATTCGCTCGGCAGGTCCCCCTAAGGGGCCCCCGGAGTAATCTCAGTTAGGAACCGTTAAGCGTTATTGTTAAAGTAGATATACAAACTTACTGGTGTTCACCCTGAGGGGTCTGTTATTAATTTTAATAAAGGTTTGAAGAGTTAATCCGCGTCCTTCTACATCCTATTGGCAATCGATGAGAGTAGATGTCCTCCGGCGCCGTGACAGCACGGTTCAGCCGTAAGCCTTAAGCAAAGAAGAGGAGGAGAATGCTTTGAAGTAAGGTGGGAGGAGTGTAACGGAGAGTGGGGAGAGGGGTACGGTAACTCCTTGTTCTCCGTGAGACCCTGAGATGTCGAGGTGCCCTCCGGTCCTCCGGTTGGAGAGGGGCCCTCCGGTCCTCCGGTGGGAACTACAAGAGGGGTCCTCCGGTCGGAGAGGGGTCCTCCGGTGGGAACTACAAGAGGGGTCCTCCGGTCGGAGAGGGGCCCTCCGGTCGGAACTACAAGAGGGGTCCTCCGGTCCTCCGATCCTCCGGCCTGAGGGAGTGGCCGCTATGGGACAGCCGTTCCATCGTGACGTGGACTGCGGGATGACGTCAGGGGCCCTGACGTCACGATTGGGGGTATAAATAGAGGAGCAGCAGCTGAGAGGAGACAGACTGGACACGACCGTCCACTGAAGCAGACCTTAGACTAGCGGCTTACCTGAGGGTAGGCCTGTTGCGTTAGAGTTCTTGTATACGTAGGCTCCTGAATAAAGCACCTGAGCACTGAACCATACTTACCTGTATTCGTCGATCATTTACCGTTACAATATATATATATATATATATATATATATATATATATATATATATATATTCTTATAAATCAATAATTATGATAATAATTTTATATAAATCGGAAACTAGCATTTTTTAAGTTAGATGTGTGATCCATCCACAACACTTCACACACTTGGAGATCATCATAGTAAATTTTCGGGAAATTGACATGGGCTTTAATTTTCAATCCAGATTGTCCGTTGCGCCTTTAATGATACCCGGGGAACCAATCTTGGGTTGGTGCAGAGATAGGTGAGCACCATTGCCGCAAATCATCTCCTGGGAGAGTGGGCCGGCACTTCGCATTCTGCCGAGTCCCCCTACCTGAGAACCAGCATACACCAATCAAGTGCCCCATGACTCTACTCAGTAGGATATGATTTAATAATACCACCGCTCATACAAGTTATTCATGTACATACATCAAAAGCTCTTTCATGAACTCGAGCAAAACGCATACAAATTATCTTAAAGTGTATACCAAAAGCCTTGTTTTTGTTGTTAAGTATTAGGCCTACCACAAGGTAGCACCACTATTCCTTGTGACCACACCGTGGAGGGGTACGAACACACCGTCTGGTGAGAATTGTGCCATCTGTCTAGCTATCGTGCTACCAATTATATGAAGTTAGCGCAATGGTGTTATCGTAGATTCTGGACATTTTCAAGTAACGGTACTTTGGTTTAAAGACACATTGAAGTATTATATGACGGCTTCTGCTTGGCATTGCTATGGTGCCGCCTTGCAAGTCAGAATGGGATGAAACGGTTTTGGTATATCTATGGGAGCCAATGAGATATATAGGGCCTATGTTAATATGTTGGGGGTACTTTTTTCAGGGGGGGGGGGGCGATTTATTTAGGGGCCCAACTTAGTGGGGTGGGGGTGGGGGTTCTGTGGGATGGGGGGATTTCTGTAGGGGCCAATACCTTTTTGGTATTTCTGTAGGGCATGGCCAACTGTTATATTCTCAGTATTTGTAGGGGGGAGACCTCTTTTTCCTGTTTCCATGGAGATCTACTCTCCTTTTCTAGGTGGGAGAATTCTGTGGAGGGAACCAGGGACCAACTTTGTTTTTGGTATCTACATGGGGGCTCAACTTTTTGGGGGAATTGGAGGGGGGGATGGTTCTGTGGGGGAGATATTTGTTGTTTTCCATAGGGAACCAACACATTTCTATGGTATCTATATGGGGGCCTAAATTCTTTTTTTTTTGCGGGGGGGGGGGGGGGATTTCAAGGATAGGGATTTCTTTTAATAATTCGGGGGGGGGGGTGCAGAAGGGAGATATATTCCATAGTGGGGCACTTTTTTTTAGGGGGGGGGGGGGGCTTTTTTCAAGGGAGCTGCACATTTTTTAAAATCATTAATTATTCCTCATGTGGTTTATTTTGGTGGGTGGGGGTAGCATTATTTTGTGTTTCTCTGTGGTGTCAACACTTTTTTGGGAATTTAGAAGGGGGCGTCCAAAAGGTGTATGACAAAACATGATAGGGGGGGGGGGGTGAAAATGGTAAACATAGCATGCCATCATCTATGAACAGTCTCAGGCTGCATTTCCAGGGTAAATCGTTTAGGTATTTCCATAGTGGCTAAGGGAATATCTGTGTAATGGGGCCCATCTATTTTTGCATTTCCACATGGGGTTACGGGCAACTTAGGAGCTCAAGTTGACTGTCCAAACTTGGCAGCCCTGAATTGCAATTGGCAGTTTTATTGATCTATTTCCTCTGATTTGCTCTCTGCGAGTCCTGGCGTCAAAGGCGCTATAGCTGTCTTTTAAAGCATATCCTGTAATTCATAATTGATGATTTTCAGTCCTTACTTATCCTTGTGATTCATTCTAATGCCAAATGAGGAAAATACTAATATTCTGACGGGCTAATTCAACCTAACCCAATATTAAGGTAAAGTACCGGGTAGCCTCATTTTCATTTGTTTGATGTACATATATAAATTACTGAAAAATATGTGTTCCTTCAATTCTTCCAAAACAAGGAGAGCTAGCGACCTAAACTGTATCTATAACTATTTTCTCCATATCATATTATCATAGTACCCGTATGGTGAACCCAAATTTTAAAAGTTAAATAGGCCTATGTGTTTTGCAACACTTTGAGATCACCATATTCAACTACCCACAAAATGACATGGGTTTTAATTTTCATATATATATATATATATATATATATATATATATATATATATATATATATATATATATATATATATATATATAGCCTTAATTACCATACCGGTACTGTATTTTTAAAATAACACAGAGAAAACACTCTACCTGTGTATTCAAGAGTAAGGACTTAAAGTTGTAGTCAAACCTAACTTGCAATTTCACAACAAATTCAGGAGGATCTGTACTCGTAGTTATTTTATGAATTTATTGTCTCACGATCTTTATTACAAACTGCAATGATAATGCACAGATATTCGTGACACTAGGGACACAAGTGACACTCCCCATTTCCCCCTCCCAGTGTCATAATGAATGTGACCCTGGTCACGTGATCATGATTACGATGACCTAGTTGTGGCAGCACGTGAAAGGCAACGCCAGTTGTTGTTCGCTCAGCAGACAGGTGGTTGTGGTGTTACTGTGACTTTGTGAGGATACGTTTGGAGAATTAACGCGCGGTCATGGCAAAAGACGAGGCAGAAGGATCTAAAAAGCACGGTAAGTACATTTTAAATGACAAAACACTGTTCATGATGCTGACGAAAGCAAGTAGGAGCAATCCTTATCCCAGAGCCTCAACTGAGGGCATTCGTTAAAACCCCACATGGTGTGACTGTGTTATTGTGAGTGAGCTACTTGGTGGGAAAGGCTGTTTGAACGTGGATCACCTCTTGGCAGTCTCTCAGAATCTTTAATGACATGCGTTCCTCTAAATATTTTAGTTTGTAGCTATAGCGACAGCATCTGTTAAATCACCTGCAATCATGCCCTAGCGGCTCTATGCAGTGAGGGCTGCATGATTAACAGTGCAACGCCAGTGTGCAGACATATTTTCCAATGTTATAAGTACTAAAGGCAATTGTAATACAGTTACGATTATAAATAAACATGGTCCAATTTAAATACGATGGGGGTGTCTTTAGTGTCAGGGTTCTAGATGGCACTTTAACGTTATATTTCGCTACATAGCGGTAAGGTAGTAGGCTACAGCAGTTCCAACCCCACCTATAGATCACTCTCCGTTCTAAGCAAATTGTCCGCTTACACGGGGTGATACATACATAATATTGACTGGTTTCAGATACAAGCGGCCTTATGCTCCGAGGAGTTGACGCGCAGTTATATCCGAGCGTATGCGAGGATATTGCACAGAGGCAACTCCGAGGAACATACGGCCGCTTTTATCTAAAACCAGTTTATATTATATTTATCATCCACCTTTATCTGACAAGTGGCGTAGGCCTACTGATACTAGTTAATTTAGGTGCGGACTATGTTTTCATAAGCATTATTTGTTTTAAGTATGTGCCGGCTTTTGCAACCCGGAGCATACAACATATCTTTATGCTCCGGGTATGTCCATACACACTCCCTATGTATTTCTATGGAGGCTTTATATTAGGTGGATAAGTAACTTATTACTAACTTGGTGAAATCAAACCCTTTCACGGGGTGTTCCTTAAGCGGGTGTCCTCTTGTACTTTTTTTTAATTAAATATGATTGTAATGTAACACATCTGAAAGAATGTGACTCATATGAATGGTAACCAACACAGGTCTATTAATAAGGAGATGATAAAGTTGGAATTAAAAAGTACCCCTGTAATATGTCATATATAATATATCAATAGTATGAATGAAGTTCTAGAGGTACAATAAAAAGCAGTATATATGCACAAACCTTTAAATTACCGCTGTGATATGCAATCAACTTCTGTTAAATGAAAATTATTAAGGGAGGCCTATCAGTTGCCCGTAGCCAGTAAGGATAGACTACATCTACGTGTATCATATACATACTTTTATTGATAAGCAACATGTAATAAAAGCTGATTTATAGGCTTTCTAAATAGACCTACTCCGTCCACATACCGGTACGAGTATTAAGTGTAGACTGATAGATCTATAGATAGGCTATACCTCCCTTGACCAGTAAGGACTCGAAGCTCTATTTTGTGTAGTACCATCAATCTCACCACTATGTTTGCGCTTTCGGTTGTATTATACCACGGACCTTTATGCACATCCAAGTCTATGGTTATATCTATTTAAGCTATACAAGGATTCTACGGTAGAGTGTTCTCCAGTAATTACAAGGAGAATTGCGTGAAAGCTATACGGTTGAGTTGCCAGGTAACACAGTTTACAGGTGTCTGTTGGCAACCTGAGCCCGGCAACAATTCCATAGAGCCGCGTCACAGGAATGCAGGGTCTGTGAGAGGCGTGGTCAAGTTCATGCACGTCTGTACATACTATTTATAGAATTCAGTTGTTTCCCTCAACTACAAGGTAGGCTCAAAATATCCTAATGTAACAACCACACCCATGAGCCACACCTCACAGCGCGTAAAACTTCAGTGCCCTGTTAGTGGTAACACTATACCTGGTACGACGCGATCTACGACACATTCAGATTGTTTTTAATTGAATGGGAGTCGGGTTGCTATTAAAGGAAAGCATATTTTTGTACAAGGAAGAACGCCCGAAATAGGGTGATTGGGATTGTCTTTTTTCTGTATTTAAAAAAAAAAGAAAAAAAAGGAAGGTCCGAACTTTTGCGTCGGCGTTGGTAGGTTTCAGGTATTGTATATACATCGAGTCAGATTCATTGATCTGCCCATACCTGATCTGCCCCACCCTATACGCTCTAGATAGCCCCCCCCCCCCCCACCCTTCTACACTCACAACACCCACCCTGTGCAGAAAGCTAATTAGTGAAATTGTAGTTCACAGGTTAGATTCAACAGACTGACTCATCATCTGGGTAGGTCACACTTTTTTTTAAAGAAGACAAATCTTCCGCGTTTGTTATAAATAGGTATCCCGGGGCTAAAAGAGGAATGCTTATAAATACGTAAAGAGACAACTGGTACGTAAGCGTTTTACAAGTGGAGGACTTGAATCCCCTCGCGTGGGATTGAATGTGTTGAGTCAGAGTCGTCTACTGAAACGACACAGACGAGACGCGACACAGACGCCGGTCTTGTCAAGTCTCCTTCCATCACGCGGTGTAGCCACATCGTTAGAAGTGGAAACTCGGAGCTGGAATGTCAAAGCCCGGCCCCACTGGTGCGATGCGATTGTCGCAAGTCAATAAAAAGTCATAAACAGCGGGCGAAGATCATAAAAACGGCGCCGCCCGTCGCATCGCACACAATCGCTCCTGTGGGACCGGGGATGCGCGTACTTCTATTGCATCAGTGGGGCATACCCGGGGTTTTCATCGCGATTGAGTGCGATGAATCCATCGCAATAGGGGTAATAAACTACGCCGAGGGAGCGTTTATGGGGCCATAAAACCCGTGCGATGATCGCCTCGCATCAGTGGTGCCCGGCCTTTATTTTCATTCCCATATGGAAGAGCACGATACCCAAAGGGCTCTGTCTCAACACGATGAGCCAAGTCTATTTTTAACCAAGGTACTCAGTCAGCACGGGGGAAGGTTGGGGTGAGGGTGTAGGGGCGGGTACTGTTTTAGAGAAAAGTGAAATAGGTAGTATGTGTGCGAAGAGAGCTACGAACCTAGGTCTATCCTGATTATGTTACAACTTTTCAATACATGTTTATGTGAGCGTATTACCACGTTCAATAAGTATGACCTAACGTTGCCATTCAGTCAAATACAATGGATGGTAATCGCCTAGCTATCGAGCGGCTGAGTTTCTAATCCCCGTTTATATACATCATACAAGGGTATTAAGCTGCTTCGTTCCCTAAAATGAATATTGGACATATACGATAAAATGTGGAACCAAGTTGGGTATTAATACAAGGATGCAGGTTTTCTGAGAAAAAACTCCTACATTTCATATTCATCGCTATGATAGAATATATCGTTTGATAGCTATCCCCTTCCAAAATAGTGTTACCAACTATTCTTTTTACAAGCGTTTTAAATTGCCGATGTTCCCCCCAGTCCCGACTTTCATCCCTGTTAATAGGCGCCGCCGTGGTCGTGATATAAGCTATTGGGTGACAAACCAACATGCACTTGTTAATCCCACGAACCATGACTAGTTTCCTTCGTGATCTCACAAGAACAAGTCGGTAATATCAGCACTCTCCAGCAGAATCTCGCTCTTTACAGTGCAGTCAACATGGGCGGACTGCATCTAAACATCTGGGTAGGAGAGTGTAAAAACAAGTGCGGATCCGGGATTTCCAAACTAGGCTCTATCTAGATGTGTGTGTGTGTGTGGTGTGGGGGGGGGGGGGGGGGGGGGTCAGACTCTAATTGAACAGCAGATATACGCGGTCATCAAACCGAAGGTCGCAGGATTTCACGTGAAGGATGATGCAATGAAAGGGCGGGGCTGGGAAGGAGGCAGGCTGATACCCCCTCCCCCCATATCCCTCACTCATGGATCCGTCCTTGAGTGTGTGGTGGTTACCAGTACCATGAATTCATATACAATATATTATAGCTATTGCTAGGGCACGCCTGAAACATAGCAACGCCCAAACCATATGATGCACACTTGTGATTGATTTTATATCCGCGGACGAATCTCCCTTGTGCATGGGTTACTTAGATTGTTGAAAGAGCATATCGTTCGGTCTTTGGTCCTTATGAATCAATCAGTTAACCAGAGTTGAACCGTTATATTTCACGCGATTAAATTGAGGGTTGAAAATTGTACCCCCCAATGTTATTAACAAAGCATGTAAAGAGGAACCATACTTAAAGATGAAGACCATTTTAACAAAACAATTATTATTATTATTATTATTATTATTATTATTATTATTATTATTATTATTATTATTATTATTATTATTATTATTATTATTATAGATATAAGGCATCCAACATTTTACTCCCGATTCTCACACAACCGATTGTCAGGATGAATCAGGAACAAAGTATGAATGTCTTATAGGCTTAACAGAAACGTCAGTCACGGAATCTAGCATATATATATATCTTGCATGTACTAAGCGAGTTATATCAATTAAAGTAATGATCCCAGTAAATAGACGTGGTTTCCCACATGTGGAGAATGCCGTGGTAAGTCACCCATATCTGTGTCTTGAGACAGTTGTGCACGTATACATATGCACCCAACTATGCACTTCCGCTTAACGTTAACGGCCAGGTCACTGAGGCAACCAAACCACCTAGCCTTCAAACCTACTTTATCTTGTTGTCATGTCCACAAAGGCTCACTGAATTACCAGAACATACTAGCTAAATAGCAGGTTACTCTATATAGCGATTTCATCACGGGCGCAAAAGTAGTGCGATTACTATCCTAAAGCTAAGGGGTGCGAGGGCTGGTCACCAAACGACACAGGAGCTGTGTTGGTTGGTTTCAACCCGAGAGTAAACATACACTGCAGTTCTATTTAGAGTTACTTGACATAGTATTATGTCATTGTGTTTGAGATTTTAGGGTGTGATGGGCACTGACCCGTGACTGTCTCACGAGGAAAGTCTAAATATAGAAATAGCCACATCCCATATCATACTGGAGAGCCCCAGACTTTATCCAACCATGAATAAAACAATAATCAAAATGTTAACCAATGAAAAAGTTGACCAATGAAATCCTGGTAGAGGTCTTCAACACAGTACAGCACGGGGTTCGAGTGTTTGTCGGGCCTTCAGCACCTTGAGATCTGAAATATATGTTTGAAAGATGGTGATGGTTTGAAAGATGGTGAAGCCCCAGTCTTTCCCTTCAGTTAACCCTTTAACAGCAGCATGATGCCTCCAGGCATTCCCCTGGCTACCGCAGCATGATGCCTCCAGGCATCATAGAGGCATCACTGATACTTATATGCAAAATTCAATAAATAAATAAATAATTGTTTGAATTGAAAGAAATTTTGACATAGTGAAAACGGCATATTGTCCTTTGATTTGGTATAACATAATATCATTAGCTACCTAGGTAAATTACTCAAATCACATGACACATCATGTGACATTGCTATTTTCCAAAAAAGGTGCCTGCTGTAGCAGGGTCGTTTATGCAGCCAATGCCTGCTGTACAATGGTGATCAGAGGAATTGGGTGCTGCAGGGAAAGGGTTAAGGTTTGATCAATTTGTAGTCAAACGTGGTCGAATCTGTTCGCATCACTATTAGGCTTTCATTTAATAGTAGCTCAGTATTGATGGTGGAAAGTATTCTCTGTGTAGCCAACGAGACTTTGTTCTATAGCCAGGAAGGCATAATAGGGACTATGGTGGGGTCAAGATTCAAATAGTGTTTCCCTAAAAAATCTTATAGATTGACTTGTGCTGAATATCTATTTAGCTTAAGTAAATATCTAAAGGAAAAATATTCTTTGAAACTACGATATCAAAATATTGCATCATTTACAAGCAAGTCGTTCTTCTCCATCTTCTGCGTACCATGACAGTGCTTTGACATATGCAGAAATCACAAAAAGGGGCTATTTGTCACTTTTATGATTTGATAACAAAACAGTCCATTTTGAATTCTGCTATGAGTACAACAAACATTAAGGTATTGAAATATTATAAATGAAATCTCAGCTTGATTTTGAATTTGGTTCCATGTGGAATTCCAGGGAATCTTCACTCATATTCTAGAAGTCAAACATTTTGCCTAACTTTTAACATGACGTCTGGGAAAATACATAAAAAATGAAAACATAAATTATCTCAATAAATTCAGTGTATATCTGACAATAAAGCCCATGATATCTGGTTTAATATGGTACCTTTTTCAAATATGTATCTTTTTTACAGCCTAAGTTATGAGAATTTCTGTATTTCAAGTAAAAAATAACTAATTTTGAGTGCCCAATATGATTGCGCGGCCTATAGTACCATTGGTGTGGCTCATCACGGCTCATCTCGTCATGGAGACTTGAACCCCGCCCCCATCCCCCACCCCACCTGCTCCTTTTTAAGCTCAGCTCAAGCTCCGCTTAAGTAAGAGGTGCAGCCAAAATATGTATTTAAACTCATTGGTATGTGTGTACACGGATATACAAATGCAAATGCAGGAATTCCGATCCTGGTTTTCATGATGGTTTACACATATAATGTGGCTATTGTTACTAATTTGGCCTTGAGCCCCTTTATGCACACCTATACCTTCTGAATAGCTGGGCAGGGTATTACAAGCCACAGTACACGAGTGGACTGTGAGCATTCTGTGTTATCGACTCTTCTATATCCTGCACACATATACTTGATTAGAGAATTCATTTTTAACTGAACACAGGTGTGGTTTAATTTAAGTCCGTGCCTTCTCAAAGAGGCCTGAATAATCTCTCTCCTTCCGTAGGTCACCTCGAGTGTCTCTTGTGGTGGCCTGTATTATATAGCATATATACGGAAACAAGGATGCCTCACCTCTATATAACTACCGGGAAGCTTTATTAGTTACACATACTTTGCCATTTTTACTAGTGGAACACAAAGGTAATATAAGTGCATTAATTACATATTGGTAGCTCACAACGGATCCTATGAATAGTGATAAGTGTTTCAAACAATAATGATGATAACAATAGCCACAGGCACAAAACAATCTTTTTTACAATACCATATCAACAAGTGTTATAAGGGAAGAAAAAATATCAATACACACAAAAATGTAATGATAATATTTCAGAGGTCCATCGATATTCAAGGTTTACCAATAACCAGTAGTATTGCATGTATCCCTTATAGTAACGACGGTTTTTTTACTCTCACCCACCACTGACTGCACACATAATCTTTCTAAATCCTGGACCTCCACTGGTGTTACTTTTGAGTTGCTCATTATCCTAATTCTTTCAGTAATCTAAGTCTTTGTTCACACTTAGCATAATGACTGGGTCTGAGCTGTCATAACTCAAGCCTTTTGTGACAAGAAGGTAATCTAAGCAATATCTTGAGACCCCTATTGCATTTTCAGTTTTATATTAAAAAAAGTATCAATTGATTCATAAAGAAACAACATGAAACTGGGGGTGGGGGGGGGGGGGGTGGGCTTAATTTGAGGGAAAAAAAGTAATATATAATTCTGTTGCTGTAGTCCTCATAATGTTTTAATCGAAATCACTGGCCTCGTAGGCATAGCATCTGAGAAGGATTTTACCCTTCTCTCTGTGAATCATCCTGGGATAATCGATCTACAGTGATGGCGTCACCAGACATGTTTATCTTGAGATTCACGAGTTCAAAGGAATACATATATTTTCTTGGATATACAGATCGTATGTGCTCCACGGTTTTTATGGGGCACTCATGTGCAATGACCCGTGAATGTGTCCCGAGTAAGACTCAATAGGAAAGTAGCCACAACCCAAATCCAATAGATGTAACCTAGGCCCTGTTTTTCAGTCACGACAACCATTCTGATGGATATCTTACAGGTGTCAGTGTCCTATAGACGTGATATCTTAGCTGATCTGCCTAAGATTTTAGGTCTAAGACACTTAAAGTTTCCCGTAGGTAGATCGAGCGAGGCAGTGTGAACCTCAGTCAGTTAGACTGTAGAGGTCTATGGCAAAGGGTTATCAATTTTCGGCCTTTCCGATCTACCGATATTACCAAAACTGGTCCCTTGTTCTGTGATAGAAACTAAGACAATTCTATACTTGAGACACTTTTAGCGGTGATCTCACGTGGCGCACTACGATACTGCCTATAGAACATCGGCCATCTTTTGTCTTGCAAAATGTTTTACAATCGCTGAGATATCTCAGTTTACAAGACTTAAATCATGTCGTGACTGAAAAACAGGGCCCTGAAATTCCGCATTCTGCTTTTTGATAGGTCCATTCGGGGCAGTCTCTATTTCTTAGACTGCCCTTGACATGGCGAAACAATCTGATGAATGGTGAGCTTACATCACTCCTGTGTAATGAATTCAGTGATCCGTGCCTGGTGTTTACTTGTAGAACACAACCGACCTGGTTTCGGGGAGGGTATCAAGGGGGGATTGATTCTTGTTTCTATATACATGTAGAACCTACACTGGTAACCCGACAGACAGAATTCAACACCAAGTTACCACATTATATAACTAGAGGCAGATATCATGTTTATCCTTGATAAATGAGCGTAGAATTATGAATTAATAACAATTGAAAGGTTTGGGTTAAATTCAGTCTATGGGTCATCGTCTGTAAGCCACTTGTGCCCAGTAGACTTTCCATTTCTACAACTACCTTTCGGCTCTAGTGATTTGTCATGTTCAATTGGACATGCCTTTAAGGCACTGAGGCAATGGCCCTCTGCTCCTCTCCCAATGTCACAGTGTTCAATAGCAGGCAGATAGTGAAGGGATAGTTTTTGCAGCACGCGGAAAGTGTACCCTCTCCTAATATAACCCAGGCAGCCTATATGAGCTTGTGGCCCACGCTCAAAAACACTGCATTATCGGCACATAACCTCGAGGGTATTTTGCATACTATTTATCGATTAACTTAGTAGGTCCAAAGTTATTTGTCGTTGCATATTTTTCCAAAGGACTTATCGACTGTAAACCTGAAACCTTGTATTATTTGGATCATGAACCGACCGTGTAAATGTGGTCGTCTTAAAGGTTTTCAGAATAACAACCCACAGAAATGCAAGAATCTTAATCAAAATTCTCATGACAAAAAAAAAAGAGAGCAAAACTTGTTAACGGCTTGATTGACAATAGTCATTATGTTTGATGAATAGTTCACATATACAATAACTCGTATGAAATGACGATGATATGACGTTAGACTGATCAATATAGTAAAACTATCTAGACATATTCTGTCTTAACTCCTTGTTCAACGTTGGATAGTTCACATGTCGCCAGTTCTCATGACAATCGAATAGATTAATCATACATTTGTTTATAAAGCGCTCAAATGCTCAAGGAATTAGAAGAACAAAGCAACTCTCATTGCAGATCTTCCGTTTCCCAGCACTAGACTCTGAGTGTATTGAAACCATACCTTTACAAGGAGATGGACCATTTCGTCCATGGAAAGGGAGTGATTCACGTCATTGCGCATGCCCGAGCAGATGCCCTTTTATCACTTACTCATCTGCTGGGAGGATTTATCGTCCTTTGACTCAGATGTAATAAAGTGAGCTGTTTCCGGGTTCAGTGCATCCCAAGTCAAACCAGGAACTGCCTTTACGGGACTGTCCATTAATATCCCTTAAAGAGGAAACATCCATGAGTCACCTTTTCGCTCTATGCTTGTGGTCACCGGTGCCTGAGTGTTCTATGGTCATATTAACTGGGGATGGGTTACTCGGCTGGATACTGAGATGCTCTGTGCACGTGATACACCGTCTGTGGGACAATGGAACAGTTACAGAGAACACAACAATATAGATTGACCATGCTGCGTACTTTTATTAGGCTGTAATCGAAGCATTCACAACATTCTTAGCTTGGAAATCTTTGTTTTCTTTTCCAGTTTATAAATTTGTTTGTCTTGTATACAACATAGATAATATATATATTGACATTCACGTCAATGAAACAGTTGTATGAACCTTATTCTATGACCATTTCATGATGTAACACTGATGTGTTTTCCATGTTTTCCCCGTCTCTCTAAGACAACAATTTCCACATGAAAAATATTTTCACTTTTTTTCCTGACCTGAACTGACATCCCTGGATTCACGTCAATGGCATAGTATACAGCTGGGCCGCCAAGAACACTTTATGATATGGCTACCAGAAGGTACTGGGTTATTAGTCAGGACCAAAATGGAAGGGGCGGCTATTAGTAGAGGAGCATAGCTCAGAATTTTGGATTTTAATGCCGCCTCGGCACAACAGTTATCATTCTTGATTTTGATTCTGGGGATTCAATACTTTTTTGTTGGGGTTCTATTTACCTAGACTCACGTTAGCATAGGTCTATTATAGAGTATTAAGAGGGTGGTTGTGGCCCCTAAGATTCGAGGTCAACTCTCGACCGTAGAACTGTCCCAAGGGGCTATAAATATCATGTAAGGAGGTCAGGGTCAAGGTCGGGGTTTGCTGTGAATTTGCTGTCATTGGCTACTCGGTCTACTCTATTCCTTATATGGACTTAGTGTAATGGGACAACTCCATGCTGGAAACGCCCATGACGGTTTGATCACAGTCTTTGGAATGTTGTAGTGTTTGCGATCAGGATACATTCTAATTTTAAGTTTGGCGTTGCCTTGGCTTTAGTAAACAAATTGTTGCAACCACCAACTTACGACATCTATTCAGCACAGGTCATAGTCTGTGCTGCTGAATATGTGTAGGGGGTCAGTGCTCTTTTTCTGAGTTGGGCCGTGGTTGAAATGCCCTTTCTGTACACGGTTGGGGAAGTTCCCATTTTCACGTTGTTCATAGAATGGCCCTAACTAAAGTTAGTCCGCATTGGTGCAATAGCTGAAGCTTCCAATTAATGGCGGGAAAACACTTGAATCAACTGCCGGCTTTAAGCGGGATTCATACGATGGGATTCATGGTCCTCCAAAGGTGTTTGTCTAAGACAAATCCTCTTGAGATTCTGTACTCGAACACAATGTGTTTGTCTAAATTGAATGGTTCCATTTCCCTGAGAAATGTTTCCCCCTGCAATTGTTGGCGACATTTACCCCTAAAAAGGGACAGAATCTTATGAAATTTTGAACCCTGTGAGGTTCATGAATCCCACCGTGTGAATTCCACTTTAGCCTCAGGACTAACGTGAAGGGAATGTGCAGATAGATGCTCATGCATCTAAAATCTTTTTGATTATATATACAGTAGAACTACGAGATGTGCCCCGCAAAAGCGGACGCCACGGTTAAAAGGACAATCATTTCGGTGCGAAAAAACGGAAAAAACGGTGCGTGTAAACGGAAAACTCAGAAAGACTCCTCATCAAATACGACTGGGTGGGGTAGAGCCAACACTCCCGATTATCTTGATTCTATGTTTTTAATGTGTATGTGTGGTGGGTGTACACTGGTGTCGAGACAATGAGACACCAGGCAACTACCTGCATAGGCTCATGTAGGCCTCACGTAGGCGTCTGTAGGATGTCTGTGTGGTTATATCAGTGTCTCTATGCCATATTATCACCTGTATAAAGGTACTATACATGTAAACTGCATAGCCTTATCATCGACAAACTGACAACCCCGTGTAAGCGCCCACCCCGCGTTAGCGATACTTTGAGCCTGAACGGAGGCTTTCCGCTTACGCGGAATTCTACTAAATATTCGGTAGATTTATCGACATTGTGTAATTTCCCCTGGAAAAAGAATGAACGATTCCTAGACCCTCCCTGCCCTAGCTGAAAAGAGGCAGGTATCTCTGATACTCTTGTGTCACGGGACATGGCCCGTTTTGCAGCGACGCGATGTAACTCAATTGGTCTCTTCCATGTCGGTAACAAATAGGGAAGATGGCAGAGGTTAGACCAACCAGGGGCCACTTTCTGATTATATGGCTATATGACACAAAACAACAAAATGGCTGTTTCCTTATAATCCTTACTAATTGAGTAACATTAAGATTGGTTGGTGAGTAAATGTATTCTAGTTCAATGTTTTTCGACAGGGTATCAGGGCAGAGACCAGAGATAACCTATGGAGACCGCTAGCCTTGTCTTTACACCTGACACACTACAATGGAGACCTGGGAGCTGTTTCAAAACCATAGACTTAACCCACGTTTTGAAACAGCTCCCAGGTCTCTGCTATTGTGTTAAAGCACTGCTTTTTTTTAATTCAAGGATATTCTAGGACGTTTCTGATAAAAGTGCCTCATTGGGTTATATCATATTTGTATGACTCATACGCAGTCGATTATTAGTGGGGGGAAACAACCCTATAATATCCTGGTCTTGACAAGTCCAGTCCCTCTATTCTTAGTGTACGCACTAAGTAATGGTTGCAGGGGGTATACAACATGTGGAGAAACAAGAAACACACATCAACATGGCTGATCAGAGGAGGAGAAATAGGCCCTGTTGTTGCGCACCATGGAAACGTGAAGCAGATGGGCCTATTCACGTTATTCATTCATCGTTATAGATCCATTGAGTCTTCAGCGTAGCCTATCAGCAACCTAAATATTTGATAGATATTTTTTCTGCTTGTCGACCACATGTCCAGTGGACCTTTCATGGTTTATTGAATCAGATTGTATCCAGAGTGAAGGCCACATTTCAATATCACATTGAAAGTATCATATTTGATCTAGACCTGTGTTACTCTAAAATGAAATGGGGTCAACTTCAACAAATGCGATTTCACAGTTTAATGATTTCAGGAGCAGTTATACGAAACCAGGATTACAGATAGGTGACTCAAGAGCCAATACTACGGCACACTAAATCTATGTGCCCGTTTAACCGTAAACTGGCACTTCAGTATGTTAGGTTACGTTTGAGGAGTGTAAAAATATGCTCGCAACCACATAGATTTCCTCTAGTGACATAATACATTGATTGTACCGTTATACGAGGATTTCCACCCAACGGACGAGTTGTATGTCACCTGGTATATTGAGCTCAACATAGTTTGTGACTAGCCTTTTGCCCCTCATTTTGTGAGAATATATGACAATCAAGGCAACAAGGTTTGAGGGATTAGTACATACAATGATGTGGGCATATAATGAGTCAACGGACGTCACAGAGCACCATTTCCGGCTGGAAACGATATTTTACCTACCATTCACTGTCCTGAAATATAGAATTACTTTTTTCCTGGTTGTTTCCCCAAACCTTAATGGCATAACTGATTGTCATTTACTCTCAGAGGGAGTTAAGCCAAAGACGAGTTGAGAACATACTCTTTGGATCTCCACATCTATTCTTTGAGGGTGGTTGTGGCCCATTAGATTTTAGGTCAACTCTCGACTGTAGAACCCTCCCAAGGCGCTATAAATATCATGTAAGGAGGTCAGGGTGACGGTCGTGGTTTGCTCCGAATGCAGTCATTGGCTACTGGGACTACTCTATTAATTATATGGTAGTTAATACAGAGGGACAACTCCATGCAGCTTTAGAATCTTATATCATAGGCAAACTACCATTGGGTCAAATTATGGGCATCCCAAATATCCAACAGTCGGGGAATATTTTAAGATCTGCTTAGAAGCTTACCCGTATGGTGGGTTCCATTGTACCTACAGAATATGATATAGGTGAACTAGTTTCTTGGAAGACCTGGCATCTGGCACCGGTATACAGGTAAAGTTATTGAACATAGAGGTCACACGTGGTCACCCGACCTTCACATCCATCGTGCACCTAGACTCTAGTACAGTCTGTTATCGCCAGGGCCAGGACACACAGGCTCAAACTAAGACTGTTATGCGCTGCCATTTTGAGGCATGAATTCATGCATCTGCTAGTACTCAGCTACCTTGAGTGATTTGCCAGTAACCAGTGTGATACTCTTCAAGCATAGGTCCTTGAGTATCTTTTAATGGGCATGTACCAAATAGATCAGCTTGGAGAGTTATAACTCTACCTCGACAGCCTCGCTAACATGGAAAATGAGGACTCAATAAAGAAGATAAAAAAACATATCTTCTACCAGAGTAATACATCTGTATTACTTATAACTGTAATGAATTGATATAACATCCTTGCCTCTTGGTTAATGAGGCGACAACCTATTGATTTTAGATTATATGTCAGTATACTACGCCAAGTCCTGTCGAATGGATAACTAGAAGTCCACCTCCCATGTATCTTGAAAACGAGTTTATCCCATAGGCACAACGCTGAACGCCGAGAGTGGCCTTTCCAGGGGTTCTAGTTCTATGCTTTAAATAGAAGAGCCAACCCCGATATTCCTCTCACTGAAGGGGACTGACCAATAGTGGCCATGCTCTGTTAGACCTTCACGTACCGTAAGACTAAGGCGACGCGGTGCGTAAACGGGCTATCGTGCACCGTGACTGACCAGGTAGGGGTGCAATTGTAGCCCCCTCACAGGTGCGAATGACTTTCAAAGGTTTCTTACGACTTCTAACCTGTTTTATGCTTCCGGATACATACAGACCACCTATGGTCAATCATATCTCGTTATGTACTTTGTAATGGTAAGCAGTGATTTGCTGTATGATCATTAGTGGGAGCATTCAGTGTATACTTCTGGTAGTGCCACAGTAGAAAGAATGTGCTCCTATTTATGTAGAATGGGACGGGCAGGTTTCATCTTCAGACCAGGCATCGTGTCTGGATAATAGGTTCTCAACATTGCGTTTATAATTTCTGCTAGCGACTGTTACTATTCATTAAAGTTTATTCAGAAAAAGATATAAAAACCACATCGGCAACACAAAAGAAGTCACATTCAGGAGAACTACAGACTTCAGTATTCAACATGCTCTCCAGGCCGAGTCTGGCTTCAAATTCCCGCCCCACCCTTCACCTACTAACCTTAATACACGCACCATTCAGTGATCAGAGACTAGCACTGAGCCCCAATCAATACCAATCAATCACATTGATTGGTGATTAGTGACGATAAGTCACGTGAGTCGTGCTTCACGGATCAGTGAGGATCATGGAATACCAGTGCCTGGCTTTTGTTGTTGCTTTGGGTTTTGCATTGGAACCACTTTGTCTGCTGCTCGTAAAAACCCCGTATTCCGTAAGTTACCGTTGAAAGTAAGACTCTGGAGTTGAAATCTGCCCGATCCATGCTATAGACCTTTCCTTGCATTCTTTGTCTCCCATAAACAAAACATTATAGACATTACCATGAAGCCCCCCCCCCCCCCCCCCCACCTCCCTACAAATGAAGTTTCCTTTTAACATGGTATTGTTGGAGGCCCAGGAATAGACTGTAAAGACATTTGGTAATAAGGCAACTTTAATAAGGCAACTTTATGCATTACTTCAGATGTGAAATGAGCCGTTTACCTATGGAATTAGATGGATATCTTGAGATATATGCACGGACTTGAAAGTCAGTGATATATGCAATACATAAATGTATACATGTTCCGAACACGTCAGCCAGAGCATCGCAGATATTATAAATTTGTAACACATAGGCCTATAAGAGGAATGGACATTCTCCGTTCTGGCCTGGAAGTAGGGGGCGCAACAAACCACCTTGGCGGCCATTTTGGAGACACACCTCCGCAGTGCTAAGCCTATGGGCCGTTTGAACGTCCATTTATGATATTTTTTTAAGTACTTCTGAAGAATTTCTCCCAACAAAACCAGACTTCCCTCGCAATTTCAGATCAAATGACTATGTGGTAGCCCCAGTTCGACTACAAACGCGCTGTCAACAAATCGTTGAAACGAGCGATTTTCTTCGAGTTGGCACGTTTAAATTATGTCTGACCAATGTAAATAATCCCATTTTAACTATTACATGTACAGAATGCACAAGAGAAGGTTGATTAATACAGTTTTTCACCATTTTAGACTCTGACAGTGCTTTGTATTTACCAGGCAAGATGGCAGATCAATCCGTTGTCAGGTGAATGTGCATGATTTGGAGGGTATTTTGAACCGGAAGTGTCAAGCCGGATCGGAGAATTGAATTGTCCTGAATAAAGATAGCTTTTGTGGTCATCACTTGTCAGGTATTTACAGAATGTACATGGGAATTGAGTAAGCCAGCAGATGTCAGCACAGTGTTTCGAGACTGTACGTTAATCATTCAGGGAATTAGATACACGGTCATGATCGAGGTTCATTGTGGAGTGTCTCTAAATTCTTTGCACCCGTTAGCTTTGGCTATTATCATTTGAGAGAGACCTCACGACTGATGTCTGCTTCCTTATTCACGTAGCGCTCGAACACCGGATCATAGCGGCAGTAATGATCTGCCCTCTAGTGTATAAAATATGAAACTCTTCCGTTCATGTATAAGCAAACTGCAATAATGTTTCATATAGCGAGACATCTAGCAACTCTGGCCGTGTTTTTGGACGTTGGCGTTACATGTTTTGTGTTTTGCATATATGTTCTTCTGTCCGGCTTATGTATCCTCTTTGTGCGACTCCAATTGTATAACATTATCACATGTTATAATTGATAACTTCGAAATATGACATTAGGCCTATTATCTCCAACCACAGACTTACAAGTCCGTGCTCAAACTGATCTTTTTTCTGAGAAAGGAAATGTGTTCTGACGAGTACCATCCGTAGCATTTCTACTAAATTAAACGAGGTAAGAGAGATCTTCGTTCACACAGACTTAGCTGCGCGATTGATATGATATGAAAAATCAGAATGTAGGCCTACCCTGAAAAAATATTGGTGGTGGGTCTGTTTTGTAAAAGACGTGTTAGCCTAATATGTTACAAAACAAGAACGGTATTGTTTTTCGACGGTCATAACATGACAGGCCCATCATATATACCCCTCAGTTCTTGTGTAACGTAACGTAAAAATAGACAATAATCAATGGTTTTGTGGACAGGCCGCCGTAAACCAGGATATATTGACGCGTTATAACAGAGGAAGTCATCCTCGAGTGGTTTACAGAGCTGCCTGTTCACAAAACGAGCATTTGTTATATTTATCATTCATCTTCTCCAATGAACTAAATCCTGGAATTGACATATTTAAGGATATTTGTTGAAAGATTGTGTATTTAACAAAGTTACTTGAACCACTCGCGATGCTACATGATACTTCTAACATAAACATTTGCTCTTTCGAATACATTCAAGAAACTATTTATTTTTGTTTGTAGTGTATGTCTTAAAAGACTACCTTAACATAAATCACCAGTCAATAGACCTTAACCCTTTAAGGACGGGTGCCTGTGGCCAACCTACCACCTGGAGGACGGGTGCTGGTGGCACTTTATACTGCTAGAGGACGGGCACACTGTCGTTAAAACCCACAATCCAATTGTTTTATCATGTGATATGATACATAATCTTAAATATTTTAATTCTTTTGAATAGAAATACCAATAATTGTACCATAGACACATTTTGTGAAAATTTCATTAATGTTCCACCATTATTTTTGTTAAAAACGATTTTGTAGATTTTTGAAAAGTGATGCCTCAAAGCATCATTCGCCCTGGCCTGGATGATGCCTCGAGGCATCATTCGCCCTGGCCTGGATGATGCCTCAAGGCATCATTCGCCCTGGCCTGGATGATGCCTCAAGGCACCATTCGCCCTGGCCTGGATGATGCCTCAAGGCATCATTCGCCCTTAAAGGGTTAAATGTAATCAACAAGCATATCTGTTGCCCAATAGTCCATGGACAGGTTTTGGTATTGGGAAAGGAGTCGTGACGTCGCCAAATGTCGAATTTAACTTCCTGATAATTTGCTACAAATATGTGATGAGATCAATAATACTACACACCACCTTGATCCCCGGATGATATATGTAATTATCCACATCAGGAGTATAGGTTATTAGTTGGTTCGTGCTTCCAAGGTAGGTGTGTCTAGATTCAGCTTAGTTTGCCTTAGGCTTTACTTCAATAAAAGAGGCGTCAAAAGTCCATGACCGTTCAGGAAGGATCTTTACCCACTGTGGTACATTGCACATATACACGCCTTGATAAATAAGAATACTAGAATCATACATTTTTTTAAATCTTCCAGAAATGAAACATTTATTTTAAATTGTAAACTAAAAAAATCGACAAAGCAGAGCAGTGTGGAATTTATCAACTGTTGTCCATGTCCGGTAACGTCACTGACATTATATCTAGTAACCCAGGCAATTGTTAGTACGATTTCATATTTCATAACTCTATATACCCCAAATACTCCTTTACACTCTAATTAAGGTAAGATTAATTACATCTATGAAAAGGAGCATTGGTTTAAAATCACAAAAGGCAAATAGCCTGTGGGGGAGAAAGGAGATGCACTTGTTCGGTTTTCAATTTTAGAATGAGTATGTTTTACCATCAAAATTGCCGCTGATCTTGCAACATCGGCAATAAAAAGTTTCTATTGTAGCCTTGACTTTGACTACGGTCACTCTGAGCTTGAATTTAAGCACTTGGACTTGCTGCCACCCCGCGGTCATCCTGAAAACAAGTTTATGTACATGTCAGTCACAACAGAATACAAGCTCATGTACCTGTACATTTGTACATAATTAAAGCAAATATGAACATAATCAAATGACCCTAAGAAGATTGGCGGCGATTAGGATATTTGATATTATTACTTTTGCCCAGCTTACAAGCAATAATGTGATCTCAATCAATCTACTGCAACAGGCTACAGATCAACCCATCAGGTTCCTTTCATCTAAACCTGCTTTGAGTTGTAGAGTTATGAAAATATGCTTCTGATAGATTGGCCACCCACCCCATGTCCGCGCTGAGCTACGACTTTGGGGTTGATATGGTTAAACCATGGACGTGTCCACGAATTCTCCCTCTCAGAACAAAGATGTAAAAATGGCTTCAAGAGTGAGAAATACCTCACTCTACAAGCACAGGTCCCGGTCACATGAAACATCTGCTGGTAGAATAACATAAACATGCAGGTCGTGGGTGAAGGCCGTGTATTTAACCAAACCAGAGCTAATATAGTGTAGCTCTGGCGGACAGTGAACATGCTCCTGAGAGCACTGTATCTCAGTTCCTCCACGAGAGGGTGCCACTGACTCTGAAACCTCATATTCAGACCATCCTTATTATAGTTTTGTCGCTGCTACCAGATGGCAGGTTGGTTCGCTTAGGTTAGGAAACTTTATTACCCACCTGATACGGAGTCTCCATACTAAGCCTATGGAGATTACAGATCGCTACTGAGGAGGATAGGGAGCTCCGTACCCTTCTAGGAGGATACGGATTTTTGAGATGAAAGTACATGTAGTCCCAAACATAACTTCTTAATTACGTTGAAAAGTTTTCTAACGATCATATTTATTGCTTAAATCTAAAAATAAGTTAGTAAAAAATACAACATTACCATAATTTCGATCTGTGTGGCCGTATTCTCCTTGTAGTTGACGCTACGCAATACTCCTCGCTATCGCTCGGTGTATTACTACGCGTCAACTGCGCGGAGAATACGGCCACTCAGATCGAAATCATGGTAATATTGTGTATATAGGCTACGCAACCATATGGGGGACTTATAGTACTTTTGACTTCGTATACAAAGATTCTCATAATTCGCATAAAAAATATACAGATTTGCAAAAGGTATCAAATTAGACATAATATTATGGGCTTTATTGTAATATTTATACTGGACTTATTTAGGTAATGTATGCATCTGTTTTCATTTTTCATGCTGCGAAATCTATATAGTGTCACAACAACTACCGATGCTAGGAGTAGTGACTGAAGACCAAGTGGTCCTACCACGTGGTACCTGTCTAAGACATGGCCTAACCCACCTGGCTACTTGTGTTAACATCAAGACTACTACTCTATAGTATTCGTGTAGATATGTGCCTAAAAACGACCAGGTGGGTGGGCCCACCGTTAATTGTCAACCACCTGTATGGAGCATCATTGGAAGCTAGGCCTTTTAATTATCAACCATGAGAAACGCATACAGGGTGGGGCTGCCTACGGGGTAACCTATATGGACACACACATGATGCTTACAAGTGCATGTGCGTATATCGTATAAGCGGCGATGAACAAGTGTAGATCATTTAAGGGCAATTTAAAATTATTGTATACGTAAGGACTCCTATAATGGAAGTCTATCAAATTTGACAAATTGGATGTCAAACTAGCCAATCAAACTAACACACAAGGGTTTTCTATCACGGAGATCACGTATCTAAGCTGGAGCAGCAGCTTCCACACGGGATCTGCTCAACAGCGGATTAAGTTTAAAAGAGTTATAGGAGGGTCCAGTCCGACATAACCATGGCCATGGTCTATTATGAAAAGTGCGGTAAAGGTCTAACAACCACCCTGCGTGACACGTATACAATACTATCGCAAAACTGGATGAGTTTCAATCTTGGCCACCGAATTCCACGACTGGAGTTGGGCAAAGTGACTTCATGAGGCGAAGCCGAGTGAAGTCCAGAGCCAAAACTTCAGGAGTGGAATGCAGTGGGCAAGATTAAAACGAATCAGGTTTTGATTTTATCCTACCCTATCACCTCGATTTTGGAATATTACGTGATAATAAAGCTGTATGCCACTAGTGGCATATAAAACTCCGTATGTCAGTCAGCGTGGCATACGGAAACCCAATGTTAAGCCTATGGGATTTTATATTAGGGGTAGGATAAATTCCCGTACATATAACTCTAGTAGAGAACTAAACGATCGTTACATCTATTGAAGGCTGTGTTTACAAATTGTTATTAGACTCTGCACAGAACACTCTCCGTGCGTTAACCAGTGTAGTTGTTTACGTCATGTGACGCCATCGTTATTGTTACATACCCGGAAGGAGATCAATAGACGCATGGCAACAGTGACACTGATACAGTGACCGAGCTATGTGGTGCCATTCACCACCTTCAACGAAATACTTGGCAATATTCACACAAGAGGGCATCTCAATGCCCAATTACCATTATGCCGAGCAGGTTTGAGCCCTCATTTAGTAAAATTCCCATTGAGAATACCTGAACTCAAAACACTTATAATTATAAACAACGAGGAACAGAATCTATTCATAAGCTTGATATCAAGAACCCTTGCCCTCCCCTCCTTGGTGAATACCCGATTTCTCACACAATTCACCCAGTAATTTAAGTTAATTAATATGATAATTGTCCATGTCGATATGATGTGTACGTGGCACAGATATGGTAGATGGTAGTTCTATTAAAATGCTGATATGTATCAATCTTTGTGGATCTAGTCATTTTCCTATTGCCCCGTCCACTGAGCACACACCAAACCCTTATACAATCTAAAATTAATTATTCAACTTCCTGTTACACAACCGTGCAGGACACGAAACCGATTTTTAACCATTACTTAATTTACATTGAAAACTCTTTGTCTTGAAGGATGTGCATATGTTTCCTTTATTGTTCGTTCATATGCTAGATCGTCTTTATTTTATGTGTTAAAGGCCTATATAGAGACTAGAAATCATTCTGGAGGCTATTGTTATATTCATTTGACTTGATCTTCGTCCAGCATGCATTCAAGAGAAATAATCTTTATCTGGATTGTCACTGAATTTCAATAATAAGCGCCACTCCCAGACGGTATGCAGGCTAAACGCACACCCTCCCTGGGTATTAGGATAGATGTGTATGGGAAATGGTTTTCAGATCTGGACAACTGCATGCTCCCTTCAATTAGGAGTACATTGTCATTCCGCTGATTAGACGCTTGTGATGCGGGCAGGTAAGGCAATTGTTTTTTCGTAATGGCGGACCAGATTTGAGTATTGCGTCAACCAGGTTTGCTGCCACCGCTTATTGTGAATTTTGTCGGGCACACCGCATACTGCACACCATATACTGCTTCCTTTTACTGAGAGCTCTTAATACAGACTCCATGTCATAATAGACTGATACTCTCTGGAGGGGGCTGCTGTACCTTGACCCGTCCATATTTCACTCTATTTTGCCGTTATGGTGTCTAGAGGTGAGGGCAGTAGTGGGCGAACGTTTCGTGATCTGCAACCGTCATATTCGTGTTGAACAAAAATCAATACACGGCGCTATAGCAGCAGGGCTCGTGGAGTGGTCAGTGCTACTGGTCATAGATGGGCGAGACTCGCGTGGGGCGCTATTGCGAGGGTACCGAATTATGGGGGCTATTGGTAGGAGACGTTATGAGTTAAGTTATATTAACTCTTCAAGAGCTACACATCATTCGCCATGTACCTAAACTACAGCATGCACCAGTGTCCAGAACCAAATTATGGCATTTACATGTCCGGCTTTTGTAGTCAATGTTGTGAAAAAAGATTACAAATTTGAAACTTCCAGTAAATCTGTACTTTTATCAAAACTTTCTGATATTTTGAAGAGTTACTGGCAACACCTAGCCTAATACGTCATGTAATTTTCATAATTCTGCGATAATTAATTTCTCAAAAAGTTACAAAGGAACAAATACAGCATTGTTCTTCCATGCCCACGGGAATGCCATATGGCATTGTCCTGCCAAGGCCGGGGAATGCCAAATGGCATTGCCCTGCCACAAAAAGTTACCCGCGCAGGCATGTTTTTAGCAATGACACTAAACGTTATTTGCTACAACCTGTCCAATACATCAAGTTAGATCCGTAAACAAAACACCACTCAGTCACATGATCATTTGCATTTTGTTGTTTCATCAAAGCCTATTATATATAGCATTAATATTATCGATTATGCTTTGATTGTATTCTTCTATTGTTTCTTTTTTGTTTTGTTGGATGTTACAAGGAAGCCCGTGTTTGGGCGATTGTACACTGTTCTTTACTGAATTATAGAAAAAAAGAACAACAAAAAAGAACAAACAAACCTATCCACGGGGCCCAATAGACATCAGTTTGTGAAATCAACACAGGGAGGCCTATTTGCAGTTCGAATGAGGACAGTTATTTTGCTCAGAAAAGGATTGCAAGAAACGTTTTTCAAATTTGTGTATTTACTAAATGTCAAACAATGGTATTAATTTTAGGAGTATTCTTAAAACATTGCTACGTCACGTCACATCACGAGTGATGCCCATAGCATCTAACAACATAAAATATGTATTAAAGAGGCCAGAGATGAGGCTTCCACGTAGCATATATAGAAATGAATAATATATGAGTACAAAGTAACAGTTGAATGTGTCCATTATCATTCCGTGAAATATTCAATATGTATTGATAGACAATAATGGCATTTGGAACATTCACCAAGTTGCTTGATCACCCCCGCTCAGTTTGGGGATGCACAATGGCCATTCCTTTATAAAAGCCCTACCAGATATCGTTGGAAGCCCGGATTCTGCCCAGAAATCCCTCCCGAAACAACCCCAGAAGACCAGCTCCCAAACCAGCGAGGACCAGCGAACCTTCCATCCCTGCATCTGGCCGGCAATCATCATCGATCACCTGTTTGCGCTGGTTCGCCGCAGGAGGAGGCGTCAACGCTTCAATCAAGAGCAGGAGCTTCACCAGCAGCATCAGCAGCCGCGAACCAGATCGACAAAGGATCATCGAACCGTGACGGATGGCATTGATTGGCTACGTAAGCCGCTGCTATGGCGACTGGGACGCTACATGGGGCATTATGGCCGCCGGGTGATGGCGACACGCTTCGACAATAGTGGCACGTGGTATTGAGACTAAGCACAGGGCGAGTTACTCAGTGTGGTCGCTTTTAGCACTGAATAGACATCGGTTGAATCCCGGGAATATACGCAGGGCTGCTACAAAGCTTTGGAATAGAGTTTTCACCGGATGAATATACTATAAGAGGAACACAAGTTGTGGATATCGACGTTTTTCTGGAAGGATTACCCGGATGATAGTGTAAATAGAGCTTTAAAAAAAGTCGGACAGCCCAGTGTAGGCGTAGGTGTATACTACTTACACCTGTAACAGGTACGCACATGGAACTCGCCATTTTCTTTACAGCTGCCCCCATGCATAGATAACAAAATGTTATCAATATTGAATTATCTGCTTTATAGCTAAGTTGACAAGTAAGTGGGGATGAATGACTATAGTTAATATTCAGAGCATGAATGTTGCGATAATATGTAATACCGCGGGATAAATAGTCTTTTGGTTTTGTCTTTATATCTAGAACGCCACAATCTGGACAGGCTCAAAAGAGAAATTAGAAATTCTTGTGTTTGAGGCTTGTCCACTTAAACGTCCACCATCTTGCTACAGAGAAAGTAGTATGATGTTAGGAAGCAGGCATGCAATTCAGGAAATTTTGAAATCATAAAAACCTATAGGGAAACCTTATGATGTTCTTTGTTATCATCATATTAGAGGTAATGGGGAAGATGAGCAAAGCATCGTTGTTTATGCAACATTTCCTTCCAACCAGGCAGACGAAGAAACGAACATGTATCAATAATCAAAAAATCGCGAAGGAAAGTGTATTGATTGATTAAAAATGAGTCAAGTGGTTATATATGATATGTTCATAAAAGAGAGCGGTGATAGATGGCCACAGAGAGGACTGCCATAAGAACTACTTGCACGACTGAGTACTTTATCAATTTCGCCGTGTCTAGTGGGCAAACACTTCACACTGTCATCGATGAAAAGAAACACTTATGTCATTACCGCGCAATATCACCCACGTAGTTGCAAGGTACTAGATCATGAGCTTCTAGTGTTGTAGAATTATATTAGAATTAGTTTATTGCAAATCTAAATAACACCAAACGTTTTCAAAATTTTCAAATTATCAAGATCAATGAGGTCAAGAGCTTGCCGGTGGGTTTTAAGAGCCAGTGGGCTGTATTGAGATATATAGTATGGGACCGTCACAGCTCTGCCTCAAGTGTTACAACAACAAGTCATTAACCTCCTAGTTCAGGTGCAGTGTGAGATGATGCCTATTGGACCTGGTTTCAGGCACACATTGCATTCAGCTTACCACCTCCGAGAACACCACACCACAGTGTACTGCCCAGGGCTGACACGTATCTTATGGATTTCTATCTCAATCCTTATTAGTACAGACCTTGATAACCTGAAACCTTGAGTGGAAGCCTGGCAACCAGGGGTTCATCTTGTGCTATAGATCATACATGGGGATAGCTTATATATCCTTGAGGCTGGAGACTGGACGTCGGCATAAAGGAACACTCATATTACACTGATTATACCTGGATTATACATTGGTTTACTTGTTACATGGAATAGACGATATCCACAGCCACATGACCAGTGCAGTCATCGTGCCTATGTTTACATTTCACGTACTAATATGTGACTTTGATGGTTGGAATAGAAACCATGCACCTTTGAATTGCCTCACAGAGTTTATTATCAGGTAAAACACCTCGGCGGTACCCCAATATTCAGGTAGACGTCACTCAGGTAAACCTCAGAAGTCTACCATCAATGTACCTGTACATATATTTTGGTACAAAACCTGGAGCTTCATTCTACATGTGTATTAGAATTTGTTCAGGTCAATCACTGTATGTAAAAAATATCACTAGAAAAGTATGAAGCCCCGCTTTTACCAAGAAAGCGTCTGCCAACCATTCCTAAATTCTAATCTTTATATTGGTTTACATATAACCACAGGAATCTCTATGGTGAATTGTATATCTCAAAAGTAAAACTAAAACAGGTTTTATCCTGTATTTAATCCATTAGATTAATCCTGAATATCGGAGAACCAAACGCAACACAATCCCATACTTGCTATTGTTAAGTCTTAAATCACGATAAATCACACCTCAGAATTTGTACACTAATTAATAACTTGATTGGCGATTTCACAGATAGGTGTTGTGAAAGACTTGCTCGTTACCATGGTAACCATGACGTAAATAGAGGCATTGGAAAGTGGAGCCCAAATCTGTGAAATTTGAGTGATCGCTTAGGTCTAGATAACCAGGTGAGGTATTCACCTGAACCACCTTTAATCACCAGGAACATCAAAGGCCTTGTCGCCGGCCTACCTGTGTCACAAACAATGGCGGCGATACCTTTACCTCACCTGCCTCGCGCATATAACTTAACTGTATTACCTAGTCAAGGATTATAAACTACCCAGGGTTTACAATTGATTTTCAGCATTTTGCCTGTGGAAAACCCATGCCCTCAAATTTTTCAATAAATTAGAAACGTTATATCATTTAGGCAATTTTCCTTATTGATAAAGTACAAATTCTTACCGAAATATTCCAGAAACGTGCCACCTAATACAATACCCATCAATTCAATTGGGTTGTTCAGCCTCAATAGAGACCTGTTCTGTTCAACCTAAACCTTCGGCGAATAGGTTGACAAAGTTCATATTTCAGTAAGTTCACTCTTCGAACTGAATGTTACCAGTCATATGATTTCTAGACAATATAACTACATAGACGTCCCACTGATATATTTGGGAAGGATATATGCTAATGTAGATTGATCGCCAGCTGCACCTTTTTTTGTAGAATGGTCTCCTCTTGAAAAACTAGTCAACTAAAGTGAAGTAAATTGATCTTGAGGTGTGATTGGATTGATAAACTGACATATGAGCCTCGGTAGGTGGCCTGGCAAGCATCCGCCGGGAGGATTAAAAAACAGATTCAACCAGAAACCTGGCACCCATACGCTTTGTTAAGGGACAAGTTGTTGCTCATTCATAGTCACACACCAAGGTCCATAGGAACAGTAATAAAGTTCTAGGAAGTAATTCAAAATAGAAAATAGCCACCGGGGGAGAATGCCAGTGTGCGGTCGCTGCCATTTGAATCAAGAGGTACCGCTGGCAGTGAAGACAAAAATATTGATTTTTGTGATAAATTGTAGGGATAGGGCAATTGGAAGATGTAACGTAATCAGCCACTTTATACTTCCCGTGTATGACTTGATTTTATCTTGCTATGTAACATAAGAGTTGGGTTACATTAGCTACAATAAACGCAATAGAAAACCATATGGTAATGCTGTTGGACTCTGACCCGAATCTTTTACTCAACACAGAGAAACGGCTCCTAAGTCTATTGCGTGATCACGTCTCAAGTCACTGTGGAATATCAGAGATCAAGAAAAAAGACAAGATATAAATAGACTGGAGGTAGTCTGGCGTTATTGAGTCGCTCCCTATTGTTCTAGAACCACTCTGGATTTATTGGATCCCACACACTTTGAAAGTATTGGTATTGAAACATCAGCTGAAGAGGAGCACTATCAGCAGCCTGCCAGGATATCAACCACTAATACACTTAACTGGCCAACATGGGATCCAAGGTGTCACCAGATGGGAAGGCCCACCACAGCAGTGAGTATTGTTTCCCTCAGGAAGTGAATGTGTGATAGATTAGTAAATGTAGAGAGCATATATGTAACCATTGTTGACATGTTTCATTTTTCTCCAAACCAAACCAACCTGCCTGCCGTCTAGTAGAACTACCGCATTAAACTGTCTAACCTGTCAATCATTTCTGTTGTATATACTATCGATGCGAATTCTATAAACTATTGGATATATATATATATATATATATATATATATATATATATATATATATATATATATATATATATATATATATATATATATATATATATATATATATATATATATATATATATATATACTAAGCAGGGATTGAGAACCGTTGCACACCGACGCGCTGTACGAGGCACAATTGCATTGAATTTAATAGTGGTCGGTGCACCGACGGGTCTGCATTTCTGCATCGGCCCTGGAGGGTTCCGGATCTTAATGATTGATATTTCGCAATTGTGTGTGAATGATTACTCTCATGGCAGATTCCTCTGCTAGAAGAATGAGTGTAATAAATGAGTGGTTTAATGTATTATCGCTTGGAAAGCTTGGGTGGTTTTGGGTCAACATTATGAATGTCTATAGGCTTAATGGCCCTGCAATATTGCTGCATGCTACCTTAGTAAGACGGCCACTGGAAACATTGCACTGCTATCACAGAAAAGGTTTGCATGAACCACCGCTAGCAATGCTAGTAAGACTAAAAAAGAAGGCTTTGCTGCTGTCCTGTATGCTCTCATAATTTGTGGTCCCTGCATGACATCTTTCTGCCTGAGGTAGACAATGAGTATTTTTTTCTCCAGTGTAGAGGGCAGCTTTAATAAGCTGAGTGATTTGTCTCAGTTTCTACAGATATACATCAGTGGAGCTTAGGTGATAGTAGCTACATCGTAGGCGAAACCCAGTCATCCCAAAAACTTTCTGGTGCTCTTGGTGAAAGAAAGTAACCAAAAGGGCAATACCTTTGGTAGGTGTATCACTGGTGCTGTGATTGTCAGATGGAGCCAGGTCCCTGTCACAGCTGTATGTTCGGTTCTCTGTGTGACATATGTAATGAGCCCTCCTTAAGTGGAATGATATAGCTGCTCTTCTGAGTTCAGTAAATCAAGTTACATATACTACATGTATATATATCAGTTTGGATCACTGTTATTCGAGGCGTTAGTTTTGGCTTGTCGGGGAAAACGGAACGTATACCTTAGAGTCTGTGAGTATTGCTGCCTCTGGTTCTTACTCGCCGTAGGAACTACTTTCTTCGTAGTTAATTACCTATTCACAACAAACGGCGCTGTATACTTTAAAAGAAAATATTTTATGAATTCACATCTTTTTCCCACAAAAGTTCTTCCAGTGAATTCTAAACGAGACTGTATCATATCATTAGAAATAATCCGTGTGCAATAAAACTGAAAATTTTCGTTAGAAGAATGTTGAAGGCATATCCTATAATACACAGTGGCGTCACCTGGTAATGTCCAAATGCTGACAATGATGACTTTACTTAACCCTTGACTTATTCTACAACCAAATGAGTGAAAAATAAAATATCGTGAAATTGATACATCAATGTATAAACTCCTTCACTAGAGCCCACATTGGAGGTTAGTGTATCTGTACCTTGGTTATGACAGAAATAGTATCACCTGCACCGGTATGACATTCCTGCCGCATAACCTCATTTGGGGTAATAGAATACTGGGCTGGGCTGAATCTTAATTTAAAGTTTTTAAAATGTCGGTAAAAAGGGACGATGTTCATCGCCGTATCAGAAGGCGGCAGAATACTTCAGTTTGCGGATCTCTCATATCAGTTATCACTAGGTGTGGGGTTCGAGTCCCAGCTGTGAATCCTAATTATATGTTCATAGTTCATAATTGTAAATGTAAAGCTCCGGCTTCACTGGTGAAACGCGTTCGTCGCACATGTTTTATTCCCCATCGACCGTACATAACGAATCCATCGCACTCACTCACAGAGAAATTAATGGGTATCTCGAGCTTGAATCGCATAGTACTTCACAAGGCGAAGCCGTGTGCATTACGTAGCGATTCACGCGAGATTTGATCGAGCTCTGACCCTAAACTTGAATAGGTTTCTGAATTTATCTCATCCTTAACATTGACTTATGGGCTAACATTTGTGATATAATCCCCTTTGGGATATTTGTTCCTAGATATTTCATGGGCGTTGGATACGAGTTCCCAATATTAAGTCTATGGAAAAAAATATCAGGGGTGAGATTACAATGCATAATTGCATAATGCATGTACAGTCTCCCGAGGCGTATAGCCTATATGTTAAATGGTGTGAGGCTGTAAACACATGCTTCCATTTAGGTTTTCGCAGCTTGCTTTGCTGTTACACCTGAGTCCCGGCAGTTAGTGATGGCCTTCAAGTGTGCTGATTATTGACTGCTAGTGTACACAATGGCAAGTACACCGTACCTCTGCGACGATGAGGAGAATATATATGGTTCCTATAGAACCCTTATTTTGGAATATAAGAGGAAATCTGTATATTGATATCATCGGCCGCTTTTACGGTCGTTATTCAGTATAAGACATGAGAAACTTTGTAAGTTTTTAGGTATATTACCAAAAACCTCATCTACAGGAGGAGAGATATCATTGTAAATGTCATAAGGTATTTTCGGTACCATGTTCGTCGAGATTGAATTGGAAGAACTAGTGTAAAATAGAAACTCAATAAAGACGCTTCAGAAAAAAACACCCCAAAACCGTCGCACATCATAAACGTTTCCTGATATGCGCGCAAGCCTGGCTCCAGTGACGCGATCACGTGCGAAGCAACGGCGCCGCCGTTCAGATTGGCCCTGCTCGGCGTGAAGCCAGGCTGTGCAATATAGGCGTGCACCCAAACCAACATAAAGCAAATCTACCCCGAGTGTAATTACAATGAAATACGTGCGGTACGTGTTTGTAGCGTATCGACCATGACTGTATCGGTCATATTTATAATAATTTTTGAAGTAATCTATCGTTATGTGGATCGCATAGTCGTAGCTATTTGTATGTTTTTTTAGTTACATTCCCGCAATAATAGTTAATTTAACACAGGATTCGATGCCAAAATATAGTTCATGTCCTACCAATATTTATGCTACTACTAGTGTCTATTTATAACCATCGATCTGCGGTCTTTATCATATTCATTAATTCTATTGACTCTAACATTTCTCACGTAATGTTTTTAATATGCATAAGTGTTTCCGATAGAGAAATTCCACACTGATAGTCAAACTATGTCATAGTGAAGTGTATTTGATTTACACTTGACCCTGCATAGTTCTTACAGCCGTGTATACCAGGTAGCCCCAGTATACAGTGAACAGATTAACACAGGCTTTCGTATGGACTAAGTGTTACAGAGTTGAATGCGGGCATACTTAGTACTCAGTAGCAGGAGACTCGAGGATTTACCCCACACGGACTTTTTCGAACCTGTAGACACGGTCTTCTACATTTCTGGAGGAACACTGCCCAGTGGAATAGGGATCTGGTCACTTGAACACAATGGGATCTAAAGGATCCAAGAACGAGGTGGAAGACATCAGCGGAACGGATATAAACAAGTCTGGTGATGAGAAAGAGAAAGGCAAAACTGGTAATGTGGTGGATTTGTCTGTTAATTTTTTGTTGCGAAGGTTTCTCGTTACGTTGATCAGCTAGCATTACTTTTATCTTGATGTTTTGATGTACGCGAGAGAATCTTCTTTAGAGATGACCCATTTTTTTGCTTATGTTTAGAGCAGTTGAAGGTGTATCCGTATCGACAGGACTTCTTGGACGGTCATTTAACATTGATAAAGCCTCTTCATTGAAATTAATGCCGATAGGTTTTAGGATAGCGGTGTCCCCCTACCATAGCGGTATTCCCCGACTTTGACTATCTAGCAGGGATCCTGCTCGCCACTCGGTATTCCATCAATCATTTGATAAATTTTCGACAAGATTCAGACATCTCAAATAATGTCCTTCTAACAAATATCAAATTTCTCTATGTTTTGGCATTGAGATGGCATTATACCTTCTCTTTTACTGGCAATGGTGTTAGCCTGCATACTCAGTATTCAGTTGTATGTACACCTCAAGACAACCCAGTGAAAAAAAAACCCATTATAAAATACATAAACAACATATGGTTATTTAACTGCATGTAAAGTATCACAATCGCTATCGGAAATTAAGACAGTAGTTATCGTGAACGATCTTCATATATAATTGATCAGACATCGAGAGTAGTTTGTTATTGACTTAGACTTGGCTTTAACTTCATTACACGAGCATGACTTTACTCCCTGCTCCAAATAGCGTTATCTACCCTGTAGTGTAACAGTGCTGTCAAGGGTGCTCGTGATAATTCGATGGTTTATGGTCATACCCCTTGATATAGCTGCCACGATAATATTAACAAATAGTATGATATAATTATTGTTATTGAAAACTACCGCCAAGACACAAAAGCAGACTACTGGGGTTGGGAAAATTGAACTATTACTTCGTCGGAATGAGGAGCCAGATCCAGTGTCATCTAATAGTTTAATGACTAGTGTCAGATGATTCTATTGTGAAACGCTCGTATTTCTAGGTTCTGATACTATTCTTCTCAATTCTCATAACAAGATAGAGCTAAATTCTAATATCTACGCTACGATGCTAAGATAAAAGCAAGTGTTGAGAAAGACGTTCACACTCCCCATTGTGAGAGGCTCAAGTCCTCCTGACACATTGAAAACCACAAGAAAAAAATCACGTATTGGCATTGTAGAAAGGTGTACTTTGTATGAGGAAATCCACCTTTTACATCTCCACAGGTGATTATTGTCTTAATGAGTCTTCGCTGTCAAATCACCTTGTTATGATGTTTTTGATATTTGGGGAGGGAAATATATGGAGGAGGACATATTGGAAGTCTTTAACCTCATTTTGTCTGTTCTCTAAGCTTTTAGAAGGTAGGCTTTCCAAAAGCATACTTTTAGTAAAATAGTCGATTCTGCATGAATATCTTTTACTCCGTGATACAATATAAATACAGTATATTGTAGCTATAAATAACCACTATACACCCACGAAGCACCGTCCCCCAAAACAAGGCCATGGCGATGCAAAGGTGAGGTTTCAAGGATTGGTCACAATGCTTTGCGCGCAAACTAATCGAAGCTGTTGTTGGCTACCGCCAAACACCATGCCTCCCCCCGAATGATACGATCTCAGTACCATGCCAGGCTGGTACCATGCACAGCCAGTCCCTCTGCATATAGCAGAGAACCAGTCTCTTTCTGCCAATGCAGGGTGTGCCTGAGTCATGTTTGTACATGAGGTAACTCCTGATTACCTGTGTAGGTAGTACGCAACGCAAATGCAATTATATTCCGTGATTGATGGAGCATTCGATCATTTTATATCGGCGTGCAACATTGTAACCTGAGCTTCTTAACTTACTTTCTGTACGGAATGGCAGCCATGCATGCATGGACTTCCTCTTGTGTTTTCGTGATGGCCGATTCAATTATTTTGCACTCTCTAGGAGGAAAGTAACTGCCATATGGACACGAGATATGTCGGCCTTTCTCCAATTACTTCCTTATTCAGCTCTGTGGGATTAAATCAAGAATATAGGCAAAGGGGAACATATTCTAGTCGCGATTATTTAACGTAAGAAAGGTCGCACAGGAACAATGGTAATGATCAGGGGTAATGATTATTGTAAACAAGAATGCTTATCCCGCATGTGGTATAACCGGGAGAGCTATATGTTTACTATTGGAAAATATTGAGTGGCATTATAAAACTGGTTACCACACCTTCATTGAAGTATGTGGAGATATCGCACTAGGACTTTGGCCAGTTTTACAGCTTGTACCAAAGCTTCAGTGATTAGCTCTACCTGGGATGTGTATTGCGTGACATTTTGTGCAGAGCTGTCATAAAACCTCCACAAACATGTACAGTGTAGTTTACATGTTTGTCGTCTGCTCCGTTGAGCGTTTGCCACAATATCCCTAGATAGAAGTTTGGTTACGATCCGTGCTCACCTTCATATACAAAGTGGTAAAAACGGGTATGTAGCTAATTAGCACGGCTTTCAAAATCTTGCAACTTATTATATTATGTAGATCCATATCTATTCTTCTGAGGGTCAAGGAGGTGCTTTATCAAGAGAGGTAGGGACAATCTCTTTTCAAGTACATGTATTGGTCTTTTATTAAATGCAAACAAATGAATCAAACACATACTCGCTGCGCCCCATGTTCTTGGTTATTCAGTGTTTTTTTGCGTCTTACCGACTACCTTGTCGAGACACGCAAAGTCACTAGATGACCGAAAACTAAAACAATTCGTTTAGTTCGCAAGGTCTGCTGGGGTGGACAGAAATTACCAATCTGTTCACCCTCTTGGTCGCCTCGCCTCCTCGTGGTGCAGACTGGATATGCTTGCACGCAAGCATAACTAAAGCGACCAGGGTGGGTGGGGAGTTAGCTCAGTGGTAAAGAGCACGGGACATTGTTAATTCTGGTCCCACTGCAGCCACTTTTCTCCTTCACCCCCCAGCAGTGGTAGATTTACTGCTATATCAAAGGCCAATCCTTCTCATACCATGTCTATGTGGAGTGGGAAGTAAAAGAACTCTCACCTCGGTAAATGTGTAGGGGTGGGATTTCTATCTACATTCATCTCATAGATTCGATCAAACCCAAAGTAAGTCTAATTGAACAAATTGGGCGTTAAACTACCAAATCAAAAAAAAAAAAAAAAAAAAAAGTTCGCCCAGATTTTTGATATACTGCACAAATAGCGCGAACCGTCCATTTTAGTCCCCTCCAATAGCGCCCAACCTTTTGGAAATCCTTGATCCGCTTCTATAAGGCATAGGAACAGGATTAACCTTTTCTGAGGTTGTTCCTCTTTCTTCAAACTTGGCTTTCTAGAATTATATCATTAAGCTGATTACCATAGCTATGTAACTGGTGGGTGCATGGAACTATTGACTGGATGCCAAAAACGTTTAGTCAAACTAACATTGCTGCCTTCACCTGCAATTGGTTCCTAAATAAATCTTTAGTATTTTTGTTACTCAGACTTTTGCTTCGCTGACCATGACTAAACATCTGCGGAGTAGATTATGATGATCACCATTATATTTTCCTCGCCCAGACTAAGACTAACAACAGGGTTTATATTCACAGAGTAATACTCTATAATTTGACCAATGAAAATATATACTCTTTGCTTTCTTCAAGGATATTTCAAATTTCAGGATAATGCATCTGATTGTTCAATGTTGAGACACAGTTTAGGTCCTAAATAATCATACTAAGAGAGAGAGAGAGAGAGAGACGAAACTTCTCCATGTTTGACATATTTCTACATCGCTTTATTGACTCGATCACAGCATATCAAACGGCATTTTTGTTATTCCCATAATTATGAAGCAGTGCAGACATATTGCCTCATATTGAACTTTTCACGAATCTAAAGATATATTTGTGAAGCTGTTTCCAAAGTAGATATTGTGTGAGGATAAAGAAAGCCCGCAAAGTTGAAATAGCAAATGCTGTCAACCTGATTATGAAATAATGTTTCTATTTCACCGCAGCTGTCAGGCACTCATTATGACAGATCACCATCCACCTTAACCCAGAATTGATATACCTATTACTTATGGTACATATGGATTTTGTCCTGTGGGGCATGTTCTTTTGGGTTTACTCATTGCATGTCCTAGGCATTGGTTCTTCAATATATAATATCGGGTTCTTCCTGTACTAGGTGTTCTGTGGAGGTATTATGGCCCCGGGATGTCGTCTGCGTTTTGAAGGCAAAAGGATGCTAGATGGCAGCAGTAAAATCGGGGCCACAAATAACCACCAGGGGTCTCTGTGTATCCTGTCAAAATTTAGACTCTAGTACTGTCTGTTATCGCCAGGGCCAGGGCGCACAGGCTCAAACTCAGACTGTTATAGGGTGCCATTTTGGGGCAGGAATTCCTGCCTCTGCTGGTACTCAGCTACCCTGAGTGATTTGCCAGTAACCAGTGCATTACTCCTCAAGCATAGGTCCTAGAGTAGCTTTTACTGGGCATACCAAAAGGATCTGATTGGAGAGTTATACTAGTTCCAAGAATAACTCTACCTGGACAGCCTCTCGGATTTCTACTTATCAAACTGATGCTTTAGATAGAGCAACCAACCCTGATATTCCTCTCACCGAAGGTGATTTGCCAATGGGAGCCATGCACTGTTAGACCTTCACGTACCGCAACCCGAAGGTGGCGCGGGGCGTGAACGGACTAATCAAATTGTTGTAAAGTCATGTAATGCCTGAAACCCACGTGAAGAATGCCTCTTCTATATAGACACTTGTGATGTCAGGATGCCCGTTAAGATTACCAGCCTATTTCAAAAGGACACCACTAATGAGTTTATGATTGAAATCAGTTATACTGTACATTCCCTGATCTTCACGGCAATAGCATGCGTCCGCGAATGGCACAGGTTCACATGAACAAGTCGGTCAGATCATGGACAGTGTATCTCTACATGGACAGTGTATTTTATGTCCATGGTCAGATAAAAGCGAGAACCCGTATAGATTTGCCACCCACCCCTGTCTGCACTGAGCTTCGACTTAGGGGTTGGTATGGTTATACCTAGCTCGTGTCCACGAGATCACTCTCAGACCAAGTTGTTTTCGTGTATGCCTGGGTTCTGAGAGCAGAAATACCTATTAAGAAATATTTACAGCTCACCAAATTGATAATTGAGTCTACCTTTATGGTTATTTCAGTCAAAATATACACAAAAGGAAATAAGAATATGTAAAAACTGGCTTCAAGAGTAAGAAATACCTCACTCTCCAAGCACAGGTCCAGGTCACATAAAACACCTGCTGGGAGAGTTACAAACACTTACAGGTGGTGGGTCAAGGTGTCCCAGATTCAACTCAACCAGAGCTAACGTAGTGTAGCTCTGACGGCCAGTGTAGAACCCGTACAATGTATACCCTGGTTCCCCAGTCATCCGCTAGGGGGCTCGGCGGAATTAGACTGCATTGTATTGGTAATCTGTTCTGTAAAACTGGTAATCTGATATGCCTGGTTCCATTCCTCATATCTCCATATGTGACAGATTTCCCTGTATGTTATGTATGTATATATATATATATACACACAGTATTGACTGGTTTCAGATGCAAGCGGCCGTGTGCTCCGAGGGTTTGACGCGTAGTAATATCCGAGCACACGTGAGGATATTGTCGAGGGTAAATTCCTAGGAGCATACAACCACATTGATCGGTAACCAGTCTATAGTGTATTTATTTTCCATCTTTAGCCCATTGGTGGCCTGACGATTCTAGTTAACTTTAGTTATGCACTAGTTATATTTTTTATTAACACTATTTTTCCGTATGCCCCGGTTTTTGTAGCATGCATCGTCTCCGTATGCGCCGGATATGCCAATACAGTGTTCATACAGGTTTTACTATGGACACTTTGTATTAGGTGGATAACACAATATGTATGCGTGCGTGCGTGTGTGTGGGTGCGTGTGTGTGCCTTTATCTTCTCTTGGTGAGAAGTTAATTGCGTTTTGCATTATTTTACATAAGGAATAATTTTGACGCGCACAGGAGAGTAAACACATTACAGGAATTGATGAGAAAAAAAACCGGCAAAAAATCTTGGTGTCGTCTGCAGCATAGTCTATGTATTCTAGCTGATACTCAATTCATTGCTCAATCAGTTTGAGAGGGTATCGACCAAGGAAATCTCTCAATATCATTCCATTTAAATATGTTAAACATTTAACAGTCACCGCTGTTGTGTATGTTAAGACTCAATAAAATAGGCATACAACACCAAGAAAAACATACTCTACATGCTATTTACTGAAATTTTGAGATCAGTTTTCTGATCTAACCGTAAACCTATAATTTGATAATGAAAAAAGTGTCAGGTCGATTAAATCACGGACTTGTGTACACGTCCGTGACTAAAGCTAACGGAAAAGGCCGTGGTTATGTTTGTACCTCTTCGCAAATCGATGTAGAACGTCACCAACCTGTTAGGCACAATGCATACAAAGAGGAAACGGCAGCCTCGATGTCGATAGGCTGAAAAGAAACCACTGAAATAATACACTGATAATTTCAAATGAACATGATCTACCGTCTGGGATTAATGAAGGTTACCAAAGACACCTGTTTTCGATACATGCGATTCTTTCATTTTCATAACTAAAGCTAAGCGTATTCGGTTCATCAAAAGGAAACAAAAAATATTCAGAATGAATTATTCTAGATTAAGTGTTACCCGATAAGAATACCCGTAGATGTCCTTTCATTTTCGTTCCAGTATTGTATAGAATAGCCATATTAATATAAGGTATATGAATATGTTGCTCCGGGTATAGGGATCAACGGGAATTTTATTTTCGAATATTCGATACCAAAAGTTGGTTAAGTTTGATTGAATTCAAAACATACTAAACAGAAAACAATACAGAATATATAACATCTCGGGACGCCTATACTTTAGTTAGAGGGCAATGGGCACACCACATGCCAGTTTCATTGAGTGAAGACAATAACCCAACCTGCTAATGCAAATAGTACCCTTGAGGGATATACATGATGAGACTATAATCGATCTTCAGTTAGTACAGCAGCGGTCCCAAGTTCAATTACGCGGAAATTGCAAAACGCTTCAGTAAATGGCCACATGTCACCGCAGTTAGGTCTGTTCAATATAAGCAAATAATCATCTCGGTCCGTGTCCCACCGTGCCGACAGCTGTAGCCAACCACCAACACCTCCACCGAAAAAACCTAAATCTATGCTGGTTAGCATGTGCTCTATAAAGGATAAGGTTTTAGGATCAGGTGGAATAATTCAAGCTTAACCTGACTAGTTGTGGCCAATGGTAGGCCCTCCTTGGTTTACTAGACGGAGGAAAGCGCCTTGGTGCTTGGAGGAGTGTGGGTACTGCTAGCCAGCGTGCAATGTATACACTGCCCAATGCTCACATGGCACCCCAGGACATGTTCTAACTAAGACCTACGCGCTCTGAGAGTATCATATATCACATACATTGGACACGCATGACACTGGAACATTACAGCATGCATGGCACCGATTGAATTCCAGTTTTCGACAGGCTGGGGTCTGAGCACAGGATCCAATTTATTTTCTGTTGTTTATAAACGGAATCACATTGGACCGGATAACAACATCTCTACTCGAGCACCAAATTGCAACACAGACATTATTTTTGCCGGTTGAGAAACTATTGCGAACATCCAGCGACTCAGAGGTGTTAAAAGACTTGGTGCACCATAGAGCTTGGTTCTCTATGAACAATATAAAACTATTGTTGTAGTAGTGCTGTTGTTCATAATGACTGGATCACAAAATCAAATTTCCCCTCTTGAGAAAACGGAGAAGACTGCGTTGGTAGAGAAACCGGAGGAGGATCATGGCAAGTTGTAACCTGTATAAATATTATTACGAGATTTTCTATTTTCGTTGATCTTTCATGATGCTGGCAGGTAATGTATGGGTTTTACTACAGGTATTTTCCGATGATAGCAGGTTCCTCTATGAGTTTAGTTTTTCTAAATACATGTACTTCCCCTGTATTTCCTCAGCTTCAGGTAATATTCATTTGTTTTCTGAATAGTATTCAGTTCCTTTTGAATTAAGTTTGTGTGTGATATAATTGACTAAAATGTTATATATATATCTGGTTGTATTTTCAAGGTTTTAACTGCTACACCTTCACAGCGTATTTATGTTTATCATATGTTTACAAATATGAAGATCATCACACATGAAATATTTTCAACTCTTTAATAGCGGTATCAACCAGAGTCAGCTAGCTAATTTTATCCAACATAACAAGGTGATATACCGGTACCGGGAATCAGGCTAATACAAGCTATACCATTGAGTACTGCCTTTTCATGCATGTTTTTCTGTTAACTGTAGTTGAGCAGCTTACTAGTAGTGGGTTCTCTGCTTATAACTAGTCTTGAACCTCAGCACTAGGGTAAACTGCTAGCACTAATCACAATATTGAATTACTAAAGATAAAAGACAAAGCGCATAGTAAGTGGAATTGAGCCAGTAGACACGTATTGGCATAAATCCAAACTCTTGAGAGGAAAGCCTAGTCCAACCGGTAGGTTACCAGATTACATAATCCTCTCTTACATAATTATGGAAATACGAATGCCCGTATTTTATTATTGTGGCGACGCATGTCAGGCAGTGACGTTCAGCATTGCCTACTGAAAAGATGTTAAACCTTGGCAAAACTCCAAATTGGCCTTAATTAGGTTGAATTGATTAATAGGGTTTTACGCCATCATAGCAACTGACAGAATCCTGACAGAGAGCCATCAAGTTTATGAAATACCAGTAAGTTTCCTATTAATGTAAGTAAGTATTGGTTCAAAGCAACCAATTGCTTATACATTTACAATGGAAACGTGGCATTGCAGCCAGGGCCTATGAGCGGTTAGACTACTTGAGAGTCACTCTGCACTACCTGACCTATTACAACTTGTGGTAGTTGGTCTCTGTGACAGGTATTCAATATGCTGGTTGTTGTACACGGCTGGTTCTCAGTTTCAGCACAGACTATAATGTTGAGTATACATTTTATTTCATGCCATGTCTATTTGGTGTGGGAAATAAAAGAAATCTCACCTCGGTAAATGTGCAGGGGTGAGATTTCTACCTGAATTCATCTCATAGATTCGGTTAAACCCAAAGTAAGTCTAATAGAACATATTGGACGTTATTAAACTCCCCAAACAAACAAACCCATGGGTTACAAAGTCCCTATTGGAAAAGTATGGCGCCACAGTGAACCACTTCCCATCGATTATTAGTGGTCGTAGACCATGTTGAAATAAAACAATCTATATGTGTTATCCAGGCGGGAACACCCTCTTGTTGTGAATTCTTGGTACCAAATAAGTGCCAGTGAACATGGCGTGGAAAACGTGTCTATTTCCTGCCAAGTTAATCATATATTCAACAAATCACACCCATGGTTTACGGTTTTTCCAAACTCGTTATCGAATTTCTAGGAATAGAATGACCATGGGTAAGAAATACAACAATGGACGGTTTCTGGATGGTCTGCTTTGTAAACCACTCGAGGTTGAATACGTAACACACTCGCTATCGCTCGTTCATTACTACGCGCCAACCATTCGTGGTCTACGGCCGCCCGTCCAAAAAATCATCGATTATTTTAAATTTCTACCACATGTCTCTGATACTTTGTTACAACACGGATCATGCTGTGTATGTTTCAAGTCACGTGTGGTCGATCAATCAACAGTTTTTACGTTAGTGAGCTTTTATTCTCTCAGGCCGAAGAGAATACACAAAATGAGGCTAAGATGGTTTTTAAAAAAGAATCCCTGATAGTATTCTCATAATAGTGATGGATCAATATCTTTCTATACCGAAATTGTATATGGTAGATGATAGTTATATTACACGAATCCTAAGATATTTGTCATGATCTCATAAACTCTGGTCAGTGTGGCCATCCTATGTCATTTCAATGCATTCACACTTAGTGTTAACGGTGGCCGTGAGAGGAAGGTTCTTGTTTTCTACAAGGTAGGAATGTTGGAACAAAGAAGGGTATTATAACAACGAGACCGGGAAGTATAAACGTGATAATTGATCATTGTCTCTGTATTCCCATCGATAAAGGTAGGTATGATGGCTATGCCTGCCAATATGCTATGGTACAGCTACCTGCGGTCTGCCTGTATTATCATATTTAAAGTATTACTGGGGCGTTATGAATGTTTAGCCTACCAAATTGGAGTTGACATACTATAGATTACTATACAATCACTGAACACCCTCTGGGGATGATCCAAACAGGTATCATAAAAGATTTTAGCTCGCACACCCAATCCTCTAATGATAAAGGATACTCTCCTATGTGAATGTTTGGGCACCTCAGCCGAGGTATCTATGAAGCCAGCTTCATTTTAAGCCTAGCGGAAGAGGTTTGCTAAGGGCCTTTATTTTCGTGACATGTCATTTAAATGTACATTAGTACATTGACATGGCAGATTAGACACTGATATGATATTTTATGAAAAAATTACACGTATAACCCCGCTTCTGGGACACCTCACTTCTGGGACAACCCACTCAAGAGTCCACTTTGCACAAAACGGAGGGTTTCCCCATAAGCGGGACTTAACTGTACTTTCAGATGCGTAAGATATTGAAGATGCCTATATGGAGTTGAATATAGAAGGTCTCCCTGAGCAACTCTGTACGCCGACTTGGCACAGCTCCACTTGAAATGGAGGAGGAGCTCCCTGAGATTTCTTGTATTTATCAAATCTCCTAAATATCCATAAATCTTAATATATTTTCTTTCTTTTTTCCAGGTGAACCAACCAAATATGATCCTTCATTCAATGGACCAATCAAAAACAGGTGAGTGACAAGTAGGTGATGAGCTAAGAATGTGTGGGGCTGTGACCAATGGGATATTTTCAAAACTAAGATTGTATGAACATTGAAAACCTAAATTGTATGACACTGATATTTGCCCACATAAGGAAGAACACCAGTGTTTGTTTAGATAAACCTTTTAGGGGCATTTTAGCAAAGCCTTCTTATCATCATTTCATCTTTTACAAACCCAAATATTCTTAACATGCTTTCTGGATGAGCTGTATTATGTCTTCATACCTAGTTACATTATCTGCTGGATCTTGAAAAAAAAACCCGGAAACATTAAAAAAAAACAAAAAAAAAACAGTTGCACCATCACGATCTAATTTCCCACTTTGCTTCTGGACGGCGCTGCGGTTGACCATATATATAGATGAGTAACTCTATCATGGTCGGGCTCGCACTCCCGCTATCTTACAACACGGATCAATCCCTCGACTCTCCATCGTCGCCAAACTCAGGAATTGATATTATCTCGGTCATTATGATATGATTGTCACAATTAGATAAACCATGTGTTTTAATGATAGATACGTTGTGCATCACAATTAGGTTTTAATGGAGTATCGGGGCCATAAAATGGGTAACACTGCACGAAACTAACCACTTTATATATGTATACACCCGGCGTATATAGGTATGCTTTTGCGTATACAAGGTTGTCCTATTCCCCGTGTGTAGACGCCTTATCTGTAGGCGCCTGATTCATATACATGTATATGCCTGATTCTGTTGTATTTACACCACAATCCAATAGTTCCGATCTCTGCCACTTGGGAACACTACTGGTAGCATATTTCATTTGCCATTAACCATCCAAGTCTGTATTATATGAAAATTGCAATTCTATATTGTCAATTTATTTTATAAAACCTTTATAAAACACGATTGAGTATAAATTGATTAATTACACATAACAAACCCTGCATTATGATTTTTTTTACCGTTCTTGAAGACGGGGTTGGCAGGTCGCGGGTTGCGGGTCAGTGTTGGTGCAACCTCTACCAACACCCACAAGTGCGGGGCCGGCGGCAGGTCGCGACTTTTTTTAAAATATCATGTATATACGCCCGGCGTATATATATCGCGCAGAGTATATTTCCTCTAGACGCGTCCGTATTTACAAGGAAACGGTAGCGTATACGCCTCATACGCTAGCGTGAAATACGGGCGTATATATATACAGTCGATGCATACACTTCCGTGATGGCGTATATAGGAATAAACTGGTGGTTTTCGTGCAGTGTAAATGCAAATATTATGCAGGTTTCTCCGTTAAGTGTCGCCTAGGAATGCATTGATAGGTTACACCGTCCCTCGGTCAAACACTGCTCAGTCTAGACCTCGCCTAAAATTCAATACTTTCACACCTAGAGTTTGGAGGGTGGGTGTGATCGCAAGAGTGTTGGTTTTTTTTGCAAGATATGACTGCTGGACAAAGTAAGGTGTTGTATACGATATCAAGTATGGTGTGTCTCGATGATAACAAATGCATGAAGATAGCTATATGGTAGCCAGGCCTGACAATGTGTTATTAGTTATCTAAAACTGATTGTACTAGGTAAAAACCATCTAGCTGAGCCACGTTTACTGTTACTTCGCCTTGTAATTGTAGAATGTGTCATCTCCATGCAGTCAACATTGACAAAATTTTATTTCTAAATATCATAATGTGACATCCAATATGTTGACAATATCCCATAAGGATGCATTCCATATATTTACCTTATCATTGTTCTATTGATGATCACTATGTAAGCCGTACACTTCGCGGTATATACTCTACATCCGTTATCTAGTAGATAACATGATCCGAAATAAACTCTGGACATATTTGACTGGGTTTAAATATCTACTTTAATTTCAAATTTATCATAATTCAATTGAGTTTAGCTTTTTGGTTATGAGACCGGCTTCCCCGGAAACAGTATTTACGCAATGATAGTTCCATGTATTTGCTATACAACATGGGCATATTTGTGACTTTTTGTTATGTGTAATAGATAGAAAAAGGAACACATATCATAGAGATGATTGAATCTTCTTGCTTTCCAGGGGTTGCACGGATGTGATATGCTGTTTGATATTCTGCATATGTTTCCTGGGGATGCTGGCCGTGGCAGCCCTAGGTAAGTTCCTTGATTTGTGTTATCCTCAGATCCAACATTAGATTCGAACTAAAGATTTTTGGCTTTATTTCTAATCACATCTAACTCGCTTGACGAAAATTACAAGTAAATTTCCTATCAAAGCGCATGTTCCACCGGCCGTCGGCTGCGCCGGACAGGCAGTAAATGGTATATATGTAAGGCACAGGGTAACTCGCCGATATTAAGAAGGAAACTGATGAGTGTTTGGTATGTGTCCTCGTTCGCCATCGAGTTTGGAGTGTGCAGTAATATGAACGAGGCGATAGCCGAGTGAATATTCTGAAGCACTCCAAACGAGATAGTGAACAGGGACTCAGACCAAGCACGAATATGTTTCTGATTTTATCTTAGCCTGGAAATATTTATCTCTTTACCACCTGTTGAGAACGAGTTACCGTTCTCACAAGCTTGTTGAGAACGAGTTTGTAATGTTAAGCCTATGGACGTTTATACGAGGCTAAGATATTCTAACAGACTGGTGGAGCAGCTCCAGGGTACAGCCTGATCCTGCGTCGACCGGGCCTGTCTGTTACCCGCCAGGCCGCAAAACAATCTATCGATGGAGTTACATAGAAATGCCAGACTTTGTATCAGATGGATTTGCTGAATGCGAATGCGAAAGAAACAGATAAAACGACCAACAACACTAGGCAATTACAGGCAGTCGTTTTGTTGGTTGGGATTCATGCGAAGGGGAATATATGCGATTTTATGAGTGTCTGTTGATTTTGCGGAATAATGATAAATGTATCACAGTATTTATATACATATGCGCAGTTGAAGGCAAGCATATTGACAGAACAAAATAAATATCTACGTATGCAAAGGGACGGCTCTGTGATATTTGAACCAACCTAGAAATGGTTCAAATACCTAGGGGGATACCTATACATATGATGTATACAGAAAACACATTTTATTAACCAGTATTTCAATAGCTCAATCATAATGGATTGTAAAGACAAACTGACTTACAGGTTTCTATTCTATATCGATCACCTGTATTTTGCAGCAATTGTTTTCAAGTTATGAATCATTTCATCAAATTAGTTGATTTTTTTATTTTTCAGCATTTGCAAGAGGAGACCCGATAAAGTTATTGTATCCAACAGATTCCGATGGGAACCTGTGTGGCACTGGCAACTATGCGTAAGTATTTGATAGCTTTATTAATTTAATGCTCATTTCATAGATATTTGTTATTAAAGATGTATAGTGACCGGACAAATAGTATAAGGTGGGAGTTGGGTATGATCTTGAGTCCTTAGTGCTATCATCTCTAATTCTGAACGCTTAAAGACTGTATCTCCGAAAACCCAATAGTGAAATTAGTTTTTTCATTACCAAACAACCTCTGATACATATTCAGTTCTTCTGTTGCTGGATCTGTTTACCTATAATTATAGTAGACTAACATACACTATCGTCTTACGTTAAGGGAATTCAGTTGAGGTGTGGGGATGAGGTTATAATTAGGATACGGCTATTAATCGAGTTAATAGAATGTTAACCCAGATGACAGCTCCGGCCATTCCGCACAAGAAAATAAGGCAAATTAAGTAAACCCCAATTAATTGCATTGAGTAAATCATTTGATTGTGTTTCAAACACCTAGTCAGTTTTAATCCAGTGGGGTGTCCATTACCAATTTTCATTCTCATTTCAGAGACAAGCCAAACCTTTTTTTCTTCGATCTCACTGTTTGTGCTCAAATGGGAATAGGCGTTATCGCGACAGGTTGTCCAACACCACAAGTAAGTCATAAATTACTATATCAAAAGTGTATTCCTCTGAATTCAGTAACCCTTCGTATTTTGCGATCATAAAACACCTGTAGATTCCGGAAAATTCTGAAGAAAACTAGGTCTTCCGAGCTTGACATATTGGATACTACTATTAAAAGTTTTGTCGTTATATGGATAGTTTAAACCAAACACAGTTATCGGGTAATTCTTCATCTATGCAGATTGATTGACTAATCTTTGACATGTTTCAGAATAGAGTTATCCTTTACCAGGTACATCGAAACCGGAGAGTGCTACTCGTGGTTTCCATACTTTTCTCTAAAATACAAGATGTAAGATAAAATTACATTAGAAGACGATTTTCCTTTTCAGAAAAACCTACTTACTTTATGACTATTGTATAAGTTAAGGAGACAAACCTGTCGTTGAAAAATGATGAACCAATCTAATTGTCTTCATTATCAACTATGATAAGGTTTTGCAATCAGACTGGACTAATAGTTGATGTTTCACATACGGGGCGTGAAAATTCTTTCATTGCATGCTTTGTTACAGGTGTGTATTGAAAAGTGTCCAGACACAAACTTTTACTATCGAACGTCTATCGAGAGCGACACCGTCATTAGGAACAAATTGATCTGCAAACCAAACATCAAGGCTCAAACATCAGCAAAGGTGTGCTCTGGTGTGTTGGTTTCAACGTACGATTTGTTTTCTGCACATAAAAGGCATATCGCATAATTTGGCGTGAAAATTAAAACCCATGTCATTTTTCTGAATATTCATTACAATTATCTCTAAGTGTTATAGAGCACATATCTGACTTAAAAATTGGGGGTCACTGTGCTAGATTTTGATTTAGAGATCAACATTATGATCATTTTATATAAGAATACATAGAGAATCTAAAAAGTTGTTTTTCATATTGTAAAACTCATGTCATGTTCCTTAAACTTTCACAGAATATAGTCAATGTATAGTACTACCTATTTAGGTTTTAAAACCCATAGGTCACCGTCCTTGTTTTTGAAAGAATCAAAGAAAACCATATTTTTCAGTTCATTTCCTATATAAATCAAGCAAATGAAAAAGGGCCTATTTTACCTACTGGATTAGGTCAAACTAGACAAAACTTAAATTTTGCTCTTATGAGTTTTAAATATGCCACAAATTACCAATTTCGATGGATGAATGGGAATATTTAAAAATCACCAGATGGCGCCACCGTGGATTGTAGGATATGCCTTTAATTGCAGTTTTGGTATTTTACCAATGGGTTTCTCGGAATTCAGTGGTGTCTTTTCTTGTTCTTTCTATACGCTTATTACCAACATCTTTACACAATCATGTCTATTACTGATGGCTCCACAATTTCATAAATGAAAAGAGCAATATTGTTCATAATACATTGACATTTCTTTTTAGCATTACAAATATGGCCAATGCTATTAAGACAATAGAGGTGGGAAATGAGAGAATATAAGAGCATAATCTGTGACCATAATTCATTTCCAGATTACTTGTTCTACCTCTTTCGAAACATCCACCTGTCAATTGATATCGCTAATATCCGTGAGCCTTTGTAAACGACATGACTGTTAGGATATTTTTTCCACAGGTTCTGCTTCATAATCTACTTCGCAACCGATGCAAACCTTCAACTTACCCAAATGTGTACTTGATGCTACGCACGCCATTTCATATTTGTAGCTGACATTTGCCGAAGAGAGTAGTCTGCTTAGCGTTGCAAACTTAACATTTGCGAGATATTAATTTTGAAGAAAAACTGTACAATCTGTTTGTGATGGTGCATTCACCGTTATACGGCCTGAAATATTCTCGTATCATACATCGCCCTTGAAAAGATTTAGTAAAAATGAAAAATCAATATATTTTCCTCTCAGTGCCATTCTTCTCCCTTTGGCCTTATTCAGATAACATAATTTTCTTATCTTGTTTTTAAGAGGTCAATTTACATTATTTGGTTTGGATTTTTTACGGTTTCTGATACCTCTCATCTTCTTATGGTGACGGTCAGTAATTAAGTGTATTATTCTCATGGTCATTACCTTCCGAAAGACTTAATGGGATTGCACCCCTGCCAGGTTATACATTTTCTCAGGTATTCAAGTATCTTTTATGTGTTCTTCTCTACCAAGGACCTGCGAGAAGTCGAAAAGGAATTGCTCATGTGGTACTTTGATTTATCAACCAATGGGTTGAATCGTACTTTAATACCTGACCACTGATACTATAGCCGCTCTGATTGGCTGTAGGTTTGTGTTGAGTCGTGTCCGTCGACGTATTACGCGTGGTATACGTCCATCGTAGCAGGGGACTCGGCCTCCGAACGATCCAAAATGATCTGTAAATCCTCAGTGAATGCGGTTACTTCTTCCAAGGTTTGCCATTGTTGATCGGTACACGGAGTCTTAGACGTGGATCGTAGATTTTTATTTCTTGTATGGTGACATGTTAGATAGATCTAACTGTTAAGGTTAGATCTTCTCACTACTAACAACCCTTCCCAGACCCTATCATATATTTTGCCATGAAAATTGTTTTCCCATAAAAAATGGGATTTTCTTTAGGACACATGAAACAGGTCGAAAATAGATAAAATAATTATTTAATTACACTGTTGAATTCTCAAAATGGAATTTTTTGTCTTCTACTGAAAATCTCTCATGTATACCATTTATTGAATTGGGATTAGTTAAATAATTTCCTGAAAAATTGATTTAATAAATTACCACTTTTCAAAATTTCAAACCGTTTTCCCTCTGATTCCTATCCATGGAATATAGCCCCCCAATACCAATTCAAATTATAGCACCTCTACATGAGAAATAACTTTGAAACCGCCGGTTAGTCTAATTGAAGTAGCCAGATTTTTTTTTACAAGAAAAACATTAAAAAAAAACCCTTGTGTATATTTCTCAAAATGTAGTCACTCCGATCCTTTCACAGTAGGGTTATGGGTTGAATATGTTTTGAAATCATTAGTAGTGATTAATTCAGTGACCCACATATATAAATCTTTCAACTGTTTCTGTTGTAGATGTTGTGGAATTTAACATACGCACTAGCATGTCTTTAAAAAATAATAATACCAACAGTTGGGGTTTAAGAATATTAACACACTATTAATCAGGTCGAATGCTGCCACTATACCACAGGTGAGTTAGATAACGCTTATCGATTCTCTTTATCGCCATCTTTACAAAACACTTTGTATAGATATAAAATTACCTGTTCACACAGATATATATACGAATACCAGAGCACGTCGCTCGTCTAACGCCTATACGAAATCATCAGTTTGGACACCAGATGAGTTGAAATCAATTTTGTGAGGGCGATATGTATTGTAGGTCTGGGGTGATGGGACGGAATCCATATCTGTCAGGTGTGTATGTGTGTGCGAGGCGTTCATTGGATTAGGCATGTGGGAGGTTGCTCGGGGTTATTCAGTACAGTCGGTGAAATGGGCCCTGTTTCATAAACAATATACATAAATGTACCCTATTAGTGTTGTAGCTCAGTGGGCTAGATACTTCATTCTCCAGTATATGGTTAGATAGCAGTTGTTGATAACAAAGTTAGCTCAGTTCTGTTGGATTTGGGCTCCCTGACAACATTATAAACGTGATCCCAAAATATCTGAAAACTTTACTAGAGGTGCTTAATTCTGTGTCAAGTCATGTCGTAAGATGGAATTACGTCTTCCCTGAAATGAAATATGCGTTTCATTTCAATTAACATATTGTCTTTCCTTTTATGTCTTTTTTATATGATATAAATAGGATTTGGTTGCATGTTGATTTTTTTTCTTTAATTCACCTTTTGCTTGTGCTTTCACTAACAATATATTTCTCTTTAGATCTTTATCCATCATCTGTAGGCTCTAATAGAATCTATTCATTGCCTGTAATCTGTCTGTTCTCCCCAAACTCTCTCCCCGCAAAACAGAGATGTCATCTTCTTAAAGTTACTAACCTTTCACTTTCCTCGTGTTATTTTCAGTTTGACCAACCTCACACCCTTCTCTCACTGGCATCTCCATTTTGGTAGAAACCAATGTTATTTTCAACTGTAATGATTTAATGTCTGGGCTCAAGTAACACCTTGTTGTACAAAACCAACACCATTTTTAGTTTTACTAACCGCATCCTTCTCTCTTCTTTTACACGGCTTCCTCTACACTCCTCAATTTCGCCCCAGGTGTGTGTCGATATTTGCCCCAGCACGAGCTTTACCTGGGCGCAAATCAAGAAAGACTCAGCGAGCATCGATAAAATGATCTGCAGGCGGTCTATAAATCCTGGAACAAGCAGCAGGGTATTTAATCAGGATTCATAATTAGAAAACCATCATGCTTTGTCCATAGTAGCCGTCCCATGCATCCTGCTACCTCTTGTCCTTGAGTGAATACCTAAATCGTTACATAAATGGATATATATATATATATATATATCTGCTCTGACAGAAAAAGGAGACATAAATAGACTTGGCGGTATTGTTTTATTACTAAGGCCGTGATAAAACACCAGAATGGCCTCTTAATTAAAAAAACAAAAAACAAAAAAAACTTGTGAGGTGGAGTCGACTGTGTCGGGGGACGTCTGAGCACTGAGTGAGATCGATCCTCCCTCTCGCTGCTCCTCCTCAAGCCTCCCTGCGTCTCCGCTTGGTGCCTCCACTAGTCCCACCAGCTGCAGCGACGCCCTCTGTCCTCTGTTATAGCTCCATAAAGCCTGACGCCTCTATGCATTCCATAATATTTAAGATTATCTTTAAGAATGCATTATCTCATGGAATACCATAAGGGTGAACTCGTTAAGCATATTTTTTACGGAGATCCCTTCGTGGGAATGACCCTTTGATAAGTACTCTTTCCCCAACGCAGATTGTTGCATTTCCAATACGATAGTAGTGCCTCAGTGGAAGAATGAATTGTTAGATCCTTTGGTTGGTAACATGTAGAGATCATATCTAATCAGAGGCTTACAGATTATCCATCTATTACGAAGTCCCCATTGAAAATGTATATTCCACAGGAAATCACTACGTATTGTTTCTAAGCTGTCATGTCCCATAACCATTAGTTACATATCATTATTATTATCATTATTCATATATATACAAGTTACGAAGTCTCCCCTAAAAATGTATAGTGCCAAAATGAATAATTATCCATTGTTTCCAAGCTGTCAGAAATCCTAATCATTGATTTGAAATCAATTGGTTACGGGAAAAAACAATTCATAAAAGATTTTGAGTCCTTTCGTCTGTAAAGTACCTGATAGATTTTAAGTTAGGTGATAAATACAACACACCATGGTTTTGTGAACAGACAGCCGATAACCCACTCAAGGTTGACAAAGCAATACACATCAACCTCTTACGGTTTCCGACAGCCTGTGTACAAAACCATCGATTATTGTCTATGAAGTCTGTTCATGACGGGACTCAAAGCCATTGACCATGGGATAATTAATTTGAAGTTTAATAAATTGCACACAAAATTTAGCTGAATGTTGAATAAATAGGTTGAGGGTCTCTGGGTTAATTCAAAGTTAATTCTGAGTTTATTTGAGAAAGGAGATAATTCAGCAGATCTTTGGTTTGCACTTTCATGAAAATCCCATGTCCTTGATGGGACAGCCAATTAGCTAAAGTAAATGCCAATTGTTGTTAGATTGAAATTAGCGTGTCACCCATGGGAAGATACAGTCATTCCAGACTCATAGTCAGGTCGATGGAAAAGGTGTTCTCTTTTTTATGATAGAAAAAACTCCGTTTACTACTGAATGCTAAGGTCGTAGCTCCAGTACTTCGTGCATAAGTGTCCAAGTATTCAAGTTTGTAAGTAAAGTTATGGTATTTATAGTCGCAGCCGTTGCAGAATAGAAAGTAAGTGTGCTTTAATTGCAGTGAACATAATGGGTGTTTTGCTTATAGATAATCCCTTTTTTGCCGCATGTAGAGTTTCTATGTTCAATGGTTCCCTTGAAACGGTTGCAGTGACTAGATACACTTGAATAGAGAATCATATACTGATATCAGCTAAACATCCAATAATTTACTAAGGGGGAGTTAATAATATTTCAGAATGATGATATAGACACATAAGGGAACACACACTGGTGGAAAATCCTAGTATCTTGTTACGTGAACCGCTTTCAGGGAATCTTTAGCGTAGTTCCTAGGCTTGGTTTGGGGGTATTGTGTGCTGAGCACGGCATATCAGTTGATGTATTCAGTAGGACTAAAATAATTGACATTGCAAATTCAATATCAGATCAATTTACTTTTCCATAAATGAAATATATCAAACGAATAACTTTCCGAGAAATTGAAGTCATGAAAGTCTGTTTCTAAATGAATTCGTGTTATTTCACCATTTACTCAAAGATTCAATCTACTTCCGATAATTGCTTACTTTGTTTCAAAGCGGATAATTTCTTTTAATAGTCGATACAAGAGCTAGTAGAGGATGAGGACTGTGCTGCCTACTACATCACGAGTGAACCAAGTAAGGCTACTATGTATTATTTGTGTATCACAACATCCATTTAAACAAGACTAAACTAAAGGAATATATTTCAGTTCAAATTTTCATCGGACCTTGAAAAGAAGGACTACACTTTGTATGGAACTATAGCACTAGAATTAGGTTAATTTCTATTATTCAACTTCAAATTCTGAATAAAGAAAATTAAGTTGCCATACAGATATATTTTAGTTAGTTTACTATATTGCAGCCGCGGTATCGCATAATAAATGAGCCTATTATCATGGACTGTTCATACTCTTACGGATACACATTGTATCGTGAATAACGTTCTGATCTCCCACTCAGTCGTCGGGCGGTGCATCCCATCCATCTTTGTGGATGCCCTCAATCGGACGCTGAACCTGGCGTCCAGTGATGGGACAGAGATTCGCGACAAACTGAACCAGACCTTGACGGGCACGCAACTTGAGGACGGAACCAAGTATGTATTCAGCATGCACATCTGATAAATTCAGACTCTAGTGTACTGCTCTAGCCCTATGTTTACCATGCAGGAGAGCAGAGTTCACATAGATGTCTACAGTTTCTGAATCCCTCAATTCCATCGTCCATCCCATGATTTATATCATTCTAGGGGGTAACGTTGCATCGTGTATACGACATGTACGGAAAAGTCACACACTGTATGAACTACGTTCGCATAATTCTGACACTGTCCCATACACAGAGATATCCTTTCCCGCTTTCAGATGCGTACAGATCAGTCTCGACATGTTTCTGAACTTTAAACTATAAGAGTCACCCAAATAATCTACTTGAAATCTAAACATTTCTGCGGGAGGTAAATGTTGTGTGATATACATGTACATGTATATAACGGCATAAAATTCCTGCATTCAACCCGTGTCAGAAATTAGGCCACCAGATAGTTCCGCTAAAACATTTATGTGTAAAACATTTATAGTGATTCCTATTCATGTTTACACACATGAATACAAGCACACATAACTGTATATTACCTGAATTATTACACCGATGTGTACACATATAGATTCAGATACACAGTGTATATGGAAATGCAGTTCTAAAACGTTTTTCAAATACCTTTCCAAGTCCCACCTTGTTACATAAAATATATGGTATGATTTTATATTTACGGAATTTAGTTACAATATCGTGAAAGTAAGGTGTTTCTTAATGTTCCATGCGGGTTTTCCCATAGCAGATGACGTTTAATGCCGCAGTAGCATACGGCAGGGCCAATGGACAGTATCTAGTTGGTGGATAGGGGAGATTGCTGGACTCCATTTAATATCGTTGACGCATTTACAGTCTCTGGGTAATGTGCGTCCATGTGCATGGCGGTAGTTCACTATATATTGGCATATATGATATGTCTACGTGTAAGCTCACACACTGATGTTTCAACGTATTCAGTATTAAAGAAGGAACCAACAAGTTTTGGTCAAAGATGTCGTTCTCCACGAGTTTGATGTGGTATGATATGAACGAGGCGACAGCCGAGTAAATATCGCATAGCATTCAAACGAGTTCGAAAACGACTTCTTTGACAAAAACGAGTTGCTTTCTGTATTTATCTCACCCCTGTACACACTAAAAGAATGAACGTCACACAGGATATAGACCATGGAGAACGGACTGCAATACTTGTAGGGGCATGGGGAACGAGTTCACAATGTTAAGCCTATGGACATTTATTCCAGGGGTGAGATAAAACAATGTACTGCACATGGTTCAGTATACAATTTATACTGCACAGGGAGCAGCAGTACGTAATTATCAAATATACTGCATGGGTATATAATAAAACAGGTAACGGTACAGGTGGATGGTTGTAGTGTAGCAGTCCGCATTTTTCTCACCAGGTGTGGTAGATTGTAGGTGCTGCCCTCTGAAGTAGTCTACCCAAAGTAACCCCAATCCCAGCCTTATCCCTCACTTGTTTTACATGAATTGTAATTCATTTTCTCTTGCATAGGTATCCAGCTTCATTCTTCAATTCTTTTATTTCCACCCCTACCCCCTGATGAATTCCTACTGACTATAGACGTGTCATCACTATATACAAATATACCTCATACGGATGGCCTCAAAGCCGCCAAAGTATATTTAGAACAGCGACCAGACAAAACACCGCCTACCTCAGTAGTTCTACATCTGATGTACAAAATACTCACTCTCAATGCCTTCCAATTCAACAATAAGTACTACCATCAAAAATCAGGCACAGCTATGGGCACCAGAATGGCACCAACATACGCCAATCTATTCATGGGCAAACTCGAGGAATCAATACTCACCCACTCCAACATCAAACCGGTCGTCTGGAAACGATACATCGACGATATCTTCTGCATCATCAAGGGTGACCTACAAACGATCAATGAGTTTATCGAATACATCAACAGCGTACACCAAACGATCAAATTCACACATTCGGCGAGTCAGATCTCAGTAGACTTCCTAGACGTGACAGTTTACGTGGATGATAATAGAAAACTTTGCACCACTCTGTACACCAAACCTACAGATGCGCACCTATATCTACACTATACGAGTCACCACCCACGTCACCAGAAAGATTCAATACCATACAGTCAACTCATACGTGTTCGTATGATCTGCAGTTCCACTACGGACTATGACCATCATTCGAGGGTTATGCTGGGCCATTTTGCAAATCGCGGTTACCCCAAGAAACTGTTACTACGAACACAACACCGGGTCCGCATTCTAGATCGTGCTACTTTGCTTCAGAACAACACAGCAAACAATCCCAAACCCATCATACCGTTCATTCTCACATACGATGAAAGATATGACAAAACGCTGCGGAACCATGTACAAGAGAACCAGTACATATTGACAAACTCCATCAACAACGACAATTTCCTGAAAAACCAAATCATCATAGCATACAAAAAGGGCCCCAACCTTAGGAATCTACTCACCAAGAGCCGCTTCCCGAAACTACAATCCACTAGCGGTACTAGCCGCTGTGAACGCCGCAACTGCTCTACTTGCGAGTTGGTAATCGAAACTGACATCATTGTCAACAGCTTAGGAACCAAAACTTACCGTACCATCGGCAGCTCTTCATGCACAACAAATTGTATCGTCTATGTCATCAGGTGCCGTAAATGCAACCATATGTACGTAGGCCAAACCAAACACAGTCTACATACACGCAGACTACAACATTCGAACGATATTCGGCATAATGGAGCGGAAAAACCAGTCGCCGCACACTTCAACAGCGCGGACCACAGTTTCCGTGACGTCACGACCTTTGTGCTAGACAACTCCGCAAAAGATCTAAACATCCGCTTGAGGCTCGAGGAGGCATGGATACGCCTCCTAGCAACGCATCAGCCGTTAGGCATGAACATCCGCAAATAGATTGTTGTGATTTTGACTTTAATACGGACGTATGATCTCTATCTGTTATCATTCGGAATATTTCTCATCTACATCATCAGAACCATTGGAGCAAGGATGACGGATGTAGAGACGGAACTACAGTTGACAGATGAGTACAAAACTTTGACTTGCCATGTCTGTGATAAACAATTCTCGGGTATCGCCAATGTCAGGCGTCACTACCTGAGGGAACACGAACCTCACTCGACTAATAAATATTGCTGTGCGGTCTGTTATAAAGTTTATTCTTCCCGATCGGCCCTTCGCCGACACCATCGGGTTAAACATGATAACAACGCCAGTAAGGCACATTGTGTCTTATTGAATCGCAATGGCGACCTAACTCAAGCGGCCAAGGACGCCGCCGCAAAGATATATCAGAAACGCAAGAATGATGACTTATTCACCGAGATAGTACATACCACGGGTTTGAAACCGTCTCACCACAAATCAAACCCAGACATTCCTGAAACTATCCCGTCTAGAATAAGTCTAGTCAACACGATTAACAATGATGACTACGAACAATTGGGTCTTCATAAAAACATTCCGTGTTTAACACCACGCCTCGTATCGGAACGCAACTTTCTTAATGCCCAGAGCGCCACCGCAACGGAGGCCTGCCTGGAAAAAGCAAGTTCAAAGCTAAATTCTGAGTTATCTTGTGCACAGCAATATTTACCTGATCTTAGTGGGGACGAAATCGATGAAATTTTGTCCATGGACATGGACGACAAGAAACAATCGTACTCACCTATTGACATCATCAAGTTCATGCAATACCGTCCTACCAACATAAATTCCGCCCCACTAGTAGAGTGCAACACGGACCTTTGTCCGACTCCCACTCTTGATGAACCGCTTGAAATACTAAACTGTCTTAAAAATACTAACGACCAGACCAGTACCATCGACACCATCAATTTATCTTCGAATAACAGCAGCAGCACCAACTCGACTCCATGTGACACTGACAGCATGATGTCCACGGACTCTACTGCCAACAGTATCCAGTCTCCTACCCACACGCCACCTACGAATAGCTTAATGCTCATTTGTTCCAATTACGGAAATGAGTGTCCTGAGTCACCAACCATGTCTGAGATCAATGATGCAACCCACTCCGCACCCGAGGGAGCCTTGTTGACTGACCCCTGTCTACCCTCGGGGTATGACACCGACAACAAGATACTGAGATCTCTTAAAATACTTATGACATATCTAGACCAGGATCTAGCACAAGACTTTGGCAACTTGAAAAGGGAGACTACTACCAAATGACTATCACCAACGAATGCGCTGAGAAAACTATGAACTATAATCACTACCCCCATCTAACTAACTTTCAGATACTTCATACTCCAGTTATTAACAGTCACTATTATTATCAACACCAACTTTCCAACAAAATGATGGTCTTTAATTACCAAACATACTTACACCATCTTTGTTATCAGACATCATACAATGTATTACTATTTACAAACCAAAGACTTGTACTGGGGAATAGAAATATGCAGGCAGCAATTACCATCATAGGCCTCCAGGGGGCAGCTCAGTTTTTTAGCCACTCTAAAAAATAATTTTGCAACCGAATTTCCCATCATGCGCTCTTGTAACTATAACAACATTGTAACTAAGGTGATAGGTAGGCAATACCTATATAGCAGTTAACCTTCCTCACTCTAATCATTAATGTCCAGGCCCTGACGAAGACCACAGGTCGAAATATATTGGCTTAGCTATGGACGCCTAAAAATTGAAAAACCAAACAAGTTGATTGATGTAACAACGGTTTATTCAATAATAAAATGTCTGAACCATCCATTTGGGTTGATACGTGGTTTGTGGTCACAATCCCATAATTTTATTTCCAAAGTATGATTCCTATTCTGTTTCGCAGGTACCTAGCTGTATTTCTGAGTTGCTTTACCTGAATTGTCAACCCCTTTCTCCTGTGTAGGTATCTGGCGTATTTCCTCAGCGCTAAGGAGTATGGGGTGAAGATTTATCAGGACGTGCGCGCAGCCTGGTGGATGATCCTTATCGCATTAGGGCTGTCCATGTTGATAGCTTTCATATGGATTATCATCATGAGGTGGATCGCTGGCGTCATGGTCTGGATATCAATCTTCGCCTTCTTGGGACTCTTCGGATTCGGTAGGTTTTATAAAATCGTCATGTCTGTAAATTAAGAAAATGTTAAAATTTTCAAATTCTGAAACTGTTTGCAAAAGCCAATAGTTTACCACACATATTTTCTATCAATGTATTAAGATGGAGTACTGATCGCTATTTGATCAAACACTGATTGTTATTCCAGCAACCTACTACTGCATCTCTAAATACTTGACCATGCAGAACGAGCCGTCAGCTCAGCTTGCAGGATCGTTGCAGTTCACTACAAATTTGGATTACTATTGGAACCTTGCCGTCACCTGGCTAGTATTTGGTAGGAATATTTTTTTGATATAATGGTCTTTATTCATTTCCATAATATAGATACAGTTCTTCCAATGAATACATTTTACAAGCATCACCTGGATAGTTTTCTCTGGTGCCATATTTGTTGAAACTACAGGATGGGTGAATATACAGTGAGATGAGTGAAAAAAAGTTAAATTTGATACTCTGACGTCTGGTGATACAATTCCAAATAGCAAAACAAAACAAAACAAAAAAACTACTGACTGCCTGGTATGTCAGTTTGAGGTAACCAGATACATGCACATCGATATTAGATTCCATTCCAGCTAAAACACTATTCAGCAGAAATCAGTAATCAGATATTAACGATTATCATATTCTCTACCTTTTATCATAAATTTAATGCATATTTGTCATCAGCTCTCTGAACTTCGACAGGCAGTTGCTATACCCCTAAAAAGCGGGGACTTCCTAGGCGTTACCCTTAAACCTTCATTCCTGGAATCTCACTTTACTATCCATCCTCCTGCCTCATACCCGATCATCCAGATACTCATCATCCCTAGCTAGCTTAAATACATGACAGCAAGTAGCTGATCTCTCCGTCTATCGCTTAGCTTCTGCACATTACATCTCACATGTACCTCCCTGGTAATTCTCTTGCGTTTATTTTTTAAGAATCCCAAATTAACCATATTAATCCAGTAACGAATATAACCAGGGTTCGTACAGAACCTGGAAAAGCCTGGAATAATGCTTTTCAGGTTTCCAGGCCTGGAAAAGCCTGGAATTCTTACAGAGAGCATGGGAAAACCTGGAAGAGCCTGGAAAATTTAGTTTTGCATAAAAAGAATTTTGGTCATTATTTTGGTCTTTCCTTAGCTATGTTACATGGCTGCCTTTGAAATTTCAGTGTCTCGGATTAAATAGTTCCAAAAGTCCTTTATTTGACGATGTATAGCAAATTGATAATGCTATAGCATGGTTTTGATTATTTGCCTCATATTTAAAAGTGGCAAATAAAATAAGATATCTATCCCAGACAACTATAAATTCCACAAGTAGAAAGGAAGATGAAGAAATCTAAACTAAATTTGGTGGTGAATCATCCATGGTTTTAAAAAAGCGACCAGATATGATATGCACCCTTCAGAAAACAAACAATGCACTAGCAAGATGGTATGGATTCATATCGTTATGTCCCTGGAAAAAACATATATTAGAGCCTGGAGTTTTATTGGGTTGTCTATGTACGAACCCTGCATAACTTGTGAAAGTATCTACTGGTATTTAGTATCCCCTGGTTTTTGATCCAGAAATCAATATTCGCATGTCCATATTTACACAAATAGACATATACCACCAATCATACAACAAACTAACACGATAATTTTGGTATGAACGAATGTCAAATTCAGATTATTTGTCTGAAGTATATACATGTAGACCTGAATTACGGTGTGTTTCAGTGTTTTCACTCAATGTTTCATATGTGCTAAGCCCTCATAACTATTGTTAAAGGTTACCTGTCATCAGCATTCAAAGTATAGTTAATTAGAGTTTGAATGGTTATAATAATTGTATTATATTTGACATATTAACAATGAGTTTAATAACTGCAACCGTCTGCATTGATTAAAGCTATATACTTATTGTTCAGAGCTCTACAAAGCACGTTTAGTAAAATGCTGACTCATTTTCCCCTACAGGCTGTGTTGCAGGGGGTATTCTTCTTATCACTCTCATTCTCCTCATCTTCTTGAGGAATCGAATTCGCACCGCAATTTCCCTCATCAAAGAGTCGAGCAGGTAAGTTAAGCCATATTCAGCACCAGGCGGCAATAGTAGTCCCGAAATACCCAGGGCTGGTTGCGAAGTGAATGCAGCAGAATATTGCATTGTCCGCTCTCTTAGCCAGCGTTGGAAAACTCTTAAGACGAATATAGATCTGGAAACTCTTTATCTTAGAGTGTATTGAATTGAAGTTTGAATTTACAATAGGACGAGTTACCACAACGTTGCTCAATGTTGCCCTGGCTGGAATGTAGCAGTAAATATCTTCTCCTCACGACAAGTCAATGTATAAACACAAAATCCACGATTTCATCTTACACGAAAATCTTTTATATTACAAGAATGTTCATCCATTCTGGACGGAGTTTCATTTGAGATTTTTGCACTGAAGAAGCTAACATTATGATGTATTCTGTTTACGTTGCACAGGGCCGTCGGCAGTATGATCTTCACCCTCTTCTTCCCTCTCTTCCCGTTCCTCCTAGAAATCATCCTCTTCGGCTTCTGGGGTGCATCCGCTGTGTATCCTTTAGATGAAAACATTCTGAAAATAACTATGTCCCCTGAAAAACAGTCCGCAAGCCTAATTCGAGTCATTGTTCTTACGCAGGAACTTAATGTTTTTGTATGAAATTGCTGTTAGGCGTGTCTAGGTTCGGGTGGCAAGTTAATAACCATGATCTTGAATCACAAATTAGTAAGACGTGGCTATAACACCTCTGTAGTAAGCCGATGCTACCTTGATAATCAATTAAAAAAAAAAAAAAATCTTAATTAATTTGGCTAGGTCAAGGCATAAAAAAAAACAAGGAAATCAATTATAAGCACAAATTATGAAAGCTTCTATTCAAGTTTATTTGGAAACAAGATTATGGAATGAAAATATCATTTATAACCAGCTAGGAAGTAATTCTATAACAAAGCAACATATATGCAGCGATTCCAATTGACTCAAAACAACAGGCGGCGCCCCCTGTCCAGGCTGATGCAGCACTGCTGGTTTTCATACAATTTTAAAAAATATTTCTTATTCAGGTAAAGACATACAATTCACCCAAGTTGGGCGTTTTGAAATGTAGTCGATTACAACAAATACAGGACAAACAAGACAATACAGTTAGAGATAGGACATGTGGGGTGGGGGTGTGGTGACCAAGTCTGCTTTCAGATCCATAATTCAGGGTTTTCATCAAGGTAAATCATGTTCATCATAAAGTATCGAACTATGCATGGTATAAGGCTGGCAGCTAATATACCACGACAATGAGTAAATAGAATATATTACCAGGTTGGATACCCTTGACTGACTGAGTTATCTTGCATCAATGGGAACGTCTGACTACGGCGCCTTCAACAAGACACAAGTGAACGAGACTGTGAATGTAACGGAAAATGGCAATACTGTTACTGTCACACGTGTCAAGGAGGTAATCCTTGACATCACGGGCCAGATCGACTGCAGTCTCATCACCGGGGTAAGTGTCTCACGCACATATTTTGAGAAAGTGTATATTCTGGCGAAAATATAGACGACCAGGTTTGTATTTTTTTAATATAATCTGATTGGTTTTGAATTATTCAATACTATATTGGTTTCTTTGAGATTACAATCATTTAGTAGAAATTCATATAGGGGGATATATAAATAATCTGACGCTCAAATAGATATCATATCTTGGTTTGAAAAACATAGAGAATTTATGGTTTAACGTGCGTTGTTCTATGTACAGCACCCTTAGGATAAATGACGTGGAAGACATTAGAAAGTGTTTGTCTTTGAAAGTCTCGAAAACTTAACTAGAAATCAGAGATTTACAGCTATGTGTATATTTTCAAAATGACATGAATCCAAAGACAGAGAATGAGTGCAGAGGAAACTACGAAATTTTTGTTGACAGCAAATACCCAGTACTTATTCGTTGCGTGCGTGCATTTCTATTTCTAACAGAACATAACTTCAGTAAGTATCGGTGTATGATATTCCCATATCCCCCATGAATTGTAGTTGATCATTGTACATCCTTACCTTCATTGGTTTAGAATATCCTAATATTGAAGACCCTGCTTTATTTTATCCTAAAATCAAAGTCCATGCATTATTTTAGATTCATCAGTACCCGTATTGTTATAAACTGCTGTAATGCTGAAAGTTTTAGGGTAAACCAAGGTCTCTTTTACTACTGGCATATTATGGATTGTTCCTCTATTGATCCTTTGTATTTCATGATAAACCACTCGAGGTTGACGTCGTAATGCACTCGCTAGTGCTCGTGTATTGCTATGCGTCAACCACTCGTTGTTTACGGCCACCTATCCACAAGACCATCGTTTGTTGTATTCATCATCAATCTTTTCGAATGAATTAAACAAAAGAATTGCCATATTAAAGAAGATAATAATAGGGAATATTTCTTTGCTCTATAGTACAAAGGGACTATTTTCCGATATACCACAGCTGTGAGGCAGTATACCACAGATCTGAATCCGTATACCACAAATATGGTATCTGACAAGTTTAATATAATAGGTCTTGGTTTACATACAGTCCCCATACATTTTCAATGGGGTCTTTGTATACCACTGATGATAAAACGTATTGTTATATACCTGTGACCATATGAACTACGCATACCACCCGCTCCTACCCATGTCATACTTATTTCACTTCATATGGTCACAGGATATTCTATCGTCCGGTCTTTCCGTAATTTTGCCTGGAAAACACCGATTTGCGAGAGGATGGCAGAACCTACAGTAATCAACCGATACAATATATTTATCAACCAATATCCCCTTGTAATTGATTTCAGAACTCGACAGCCTCAACGAATCTGCAGAGTTTCTGTAACTTCGTCAAGTATGGAGGAGACGAGTACACCATCTATCTGCAATTCTACCAGCTCTTTATGCTGCTGTGGTGCATGAACTTCATTGTTGCCTACGGCCAGATGACCTTGGCCGGCGCCTTCGCGTCCTACTACTGGGCCTTCAACAAGCCCAAGGACATCCCCATGTTCCCTCTGGCCGCCAGCACCTGGCGCAGTCTCAGGTCAGATATTTTTTGTGCATCATATCAGGGAAAAGAACATGGTATTTAGGTTTGTAAAACATGGTTCCCAGTGACGGTTCATCCAATAAAAACGGAAAAAGACCATGGCTTTGGCCCGTTTTCATATGAATCAGTCTTCTTGATTCTTTAAAGGAAATTATAGTTACCAGAGGCTTTCTCACTAAATGGGGTTGACAAAAAAAAGACTGACAAGTCCTGTCTCAAATGTTACAAAAAGATGTATGTAAGTTCACGAAATTGTAAATTATAAAAATAATAAATCAACGGTACTGTATCAAAATCTCCTCCCCCCTCCGAAAAAAATCGACTGTTCGCTTAATTTTCACCAAATCATTATTTTTGTTATCCCAGTTGATTGCCGTTTAAAAACTTTCAATAATATTAATACCTATCGCATTATTATATTCTTTTACTTTAACGTTTGGATTGCAGAGTAATTGATATTTAATTCCAAGGCTTTATGTTTTTCTATATCAACGTGCTTACATACTATCCAAATGAATTATATGAACGACTTTGATAAAACTAGCCAGCATGTTTGAACCTGGAATTCATCACTTGGATTCTATCTCACCATCATATCAGTTTTTATTGTGTTAGAACCCATCAGCATAATCCAACCAAGAACACTTAATTGTCAAAGTATTTGATATTCCTAATTCTGTCACTTAAGTCAACCTATATCGTTGCACATACAGATATCATCTCGGAACCATCGCCTTTGGGTCCTTAATAATCGCTCTCATACAGTTGATCAGAATTGCTCTGGAATACCTCGACCATAAACTAAAGGGCTCGGAGAATCAAGTAGCCAAGTTCTTCCTGAAGTAAGTATAGCTCTGGGACAGCTTGTTGATAGAGTGGTAGGAACTGATTGAATAAAGAAGTAGAATAAGAAAGGAAAATACTTCTCTATACAATGATTTCAGTAACGTGGCAAATGCAATGAGACGTCATGTTGTCTCTTTTATCTGTGCTTCTTTAATATATATATATATATATGTTTGAAAACAATTTCAATTATCCTGTAGTATGTGAACAGAAATTATCAATGAAAACCATGATAAAACAATAAAATGTAATATTACAGGCATTGTATTGATTTAATCACTCGTTAATAGTTATAGTCTCTCCCTTATAGCTCTAATTTTTACTTGTATTTTAGATGCCTAAAATGCTGCTTCTGGTGCCTAGAAAAGTTCATGAAATTCCTCAACAAAAATGCGTACATCATGGTAAGCCCCTCCCCATGTTAACTTGAATCTATCGCAGGGTCGCTGTTGGGCAGCATGTGAAGTTATTAGCTGCGTTTCTGAAAGTACTGACTCTCTCGACCTCCACGAGAGGGCGCCATTAATTGTGTTAAGGGACACCCCATTGTTAGTTTGGTCGCTCACACCCGAAAGCAGGTTGCTTTGGATGGGATTGAAAAAAAAACAAGATCGTATTCTAGACTATGAAAACTTCGCCTTAAGAACACGTGGCAAAAAATATCAACTAGAATATTTTCTATCATGCTAAGTTTATCCACGGATATAAGTCCGTGGTTTATCTGTATCATAATTGAGTCAGTTCCACCCTCGAGTGTGCTTGGAGTGTGATCTGGGCCCTGTTTCATAACTAGCGGAAGGTTTTAGTGAGTGGACCCTTAAAATAGCAGCTGGGATAGTGAGACGAACAACGTACCTATTAATTCTGTGTATCATAACCCCTTTCGCTATTCAGCAGTCTCGTTTGTTCGTTATGTTATGGGTTCCGTTCGTTGTTCGCGCATCATCACTCTCCCAGCAGATGTTTTTTGCTACTTATCTTTTACTGGACTACAACATCTATGTTCGGAGAGTGTATCATAGCAGCTGGGCCCTGTTTCATAAGCAGCAGAAGGTTCGTTATAAGCGGTTCTTTCGTTAGTAGCGTGAGCGTCCGTTGCATAAGCAACTAGATTTTATAGCCTCGTTCGTTTTCTGGGTGAGAGGGAGAAAATGCGGTAATGTCCGTTGCAATAGGATCTGCCGGTCGGCTATACTTCCGCTATTTAGGCGGAAAAACTCCCGCTAATCACGAGAGGGTCGACCCTCTCGTACGTCCCAAATAGGAGTATACATATTTCTTTTTCGAACACTAAATCTCATTCAAATTGAAGAATATTTGTAGCGAGTAATTCTAATTGTATCCCATATATTTATGCCAAATTTTAGAATGTTCTAATGATTATTTCTTCCAATACTGGAAATTCTAATTCAAACTGACAACTGTGGTCACTGCAGCACTCAGGTGGCTATTGCAGAACCTCCTGCATCGCTCGACATATATAATATATATATATATAGATACATGTGTATATAAATTTATAATAATGTGTGTATATATGTATCTATATATGTATATATTTATTTATATATATTAGATTTGGTTCAATCTATTAACTGACTTCACATGTATTCAGTTCTGTTGGATGTCTCCAACCATCTTGTTTGTTTACATTCTGATGCCTACAGTGCGCATGCACGCTGACCCCGCTAGCGGTCAAACACTCTCCGAACATAGATCTTGTGGCTTAGTATAAGAAATGTAACACAAAATATCTGCTGGGAGAGTGATATTGCCCGAACAACGAACGAATGCCCGAAAATAACGAACGAACGAGACTGCTGAATAGCGAGAGGGGTTATGAAACGCAGAATTAATATGTACGTTGTTCGTCTCGCTATCCCAGCCGCTTTTTTACAGGTTTGCTGGCTAAAACCTTCCGCAAGTTATGAAACAGGGCCCTGGTTGGGAACAACGCACACGGTAGTGTAGTGATTAGAGCATCGGTTAGTGGATCGCGGGATCGCGGGTACGATTCCCGACCGTGGCCGTAGCTTCTTTGTTTTTGTTTTTGTTTTTAGAATCTGCCTTCATATGCATTATTTACAAGTATAACATCATTAAATATGGGAGGGATTTAGTTCAATTTCACACATGGACAGATGTGGTCATATTCTACACATATTACTCCCCTTAGTAATGTACACGGAGGCAGAATTCAACTTTAGCCCCTACAAGTCATCATAGAAAATGATGGAAATATCTTACCAAAACCATCTAAATTCCCGTTTTTATTTACTTTGTAATATCATCTTATTGAAAAATTAGTTTATTGAAAAATTAGTTTAATAATGAAACTGAATTGGTTTAATGTAAATTGTAGACAATCATATAATACAAACGGAAATCTTCATTAAATTGTCACTAAATTCTGAATATCTACCATATATATACATATATATGTATATACACACATTATAATATATTCACATGTATATAATATATATATGTTTATATACATGTATGTGTATATATTTATACTGCTATTTGAGGCGGTACGATAGGGTCTACCCTCTCATTCATAGCGGGAGTTTTTCCGCCCAAATAGGGGAAGTATAGCTGAGCGGCAGATCCTGTTGCAACGGACGCTACCGCCAGTTTCTCCCTCTCGTCCGGGAAACGAACGAGGCTATAAAATCTATTTGCTTATGCAACGGAAGCTCACGCTATTAACGAACGAACCGCTTTTAACGAACCTTCCACTGATTATGAAAGAGGGCCCTGAGGGAGATCACCCCCAGTCACACACGTGTTTTGGAGTTTCCTGGTTTGACCTTGATTTATTTAGTTTCTTGAATATATATCAGGGAATGTCCATGAATCTTATTAGGGCTATTGAATATAGAGTAGTTTTGATCCAGCTGCTTCCACCCAGTAAGACGTCCAGTATTTTGTATGTTTTTAATTGATAACTAGTTTCACGATCACATACTTTTCGTAATTGTGCAATATGGAATTTCTTTGTTTCTCCCCGCTCGATGTGGAAGGATATATGTCTATAGTAATAAGTAGAAACAGCCCCAGCTGAGAGTCGATTCACATTTGCAACAAGGCTCGTGCGCATAGTGGTCCTCGTGAGGCAGTAGCTGAGCGAAGACAATAGTAGTACAGACCGAATTGCTTAGATCCAAATTGATTCTCCCCGATTCTGAACGATTTTTAGATCGAATAGTTGCATAAAACATTTTATGCCATCCCCCATGGAATACAGTCCCTAAATGTAAAACCCATAGCGTTATTCATTAAGGGGAGGATAAGTCAATGATGACATTGCTTGGGTAGAATAAATGTAGGATACATCATACCTAATAGGTAAGGTAAATGTTCATTTCATCTAATAATCCACGTGTTTACTCTCTTTACAGTGTGCAATCTATGGCAAGAACTTCTGCGTATCCGCCAAGAATGCTTTTATGCTCATAATACGAAACATCGTCAGGTAACAATTTATATACTACTACAACCAGACAAGAATATTGTAAGTAAAGTTGTAGGCTAGCCTCCGTTATACTACTTACATGGAAGATCGTTTATAGGTATCTGGATATAACTCGCTATATTCGTATAAATTGTAGTGCCCACCGGGACAATTGCTACTAGTATCTAGGTTGTTACCCTATATAAATTACATATGCTTATCCATGGGATGGGAAGGAGTGGTTTGTGACTGTTTTATATTTTTGTATCTCCAGAGTGGCGGTCATTGACAAAGTGACGGACTTTGTGCTATTACTCAGCAAATTATTTGTCGTCGGAGCTATTGGTATGTATAGCTGTTTCTATCATATATATCAAGTATAAAATAGCTTTTCCTTCATTGCCTAATATTTAGAAAAGAAATGTAAGTACTGTATGGAGTCTTCCGCACAAGAAGGTCTGTAACGTCGGAGAAAATTAATCAGCATACCTTGAAGACTTCATTCTTTTCCCGCGTCTGTGATACGCAATTTCAGGTCCTCATCTCTTGTTGTGGATGAAAGTACATTCTCCTTATAGCGCTAGTATATTTGATGTTGTTACTTTTAATCTCCAACATAAAGACAAGAAGGACTATTTTGAAATATAAAATACCCCCTCTCTTCCCTGCATAAGTCAACTTCATAAGAAGCTGACCCCCAGCTTCTAAATTGCTGCTCTACGTTGATGATGCTGTTGGTGACATGTCCCGTGGATTCGCCATGTTAATTGTTCTGGTCTTGTATTGTGAGATGTAATTCACCAGTTTTAGTGAAATAGACTTGAACAGTTTCTCCTGTTAAAATGCCTTGTTCCAGGAGTCATCGCCTTCCTGTTCTTCAGTGGAGAGGCTACCACGCTAGCCATGCAGGTTTCGGCTACAGCGGGCAATACTCTCGCTACCTACACTCCAGCCCTTAATTACTATCTCACTCCTGTGATAGTAAGTGCCTTGTTAGGCAGCTGAGATATCGCCTAAACCACCTCGTCCATGCCTCTCGGCTTCTCAGATTGTGTTCGAGGAATTAAGCAATGAACGGGAACTGTACAAAGATACCAGGAAGATAGAATGAAAAATAGCGTTCAACCATGCCATATTATTCCAAAATAGGCAAAACACAGTAAAGGTTTAATATACTGAATTTATGTTTCCTTTTTATAAATTGAGCTTAAACGCCTAAACACAGGTATCTGAGCAAATATGAGGAATTACAAAACAAAAGTGACGCGCAAATTTCGTTATAACGATTTAAAAGCTATATTTTTCCACTTATGACTGCAAAGTGGTAGGATCATTGCCTTTTTCGAGCACTATTTGACGACACCGAGATATTGTTGTGAGTGATTGATCAATAACCCCCCTTTCCATTGCTGTTGTCTCGAGTTATTCTGTTGAACTATATATACACCCTCGACTAATTATAGCAAAATGAAATGCTGCATTCTGTAGAATGTTGTCTTGCTTCTCGTGCGATTGTCTCTATACTGCAGCCACGGAAACAATAGAAATCATGTGAAAATATATTTCAACAGAATTAAGCTCATATTCTCCTCGATGATAAACCCAATGACATTTCACCTTAATTTTGTGCCAACCCATTTTGTACAATCTATGATACTTCATTCCGAATGATGAATTTTGTCGAAACTGTTGTCCTTTTAGACCATAAGCACTAACACTAACATTAGCAAGCATGGTCCAAACACTTTGTCCATAGCAGATGGTGCTCGACTTATGGAATTTCTTTTCAGATAATTCTTAAGAATTTGACCTCCTCTGCCCTGACTTGCAAAGGACGATACATTTTATCCTTTCTTTTGGGGCCATCAATAAAGTATATCCGCAGTGATTGGGGGTGATTACTCTGCAATTGTACGTGCATCCCTCTTTAACATAATGCATACAAGATAGACAAGGGGTGAGAGTAAATATTTTCAGAAATTTTGCGTACATACTTTATTGATGGGCCTTTTCATTTCGTCGTCTTTTAACAGTGTGTCGCACAAATATTCTAGTCAGAGCGATTAACTACACTAATTTCTGTTTATCATGGGTGACGTTTCACCAATACTATACATCTGACTTAAGTCAGAAATCCTTTTTACATACGTCGAAGGTTTAAATCGTTGCTGTTATTACGAAGCTACTTGTATGCATGAAAAAAATCTTATACATTAGAAGACATACCATATTTGTCTAGTACCTATCTCCTGGCCGCACACGATAATAATAAATGAACGGAGGACGCGGGTGCTTCACCAGCCCTGCATAATCCCTCTTTACATTGTTTGTAAAAGCTCAGATTTTGAAAAAAATCCTTCCTTGTTCCTCTTCTTGATATATTTGGTGCGCTTTCAGAAACCGGCAATCTCCCATCTATTATATTCTTTAGAAAAAAATGTATTCATTGCCCCAAACATTTCTCTACGCAGATAGATCTCCCTATGTCGATATAGATGTTTTCATGTGTGATCCCTATGGTTCACAAAATAGGATAGCAAAATTAGTTTTAAACGAAAATATCTAGCACTTTCTTACCTCAATCCTACATGGGTATAGGATCAGTGAACTAGTAGAAAGTTAGGTTCCGGCATGTTTTTGACGACCACAAAGGCAGACAGGAATATTCTCCCGTTTCTATCCAAGAAACCTAATACTTTTTGGAAAGACGAGACGAGACATTCTCAATCAAAAACAGAAATAGATATAATTATAGTTGTGAAAAGCGGCATTTATTCTGAAATAATCCAAGTGACAATGGTGGAGTTTTACCCTAATCTCTTCTGGTCAGTAAAAAAACTGAGTGCATGAAGTGGTGTTTGCCCTAAAAAAAACAGAACATCACAAAATGAATGTCCAGCAGCTTTAATACAAATATTATGTCTGATGATGCTCTTACAGGTGGTCTAAGTCTTCTGTTCTTTAGTGGCGACCTGTCTAAGTACATTCCCGTCCAGGCGGTCTCAGACTATATCCAAAACTTTGTCCCTTCACTCAACAATTATATGATTCCCGTCGCTGTGAGTACATATGCTGAAGCCCCGGCCACACTAGTTGCTAACTTTAGCAGTGCGTTGTGTTTTCCCGCTGAAATCGTGTGACTTTAAAATTTCATTTGGATCTTAATACTGAGGGGATATATATGCATATGATATCAAAAACGATCTGCAGCTCTGTAAATGAATTAACACACGATCGCTTTGAGCGCAACAGCAATTGTTAGTATCTTGTGTGGTGGGGGCGAATGTTGTAGTTCAGAGGGAGTAATTCTAGCCTACCCACCCTGTTGCCAAACCCCTGTTCCACAGTCCCATTGCCAAGTTTTGTTGATAAGTACCGTTGCTAAGTTTCACTGTGGCACCGCGTCGCCAGATGGTATTGCTTAAGCATCCAGTGTCAAGACAACGATTGCAGTGTGCTGTTGCGAAATCTGTCGCCTGGAAACAGTTGTCATTTGTTTGATGTCAGCACGTGATGTATTAAGTCACATAGAACGTCACTGCAATATATAATTCCCTATACCCGTCGTTAACGCAACTCAGTAGAGTGCCGCATTATTTCTTCTGTATTTCCGATATGGACAGGTCAGTGTGCTTTAGAACAGCATAGGTCATAATTGCTCATACCCTGGAACTGTTTGATTCGTGAGCTGCTCCATTGGTAGAGTAGGAAGCAATATCATTTGAAGAGAAGCTAAGACCTTAGACTGACATTTTTGAGTAATTGCAATTTTCTGTAATATAGTATTCATTATCTATACGAAGTCGAAAATGTACATTTAATACAAGAAACTGCCATTTGTAGCCTGGGGATTCTTAAAGATAAGCTCCATGAACACGTTAACTGCAATAGGTCATTTTAATCAGGATATGATCAGAGTAACTAAATGTATAGTACATGTAGATTTACTCCATACCCCACAATGAAAGAATGATCCATTTTTGGTCCCATTAGGGAGCGATGTAGTGACGAAATGACTAAAGAAAGGCACTCAAAAAGATATATTACCACGTAGGACCACTATTGGCCGCTCTCCAGCAGGGGCAGCATTGAGCAACGTTTAATAATTCGCCACAAAAAAAATATGCAAATCGAACCTATGTTCATCTTCATATTTTCTTAAATCAGGTGGACAATACATGCGTATTACATTGTAGGTTACGCACCAACGTTAATTAAACGGGCTGATAACGCAGTATCCTGCCTTGTATGGCAGTCAATTTGATGTTGGATTTTGTCCCAGTATCTGGAACTAAAATAACCACTGCCAGATGATCTTGGTTAAAAAAATGATAGGTTGCTCTATCTCTCTTTTATGGTATTATCGAATAAAACCCCAGGGACCGACAAAAATACTGTGGCGAGGTCATATGCCTTAAATCACCCAACTACTAATATGAATGAGTCCAATTTGGAGAAAACATTAATTCCTATCCAATACATGTATCGTATCATATTGCAACATCTGAACCTAAAACCTGCTTGGTTTACCCTACTAACCCTTCATGTATACAAAACATGGATTGTACAACCCTACTATGGCATAGGTGTTAAAGGGTCATTACTATGTCCCATCGTTCCAAAAACTGGTATACTTCCTTGTCGTATATCAACCGTTTGGATCGGCCTGGAAACTCTCATTTTCAAGGTAGCATCTGGCTGAACTAGAGGTGTTTTTGCCACATCGTAATTATTCAAATTTTGGCGGGAGCTCCGCATAGGGGGCATACCGTATTTTATGAATAATTAGGTGCCTGGTATGATGCAATGTTAGTGAACCATGATAAACAGGGCAAACCCATCCTTATTAGACAAGAGGTTCTAGATGTCGATACAGGTTATGGTTTAAACTGTTTGGTTTCATTTATTATACAGTAAAACTTCGCGTAAGGGTACACGCGGTCCCAAGCAAATGTGCCCCTGATGCGGGGTAAAATCAAACATCCAATAGAGAGGACATTCTATGCAAAGGTTCCCTTACACGGTGTGTCCCTTATGTGAGGTTCTATTGTATTCTTCAATGTTAGGAGACTATGCATTATAATAACCTCAAATACCTACAATTGGTGGTACAGACAAAAGATTAATTTTCTCATATGTGCTACATCCTACCATGATTTCCGAATCACCTTATTTTTCAACGATACGTTACCATTATTTCGCCTATCCCACTAATATCAAGTGGTTGATATTTCTAGATATCAGATCTATTTCCTGGACCCCTTGGGCACCATCCTACTGACCACTCCTTGAATTTCCCAATTTTGATGATAATACTATTTTCCGTTACAATTGCTTGTCTTTCTGCCCATGTTCAAATCAAAATCATTGACACAAACCTAATATGTTAACTAGTTCTTCCATGACATTATTCTATTTCTAAAAACAATTGATAAGATCATCGATTCTCTGTGATTCCCTCCATTCACTACTCTAGGCGCCTTGGGGTATTTCTTCTTCAACGGTCAGATACCATGGATTAATACAGTTATAATAACACCAACTTTAAACTTCAATGTAGTCCCAGTTGTCGTAAGTAACTGAGAGATTAAAGCTTAGGTTGAACCGTATGGCTTCAACTAATGCACGTTTCGATTTTCGATTGGAGAGTGCATGCCTCCACAAATTACAGCATCGGGCTACTTTCTGCGATACTATGCCACTTGACATCTGCTTCGAAAGTGTAGATCCATCTTCACTTCTTTCTGGGGGCATCACTAATAAGCATGAAGGCAACTAACATCTCCAGCATGACTTTTTTTATATTTTATTCTGGATTCTCTGCTTTGGAAACATGCTTGTATACTGGTTTAAACTATAGCACTAAGTCTCTTTCTCATCAGGTATATCTCGCATACTAATCCACTAACACAGGGATAATGAATTTAATATATGCTTACAATCTTATTTAATATATTAATATAAAGCTTTCATTTCAACTAGTTTGTAGATCTTTGTCTTTACTTCCCCTTTATGACCACTCCCTATCCATGCTTTGCTTAGATTCTTGTAGAAATAGTTTTCTGTCAGATATTGAATTGTTTACTTATTGGAGAACGTGGCATACTTCTATGATTTTGATGTTAACACTATAATTTCTCGAGGTATTTATATACATGTATAATCTATTTGATTACACTTATGATATTTCATACCATTATGTAAAATACGAAATATGTCGTTATGTAAGTATTAATCCTTTATTTGGAACAATATAAAGCCATTTTGACAATCGTAAAACAGTCTTGTTAATAATAGCACGTATAAATATAATTGTCTCATGCCGCCACGTTTTTAATGATATCCGTTACTAGCCACACATGGTAATAAAATAACCTGTATGATTAACAGATAATCTGCCTGGGGTCATACATCATTGCCGCAGCCTTCTTCAGCGTGTACGGAATGGCCGTAGATACGCTCTTCCTCTGTTTCCGTGAGTAACTCGTTCACTATTATGTCTCACATAATGATAAGGGAACGCAAGGAACTCAAATAGGAAACAACTGGAAATCCCACAGCGATTCATCCAGGTTGTTCACTAAAGCAAGCCATTATACAATTCATTTAGAATTAAAGCTATATCTTTAATCATCTGGGATATATTTATATACATCTAACTGAAATGGAAATGAGCATGTCAAGGTCATTGATGAAACGAGTAGTAATAGCTCTTTAATATAATCAATATCATTATTTCCGAAAATAGATTTAGAGATACCATCATTTTAAGAAGTGGACGTTTCTATAAAAGAATAAATTCATTAATGAAAGCCATGCTATGAAGCCATCACTAGGTCAAACCAAAAACAGAGAAATGCAGAATAGATGGGGGAAGGATGTAATTCAGGGTATACATATTATTGTTATATAAATATATATACATAATATTGGTGATTAATAATGATTGGTTTTCATCTTATTCAGTTGAGGACCTTGAGAGGAATGATGGTTCAGAGGAGAAGCCATACTACATGAGCAAAGATCTGATGGGAATACTGGGCAAGAAGAACAAGGTCGAGAAGAAAGAATAAGAAACTCAGTTACTCCCAGGGGATTGTCAATCGCGGCCAAATATCGCGAGTGAAGCTGTTGGTGATTGCCTTGTAATGTGCCTTTAGATCAGAAACTTAGACGGGAAGATAATATCAAATACTACTTAAGAGCTGGAATATGGGTTGAAAGCATATGGATAAACTGTTTTTGAATTCTATGGTCTAACCAAAAGGAAGTCCCTCCTCGCCTTGCCGTTATTTTTATGTATTGTGAAGGAGACTTTATCGCGTAGAGTTCTGAATAGTCAAGGACTAGCATTATTTCGAAGCCAAAGGTTTTTACAGAAAAATATTACTGCTGGATCTCAAACTTCACTAAGAGCTGCGATATTTTATAGTTCTCTTCTAGCGAAAATGTTAAGTTGCATACAGGGACATCTTCGGAACTAATATTCATCGCATCTAATGGAATTTGGGTAAAATGATTTATCAATTCAGATTATCGATGGAAAAATCAATGTTGATACTCCCCATAAAAGTCATTGAATTCTACAAAGATTGAGAATCGCTTTGCTGAGTATGTCCTTCATCATATGAACCCTTCCATAGGTTTACTCAGGTGCGGATATTATTACGCCGCAACATTTCACATTATATGTGATCTAAGTATTAATTATCACTAGCCTTGTGGTAAAATTCCACTATAACTTCGTCCGTCTGATAACTTCAAGTAGATACAAGTTGATACACCCTCCTACAACAAATTCCACTTAGTAAAGGAAAACTGCAAGGTAGACTTAGTTTTAGTGATCTGATGGGCTCCAACCTGAGACAGCACTAAAGATCCTGTCACAGATGCACCATTTATTTGCAGTAGTTGTAGAGCACATTGCGCTTTAAGATATAAAAAATATCACAAAACACAAAAATAATTCGTCAAAACAGCAAAGTATATAACGAATACAACATGATTCATTATAGTATATTGTATTTCATCAGTTTTGACGAACCACGGTGGTTTAGAACTACGTATAAGAAGTCTGAAGACAGGCTAATCACGATACTTAAAGAACTCTGTCGAAATGATTTTATGTGTGGCTAATAATATTAGGCTCCTCACTGTAGTCCCTTCGGAATTCCTTAAATCATTCTATGAAAAACCCTGCATAATTTAATATGATAATACACGTGATAAAGTGGATGTGTGTCCCGCATACATGCTCTCGACATTATATAAGTTCTCAGTTGAGTTAGAGGTTCTATTGTATGAGGTGTATCACAACCATAGCTAATCAGTGTCAATCAACTGATATCTTACTGATAGGAATTGAGAAACATGCTGGTGTATAATGTAATGGTTTATTTTTCTAATATCATTGGTAGCTGGGCGGAATTGAAACTAGGAAATAAAGATGGGGGTTTCTTTTGTTGGGCTTGCCAAATATGAAATGTGTACATTGACCGTGTTTCATAGCGTTCTGTGATCATTGATAAATGCTAGATATAAAACAACGAACAATTCCACCTTCACTGGAACCTGGTGTTACTTGTGCACATACCTATACGCCAAAGGGCGGCCGACACCTCTCTGAGTGGATATTTTGCAATCAACTAGATTACTCAGTGGTGTCCAGTGTCTGTGTCATGTCTTGTTTTCGGCAGCTATGCTGCCAGTGGGGACGCTGATGGAGAAATGTGGGTAGAATTGTTCCTATTGTTTGCATTATCTGCAGTCCAAAGTACTTGATCTGAAGTGTTGCCATGTGTTGATGCTGTCCGCAATATAGATAACCGAGTATATAAGGTATTTGAACGTCATTATGAATATGATATGAATTCCAATATTCAGGGGTGTATAGCGTATCATGTACTTAAGCAGAAAAAATATATAAGCGAGATATTTTTCTAAGTGTGATAGTTTGGTTTTAAAACATGAATGTCCCAACAGATTATCAAATATTTAATCTTTTATCGGTCTAGGGAAAATATATATTCGCCATTTTCCACTTGATAATTATCATTTGGATTTAAAAGATATATCGTATTTCTTAAAGTCCATTTCGATAAAGCTTCTTGATATTTTCCTATAATCCACGAACTTGATTCTCGCCGCTGAACATACGATGCAATAATTGACAAGGACAGTTTGTAACTCTTAGCATTTCTCATGTAAAATATGTGGTGACTTTCATTTTCATTCTTGTTCATATCCAAGACTTACTGCATATCAACACTTTTGTCAACTTTCCCTCCCTTTTGTATATTTGTACAGGTATGAAGAATAAGGAATAAAACTTTCGTATCAACTACTTCTTCGTTTTAATTAAATTCTCATTGAAAAACGTTAGTGTAATTTGTTGCTATAGTATTCCGGTTAATTGCATCTTAAGCGGGTGTTCCATTAGGCTGGCCATAAATCAGATGCGTCGGGCGCCCGCAAAACATGCTTATAGTGCACAAACCCTGAGAAAAATAGTGCTAACCTATGTCATATGGTCGACGGCGGCCGACCTGAGATCCGATAAAAACTAAATCAATGAAGTTTTTCTTTTTAGAATTCAATTGGTAGTATTGTTTTATTGAAAATCATGACAAACCTAGGTGTACGTTCATCCACCTTTTGTGATCATTTCAATCTTTTAAAAACTTTATGAATATGGAAAGCTAATGAGAACTATTTTCTCCGCAAGGATTCCTTCAAAATGGCAAGCCAATTAGACTGATTCAGACCTGCATGAATATTGCGGGCAATACAGACGTCATATGATAGCAGCCAACTGCCTGAATCGCTATTCTATTAACACAAGAATAATTACCAGGATCTGTGCCTGATGTTGAGTGTTGTCGTTTGCCTCATTCTGAGTTAATGGCACATTCCCTTTAAGAGACTGTTCCACCAAGCCGGCGCTAGCTATGACCGACGCCCTTGTGGTCATCGCTGGATCATTTTGTGCCTCTGCAGTGATAATTTGCTTGGTGGAAGAGTGCATAAGGTCTGCCCGGTCACGTGTCAAAAATCCCGTTGCCGGCTGGCCGGTTGTGGGCTGCCAACCACCGGCCCGGCCTAAAGCCAATTTTGCCATTCGTCCATCAAGCACGCCGGCCGGCCGCGTTGAGGGCTAAATAGTACAAAGCCGCCTGCCAGTGCAGGCCAAAAATTGTTTCAACTGATTTTTAATGCCAGCCGGCCAGCAGGTCAGACTGGGAGCTTTGCCAGCCTCAGCGTTGACATCAAGATTGCTGCCAATACCACAAGAGGCACCGTCAAAATGAACCGTTGATACCCGCGAATCGCTAACCAGTGAGCAGAGACCGAATTTGAGTACTCTAGGCAGAATTTTGGTGCCAGCGTGTGCTATACACATTCAAAACATCAAGGCTTAAATCTTTATTCTAGTACCAAATTTGTCATACACATATAAACTGTAGAGTATCTTCCTCTTCTCATTTGTTTACTTCCATGTTTTCACACAAACAGATGTCTCTGCAGGCTTGGTCAAAGTTGTTTAAATGCTTTTTGTATGTTTTCTTCTTAATTTGCACAAAGTAAGGTTTAAGAGGTTTTCTGCAAAGACAGAGATTTCCAAAACCTATGTTCAACGTAAACTCCTTCAAGTTATATTTTGATAGGGGTCATTCTACGGGAAAGTGTCAATTTTGGTGAAAATCAGTCCATTTTTTAATTCTTTACTTCTAGCGCTTCACAAAATGTATAGATCTACAGGTAAAGATTTGTTTTGCTCTATCCTCGTAAAACATGTTAGGCTACTGGATTAGGATATGAAATTCTTGTTTCTTTTTTTTTAAATCGAAAAAAGCTAGGATTATAGGCATTATCTATATTATTCTATGTGTGTTATGTCCCTCCTGTATTGTGGGGATGATTATAGACTCTTTGCAGACGTATCAGTAAGTAGACGTATCGAAAACAACTCACCTGCGAGTGAAATAATTATTTGACGGAAGAAAAAAATGGGGAAGTGGTAGACCGCAACAATAACTGTAGCGAACTGAACCGAATAAAAAAGAAAAAAAAGTTATGCCTCCAGGCATCACCTGGCGTCAATGGGTTAAATCTCTATGTCCTTATAAGCTGCTTACCTCAGATGTATCTATGGCTCAACGAACCATTATATCACGTCCCAAAGAGCCCGCAAGGAAAAAGATGAAGTTCCCCTCAGTTACAGCAAGTGTTTGAAGTTTTTCTCTACATTGTGAACATTCGATTACGCTTCAAGCTAAAAAGGATGTTGTTGCAAACAAGTGCGAATATTTCCAATCGTCACTCTAAAGGCCCGTTTCCATTGGCCGACAAACTTTGTGTAGATTTTTTGTGTTGCCCAGAAAGTCTGTCGGTGGTGCCACAGACTGCGTCGATATAGAAGGGTAGTAGATTTCACTCAGTGACCAAGGTTTCACTCAGTGGTGGGTGGTGCCACATTGCATAATCTAAGCAGAAAAAGTCTTGGGTCATTTCACGAGCTTGGTCGTTTCCATTGACCGATTTTGGGTCAGCAGTGCCAAAAGTCCGTTGGTGGTTCCTGACTGTAGATCGGTGACGGGAAATCGGCCAATGGAAACGGGCCTTAAAAAGGAGTAGCCACTCTAAGAGTATGGACCGAAAGTGAAGTTTAAAGTAAGATTGCCTCTAACACATTTGCTCGTATTCTCCCTTTGGGATCAAATTGGACATTTTTAAAAGGCAATATAATTTGGATATCTTTCACACAAATAGATCATGACTGCCGGCCTTAATCACCTTGTGGTTGAAAGATTGCACAGAACTATTCTCGGAAGCACGATATCCTTTATCTGAATTCAGGAAAAGATTAAACAAAAAAGATTTTATAAGCTCAAGTATCCATAACATGCGGCCCGTGTCCTGGATTCTCTGGTCTATACATATTTGAGTCTATTGATCTGCCTCATGCATGCATACACAGCACATCCGGGCGAACACCGAATTCAAACATTCTATGCGATCTCAATCAATAAAAGACGTAACGCGACCACATACTCAGGGTCGCCCAACGTCCATCAGTTTTCCCTTTTTGACATATTTCACTTTTCGATGCTTCTCAAAAATAGATACCTTCAAAACCATAAGAGATGGCTTTTTCTTTATATCTTCATCCTTTTGTTCTTATCGAATATGATACGATATCAATATGTAGATATAGTAAATGTCCCAAAAAGCTCTTTTAGCTGAATATTTAATTAGAGATCTATTTACAAAGATGGCTGACTGGTGAATTTAAATGAACTTCGACACACAAACGTATTTGCTCATTGATGTTTCTCGATCATATTGTTCATCTGTTTGTTAAAAGCGATCGTTCAATGGTGTTGTTATTGTCACCATGACAATAGCAGACAACATTTCGATTAGAACTTCTGTGATGGTTATTTCTTCGGAGACCATAGAGAATTCATGTATTTGGTGAATGTGGAAGATATTACTTTCTTTGTTTTCCACTGGTACATTCTCTAATCGCCCATAGTTTGCGGAATTTAGATAAATGTATGATACAGAGGCAGGTTTATAACCAGCCCTTTTACTTAGTCTTAAGTTTATTTTGAAAAGCTGTGAAAGGTTTCAAGACACATTTTATTTGTCATATAGGTCCACTTCCCTCCTGCCCCAGCGTTCATGGATACAACGTTTAGTTGTCTTCGGTAATTTAAAGATGATACAGGTAATAGGGTGTCCGCTTATGCGGGGTTAAATTAAACATCTGATATATGCGAAAATTTACATTCCGAGGTGTTCGTTTACGCGGGGTGTTCGCTTACACGGGGTGTTCGCTTACGCGGGGTGCACGCTTACGCGGGGTGGTCGCTTACGCGGGGTTTCCGTTAGGCGGGGTTCTACTGTATATATATAGAGTGAGTAATATATACAGTGACAGAATGGGGGAACTATGCATTAGGTGTCAAACCACACAGGATGTTCATGTCAATCCTACCACTGCTATCCATCGCTACTGACTTTCCTCTACCTACTATCATACCATCTCAATCAGGGATGCGTGGTAAAGGGGTTGGGGTTATTTCAGGTTCGAGTGTCTCGCATGCATCTTCCTGGATGTCATGTGTTAACCCTTATTAGCCCTTTTTGGGGGTAATTCTTCTTGATATGAGGTACTGTGATCCTAATATGCATATCACTGGGAGTCCCAATGCATATTTACAGCATTATGCACATATGGCCACCAGCATACCTTTTATGGTAGATATGGTCTCAGTGGATCAGAGAAATGAATTGCAGTTCTATCTCATCTAATTAAAGCGTATATATACAAAAACAGGATAAGCCATTATATGGTTTATGTTCTAGTAAAACCACATTGAAAAAAAATCGTATTTATGCAAAATCTTAACCCTGCTAAAAAGATTTTTTGTTTGCCTGGTCCAGGCCCAACTCCCGCCTTTAGCATGGTAATAACGAACAAGGAATGACATTGGCGATCGAATATGTTCAGTTCCCGAAAACGTGGTGCTGTACCACAAATAACAAATATCCACATGTTTGTTCAGTTTACCAGAGATGTGGGAGGGGAGGAGGATCCATTGCAGCACGCACTCCCACATGTAAACGCGCATGTAGACTGGCCACGGTCCCTTCATCTAACTTCTGTCACACTATATTCCTACCATTATGAAACGCCAAGCAACAATATTTTTATGAAGATCAGAGCAGGCTTCCACTCTTTGATCTGTCTCTATTTTATGACTGGCTCATTCCGCTTGTAGTTGTCCGATTAGTTTGCTTAATATTGTACCTGTCCCTTGATCCGAGTTGACATCCCCATTATCATAGAATATACAATAAGCTGACGAAATAAGTTATACTGAAAAAAACCCAGCACAGATATGATGTTGATGCCTCGATTATATCTCATATAGGCCTAAAGAATCCTAAAAGTACACTAATAACAAGCAGCAATGGCCCTTTCATTGTACAAATCTCAATTCTTATGGTCCTGCAAGCAATAACTACCAAGACATATATTTCTAATGTCAGGAGCCTGCACGATCCAGCCTTATATACACAATAATGGCTGGTTTTATGTAAGAGTGGACGTGATTTCCTACTTAGTTTACATATATCGATATACAATATAATGATAGCATTAGTTATTGATAAAGATGATATTCATTCAACACATCCTTGAGAATATTTAAAGTGCCCACCCCTTTCGACTACCTTAGCAGAGATAGACATGTATGTACATGGATGCCCAACTAAGGTTAAAAAAAGAAACATCTCTAGAGTTCAGGATCTTCTATTACATGAAGTGCACAGTAGGGTGACATACATTCTTGATTAAAATCATTGGAATCTCCGTGTTCGGTTGATCAACATATAGTCTATCTCAATGTAATGAACATGATGACACATAAGTATATCAAAAAGAAGAAAGGTGCTAATTTATTTGGCAATGCATATAAATCATAATGGCAATAGCGATTGACAATACTTTGATTCCAGTAACTGTGTGGTATGAACGGTTAGTCCATATTATAGTTATTCCGGTGATAGTTGACCGTATAGGAAGGTTCATGTAAACAGGAGGCCATGGTATAAGTCCAACAAGATTTCAAACACACATTATAAACCCACCAGTCGGTGGTTTGTCTTAGGAGCTTCAGAGACTAGTTACTCTATCATCATAAATAGAGAGGAGGAGTGATTATATTGAATAGAGACCTGACTCGAGCCAGAACTGGCTGAGCTGTGCACCAAATAGTGGTTCCCAGCCAGCACTGAAGGGCCTTACAGCAATTTTGTTTTCTTGTACATGTACAATCTCTTATTTCACACAGACGTGATTTTCCTACTCTCATTGAAGATCCCGTTCACTGTCATTACACAGTTTTAGCACAAGTGAGCATTTACTTTGGTCTATACTTCTATTGCGTGTCCTTGCATGTGAAACTTACTTTCCTGTTGACACAGAACAATGTTTCCAAATTTCATATCAGGAAACGTATTCATCCTGAGCGTGTTGTAGCGCTTCAAATCTTTGTTTTTACCTCCTTTTGTTTCATCCCTGATCAATTTTTAGAACTAACCTAAAGTGAAGCACTACTTTCCTGACAGTCTTCTAGCACATATACCCCCCCCCCCCCCATAATTATGGAGGTGAAAATTAACCAACCAAATAGTCACCAGCCTAATCATTCAATTGGAGACACAAGTTGATTTAAGCTTTTCCTGGCATGCCATACCTTTCAATCATAATTCAAAGGTCGCCTACTTATTTACTGGTACCCGGGGCATTTAACAAGGTTTGGCTACACAGCGAATGTACTAGGCCTAATTCATAAAACAGGTGGAGGAATCGTGGAAATTATTGCATAAATTGCCTATTTAATGATATATACATGATACTGAGACTAATTACCGCAAGCTACATACATGTACATGCATCCCAAAATAATGGGGCACGGAAACAAGAACAGATCTGAATGTCATATCAGTTTGACGTTATTTTTTTATATCGTATTTTCTATTTTTCTTGGAAGGAAATCCTATGAAGGAGAGATATTTACCAGCACCTCGGGCATAGAGAAAATACATATTTGATATATAATAGAATGATCGCGAAAGACTTGATCAAGTCTAGTACACGGCATCCTCAGGCAAATTCTGCAGCACGACTTGTTTTGGACCTATTTTCAATTGATTTACTTGTGATCGGCAGGCAACATTAATATATGTAATGGTACCTGGTAAATAGATGGTTCTTCTTAAGCATACCCGAATATTACATTAAAACACCATTGAGAAGTCAGAATGTTCTAGTGTTATCTTACCTTTAATATTGGTATTATGGCCACAGATTTCGTATTATGCCTTATAAATTGTGAAATAGCACATGAAGAAAGTGGCAAGTCTACGAGACGTGGGCTACAAGCAGGTCATATTAAAAGCTTGGCGCCCAGCGCCGTCTGTACCACTTCCCGCCAATCCAAGCAACAGACGGCTGCAGACGACATTTTCCCTCATCTTCAACATGGACAAGGAATCTCTACGTGCAGAGTTCGAAAAGCTCGATTGCGACGGCAAAGGATCCATCAAAAGGTGCGAAGTCGAAGGACTATTCCAGAAATGTAATGTTCCAGAAGAACAGGCCAAACGCATGACAGATGTAAGTAAATATAAAAATAATAGGCAACCATACTTTATACATGTACCATACATCGTACATAGGAGATTCATAGAGATTAAATATCCTGTGTTGGGAAGCATATTAGAGGGAAACTATGTTCCGGTGAAAGGAAGTCAAAGTTACGAGGTAAGGCTTGGAAAAATTACTGCCCAAGGCCCTGGCCGCGGGCAGTAATTTTTCCAAGCCTTACCGAGTAATTTTGACTTCCTTTCACTGGTACTTGGTTTCCCTATTCCTATATACCTTCAAATGTGGTTTAATAAGAGACAATCTGATTGGTCTAAATGTCAACCTTGGGTAGTATACGGCAACCTTGGGTAGTATACCAACCTTGGGTAGTATCAGATAGTTACTCCACCCCCCAGAGCGTGGTGTAAGCATAGAGTGTACAGCCATAGGTATATAGGAATCCTGCTTACCTGCATTACACTAAGGAAAGATGTACCTTCTAAAATTAGAAAGTAAACCATCTGAGAACGTATACAATTTGTACTGGTTTTAGTCAAAACATAGACAGTATCTCTACTCTCCATGGTCAAGGCGAATAGAAAGTCTAGAATAGGTACGAAAGATAATTATGCGCAAGTGCGTGTAATATCATCGGTCTGCATGTGACTCGAGCCAGACGATTTAAACAAGCTGTGCCACTAACCTGCAAATGAGAACATGAAGGCCATATGAGCACCATTTTATGCATGGGTATCACCGGAACATACCTTATTCTCAGCTTTCTCGCGTGATTCATATTCTTTGAAATAGACAACGCATATTGAAATGGAAAAGATTTCTGAAACAGCACATCAATGGGCACTTCAAAGGCAATATAATTTGACAATTTATCACTGTTCATGCATAATTACGGTTGTTATGTATGTCATGAATGTGGGTTATGTATGTCATGAATGTGGGTACATGTCTAACCTCTCTTTAAAACATAGTGGTTATAATTTTTACCAAGCAGGTATCAATGGATACAATTAGCCGAAGGACGTCGCTCTACTACTTGCTTGAAAATTGATTAAAACATATCCATAGACTACATAATATATCATCATACACGAGGTGAAACGAGATGCTAAATTCTTAATCATCCTTAAGTTATACAGTAACTTCATGCATAGACGTCACATATGGGCATGTTGATATGGGACATAACAGCTAATAAACATTAACCTCACCAGGTTATCCCACCATGGATTGAATAATGCATCATTCAATACCTACGGGGGGGGGGGGGGGGGGGGGATACAAACGCATAACAGCTAATATACCTAAAACAGACTTTTGGTGGAGGAGAAAATTGATAAACACAATACAAATATATGCATGTCCGTATCTATTATTATATTTTCAGCTCATTTTCTATTATTTCAATTTTTGTTTGACACATTTTGAGTAAGTCCATATCGTCTATTCTGGACCAGTGGATCTGATTCATGAATACTTTCTTATTATGTGTGTAACCATGACATGGATAGTAGTCATGCTTCGGTGATCACACACAGTTCGCCTGTTGAATGATCCCACCGTGGCGACACAATTGATCCATGCAACGATGTTAGTGACATACATATCCAATGAACCAATACTGGCAATAGTAAGACGAAGATGCCAGTGTGTGTTTGACTGTGTAGGCGGGGTGGAAGCAGTGACTCAGAGGACATACATTCAAATGGTTTACGGGGGAAGGTGAGAATGTGCATACACTAGTACGGAGCAGGGTTGGGTCATGATTCAAACAAATCAGGTTTTGATTTTATCCTACCCTGCCTCCTCGATTTTTGGAATATTACGTGATAATAATTCTGTATGCCACTAGTGGCATATGAAACTCTGTATGCCAGGCAGCGTGGCATACGAAAACTCAATGTTAAGCCTATGGGATTTTATATTAGGGATAGGATAATTGTACATTCCTCCGCGTTGAGTGAACTACTTGGAATCTCACAGACTGGTAAGGTTTCTCCGTGAAGCCTTTCAGCGGTTGAGGGCACAGAACCCCTTCACCTTATGCTACCTAGCACATTCGGTGCTAGGCGACTGGATCCGCAGGTATTGAATAAAGAGAAGTAATATATAAAAACATAGTTATGACGCCTGTACGATGTTCCTTATTCGAGGTGTATGACAGAATTCATTCCGAACGAGTTCGGAACGAATTCTGTCATACTCTGAGAATAAGTAACATCGTATTGGCGTCATCACTGTGTTTTTTTAATTATTATATACCTTATTTGGGTTATAATCCTCCAAAATCGACTCTGTTGACACTATCACTGTCCACCAGCGCGGCAAGTACTATAGAGGAAACCCATGAAAGTTTAGGGTCTGAGCTCGTATCCCATCGAGTTTGAATCACGTAGTAATTCACAAGGCGAAGCCGCGTGAATTGCTATGTGATTCAAATGAGATGGGATCGAGCTCTGACCCTAAACTTGAATGGGTTTCTGAATTTATCTCACCCTTAACCCTTTCCCTGCAGCACCCAGATCCTCTGATCACCATTGTACAGCAGGCATTGCATGCATAAACGACCCTGCCACAGCAGGCACCTTTTTTGGAAAATAGCAATGTCACATGATGTGTCATGTGATTTGAGTAATTTAACTTGGTAGCTGATGATATTTTGTTATACCAAATCAAAGGTCAATATGCTGTTTTTACTGTGACAAAATTTCTTCCAATTCAAAAAATTATTTTTTTATCTATTGAATTTTGAATAGAAAGTATCAATGATGCCTCTATGATGCCTGGAGGCATCATGCTGCGGTAGCCAGGGGAATGCCTGGAGGCATCATGCTGCTGTAGCCAGGGGAATGCCTGGAGGCATCATGCTGCTGTTAAAGGGTTAATATTGACTAATGGGCTAACATTTGTGACATTATCCCCCATTGGATATATTTCCTAAATATCTAATGGGTGTTAGATACGAGTTTCCAATGTTAAGTCTATGGAGAAAAAATATCTGGGGTGAGATAAATCACCATACTCATCCGGAAGTTGATTGCGCCTGCGGCAGTTACATTTGAACACCGAACAGATCTTTGGTTTGAATAAATAGCGTTAACTAATCTGGACTCCGCTTGGAGAATGTGAAGTTACCCGGATTCACTTTTTACGTCACCAATCGTATCCACTGTTTGTTGCAGTATGCTTAAACGGAACGGAATATCGGGTTCGGAGAGTGAGGTTAACGTTTTCCAGTTACCATGGCGCCTTGGTTCGTAGTGCTTTAATTCGCGTGTTGCGATTCATCTGACACGCGCAACGGAACAATTTATCACGTGTATTGACCGCATATCGAACCAATAACGTGTAGCTTTAATCTGATACCGTTTAAATGGCGTGTATATGCGATATTGAACGATAACATCACTCGACTTGCCGACTTGACGGTGCGGCCACCAACACATAATCGTTGGGATTTCCCAGAGCGTAGGGAAACCCCGCTAATGACGTCACACGTGTACGGTCGCCTTTGTTGAAGCTCGCTCGGCGAGGGTCGATGTTGATATCAAACGAATACACATATTTAAGCAATTTAAACTGTATCAGGTGAATTCTACACGTTAGTTGCCTCGATGTTTGATCAATACACGTGATAACTCGTTGCGTTGTGCGTGTAAGACGCATCGGAACATGCGAAATGAAGAGAACTGCCATTTGCAATTTTTCTGCCAAGATTCATGTTGTCGACCTCTCGGCCAATCAGATTGCGTTATTTTTCAAAGCGTGCTATATGACGTTCAAAGCGCACAATATGTACGTCAAAGCGCGCAATATACATGTACGTCAAAGCGCGTAATATGTATTTCAGTACAAAGCTACACGGCGTATCGTGCAATATGTAACAACTTTCTCTACCCCTAAGAACAGTAAGTATTTACACGGAGTTAGTGCATAGGTATATAATAATACCTGAAACATGCCGAGTCTGGTCTTGTGTTAGTAGGCTTGTATCAGGTAGTAGATCCCACATCTCCTTATACATACCGAGGACTATTGGAACCAACCTATGCAGGAAACCCCATAGGGTAGTGACTTGTCTCATCCCCTGGATAGGCCAATCTAATCTTGGGTAGTGAGTTAAGCACTCTAGGACCGGTGGACCACTACACTAGTATTACAATGCTATACATTGTGTTTAAGAAAAATCCAGTTGAATCATTTGTGTTTGATTCGGTCAATTTGTGTTTGGGATTTGGTTCCACATTTCATTTAAAGTCAATATGAAACTAACATTATAATTAATAGTATACTCATTTTCATTTTAGGAAATCATGGCAGCTGACGCCAACGGTGACGGAATGGTAACTTGGGATGAATTCGAAACGTATACGAATTCAGAATAAAGGAGATGAGGTACATGTTGTTTTGCCATACAAAGGTATTTATTCATTAAATCTCAAATGATACAATTCAACATGAATTATAAGACAACAAAAATAAACCGAGGGTATGTTGAAAAACAGGGTATAAGGGGACCTCGCACGAGGGTTATCGTTTTATAATATCCATGCCCATTTGCTAAGACTGCCCTAGCTGATGGAAGGTCATCTGTAAGTATCGGATAAAGTTGACCTACACCGACCTGGTTCTCATTGGCATACAGAAAAGGGTAATCAAGTACAATCCTACCTTATTCAACAGGCCCCTGTTTTATTGCACAATGGCATAATATATCCTTAGTTTAGTTAGACACATTATAAAAGATTCAGGACTATGATTAGTAATTTTATCAACTATTTCATCTTATTTCCTCTATTCGCATTAACACTTTCAAAACATTGATGCATTTCAGGATACATCAATAAATCTGAGATTCCAATAAAACGAATCAGAAAAATACATCAAGTTTGTGAATGTCTGTGAATATTCATATGTGTGTTCATGTATTAATCTGTTTCTTTTTCTTCTTTCATAGATGCATCAGACACGAAACGCTATGCCGTTATGGCATGGGAAGAAGACCAACATTTTCCCGACCAAATAAAACCTCATCACCTACAATTAAACTATAATTATACAATCAAAATAGTGATACTGCAATTCTAAAATTATATTTTCAGTCAACTTCTTTGAGTGTATGGACCACATTCCCGATGAAAATGTATTTAACAATAAAGCAGGTGACAACCACTAATATGAAGCTTCTGGGTGTCATTGTATTTGTTAATGGAGGAATCGGGAGTTTACCGAGAATATCATTACATAGCGCCTTGGAGAAATGGGCAGGGGGGGGGGGGGGGGGGGTATAGAAATAGAAAAGCCTCTAAAAATATTGATGTCTTAAAGATGAACAACAATAATTAGGCTCTGATAACGAATGATTATGCACACGTGGAGCGGGGCTTTGGTGTACATATTTCAACTGGAGCAGTGTAGTCCCCTGTATAGACACATCCGAGATAATTATGGGTTGATGATTACTTGCTACACTATACACATGGACTTAAACATATCTTTAATTTAGATATACATTCAAGGACCAACACAGTAAAACAAATACAATAGTTACATGTACATATTGCATGTTATAAATTCGAAGGACGTAACTAAAAAATTTAAAGTGTTAATCAAAAGGAACTGTATACATACAAATGAATATAATTTTCACTGTTATGCCCCAGATTTTCAGACCGTCATCCTTAAAGTCCTTATTCCATCCTAGTCCTCACGCACTTAGAGCCTGTATGCTTATAGTGTTTTGTGTTGCATTGATTACAATTACGTAACCGAGCCGCCATGACTCCGATGGAATAGGATAGAGAAAATGTCAGATATAGCTGACAGGAGATTGGAGTGACCGCATTAGAGCTCCAGGAAGCAACCGGAATGAGCGGCGCGCCCCCTGGTGCTTCGTCACTTGACAAATATACTGGCCTAAGACTTAGACCACCCATTTTATCATAACACTGCCCATAATCATGACACATTGCTTGTTGCCCTTGTGTTAGTTCAATGCTGAAGGACATGTAAGGTCGATTAAAAATATCACTAAAGGCATTTAGACTCTATCAATTCATTAGTCTAAATGGGAGTTGATAGGCGCTTCACCCCAATCTTACTGGTAACACTATGAGCCAACCTGTCGTATTATTGTGTCTATATCTAATATTGAGTAGGGCATGACTTGGAAATAAATCATACAAAAGATTCGGAGGTGTCGTTTCAAGGAAATTCTGAAAAGGCGGAGGTGTAGCCAGAACAGCCCTGCTGTGGCCCCTTTTGCTTCAATGCCACGCCATTAACCCTTCACTGCAGCTCTGAAGGTTGCTCTGAAGACATACATTTTGTATTTCAGGGAAACCGGTTGGTTAATTTTATCTTTATACCGTTCACCGGACGGAGAATAACTTGATAAGTGAAGCCTACTTCCTCAACTGTTTGGATTGCTCTGATGTTCAGCCTCCTGAGAATAGCAGAAATGACACTCTTCAATTCCATCATTGCGAACCTTTGTCCTGGAATTTAAGAAAATGTTCTTTAAGCAAAGACATGCCTAATTACGGACATTTATAAACAAAAGACAAATTGAGGATGAAGTAAAATGTTTATAAAATTTCTGTTTAGGTAAGATAAAAGATATCTATCATCTCTAGTCTCAAATAAACATTAGAGTAGATAAAAAAGAATAAGTGCAATTCTTTGAAACTCCTGACCCATTCATGCTTTACTTATCATTGTATATGATCATTCTTCGTACCAATGCAGTTTCGTGGTCCAGCAGAGAAGGGTATGAAAGAGTATGGATGTCGTCCAGCAGAGTTCTCTGTAGTGAATCTCTCTGGGTCAAACTGGCTTGGATTATTCCAGTGTTTGGGATCTTGGTGAATCTTCCAGATCTGCACACTTAATAGTGCCCCTTTAGGAATCACCTTGTCACCTACATTGAAAGAAATAAAGTCACTTTGCGAACATATATTTGCCATTTGTATTACACACAATATGTGTCTATATATATATATATATATATTTATTTATTATATATTATAGAGGAAACCTATGAAAGTTCAGGGTCTGAGCCCGTATCACATCAAGTTTGAATCAAATGAGATTCAAACGAGATGGGATCGAGCTCTGACCCTAAACTTGAATGGATTTCTGAATTTATCTCACCTTTAATATTGACTAATGGGCTAACATTTGTGACATTATCCCCCATTGGATATTTTTTCATAAATATCTTTAGAATGGGCGTTGGATACGAGTTCCCAATGTTAAGTCTATGGAGAAAAAAGACCAGGGGGCTGTTTCACTAGGAGCTACAAGTCTCGCTGTTTATAACAGTGGCAGCAAAGCGGCAGTTTGCGTTTCATTAGAAGGTGCAGTCAAGCCTGAACAGCACCTGGGAGACAAGCGGCACCAACAGAGGCAGTGACCGTTTCACTAGTAAATTGGGTCTCGCTGTTAGTGCCACTGTGGAGCTGCTGTAAGCGAGAGGGTCTACCCTCTCGTTTGTTACGCGTATAGAATACTCTCACCCACTTCCCATGAGAATTAAGCAATGAAAATTTTACACGAGTAAGGTATACATAGAACCTATCATCGTACCAAATATGAAGAAAATCGGCCACGCCGTTCTCAAGTTATCGGCGTTTGAACTTTTTCCTCCCTCTGTGCGATTGCGATAGTCGATGTTCATTTTCACTCCCTCCGTAGTGCGGCGGGGTTTCGGCTATTCTTTTTGTCTCCCCCCCGGAGACTTGCAGTATTTCCTATGACAAAATTTAAACGCCGATAACTTGGAAACGGCTTGGCCGATTTCCTTCATATTTGGTACGATTATAGGTTATATATATACCTTACTCGTGTAAAAATTTCATTGCTTAATTCCTTATGGGAAGCGGTGAAATTCCATGTCATACCGGCCCGTTGACAAATAAATTCAAATGTCAAACGCATGTGCATAGCGAGAGCTGTGCCAACAGTGAGAGCTAGTCCCACCTCAACAGCAGAGCACTGATGAAACGCGAATTTGGGATTGACACTGTTGGTGCCACTGTTGGGGCCACTGTTCCAGTCCTACCTCTCGCTTTGACCCCCCTACTAGTGAAACAGCTCCCAGGGGTGAGATAAAAGCACATAACACATACTGGGAATCATTGGTTCACTCTGGATGGACGCAACCAGTCTAAGCCACGGATTCACCAGGGGGCAGCGCTGCATTTGTAGGGGTCGGGTTAGTTGAGCAGTGGTTTGTTTGGTTTATGCCAGAGGTCGTGGGTGTCGATCCCTGCTGTGGGATGATCTTGGAGAGCCTGTGCATGCAAATGCTACAGGTTCACCCGGTTGACAGGTTACGTGCATTCCTCCGCATAGAGAGAATAACTTGGAGCCTCACAGACTGGTTGGATTTCTCTGAAACCTTTCAGTGGTTGTGTAAAGCCTATAAGACACCGACCAGACCACTGTGCCTAATTCTACCTTTGCCCGACGGATCCGTCGGGTCTGTGACAATCTGCATGAATCGGGTTAGTGTACGCACTTCATCAACCCACTTTTATTGCTTTTCCCGACGAGTCGGGCATTACTACCATGTCAGATATGACCGCCTCTGCCCGACCTTAAGATTCCGGTGTACGCACTTTCACCGATTGTTACCTATTCTGAGCATGCCATTTAAAAAGCGTTGCCATCTATCCCTCAGTCTGATTTACAAGTGTCTTATAAACAAGCGATCATAGATCTAAAAACTGTTTTCTGATATTTTAAATAGATCAGAAGTTGTAAAACTTTGCATTATTGCCTATATATACTTATCACCCGGCCTAGGGCCCAGCCGAGCCCGGCATCCGGCCGCTCTCTTTGATCTCAATCGGGTTGTTTTACGAGGTTATAAAGGCGGGAGGTGTCGTCGGGAAGAGTCATCTGTCAATGTCTTATAGGTATAAGACATCAACATTTTATTCCAGACTCTCACCAATCCGATGGTCGATATGAATCAAGAACAAATTTGGTGTCTTATAGGCTTAAGGAAACTTGCTTTGGCTTGTGGACTCACTCGCCCGGAGTTACTTAGCACATTCCGTGCTAAGGGACTGTACTGAACAAACAAAGAAGTTATATGATAAAGATCTATATACCAAAGCTCTTGGAGTTTAGTCTTGTGCTTGGTAGGCTTAGTGATAGTAGATATAGCATCCTCTTGTCTTACCGAAAAACATATTGAGCCTACCTATGAGATCGAGTTCACATTGGGTAGCACTGTCTCGGTCCACCGGATCAGACCAATCTCGATCCCAGGAAGTGATCCAAGAAGCACTTAGAACCGGCGGATCGCTACACATATTTGTATTTCCAGGATCAGATACTTCAGATACCTCCTATATTCTTCCTAATCACACCTCTGCATTTATGGCCTTGTACAGCAACCCAAGTGAGATCAAAGAGAGCTGTCGGGAGCTGAGCCGGGAGCTGAGCCAGGAGCTGAGCCGGGACAAGCCACAGGCCGCTGGTGTGGATTCAAATAATTCAAAGTTTAATTTCTTTGCATCCAATTAAGATATCGGGAAACGGTTTTTGGATTTACCATCTCGTCTGTCTCCCCTACAAATCGCACTTGTAAATCTGACTGAGGGATAGGTAGTATCGCTAGTCAAATGGCCTGCTCAGAAAGTCGGGAACAGTTGGTGAAGTGCGTTTAGCAACAAGATTAAAGTCTGACAGAGTCGGTCATTATCATATACCTATGCACAAAGTCAGTGTAAATACACACTGCAGCTATGGGTATTTATATAGAATGTCCTGACCATGCTGTACAAGTCGATCTCGATCATAATTTACGGTTTGTACGGAACTCGGCATAAATGCCTCGTTCCGTACAAAGCGTAAATTACCATCTCGTTCTGTGACTTGTACAAGCATGGTTGGATGTTATATATTTACTATATACACAAAATTAAAAAAAAAATCATTAATTTAATTTTTAAGAACTGATATGTTAATAAACATGTTTGGCAAAGTGGTTCATATTTTAGTGTACGGACCAGTGATCCATACAGTATTTTTATGTCATATGTCAAAATGGTACGTATTTACAGTAAATATGGCATGGGTATATAGTAAAGTTATTGTACACAGATTGCACTGTACGCCATGAATCGTTGTACTGGTTACTTTAGATACCAACAGATTGCACACTTTGAGTGACAAAATACACGCTTTGAACCTTACCTGCACTCTTTGAGCTACAGATTGCATGCTTTGAAGAAATAACGCATTTTGATTGGACCAGAGTCTGACAACAGAATTCTAGGTGCAAGATTAAAAAATGGCAGACCCCTTCACTTCGCGAGTTTTGTGGCATAGTACAGTATCCACGGAACGAGTTAGTGTGTACATTTATCAAACATTGAGGTGGAATACAAACAAGTATGAATCACGTGAAACATGTTATATAGCTTAGATATGTGAGATCAATCGATTTCGATACATTCACGAACCGAGCGGGTGACTGGTAGATGTCAACAAATAGCGCAGACACTGCACCACTCAAGTATAGCTGTCCGATGATCGAGCGTAGCAGGGTGACCGTGCATTAATTTCAACGGTGGTACAATGTATTCCCACCTGCGCGGTGATCACTTCCGGTTGTCAACTTCCGGCATGTCTGCTAACATACACATCGTCTTTGTGAGTTGTAAAAAGTGACTTTGACGTCAAATTACGGTCAGTTTTAGCAAATTGAGACCAAATTAAGGTATATAATAATAATATGAAACCATAGTGATGGTGCCAATACAGGGTAGATTTACTCGTTGTTCCAGAGAAAATCGTTCTGAACGAACCGGTATGGTGAGTTCAGAACAAATTTCTCCGAAACAACTCATAAATCTACCCCATATTGGCACCATAACTACGGTTTCACATATTACCCCCATGCTAGTAATGCCTGACCCGATTATAATTAGGTCTGTGAAGTGCGTACAGTGACACTATTCTGACTGACCCAACGGATCCATTCGGCCAAGGTGTGGTCGGGAACAATCGGTGTGTCACTGTCTTATAGGCTTAACAGTGTACTTAGCTGGTATCCAGCTAGTATCCATAACAGTTTTCAAAAGTCTTCTCATCTTATGCTCTAGAGCAAACGAGGTCATATGGACTTCCACCATCACGATATTGCCTTCAAGTCAGGCAGGCACCATCATTGATTGGTTCATAGATACATCCATTCGTTCACGGTTAAAGTCCCTCCTGCCCATTGGGTGGGAAAAGTAACTATGTATTTACTAGCTCTTCCTACTAATACAACAATTAAAAAAACAAACTATGAAAGTTAATCTACTTAACGAACCGACAACTTATCAAAACCCCAATATGAAGCACTTACCGAGTTTTACATCCTCTTCAACAAGCCTGGATATGAAAGGTACTGGGGGGAACATGCGTTGACTTTCCTTCAATACACATTCGAGGTACTTCATTTTGGAGAGGTCCTCCATGGTGGGCTTCCGATTACTGTCACCAAAGATGATGTCCAACTCCTCCTGGGCCTTCCTTTGTACATCTGGCCAGGACCCGAGAGCATGGAGTGTCCACGAAATACATGCTGCAGTTGTGTCGTGCCCCTGTGCATTTAAGAGGAACCAAAATGAAACTTTCTTCATATGCCAGTAATATCTGACCATGTTAAGGAATGAAGTCTATAATGTTTGACTTCTTCCAAATAAAACTGTATTCAACCATCCTTGCACGTCTGTTGCACCCTTAAATTTAACAAAATCCCACAAAAGTAATAACCCCTAAATGTAATAGAATTTCAACCACATTTGTAATAAACTCCCTTAAATGTAATATCACCCCCCTTAAATGTAATAACTTTGTCAACCTTATTTGTAATACAAAGTCACCCTTTAATGTAGTTAACTTTGTAACCACAAATGTAATAAACTTTAACCTTATTTGTAATAAAAATTAGTGACTAGTAAAAGAACAGTACATTTTCAATTAAAATGAAACTATTTATAGTTCAATTGGAGCAGCAGGGTTGCCAAGTGGTCTAAGATGCTTAGAGGCAAGATTTCTACCTTGCACATGCATTTGAACAATATCTATTCCCTGAGTATGGCACAAAATTGGTTACTAGGGCATAAAGAAACCAATCATCCAACATTCTAATATGTATACTGTCTGATATCTTTTCTCTAATACCACCTAGAAACACAGTATCCTGAGAGGCATTCAGCAAATGGGTTTGAGAGGAAAACCGACTGGGTTAATTGAAAGATTCACAAGCAACAGAACAATCAATGTTAACCTCAGAACTGCATTTTCCCAGAGAGTTGACCAAGAAATCGGTGTCACCCAAGGCTGTGTCCCCTATGTCAACTATTTGGTATAAAAATCAATGACACCTTTAAACAACTGAAGGAGGATAGCAACTGCTGCCACTATGCTTTGTCATCTGGTACAAAAAGAGAGAAAAATACAGCAAACTCTAGACAAACTTCAAATCTGGGGTGACCAAAAAGGCTTCAATTTCTCAAAGACAAAGACATGTGCAGTTCATTTCTGTCATAGACAGGAATGCATGAACAAACCTCCAAGTCTCCAGAACAAGGAACTGACAGTCCAAGAGAATACTGTCCTGCAAACCACATGTTGAGTATCCAAGGAAAAAGTGTGAGAAAGCCATAAAACACCTGAAGGTCCTCAGTCATCCCAACTGGAGAACAGAATCTGAAACACTGCTAATTCTTTATAAGATATTAATCCGATCATGACTGGACTATGGATCAGTTGTGTATGAATCAGCAGATTAAAACCAGTCCAGAATTACCACATGTGGAAGCAGGAATCCCTCCTATTCTTCTGCGATGGGAGAGACTGTCTTTGTGATTCTCCATGGGAGTATGGACCAATCCAGGAAACCCAGACTACAACTTGATTTTCAAGGAAAACCACCAAATATATAGAGATAAGCCAAATGCCATAACACCTTTCCTTGTCAGAGTATGAGTGCAGTACAGAGAAGGAAGCAATCTCATGAAGATGATAAGAGGTCACCTGAAACACCTCCATGGGATCAGGAAACACCATTGATCCACTTTGACTTAGCAACGAACAAGAAAGGTGATACCCCCCAAAACTGTCTTCCTCAAGCAATACAAGACTGTGAGGATGTCATATCCTGGTATTTACCAATGGCTCCAAAGAAGGTAACCATGTTGGATATAGAGTCCATACACCATAAAATGACCTGACGAAAGCCCTCCTTGCCATAAGTAGCAGCTTCACTTCTGAGGCCAATGCAATGTTGCAGGCCTTGACTTGGATGAAGCTGTCACAATACAAGAACTTTATAGTCTTCTGAGACTCAAAATTGTGTCTGCAAGCCATTGGACATCAAGATCCAAGAAATACTGTCATCACAGACATTAGGCAGTCTTACACAGAACTGAAGTGAAAATATGGTAAGGAGGTAGCCATGTGATGGCTACCAAGTTATATTGGAATTGAGAGAAACGAAGCTGCAGACAAAGCAGCCAGAAACACATTAAGAAAACAGTTGGAGCCCAAATAGTTCCACATACAGACCTGAAAAGACAACCTGACAAGAACTGAACAGATGAAACTGACCTGTCTGTGGATGGTCCCTATATACCCTCAGGCTCCCCTGGGATGTTAAACCAGAAACAAACAAACAAGACCTGTCTGTGGACCAGGCACATCAAACATGGGCACCTCCTAAGAGGGAAAAGAGCACCTGGGTGGCAGTTATGCAACACTCTATTGAGTTTCTTTGTTTGGGTAGTTTAACATCCAATATATTCTATTAGACTTACTCCATTGAGTGTAAAACATCTCATGTCATTGTCAAGCCAGAAAGAAGAGCAGGAAGAATTTCTCAAAATGCAACAGGAAGGTACAGTGTTTTCCATAACACTGGCAAGAGATAAATTCTTAACTTCCCAAGAAATGTAAGGTTTTCAAGAAGAGTAGGAAGACTGGATCAACCAGGGAGTATACCTTCTTATTCCAGCAGGATATGGGGCCATCCATAAAGTATGTACGCAGAATTTCTGAAATTCTGGACCCCCCACCCCCTCTCCCAATATTGTACGCAATAGAACAAAGAGGGAGCATACGCAGATTTTCCAAAATTTCTGACCCCCCCACCCCCCCTCGGTGCGTACATACTTTATTGATGGCCCCTATGCAAATATTAGTTGAGTGAACCAAAGTAGGTCTAATTGAACAATTTCGATGTTGAACTACCCAAACAAATAAATCATAAAGGTAATGTATTGTCCATACCACATCTGCCAATCATAACATTGAATCAAAGGATTTTACTTGAAATTAAGAGAATATCTTATTTAGCAAATTGATATATGATTATAAGCTTCAGTCTAGTATTATATCATAGACCTTGGCCTATGTTTTAGGAGGCAATGAGGCATTCTAAAAAATTGAAAGTTTATATTTAATCTTATTTGAAAACGTTCTGTTTTTCTTTTGCAAGACCCCTGATTATCTTTATTACAAATAAGGGAAAAGTTTATTACATTTGTGGTTGCAAGGTTTATTACATTTAAGGGAGACATTTTATTACAAATAAGGGTGGAAAGATTATTCCATTTAAGGGAGGTGTTATTACATATAAGGGAGTTTATTACAAATATGGTTGAAATTTTATTACATTTAAGGGTTATTACTTTTGTGGGATTCTGTTACATTTAAGGGTGTAACACACATCCAAGTTCTGTGGGTCAACGCAGAAAACAAATCAGTGAATCAAATATACATGATGTTTCTTAGCGTACAGATGTTTTAAACCATTTTACGTAGTTTATAAGGCGTAATCAAGTAATCCTATGTTTTGAATTTTGAGTCTATAAAACAATCACTGTACCGCTTGGCTTATTGATAAGAATATTATGTGGAATTCAACCTTTATATGTGCTGTTTTTGTATGCCTCATGTGAGGCTACTGGATTCCCACCTTTTTTCATAATACTATCCTCAAGGCAAAGAAAGATTGTACCGGTAAGGCTCTATATGGCTAAATGGCAGATGGCTAAAAATATCTATTAAAAAAGATTGTTCAGTGAGTGTGTGATGCACAGTGCATAAATGCTAAGTCCGACTCTGCAAATGCACATGGCAATGCACTTGACACATATAGGACAGTCGGATTGCCTAGCGACATCTACTCAGCAGCTGACTCGGCACCACGACTTTCACTCAGCACGGCGACAAAAAATAGACAATGCGCGTCGTCCTGCCAGCGTATCGGCTAGCCTTGGTGGAACAGGCTCATAAGGGAATAGGGCAAATTATGTCATAACGACTCTGATATGATCTGTAACACAACTCTTAAAAACCTATTTCTTTAAAAGGTTGGTAATTGTCCATCCGTTTCTTTTGGAATGCGGAATCGTATTACGAATGTTCATAGGCCAGGCCTTTCAAGCTCAAACTGGGATGACCTATATACCAAAACAAACCCCAACCAAGCATGGGAAATAATGGAAAATAGAATAAATGAATATCTAAACACATACTACCCAATCAAAAACATGAATTTAAGGGATAAAAGGAAACCATTGATCACTGATGAAATTGTACCAATGATTGTCGAGAAGGAGAAAGCACTTAAAAAGGCAAAGAAAACTGAACTCGCTACAGACTGGGACGTTGCTCACAGGTTAACGATACGAAAGCATGTATACGTAGAGCCAAAGCTGCATTTATTCAAGACCAGTTAGACCCAAAAAAAACCATAAATTCTGGGATAAATCAAATGAAATCATACCTAACCAAAGTAAAAACTGTCATAAATTTGGTCGACGAAACTAGCCAGACACAAATCACTTCTGATAAATTACTGAATTACGTAAATAACTGTTTCGATGAAATAGACCCAAATCTTGCCAGAAAGTTCAACGAGGAATGGGAATTCTACGATAAAGTACTGCCTGAAGACAGCATGGCTTACTCTGAGGCAAATGCCGATGAAATGTCCGAAATAATCAAAGAATCATCTGCTTTAAAAGATCTGTTTTGAAGGACAGCTTCTTAGTCTTAACTGAACAAGTTACACATATCATGAATTGCTCTATCAGAACTGGTATTTTCCCCACCAAGTGGAAACCAGCACAAATATTACCCCTAAAGAAATGAGGTGACTCAACGGATGTGATTAATTTAAGACTGGTTTCCTTATTACCACTCCCCGGAAAAGTTGTCAGTGATTCATACACAAATCTCGAAATATCTTGAAACAAACCAAATATTGGATGATAACCAAGGAGGCTTTCGAAAGGGATTTTCAATTGTATCAACCGTCTCTTCCTTTACCAATGAATTATTCTTAGGATTAAACACCCGTAAATTTTCAGTGGCTGCCTTTGTAGACCTATCTAAGGCGTTTGACATGGTTTCGCATAATATTCTCCGATAGAAATGTCAACTCTATGGCTTAAACTCTAAAATCACGAACTGGTGGTCGAACTACCTTTCTGACAGGTCTCACTGTACCAGAATCAATGGACTTATTTCTGATTTGCGTAATGTCACCTGTGGGGTACCCCAAGGATCTATATTAGGTCCCCTCCTATTTCTTATCTATATGAACGATCTAAGAGGCCTATTCCACCAAGGAGGCACAAGCCCAGGCCGGGCCCCTTGTGGTCGCCTATTGCCGGCCCAAACCTCCCGGCGGCAGCGATAATCTGCTTGGTGGAACAGGTCATGAGAGCTCACAGGCCCCACACGGCCGGCCCCTGCCGGCCACCGTGCCTCCAAAACCCCGTAGCCGGGCAGTATCGGCTGACCTGTTGGTGGCCACCGGCCGCCGGCCGGGGACAATACTCGGTGCAACAGCCAATTTTGGAGGTATTCCACCAAAATATAGTAATAACCACAGAGAAGGCCGGGCGGGCGGCCGGGCATTATGAGCGCAACGTCCCCCGCAAGCCCTGCCAGAGGAAAACTGATTCATTTGATTTTAAGCCCCCGGCGGGCCGGCCGGCGTGCAAAGAGCGACATCGAGAGTTACACGGAGAGCTGTTCCCCGGGCGCGCGTTGACCGCTCGCCCGCATATACTACGATATACACCGTCAATATTGAGCTGATAGGCCCGCGGACGGTATCCCGATACGCGAACACCGATATTTCGGACAATTGCGGCAGTTTGGGCAAAATATGAGCACCAGTGTCAAATATACACATTCATAACATCAATCCTTATCTTTATTTACCTTCATTGTTCGATTTAACCTGTAATTCCGTGGTTATTTGATGTTTTCTGACCGTTCACGTACAAATCCCGACACGTTGACACACTGCTCCGCTCGATACGCGACTTTCGCGCGTTCAGAGCGTCGTAGTGTATCGCCGCACGCCGCGCCGCCTATCGGATCGATAGAGAACCACGGGCTAGCGCGTTAGTGCCGCCAATGTCCACCAGACGGCAATAGCGAACACGCTGCGAGTGTATCGCCGCGCCGGGTCCGGCCGGCTCTATGGGCTTTCGCCGGGCGCCTTGTGTACGCCTGTTGGTCGCCTCGTGGGGCTTTAGTGGAACAGCTGGGAGAATTTAGGGGTTTAGGGGCGGCCGGCCGGCCGGCCCCGGCAGCAAAGCCTGCTGGAGGGCAAAAACCCGCCTGCTGAGGGAATTTTTGGTGGAATAGGCCTCTAAGGGGTATCCTACATGCTTCTAGCTCCAAACTATATGCTGATGACACTGTACGATTCTCTACCAAGACTAATCCAGATGACGCAGTGACAGATCTGAACCAACTAACGATTTGGACAGGGAAGAACCGGCTGACAATAAATATGAAAAAAAAACAAGCAATGATATTTGCTTATAGAAACATCCTTCACAAGCATCCAATACTACCAGAACTCACACTAAACGGGGATCTAATTGACTCCGTTAGGCATTTGACTATCTTGGGATTAGATTGGACGAGGGGTTGACCTTTGAATTACATAAACAAGGCATTTTGTATTGCCTTAAGATCAGATCCCAGAACTCGTAACTCAGTAATTCATGTAGCTTCCAACCTGAATTTTCTGGCAGAAAGACGTGAATCTGCAATTAGAAAAATGGGTGGTCGACATTCCTGAAGGGGCGGGGGACCCTTTATTTTATAGATTCACCGAACAAAGCCCACACACCGCTGAACTTAAACGGAGAGACTTGTATACCTCTCAGGGAGGTAACTCTGAGGTGATTGAGTCTGGGACTAGGTACCAATACATAATCTCCCAGTGTGAACACCCTTCATTCATTTTCGTGAGATATATCGCCAACCACCTGCGGAGGTGTGAGATTCACTGAGACAAGCCCCTCGCGGATACTGAATCTCATGAGATTTTGAAATAAAACTTTTTTTTCGATGGGACCTTTTGGGAAATTGGGCGCTGTTTTTCAGTCACGACAACACAGGGCCCTGGTTTTCTTACCTCGAACATAAAGGTGTCAACCTCCTCCTGGATGTCATTATCGGAGAAGTCAGCTTCCTTCGCCATGTGAAGCAGCAAGTCTAAGAAGGCCATGGGTGTCTTAGTGGGCCCAGTCTCAGCATCAGCAGGACCTCTGCCTGCGTGGAACGATTCTTGGTTTTTCTCTATTTCCTGTCGCCTCTCATCAATGACCTGCACAGTTTAAGATGGAAGGGAAGCTAAGCGTTCGAGACATTGATTATTAATGAAGATATCTATATCATCACATAAGTATTACTCTGAATAGAATAATCACTTCTTAAATGCTACTGTTCCAAGCATCCATATCTAGTTATTACATGTATATACTCTATTGAGAAGATATTTTTTTCAGTCAAAATATCTGTTCAAATACAAATTCCCGGAATCTGTTACCTTAAGTCAAATTTTCATTAGGATGCAAACTTGTTCTGATATTTCAAGTGCACGAAGTGGATTACACTTATCCATTTTGATCTATTCATGCAAGTTCACATCATGATGCATGTTTCAGACATTAAGCATTTCCCTATGATGTTGTCTTATGTACATTTGCACGTTTTACCTATGCAACCTATTAAACTTTAACATATTTAAAAGCGGATTCACACATAATCATATTAAGGTGATCACTTCCAAAGATCATACTCCATGTTACTAGCAACAAGTGTTACTAAAGTCTATTGTTCTATTCTGCAATCATTCATTGTATTTCAAAGCCATACCTTTCGTGTAAACCCATGAATGATTGAGAGATATTCTGCTTGCTTCTTGCCTGAGGAAGTCCTGTTGTAAATAAAGTCGTTCCACATCCAAGGAGATCTAAAGCGTTTTGCCATTGTATCCGTTAATCTGGGGGAAAGTTGGCATTTTCATTAATATTAACATTTTAGTAGTTGAATAATGACACAATAAACTCGGGAGTGGAAGAGAAATGAAACTACTAAGTTCAGTTGGAATGTTAAAGGTGGAACCTAAGGAACTATAAACAGTATATTTTGTAGAGAAATTGAAACGAGTGATAATAAAGAAGCAACCGGCATGGTTAACACTCTTGGATATAAGGTTTTATTGAGGCCTAGGGGGACCACATGGCCAGGGCCTGTACTACTTAAAGAGAGACACCCTTCCTAGCGAGGGCTTCCCTGCTCCAGAATGAGTGGACAGTGAAGTAGTTGGCATTGGGAATCCCATTTCTATGGAGCAGGAGCCTGGCGATCAAAATAAACTTGGTCACCCGCTTGCAGGAGGAACATGAGGTCTAACCGCTGCAGGAAGATGGCCATTATATAAGACGCCCATGCCCTAATTACAGAGCAAAGAGTCGGGTATGGGTGTGCTCTGGCCTCGACAAAGACCAGACGAAGATCAGAAGATTTTGGCGGAGTGTACTGTAATGATGAGTTAATCTGTCCTGATTGAGATGTCTCATCATTCTTTTAGAGCAAGCAATATGGAGCTTGGAGTAGGCAAGGAGTGGTTCTAGCCAAAGAGTTTTGAGGTCTATGGAAGCCCCCTGAAGGTAAGGAATGCAGCAGCCCTGGTAATTAGAGATGTTCTGCCTGGTGCAAGATGATACAGATAAGATTCTCTGTGAGGGGCTAATCGTTTTAGCACTGCAGCCTCTTGCTGGGATGAGAAAGCTGTAGGATCCCCCTCATGGTTGGCGATCCAGTGTCGGGTCCCTGCAATATATGTTTCTTATGGCGCCCAGGGACTTCAGGGAATCTGCCAAGTCCTTCATATACAGGCAATAGAGGAGGAATGGCAGGTAAGGGGGGGGGGGGCAGCGTCCTGCATAGTAACCACCACCCCACCCACCCACCCTGAAGAACCAGAGGGGGCATCAGCCAGGTCGATCCGCAGCTGCCCTGAGGTTGGCCTCCAAGATGTAGGCCCAGGGGTCTCTCTCTATCATCGATATTCGGCAAAAATGTAGGAGGCATAGCCGGTGGGAATGCCTTCATTAACAGCTGCCCCAAGTGGGAAGACAGGTCCAATATTGCATGATGGCCATCTCCGTCGGGTCGGTATAGGGGGCGCTGCGCATCACACCTCCTCTGTCCGTCCCCTTTGAGCATGTGAGGTAAGGGGATACCTACGTGTGTGGCCAGGGACCCGTTTCAATAGAATGCATCACTAAGCCACTTAGTGACATGACTAGTGACAGGAATAGTGACTGGAATAGTGACAAAATTTAAGTCTCATTTCATAAGGCATGTCACTGTAGGGGAGTTGTGTCTTGTCACTATTGTGGATGTGTCCCTAGTTTGGGACAGCATAGTGGAAAAACATGTGGCGTACCCCATCTCACATACTCATGTCTTACCGGGAACAAGTGCCATCAAGGTGAAGGTCACTGCATAAATTAGCGACAGCGCTTGAATAATTCTACACTGGCCACCAGAGCAGCATTTGCTATGACAGAATTCAAATATGAATGGATTGCATGAGCCGATCTCCTTCATATTTGGCATGTTTATATGGTGTATGTGTCCCTAACTGCGGCTAAAGTTTCATAGCTTTATTCCTATAGAAAGTAAAGTTATGTGTTTGTGACATCAAAAGCGAGAGGGTATACCCTCTCGCTATTTAAGACACTACAGTGACCCTTTTAGTGACTGGACAACAGTCTTCTGAAATGGTACAAGCCACTATTTGCGCCTGTCTGCTACCCTATGTCACTAAGTGGGTTGTCACTAAAGTACTGCAATGCGAACTGCCGCTATTTTGTCGCAGAACACAATAACGGATGTCCTACAAGCTATTGAAATGGGTCCCTGAATAGCCGGTTATGGAAAGGGCATATTAGAGCCTTGAGGATTGTATTTTAGCAGTAGAAGCGTTTATTGCGGTAACCACTTAGAGTTGAATATATTTGTTGTTTGGCTTTATTCTTCAGGTGAGATATTTATGCATCTTTCCAACTCTAGTAGTTTTCTAAATTCCAGAGACAAGGGATGAAGCAATACTGTATTTCGGTGGAAGTCGCTACAGGGTCTATAGATTTGAAATTTCCAAATGAATTGAATATTGAAAGTGGATTTCTACCAGTTTCTAAAGATATGCTCAGATATAATTGTGACTCACCCATAAACAGCATCAACATATTCTGAATTTCCTTTCCTTTTTTGTGCATGAACTGGCCTTCCCATTGCAGTTTCTATAGATACATCGATATAAATAGAGGAAATGTAAAAGTTTGATATATGTACTTTATCATTCATCTATAAATTCACTTTTGTTTGAGAGTGCTGGCTTGTGAAATGTATTGTCTTTAAAATACTTAGTTGCCATTGACCTTATTTCTGCGACATTTTTATGTGACGTCTGCATCAGTATGTAGTAACTAAAAAAGGAGTAGTCGGCAATTGTTTTTTGTATTTCTTCTTTCCAGATAAACATTAATTCAGAATGGCCATCGATGATATACAAACCTGACTTAACGTTTTGCTTCATGTTCTATTTATACTCAGAAAGTTGTCAAGGCCACTAAATATTAACATATGCCCAAAACAGTCCTATACCGACATCTTGAAACTAGATGTAACTCTCACCACAGATAATGTCCAGTGTGCAGAGAGCTATCATCTCAGTGACATCAAAGGCATCCTTGCCACATTTCTCACTGAGCAGCTCCACAAACATCTCCGCATGATCGTTGAAGACAGAAAGAAAATCCCTAAGGATGCGAAAATGGAACGTTGGTGTCAGCAGCTTCCTACGTGTGTGCCACTTCTTTCCAGAGCTTCAAAGACATATAAAACACTTTAATGGAGGCACTGGCAATTACATTATGCATGGAATTTGGTACTATGTGCATTACTAAGAAATTGACCTTGTTATATAGAGCAGATTAGTGGAGCAGATAAAAGCACATTTTCAAGGAAATCATGCAAATGATGATACAAGCAACACATTTTGTACAGTGATTCTCCTTGGTATGCTAAGTAATTCTATTCGACAAGCCACTTGAATATCCAAGATGGTGGCTGTTTTTAAAGATGGCCACCAAAGTGACCTGCTGAGAATGAAGATCCTCACAGAGAAGCAACTACTTGGCTGATTTGAGTGATCTTGGTGTCAATTTGCATGTTTTCAGGGATGCTGGATTCATTTTTACCAGTTTAAAGAGCCTAGGACTTATATTAAAAAATATTTGGCAATTCTCATTTGATTTTCAAGTAATTTTATTACCATACATAGCTTCTAATTATTGGGGTGTAGGGTTTGGTGGTAGAGGTAGTACCTTTGTTTCAGCAGTCAGCCACATTATTCAAATGGACTACTGGCACTGGTCTTCACTGCTGGCCCATCTCTCACCTATGGCTCCAAGTAGTTGTTTCTGCACAGCAACGGCCACACCCCAGTACACTGCGTTGGCTTGCGGGCTAAACTATGTGAGGGTAGCACACAGTCTGTGTGTGATGGAACATTCTGAGATCCAATTTGTTCATAGTGCATTTAGTCAACTGTAGTGACCTGCACGTTCCAATAAGGCTTTAACAGAGTGATTGTCAGGCACTACCAAGGCACACTGGTGAAATTACTGCGGTGAGACTTAGAATGGGGTTCAGTGTCAACTAAGGATCACTGACTCTCATGATGTCAAGTGTATTTAGTGTCCCAAATGCTGTCTTATGAACTCCAGAATTAGTTAGGCAGCCGAGAGAGCCGAGCCAAGGATAAAGGGGTTTAATTATCTGGATGGTGTACAGATTGCACATGACTATAATGATACTGGATGAACAATCAGCCTAGGTGTAGGGCTAAATGCAAGAACCTAGTTGCATCCCATACAATAAATGTGCCAATGTAACTGTGTGGTAAAAGGATGAACCCTCGACCGTGAGAAAATGGCAACCAATAACACAAAACTTACCATCAAATCCAGGCACACAAACTGGAACAAGTGTTGCCTTTGTCAAAATGAAAAAAATGAAGTTCTAACATCACCAGAGAGTAATCCTGCCAAAAGAACAGAAGATGGGTACAGTCTCTTGGCAAAGAACATTCCTCTATTCAAGGGAGTAAACCAGCTTCCAATCAGACTTGACCCTGCAAGACTTGATGATGGTAATGGAATTGACCAAACTTTAACCCTTTCCTTGCCGCGCCTAGCGCGCGTATACGTCGTTAACGGCCGCGCCCCACTACGGGAGTCTCTGTTACTATGCCTCACGCCTGATGCATCTGACCTCTCATACGCCGGCCCCTTCCACAAGCGTTAGAAAATGGCTAAACCCAGAGAGGGGTGCGTTACTAATTATCAAATTTAAATAACTTAGGAAAATAATTAGATAATTTAAATGATACCTAAAAAAAGAAGAGACTTCAGGCTTCATTTCCATACCATTAATTATTGATTAGATCGATATTCAATAATTATATTAATATTTCCAAGTGCAGGAAGACTTTTTTTTCCCTCCATTGACACAAGCCTGTGGCTAGGGTTCAATATAGCACTGCCCCTACAAAGATATGTATCTTTTTTTTATCGCGATGACATAATGTTTTTTTTACTTTAATAATAATAAAAAGTTATGGAGAACACATTTCTGGAGTTATTTTATGTGTAAAAAAAAATTTGCCAAAGATAGAAGACTTTCTAACATATTTACGAAAAATGATGCTTTTTGGCACTCCCGGCGCATGCTAGGGGAATGCCTTAAGGCATTACCGGCATATAGTAGGGGAATGCCTTAAGGCATTACCAGCATATAGTAGGGGAATGCCTTAAGGTACAATACCACCACAGTTCACCACAGGCTTCTGTTCAACAACCAGAAACTCCAAGATGGAGTTGTATGCCCTCCACTTTTGAGAAGGCAGTTGACAATATTGATCATAACCCGACTGCAACTACAGCTAAAACATCCTTTCATGGCACCAGTGTGTCGCTCTTCCAACATCCAAGCCTTGAACACCAAGGGGAGGAATGTCTACCACTTAGACTGAAGACACATCTGGTGGTTAATTAAGTTCCAGAACTCCCTGCTACTTACACCAACATCCGACCGGTTTATTTCATAAAGAAACCAAATCCACCAGCATTAGGAATCAAGTTATTTCCATCACCTAGATCAATCCAGTCACACTTGAAACAAGAGTATGCCTGGCTATAGGAGGTAAACCTCACAGAGGATAAGACAGTCAGTATCAGTGTCATGCAGCACAGAAAAGGGGACACCAATTTGAGGATAGCATTGCATCTCCTCTTCCCTTGTTTCGGGAACAGGCTCATTCTGTTGCAACAATTAAGCATGCCATGGAGAAGATCCAAGATATAGTGGCCTTCCTAAACCCAGGGCAGATCCCAGTCATAACTGCTGACCAACAACTCCATACCCTAGCAAAACAGATCCAATGGATGTGGCCTGAGTATGGAGAGGAAGGGTTAATCATTATGTTTGGTGGACTTCACATCGAAATGACTGCATTGAGGTCAGCTGGAATGTTATTGAAAGGCAGTGGCAGAACAAGTGCCATTACTGATACTGGGGTAGCTTCATCTGGTACAGCAGAATCTTTTCTCACTGCAACAAGTGTGACAAAGACAAGACAGGCTCATCAGATCACTGTTGAAAGATGCCTATAAAGCTTACAGCCATGAGGAATCTAGCAGTTCTGGAAATTGGTGTTGGATATGGAGCTTGTCATATTCACACTCATTCACTCATTCAGAAAAGGGGACTGTATTGTGAAGCACTCTCAGGTTTAATCCCCTACTTTTTTGCAAACAGCAACGTGAATTATGCTCAATGGCTGTCTATTCACTTAAGACATATGATGTACCTTAAGCAACAACATCTAAATGAGATTTCCAAAAGGGCCACTTTGTTGTCCACAAGTCTAGAAGACAGTTCTCTGCAATGGCTCTTGACCAAACCCATGAACAAAACAATGCAGTCATTAAAGCTTGTGGAAATTCTTCAAGCGAAGGTTTGTAGTCAAGGTACAGGGCCAAGGGGAGATGTTATGATCATAGATGGCTCATTCCCTATCAATACCCTACCTCCAAGGAGCATTAACCCTTTAAGGACGCATGATGCGTTGAGGCATCACCGCACTAAAGACGCATAATGCCTTGAGGCATCATTGTCCCAATATTAACCCTTTAAGGGCGGATGATGCCTTAAGGCATCATCCGGCAGGGGGCGGATGATGCCTTAAGGGTCTAGATAGAAGCGTCTCAATATAGTATTCGATATATAAAAGAAGTACGGTTTGAGGTCAGAAACAAGGTCAAAAAGAGAAAAAGGCATTGGGAGCAAGACTGAACTATTTCATTTTCTGGCAGAGAAAATAGGAGAATCTCAGACAACAAGTACAGTTATTGTGACAAAAGGAGATGATGCCATCAGCAACAAGAAAAAATCATTAGATGCTGTTGTTCCATGCCATCATGAGGAAGCAGATACTCAAATCTTTGTGCATGCTAGGCATGCAACACTTGAGGGAAACAAGTCACTCACCATCAAAGTTAACAACACAGATGTTATTGTCATAGCAGTGTCTGTCATGACAATGCTTCAGCAGCATGGACTCGAAACCAATCAATAAACTCAGCCACTGTCCAAAGGTAGTATCTGACAAAGACCTACAGAAGCTTAAAAACCTTTTAATTTTTTTTAAATTTTTTTTTTAGAATTTCTTTATTGCAAGATAACAATTACAGTGCGTTTGTCTGTATACCATGTTGGTAACAATAAAGCGGGGTTGTCCGTCAGTAAATACAAATTACTGGTTTCAATCGGGTCCCGTAACAATTACATGTCATTCAAGTATATTGTCTGTATGTATGACAGGTCTAGTGCAGCCACTGGAGTGGATGAGGCCAAACAGAAGACTTATGATGCAATCCCACCAACTAGAGCATAATTAAAGGAACATGCAAAGCGTGCTGCATACCAGGCTGGAGTTATCTGGGGTCAGGCAACAATACCCAACCCAGAGATAGGTGGCCCTGCAAGCTGGTGATGGACACAGGATGGAAACATGTGGAAGGTCTACTGGACAACCCTGCCACCCATTGCTGCAAGCTGTCAGGAACTTAGAAAATGTGCCAGCAAGAAAGACTGCACAAGGAAATGCAAAAGCTTTTGCTCAGGACTCCCATGTGCTGCATTGTGTAACTGTGCATATGAAAAATGAACTCTTATTGTGAGAAGCTGGATGTTGGACTACTTAAGCTGTAGTTATACAGGAAAACTTACCTGAATATTTGAGCTACACTCAAAGACCAGAGACACAATGCAGTTTAACCAGTTATTGTTGATACTGCATGAAACATATTTGTTATGTCATAGAGATATGTAGTATGTATAATCATATGTAGGTTATTATGTCAATGCAATTGATATTCCACAGGAAGGTTTTCATCCATGATAATTTGAGTCTTTATTTTGTGTTAGTTTTTCCCCTGCAAATAATGCATTGTTTCCATCCAAGTAACATTTTGAGGATTTATTTATGTTCTGAGTATTAATGAAATGACTTTTGTTGGAAAATACCAGCCTTATTTTGTTAGTAGCTGAATCAAATTATGACATTCAGTATTTTCAAAATATAATTTTGCTGATGAAAAACTGAGAAAAAATCACAAAACATAGATTAATATTAGTCCTAGGTACTTGAAACTGATCTAGATGAATCCAGCATCCCTGAAAACATGCAAATTGACACCAAGATCACTCAAATCAGCCAAGTGGTTGCTTTTCTGTGAGGATATTCATTCTCAGCAGGTCACTTTGGCGGCCATCTTGAAAAACGGCGGCCATCTTGGATTTTTAAGTGGCTCGTCGGATAGAATTACTTAGTATGCCAAAGAGAATCGCTGTACCAAATTTGTTGCTTGTATCATCATTTGCACGGTTTTTCTGTTATCCGCCCCACTAGATTGTGCTCTAGTACAATGCTGCTGTAATCCCTGCACTGGGCCAAACCGTCTTCCTCCTCTGCCTCTGGCGGGCGGAGCACAGCCACTTCCATATTATCGCCTCTCTGCATTCTATGATGCATCCTCTCAATCCCTTCCCATGGAATGCTTCTTCCTTCTCCATATCATAGATTTGTGAAAGTTAGACTAGGCTGCCACCAAAACAACGGCTTTGTAAATCAAGACTCAAGAGCCAATTTCCAGTGCTGAAGCGTTTAGGAAGTTATATTATTTCCATGAATTGTATGAATTGGAAAATATTTCTTGTTCTTTTGGAAAACAAGATCATGATCTTTCTGAGCTAATATCAGAAAGAAGAAATAAAAGGTTTGTTTATACATGGTTAGATCTCAATTGACCTTACTTAACGTCTAATTGCTGGGCAAGTTTTTCAACTGCAACCTTACAAACTTGTAACAAGCTTCATTCCTTATTTTGCTGTCTTTACCAAACGCTGATTCAGTTTCTGGCAAAACACATTTCAAAATGTTCTTAGGATATAATGAAACCACATGTAGTTTTAGAAAGGATTGTCTGAATCATTGCAATGTATTGTACCTGGTTAGGAGGCCCTTTTGAAGCCATGGTTCTAAAATGCCATAGGTCACTGGTTTTGATATATTCTTCGTTGTGCCTAAGAGTTCCTAGTAATGAGAACAATGGTTGGATTTGAGAGGTACAATGAGCAAACATTGATTATAGAATATCGCATTTTGTTCAGATCCAGGCCAGTCACTAAATCTAAATATATTTTGATGGAGAAGATATACACAAAAGAACCTTAAATGAATCTACAGTCTGATTCATATGAAAAGGGTTCAGAATGGGGAAAGAATAGTCAAAAATACAAATTACACATAAATGGCATAATCATTATATTTAATTCAAATAATGTCAATTTTGGATAAGAATAGTGTGTTAAAGGGTTAGAGTTAGGAAATACATAACCTCCACTGATTCAGCAAACATGGTGTACACAAAGGCCGTGTTCCCAATGAGGAGCTTGAACACTGGAGTGAACGATGAATATTCTTCAGATAATTCCTTAATTCGAGAAAAGAACTCTGAAAAAAATCATTATGGTCGATTAGAAGCAGTTTTGATTTCCTACACCTTAAATCGAAATAAAATCACTGGATGAAAACCACCATTTTACACATATATACGCCTGGCGTTTATAGGTATGGTTTTGGATATACAAGGTTGTCCTATATCCTATGTACGCCTCATCTATAGGCGCATATTAGCGTCCATTTTGTGGTCATATATACGTCATATATATGCCTGATTATGTTGTTTTTCCGCCACTATCCAATAATTCCGATCACTGCCACTTGGGGAAACCACTCTAGTTTATTCGATTTGCCATCAGTCATTAAGTCCTTGGTATATCGAAAATCCAATGTTATATTATCAATTTTTATCATAAAATTGTTCTAAACCCTAATTATCATCTTTTCATTAAATACATACAATAAACCCAGCAGCACCCGCCACCTCCCGCCAACACCCACTCCCTGTACAAACACCGCTGTCTATTATCACAAGGCCTATAGCTCTCCCAAGTCTCTCCCTACACTCTCAGTAAAGCCCCCTCAGGCCTCGCGGGGGTTAGGCGGGGGTTAGACGGGGGGATAGGTGGCCGGGTTAGATTATTTCAGGAGTCAACTATCAGCTTGAACAGGGCCATCATATACAGACCTAGACTGATCACACACAGCAGTGGTGTTTCCAAAGTAAAATCTATTTAAAAAACATTTAAAAAAACTAAAAAAAAGCTGGGTTTATTATATGTATTTAATGAAAATAGTATTATTTACGTTTCTCACAGTTCTCTCTCTCGCTCCCATCAGATGGCCATGTTGTTGTTTGGTAGCTTGCACTCCACTCAAGACAATGCATACAGTAAAAGAATGAACTGTCAGGGCCTTTAACACAACCCACAAAAAGGAAATGGTATAATTGTTTACTGACTAGATATGCCTTTTTATATCATTCTATAATTAACAGGGTGATCACGGTTTGGCCTTGCCTTCGGATCACTTACTGAGGTTACCGAAATCAGGCAAATGCATCAGGCTATCACTGCGGGTATTTTGCCGGTGTGCCCGCTAGCGGCTACCCGGGGAACCAGCGTACAAAGTAGCTCCTGACACGCCCCAACAAGCTTTATGACATGCTTTTGACAAAGAATCAAACGTTGTGTCGCAATATCATTTGGTGGACTGGCATACCCATGTAAGATGCCGCTATGAATAGAAATATGGTAACTAAAATCATTCTTACTACCCTCTATATACCCTAAGGTTGCTCTTATTTATATACTGTACAAAAAGTAGCCATTGAACTACAGATTAAAACTACCTGTTATAGGAAGCAGAATGAAACCAGTGAACCATATTTCACCGACAGTATCATCCTTCTGAGTTGTTATAACTATATTGACCCAGACGAAGAGAAATGTATTGCCGAGGGACAGTATTTCCTACCTCAATAATAACGGTATGGCAGGCTTCATTTTTAGCATGGATTTTGAGAAGGCTTTTGATTTGGTAAGATGGGATGCTATAGATAGCACGTTAAAACTAATTGGTTTCGGTTCGGTATTTTGTGAATAGGTTAGAATCCTGTATATGGACCCCGAGGTATGCATATCCAATAACCGTTTCCACACCCAATGGTTCAAGCCAGAGAGGGGCACCCGCCAGGGATGCTGCCTATCCCCTATCTTTTTTTCCTCACTATAGAATTATTAGCAATAGCGCTTAGGGAAAACTCAGGGATTAAAGGGATACATCTTTCAGGGAAGAATCTTTAATCACATTATCATTATTCACTGACGACCTGTGTTGCATAGTAAGGGACATTGTGTCTATCCAGAGGGTTCTGGATATTATCAGGGTCTTTGGGAATCTTGCAGGACTGGGGATTAATGAAGAGAAATCCAAGATCCTACCAGTGGGGTCGCAGGGAGGGGGGGGGGGAGGGGGGGCAGCCTTGGTCCTCTCCCCCTCTCAGCTGTGTCTGAAATGGAGGTTCTGGGCATTGGTTTTGGAATTGGTCCTAGGCAGAGAAAGACTATAGGCTTATCTTTAAAGATAAACTTATTAAATGTCAAGTAATAACAAAAATGTGGTCACACAGAACCATTTCTCTCAAGGGGAGAGTGACGGTGGTTAATAGTCTCCTGATTCCACAACTGCTCTATTGGTCTTCGGTGTTATACACCCCGGAGAGAGTATTTGTGGAATTCGAAGGACTGTAACAGCTTTTGTCTGCCAAAGTAAACCTAGTAAAGTATCATTCAAAGTAATAAGGCAGCTGGTGGAAATGGGGGGCCCGAAACTCCTTGACATAAGGTTATGTATGAGGTGTCACACTTTAAGTGGGTAGCAACTCCCATAATGATGCATAGATTCTGCAAAAAAAACACTCAAATAAAACTCCTCTCTAATCTAAATCATGTCATACAAGGCAAAAACCTATCTTTGACTTGTAAGTAGGAATTTGGACAGCTAATTTGCATAATTTATCTTGAACCTGAAGTCTTCAAATGGATCAGAGAATTGATAAATTCAGTTTTTCAGTGTAGTGATCTCAATATGCTGACCTTTTCCATCTGTCAAACTATGCCATATCATATATAAATTTAATCCTCACTGTTTATATGATCTTTGTAATGGCATAGGCACGAAATTGTTTGATTTATTCATTTTTGTGTGATGAGCTTTCTTTTATTGAAATTGGTGCATGATCAAGTTATTCTGGTCATAGAAATTTCAGGCTAGCACTAAAGTGAAGCCCAATATATCCTCCGATTGGCTGAAATTGTGTTTTGGCACTTAAAGTGGCAGAAAAACTCAACAAATGGATGAACTAATCACTGTGTCTGACAAAGCAGGTGCCATGGACCTGGGTGTAGGCCCTGGCCAATTCCTTTGAAAAAAGTGATAATTCTAAAGATACTATTGCCATATTACTCCTATATGTATAGTCACTGGAAAGCCCTGAATCCCAGCTTTCAGTAGGTGTATTTTGATAGTAGATGTGATACACGGCCGATTGTGGAGACCCATTTAAAGGACAATAAATGAGAGATTTGTTGTTTATCGCACTGAGTGGGGGCCGCGCGCGCGTTGCTACTATCTATATGTGACCCCTCTGCACTGGACCTGAGCCAAGCACAAATATTGAAATATATAAGAAAGGTATAAGAAAATGTATAAGTAAAACTGTGAGCTCTTGTATAGCTGAAGTATAGGCATATATCCCATATGAAACGCCCTAAGAGCTGTATCTAGGCCAGTGTGTCAGCACACAAGCACCCAAGGTGAAGGCCAGTAGGATGGAGCATTAGGGCCAGTGGGTCAGCACCAGCACACCCACTGTCCCACTTAGCAGGGATGGATCATTTGGGCCAGTAGGTCGCGATCGCCGTGATAACGGGTTTCGCTGGTCTTATGTAACAGTGCCCCACATACCGAAAACCAGCATGTCTATGCTAATCGAAAACGAGGCGTGCGACCTGGTGTGGCTTCACAGTGCAGTGGGTGCCTATGTAAAAAGGCTTAAATTCACAGACACAGCCTGTTTTTTTTCACAGTTTGTTTTTATATCACACCTCCTGATTCATAACACTTCAGTGGAGAGTCTTGACCTCTAGGACAAGGTGTGAAAGCACTTCACTAGGAGATATTATAGCTGCTAGACCCATTAAAGGGAATGTTTGAATATTGATATACATGTATCCCTTCAAATTGGTTCTTTAGGATGATGAAGGACTTACGATATTTATCAAGAATCCAGGGTTATATTTACAAATTAGTAAAGTATTGATATCTAAAATTCTAATAAGTATTTGATGTACAATCTCTATCTACTTTGGGTATTGGGTGAGAAGGATTCTGTACTGGAATTGGCAGAATCAGCAATCAACATATTTTTTTTAATCATAACTGCACAAAATATTTTGTTTAATATTTAACCGTTTATTGTGTCAATTTTGATATTATAAATGCTGTTGTAAGGAAATCTTTCCAAAATGCAATAATATCAGAAAATCCTTCCTTCTTTCACAGGGATTTAATGAAAAATCTATCGTGATGACCCATAGAAATAAACATCCTATCTTCTTGAGCATTTCATGCCGATTAAAATTATACCAATATTAGCAGGTTGTGATAGATATTTCCTGAGCTAATTGACTAATAACGCATCAGTTAATTGTCAGGAATTTTGGGAATTTTTCAGCAATAATTTAAGGTTTTAAAAGTGTCAGGGAAATTAACTGTTGTTGGGGAAATCTGGAATATCAAAGTCTAATCATAAAGAAATCTCCATCTCTGACACTCTTGAGAATCGTGTATATTTCAGAAAATTATGTAGATCTGTACTAATTTCTATTCTTGACCCAACAAGTAATACTGACTCTAATATAATGACTGCAAGTTCTGTGGCTAGGTTATCACAATATTTGATAGTGTTTTAAGTCTGATACAATGATAAACCTGTTACAGTAGAAAAATAAAATATATAAGGGAATAAATATTACACTTGTAAAATATTGCAATCTTTGACAATTTTGTTTCAAAGCCAGTATCAGAAAATTAACTTCTTTTAGTGCTCTTTTTGACTCCTTGTCATCTGCCATTATGCTCCATTATCTCAAGAAATATTTATCACAGACTGGCAATAAAGGTATCGTTTTAATCGTCTCCAAGTACCTAAGAAGATAGAATAATAATTTCCATATGTCATCACGATAGATTTTTCATTAAATCACTGTAAAGACAGGAAGGTAACATGTTTTATTATTTTTCACCTTACAAATTCCGAAGTTTAACCCATCATGGGATTTCTTAGCCAAGGTATAGCTATATGATATGTATATCAACAAATAGACCATATTTCTAGCTTTCTAACAATGGTTTATTTATAAAGATCGGCCTGTTATTCTCAATGATAGAACAATTTCCATTTTCCGAGTTTGAAAAAAATAGTGTTTTGTAATATCAAACGCTCAGTAGTAAAGTCGCACGCCTCGTTCTGGTGTGACCTACTTGTCGGCCATTACAAGATGGCGCCAGTGTGAAGAGGGTCTATCCTTCAGGCAACCTATATGATATAGGGCGTGCGTCACGCTCTAATAATAATAGTACATTACCAGACAGGATACGACAGGAATATGAAAATACATACATACATACATACATATTTTATGGTTGGATTTAGCTAGTTGCACAACACAAGAATGTGTACATGAAGAATAGCTTACCAGAAGATTTTGATGGGAGCTGTAGTGCATTTCCAAATATTGGGATCGCCCTTGGGCCTGGTATCGTCGCCAATTTTCTCCAGTATTCAGAAGGCCACAAATAGAACCAGAGTAGCCCAGAGATAGTTATGGCCAATACGATTGTCGTCAAAATCATGCTGAATGTATTGGCTGAGTATATATACTCATATGCTCTGTGGCCTCTATATCGTATACCGTTAGCTGTCCCAGCGCTTTCCTGAATAACCAGTTTATCACCACCGCCTTGAAGCTGGTGTGCATGCTTCAGTGTACATTACTTAAAGGTGAACTACAGTGTAACTTTCTTAAAGGTGAACTACAGTGTAACTTACTGAAAGGTGAACTATAGTAATTAGGCTCTCTTAATGGATCCAGAAACAGTAAGCTCCGCCCACCATGCCAGTGGGCGTGCGCATAGCCGGTTCTACATTTCTCAACTGGGAGCAATGTAGGGCACCTTAGGCGGACACTGACTGCCCTGCCAGCTATGTACACTGGACCACTGGTAGTGGTAGTCTATGGTATCAATGTTTAAATTCTGAAGCATGTCTCACTAGTGGCTCGATGCTGCTGCTGACTAGTGTACACGGGGTATACAATGATCGATGGTTTTGTGGACAGGTGGCCATAACCCACGAGAGGTTGACCGGTAGTAATACATGAGCATTAGCGAGTGTATTATGATGTCAACCTCGAGTGGTTTATAGAGCCACCTATCTACAAAACCATTGTTTACTATCTCCATTATCCATCTTCTCTCATTACTTAATGTCCCTGGATGAAGAAGAGGAGGCCGTAGTTGGGCACATAACATTTAAATTTTATAATGACAATAAGGATTCTATTTTGTCCTTATGAATATTGATTATTGATTATAAGTTGAAGAGATTAACAATAAATAATATATGAAATGATAATTAACTAATAGAGTAATGAGTCAGTGATAAAAATATGATATGAAATAAAAAAATAATAGAAAAGCCAAAATGCCAGAATAGAGGGAATGGGAGGGTGGTAGAGAGAAATTAAGAGGAATAGAAAGAGGTGGTCCTCCGTATCGGGGGAAGGATCCTTGAGGACGGGTGTCATACCAGACTTCTGCATCAGAAGGACTATGGTCTAGTGCGTGGGCAGTAGTGCATCATTCCAACGAGTGGGCGAGGCCCCGAGGACCACGTGCCAGGCCAGACACGGCGTGTTGGGGCGACGAGGGACGACGGCTCCGGGTCAGCTGGAATGGGCGTGGCTCAGATGGCAGCCGGAGAGGGCGCCGGAGGTGTTTAAGGGGTGACAAGGGGCGTCGCCCGTAGAAGTTGGGTGGGCGAGGCATCGAGGATTGTATCCGAGGGCATCAGCCGCGGGTTGGAGGCGGTCCCGAGGGGACAGGTGGGAACGGCTGAGGGCGTCTGCAATGCTGTCTGCACACCGGGGATGTGTATGAGCATGAGGTTCCTACTCACTACGGAACTATTTTCTGTTCCTTGTTATCCTGGGGCAACATTATAGTGTCCTAGGCTCGTAGGAACATCAATTCCCCTTCAGTACTAGGTAAGTACTTCGGGTAATTAGCTATCCAGGCGTGCCTGGATCAACCATGCCTGAGCCTCGAGCTCCGAGATGACGTGACAGGGTCCTCTATGGGGCATACCTGACTGGCATAGGCATAGCGGCCATCGGTACAGTCCACCCCGGAGATCCACCCCGGCATCCCAGGTGATACGTTTCGTTGGAGGACCTCAAGGGATGAGGCTGTGGCTATTCCAACCCTTGGCAAACCGGAGGAATCAGTCAAGGTCCTGGCACATCTCAGAGTTAATATTGATATAATAACCCTTCATGCCATGGAGGGCCTCGAGGAGCTTGCTCACAAAAGCCCGAGCCAGTCTGATGCATTTTGCCACATGGAGGACATTCCCGCGGACAGACAGGAGCTGTCTCTTGGTGGTGGACCCCCTCCGGGATATGGCTGCCACATGGTCCCGGACGTCGAGAAGCGTGGCCTCGGGGATGGAGAGGGCCACATTGGCGGCATTGATGTTTATGCCAAGCCAAGTAACTTGCTGACTCGGTTCCTGGGCCTTGTCTCGGGCCTCAGGGAGACCGAGCTCTTGGAATAATGCTGCTGTGGCCTCCTCCGGGGACAGGATTATCAGGTCGTCCAGATACATAACAGCCATGATACCTTTGTTGGCAAGGATCTCCACAATGGTACCCGCGATGCATTGCATGTGATATGAGGAGGCACAGGCACCAAACGGCATGGCCATATTGAAGTAGTACCTGTCCCTCCACATGAAGCATAATAACAGCCAATCCAGGGGATTGCATCAAGAGTTCTTGTAGGCCTGAGAGATGTCTATAGAGGATATCTAAGATTACAGCCTGGCCACGACAAGACAAGAAACAAAGCCGTGGATGGTCTGGAGGCCATGGTCTCTCTTGATGCCACACACGGAATTCTTGATGATGAAAGAGTTTAGGCTCTCATCCCGATTAAATGTCATATCCGTGATCATGTGCCGGTCCTCGGTACTAGGTTTCTCCTGGGACTTAAGGGGTGAAACATGGCATCAAGGCGAGAAAGGCAGGTCGGTAAACAGGCGCAACAAATTGGAGTGGGCCATTTCTTTGCTGATGAAGGTATCGAGCTGAGTCAGGAAGTTTGTGGCACTTACGTGGTTGGGCACGCCCTGAGTCTCGCTGACAGGCCTGAGGTACCCGAGGAGGAATCCATAACCTACAAATCTGAGCAGCTCCTCCTTTCCTGGGATAGCGGACAGGTATGCATCCCATGCCTCCAGGTTGAGATCTGTCGGGAGTGTTAACTTCGCCCCGAGAGCATTAGGAAGCCCAGTGGACCGGACCTGATGTTGGCGTGGCCCACCGGCCCGGCTGTGACCAGCGAAGGCTTCCCGGCAGTCCGGGGGCCAGAATTCAGGCATCGTATACACTAAATACCTCACTTATACCTTGGTAACACCAGCAATAGAGCTTGTAATGGGACAAAGTCTTGGAGTCACTCCGTTAGATTACTGGTCATCAGTAAATATGATAGTAACACTGGTGCAGAGCTCCTAAGACAAAAATACTTCCCAAAGCGCTCAAAATGTAGGATATTTAAAAAGACTAGCGGATGGGACAAATTCTGTCCCAAACAGGCAGGTCGGTGGAGAGATACAAGTGGCCACACTAATGACCTGCAGCAGCGCATCTTCCTGCCCACAGTGCAGAGTGTGGACGGTCGTCAACGGTGTGTGACAGATGCGCTGACTGTGCTGCACACAGGTTCACTGTGTGGTTCATGTATGACAGCTTTAACGCCTGACTGCTGTACACACAGTAAAATGTGTCACTTCTGAGGAAAAAAGTGCACTGCGGTGGTTTAGCGGTCGGATTCGCAATGGAGTCAAAGTAGGTCTAAGTATTGGCTGGTATCCGCCTGTGTACGATGTCCTAACAGGCAGGTAGTACCGCGCGGGTGCAGAGCTGGCAGTGGTTGCGGGCTTGTTTCAAAGTGTATCATCGGTAGTGGGCAACAGACCCGGGAACCAGCTACATTTTCAAATGCAAACGGACCTAGTTGCGAAGTGGTTATCTTGAACTAGCGACTTCGTCGCGTCGTATTTGAGAGGGTGAGGGCTTAGTGGCACCCCCTACTATCAATACCTGAAACTATGAATTAGTTCCCAACCATCATTTCATGTGACACCAATTTTACCGACTATGAAAAGGAAAAAACTTTCCGCGGATAGCGGGGAACGAACTACCTACATTCGCATTCCCAACCGTTAGCCCTGCCGACTGCTCCACGAAGATGGGTGATTAGACATGACCAAATACTTAGTGCAGTGGTGGGTGGGGGGAATCAGCGGAGTTTTGAAAGGGCTACCAGCGAAACTTGAGATCTCATTGGTTTCTCACGAGAAAAGTAAATCAGAAAACTACAATACTAAACTTTGATTTCGGCATGGCTTGAATTGAATCTTAAGAGAAAAAGCATGGATGTCTATCGACCTATAAAAAAGAAGAGCAGGTTCAAATTCCACCACACACGAGAATCTCACTCTCGTGGCCCTTCGGTCTCCATGCCTAAGTTTGGTTCACTATGTCTCTATGTGCGGGAAGATCTCCAAGCGGATTCGACAGAATTCTACCGTTTTAAATATAGTAGGTAACAATACACTTTAACTGAGTTTTAAACTGATACAATTTGATTAAAAGAGAAATATAATTGATGCTATCATATATCAACCAAAATATTGATTGAAAACGAGCTTTGATGAATTTGACAGGTGCTTGAGGGATAATAGGGGCCGCAGGCACTTGACAATGAATAGGCCTTTTTCCGTAGGCCGGTGTCGCACCTTATCTCCCTAACTACGCCAAGGCTGAAGCCAAACATTCACTTGGCAACGTATTCCTTAGCATTGGATAACTCAGTATATGAGCCTAATACGATCATAAGACCCATGTATCTCATTTTCAGAGAAATAACAATGATTTCATCGTATTCTATGGTATTTCAGCTACAATTTGATGTACCATACATGCATATCACCTCAATGATACTTTAGATATACCTTAGATAACACAGGGACACCAAAACTGCATACACACTAATTCATTGGCAGGCCTAGCTATATTATGCTTATCTTTTTCCAAGTTAAAACCAAGATGATTATCAACTATAAAGTTTAGACATCTCAGACTTGTTGATACAATACCCAAGTTTGTTACAAGAATCTAATCTGTCAAAAAACAACACTCCTGTAATCACACCCACCGTTCACACTTTAGGTGTGATTGCTGTTTGTCTCTATATACAAGCCGCCTGACTCGGCCGTGTTTGTCCGAGCGGCCGCGTATCTAGAGAGTGGGCCGTTAGGCGGCGCTGAACGGCAACACCTGTATTATGACAGTGCATATTGCTCAGAGACCGACTGGCAGTATGTGTAACACATTTAAAAGCAAAGACAGGGTTATAAAACTCCATTACCCACTCATCATTGTTACAATACATTTACTAATTTAGGTACAATGTGCATTTTCCATCAATTGTGGTTCTTTCTCACACTTGCAATACAACTGCCATATTGTTGGTTTTGAAATTGTTTTGGGGTATTCCAAGGGGGGGGGGGGCAAAAAGAAATTTTGTGTTCCAAAGGGGGAGGGGCAAACTTTTTTTTTGGTATTCCAAAGGGGGGGGGCCAACTTTTTTGGGGGTATTCCCATGTGGTGGGCGAATTTTTTTTTCACTTGCTGCCGGCGGTCGACGTTTTTAGCTAAACAATGAGGCAGACTGCCATATTTGTGTTCAATGAAAAGAATGGATATTTGTAATGAAACAGAAGAATAAAAGATAAATCTACAGGTAAATTTGAGAGGGCCGATAATCATTGTCCCGAAATGGTCACATATTATTTGAAGTACATGGGAGGTGTGGACCTTGCTGATCAATTTTATCAGTATTATTGTTTTGGAAGAAAATCTCACAAATGGACAAGAAATTGTTTTGGTATGTGATAGAATTAATGAAGTTAAATTCTTTTATTCTGTTCAACTCGATGCAGGAGAAAGACATGGCTTTGTATGATTTTTCTATTTCCCTCGTTTCCCAATTGATATCAGCTGCTGAAAGTTCTAACCCTGCCCCACAACCTCTCACTGACCACCAACAGACTCCCTTCACATTGTATGCCAGCCTATCTGACCAGAAAATCATTTTGCCGGGTGTGCTACAGAAGATCAATTGTGAATGGAGTTAACAGATGCATTCGCCATCAGTCCCGATACGGGTGCACTACCTGTGATGTACATCTCTGCATGCCTAAGTGTTTCATGACCTACCCCACTGTCGCTAACTATGATAAACCTGAATAAATCTCTGAACCCTGTCTTTTGTGTTGGTATAATTATTTAGAATATAAAAATAATAATAAAGATCCAACTTAGCCATTGTCAGTTTCGCAATCCATGCTCCTCTGAAAAACAAAGACAACACATACACATCCTAGATTCAATCATGATCGCTACATAGAAAAATGGCTTTCCTACCTTCCTGTGTTACTGGTTCTGGCTGCAAATGTTCATAATACTTCCAAAATAGCACACTAGAGATGTCCTTGTGTATAATATCACAGCATATCCATATTGATACCTTGTAGTATCTGAACGAGTGACTCTGGCGTCTCCTTTGCGGCTCACGGGCGGCACACAGAGACAAGCCAGGGTGGATGGGTGTATCTGCCTGTTCCTAGTGTGAGGCCGACCATGTCAAAAACACAATTATATTATAAATCCCGGCCATCCTCCTTAGATATTTCAACTGCACAATCCAGAGACGTTGATACTGCCATTGTGGCACACTTTTACACTTGTAATCCAGAGTCTGAACGATTTTGATTTACTGTTGTGAAGATAGTTTGCGATGCCGGCCGGCACCATCTACATAACTTCTGTTGATCTGATGAATCGCCGACAGAAGATCGCCCATCTTGTGGATATTTCTTGATATTTCCGTAAAATCGATACATCTTCATGTTCCCTGGAGTGCCATTAATAGCCTATTTTTTTACGGGTTGACATTACATATTTTTTAAATAAACGGGAAATTGTAGATGAAGATACACAGAGACTTGAATTCGCCACGAGCCTCTCGCCCGTGTGGTGCACATGCGCCATTTTCACTTGCCACTAGTACGGGTGACACCCTCGAGGTGCTGCCACCTACATGATGCAGCACCACACACTTTCGTAATGAATGGGTTAACTGCTGTTGTACTTATGATAAAAGTCAAAATAGAAAGGTAGTAAAAAGCCCCTTCTTTGTTATATCTGTCATATGTCAAAGCAACGTCATACAGGCGAAAATAGAGAAAAAAAGGCCAAGTTAGAAATGATGAAATTGTTTGATGTTTTAATTTCGATTAATGCTTTTTAGATTGTTATATACAAACAAATGCTTATATAGATATTAAAAATTAGATTTAATTGTTATAGACAACAAATGCTTATGAAGATATCAAAAATGAGATATGCAGCAACAGTCAATCAATGAACATTTTAGGGAATATCTATTTGAATCCTGATCCCTCCATATTCCCTTATATGCCTTCTCGACCTGCAGAACCAGGCTTTCCAGCTAATCCGCACAGTACCAACCATCTGTCTGTTGATGAGTTTGAAAACATAGCTTAGACTATTGCTGTAAGCCCTCCTCTTATCGGAACTTGGCAAACTTGATCTTAGGGCAAACCATCTAGCATGGATTAGTTCTTATCTCGAACAGAGAAAACAAAGAATTAAATTTCAAGGTAACGCTTCTGCCTGGACAGAAATATCTGTCGGAGTCCCTCAGGGCTCCGTTTTAGGCCCTTTATTATTTATACATTTTATAAACGATGTAAAACAAGTTTTTAGAAATTGTAAATTTCTCCTATACGCAGATGATCTTAGAATTAATAACTTGAATAAAGACACTAGAATCCTTTTTAAACAGCTACAGGATGATTTTGATGCCTTCCTGGAATGGTGCGATATTAATTTATTAACAGTAAATACTAATAAAACAAAAGCATGCTGGTATGGTCCACCAAACCAACTGAAGAGGTTGCCTACTCTTACTATATATGCTGGTATGAATTTGATCCATACAGTCAACTCCTACTCCTACCTCGGAATCGATATTGATTGTGCACTAAATTTTGAAAAACAAGCCCGCAATCTTATCAGATGCATACAGCATAAATTATTTGTTCTTAATAGGATCCGATACCTGGTCCCAAAATCAGTAGCAATAAAGATTTATAAACACACGATACTACCAATTATGGATTATTCGGCCATTTACCAGGAAGGTGCGAATAAGATATTGTTGGCGAAACTCCAGGGCCTGCAGAATCAGGCCCTGCGAATCTGTCTCCGGGACCATACACGGGTGCACACTGTCGACAACTTAAATGAGCTTACCTTAACCTACATGCGTAAAAAGTACATAGACACACACAGAGATATTGTTGATGAGGAAATAACACCTGTGGTGATTGAAAATGAGGCCCAAACTGGTAATACGGACAGAATACTCAGGTCAGAGAAAAGATTTGTCTTCAAGCTAGAGAAACCTAACAGTGAGTTTTATGGGCCGAACGGCGCCCCACAGAGTTTATCGTGGAAAGAAGTTGTGGAATAAACTTAATGTTGACGTTAAATCAGCACCGAGTAAAGAGAGTTTCAAGAATAGGTTGTAAAAGCTGGAGGTTGTTTAAAACAATATCTTAGTTGATCTGTATCGATGTAAACTCTTAATTGACTACATTGATTGCATTTTCTGCACTAGCTATATTGGTTGATTACGGCATACAATTATTAAGTCACTATTATAGGTCTAGTCATCTCATTACATCTCGTTATCATCATCATCAATCTATGATTACTACTAAGATGGTGGATGGGCATCTTGCTGATGCAAATTATTTGTTTGTTTTTCATGGCCTCTGGTCAACTGTATTGTATTGTATAACTTCTTACTGAACGAAGTGTTCTTCTCAACACATGTATGTGAAGGAATTACTGTACATATTCTGAGAGACCACAAAGGAAGACCATCCCTGTCATGATTTGTGAGTAATAAACAAAAAAACACACACAAAAAACAACCAGTATAAGTTGTCAACAACCTTGGTGCAACGAATTTCCAGTTACATACTTCACTCCCATTCCATATAATCATTATTTCTGTCATACGAAAAGGTCACTTATTTTACACCAATAATGCAGCCCCCAAGCTATAGATTACCTGACCTTAAAGCTGTTAAAATAATCTTCAGAAATATATAGTGCTGCACCTCAAACAGTGAGAGGGCAGTCTGTTGGTAGGCAGCACAGACAACACAGACCGCTGACGACATCTGTTACACCCTTAAATGTAACAAAATCCCACAAAAGTAATAACCCTTAAATGTAATAAAATTTCAACCACATTTGTAATAAACTCCCTTAAATGTAATGGTACCTCCCTTAAATGTAACAAACTTGTCAACCTTATCTTTCTTTTTAGACCGGGGACACCTGGGACTACCTTACATGCACCCCTCAACTATAAATCCCCAACCCCACCCCATAGATAGATTTCAAAATCTTAAATATAAATAGCCCATTCTTGTATCATGGACACACATCCTCTAGAGATGCACTGTTCATGCTTGTATATCGCTGTAACTCTTTCACTCTAATGAATAGAAACAGAATTTAAAAATAAAAGCGTAATCAGAATATCTGAACAGACCATTCTTGAGAAGAATTACGGGGGCGGGGGCTTCTTATTCCACAGAGCTCTTGGAGGCGCACTAGGCGCCTTGACATGCTCGGCGCCGTCTGGTGAAAGTCGACCGCACTACAGGCTATCTTCTCGTCAACTCACATGCCATCTAGCTGGATGGAAAACTGGGTCAGGTCGATCAGTGTAAACACAGTCACTGTGTCTGCCATCTACCTGTGTGCCGAGCCATCCACAGCCGTCACCTGGAGGAGGACAGGTGCACCCGATGAGTACATGTAGCACCGGTAAGTATACGTATTAATTGTAAACCATATAGAAACTGACAGTTATGCATACGAAACACCTAGACAACTAGGATCCTCCAGCTAGCTGGATGGCACAGCAAGAACAACAGTTTGGATACTAAATACTTGTAGTTGTAGGTCCATGGCAGCCCTCCGGACACCCATGTACATGTTGTGATTGAGTGTGTCTAGAAAACATAGGTCAATATCTAAAGCAGGCCGTGAGGAACGGGTAACGCTGAAGAAGAATGGGTATCTCTCTCTCTCTCTCTCTCTCTCTCTCTCTCTCTCTCTCTCTCTCTCTCTCTCTCTCTCTCTCTCTCTCTCTCTCTCTCTCTCCTATATATATATATATATATATATATATATATATATATATATATATATATATATATATATATATATAAAGAGAGAGAGAGAGATATATAGATATATATATATATAAATATATATATATATATATATAAATATAAATATATGTATATATATACATGTATATATATATATATATATATATATATATATATATATATATATATATATATATATACGTAGATATAGATATAGATATATCTAATGTCCCACAATATTGTTCTGTAATTTACAATAATATTGACAGGTAGCATGGAGCGTCGCATAGACACAGGGACACCGGTGGCTGATCACGTACTGAAGTTACTCGACGCCGCCAAGACGAGCAACGTGAGTTTTTTACCTATCAAGCTCAATCTAAATACAGCCAGACATGGCACCACGAAGAATGTCCTCATCATAATGAAAGTACTGCTAAATTAATTATAATTGAAATCTTTGATTCTGAACATTCAATAATAAGATTAAATCAGGATGAAATGCATTATAAGATATGCACCCTTTCCCTGACAAACACACCATTAACAGTGGAACTACAACCTGGCTAGACTGGTTCCCTGTCAAAGTAAATAAGAGAGCAGGTAGAGGGATATTCTGAGGCACCTTGAATCTAGGGGCCCGTTTAATCTAGGATCGTACATGACGACCCTTTTCTGTACCTCGTGTTAATTAATAATGATATCTAAGGCGGCTGATCCACCAAGCCTCAGCTAGAGCATTGTGGTTGATGTGTGGTAGTTGGCAACAGTTGTCGGCCCAAAATGCGTGTCGCCTGGAATCATCTGCTTGGTGGATGAGCAAATAGGCCAACCGGTTGTTGTCCTGACTGCCGGCCCACCGTTGTGTTTCTCAAGTCCCGTTACCATCAAGTGTCGGCTGGTCTGTTGGTCATCATATCATAAGGGAGCGTTCATTAATTATGGACCAGGGGGGCCGCACAGTTTTTAGGGGGGAGCGACTTTTTGGGGGAGCATTCCAAGGGAGGGGGGGGGGGGGCAATTTTTGGGGTATTCCCATGTGGGGCCAACTTTTTTCTTGACCGATCAGTGTAAAAAAACTGTGCCCCCCCCCCCCCGCGAGAAATCAATGAACGCTCTCTAAATACCATTGTTTTTCTGAGCCACCAAACATTCTGGCTGACAAATCATCATCAGGTGGAGGAGTAGGCCTAGGCATAACACTGATACAGAGACTGAAGGCAGTCTATCCGCTACTAGGTCCGCACAGTATAGGTGTAAACAACCGAATCTCAGCTAGAGACTCAGTCCTCTCCGGTAGACTGGTTCCCTGCCCATATGAATAAGGGGCAGGTAACGGGTTCCACAGGCACGACCTTCAACCTTGGCTGGTGCCCGCCTGTGACTAGGGGATACCCCAGGAACCAGCCTAGTGGTTTGGCTGGTATCCGCTTGTCATACACCTAGTTCCGCCGAGCCCTCTAGCGGACTACCGGGGAACCAGGAGGCGTTACCAATAATGCACTATAAAAATGGAACCCGTTCCAGGCTATCCTCTCCGGTAGCTCTCACCCATTCCCGTCATGTGCAGCGGAAGATCCAATCGCTAAATATCGGGGTGGGATTTTGGGTTCAAATAAGACTGAGGTCAATATAATGTAGACAACACAAGAAGGGCAATAAGCGGAGTTTATAGTTATCCATTTTCGAGCTTTCTGAACAACTACAGTATATGACTATTTATAATTCTAGACAGAGAGACAGCAAAAAAGAGACAAATCTAAGATACAACCCTGTAAACCTCTCCTTCTGTACACAGACATTCAGAATATATAAGGAATAACAAGTTCCATCACCAGCAATCTCTACACTTCATGGGGGTTGCGGCTGATTTTAGGATTAACGACGTGATTTGACTGGAACTCTAAGGGTGCCATGTACACAATTGATGGCAGAAAGTTGGTCATATTGTGTTTAATTAATGGAGGAAATTCCTATTGCAATACTTGTACAAAAAAATTGTTATTCCAGGCTGTTATCCAAGCATGTGATCTGAAGTTGTTCGATGAGATACAAAAGTCGACGGTTGCCCCGACCTCTGACGAGTTGGCGAAACGGAAAGGATGGGAGGCAGACATTTTAAGGCGGTTAATGGATACGATGGTAGCGGTGAAACTTCTGTCCAAGAGCAAGAACGACAAAGGAGAAGGTTATCTGTAGACTGGCTTTAGCCTCTGTGTCCTGTGCCTACCCTCCTACCTATCCCACCCATCCATGTCATGCATTCGGGGGAGTTTACAAAGTAGTTCCATTTCTTAAATGTCCATAGAGCCACATACTTTAGCAAGTCTATGTTATCTATAATCATAATGCATATTGGAGTAGGCGTTGTATGTTCATGTCAAGAAATTCTAAATCCATTATTTCTTGAGTATACCATCTGGGGGAACAGTATCTCCATTGATAGAATTGTACTATCTGATAATCACTTATTCCTTTTCTCCTGTCTTAAGGCAAAGGTGTGCTGATCGTCTATGTGGGATATTCAGAGGCATATATGATATCCCAAACATGAAACCCCCTACACTCTTTACAGATAATTAAGTGTGAAATATGCTGTCCCCTTATTATGCAATGCATTTAATAGCACTTGATCTGTTATACTAACCACAATGAATGAATATGACTGTTTTTTAAAGTAAAGGTGCAGGGACCCACAGGCCCAAAATCGGAGAAACACACATTGCCCCTTCATTTTCCTTCACCTATGATGTATATATATATAACCCCCAGTAGACATCAATTATTATCTAATTTCATAGATTTTAACTGTTACAGGCCGATTATGCCGTCGGCCGTTGTTATATCATCGATCGTCCTAAATAAAGCCTACCTTATTCACTACAACAGAGTAGGCTTATATATATATATAGACTGCACGAAAGTCCTTATGTTAAAAGTGCTGATATAGATGTAGTGTCCATACATGAAAGACATAGTTATGGATATATTTCCATAAACCAACCGGATGTGCAAGTTCATGGTCGAACATAAAAAAATATAAGAAAATATTTTTGCTCTGTAGATATCTATGCAAACACAGAAGAAGGCCGACTTTTAGTAAAGGACGGACCAACAGGGATGTACGAGTATGCCATGATGGTCAATGATGACTGCACATCCATACAGCGGATCGCTGGTACAATTAGAAAAGGTAAGATTAACCTGCAATCTCTAAACAGAGATCACTATCAAGAAGTGAAAGGTCCAAATTATACGAAATTCACACTTGGATGGAAGTAGAGATCAATATCAAATGGACATACATTAATTATCCAAACAAAGATCAAACTACATGTACTTTAAAATGGGAATAGTTCTCTCTTCACCATCAGGAAGGTAAAATGGCAAGGCCTTGACTCTCGATGCGTTGGTCACTAGAAAAGGTACTAGGAATCATCATTCTTCAAGGAGGGGAAAAGTTATCATTACCCACCGTTCTCTATACAGAGCCCTATTTGGTCCAAGGCCACTTTCATAGCATATGCCTGGTAGTCCTTTTATGTTGTTTGGTTTGTACTGATTGATGGAAAGGCTCAGAAATTCGTCCACCTTTTCTTTTAAAAAAAATTATTATTGGAGGTGGTATGAAATGAAAATGTCAATAGCGCCTCATACCCGGGGTCTATGAAGTATTGCATGAATAATGCATACTGTAAGTTATCAATTACATAGACAATAATCGATGATTTTGTGGACAGGCGACCATAAACCACAGAGGGTTTCCGCTTATGCGGGGTTCTACTGTTGTGTAAAAGTTGGTATATGTGTTTCTGCTATTTATAAATAGACCCTCCAACAGAGGCACCGGCGGCGGCCACCGACACAAAAGAAGAAATTTCTGAAGAGGGCTATGGTGGGTCATATCCACCAGAATTCTGGATTAATATATACAGGATGTGTGACGGCATCGCCCGACCATACGCTAACCAGATCGTGACAGCCGTAGACCTCAGCCAACACAAAACAGCAGTTGATCTGGGAGGTAATATGAATTAAATGGTGTTTGATGTAACCCTTGATTTTTTTTCGCAATGATACAAATGAATGTCATATGATACAAATTTAGAAATTGATATTGTTATTTTTCTCTGATCGAGGAGGAATTTAAAATGCATGTATTATTTCATATAAAGTATGATGTTCATCAAATAAAGCCTAGTAATATATCAGATAGATGCAGAAATTGTAGTTAATATCTTGCACTAGATTGAGTGAAAAATAGTTGTTTTTGCTTCAGTGCTCAGACATCACACACATCATTCATGCTGGAAACCATGTAGGGGCTCCTCTGAGCTGTTCCTTATCAATCCCTGTGTGAATAGGTTATAATTGTAATGGCAGGTCATGGGAGGGAATGGGCCCAAGTAATTTTCAGAAGTACTGTAATATTTCGCTGAAATATGTATTTTCACCTTGGGTTATGACAAATCTTTACACTAGACGGTATGATCATCGATACAGTGCAAATTCTTGACATCAAATTATCATAAGGGCTAGATCATAGTAAATGTTTAAGCTTATTGGTTAAAAAAGACATAGGGCCAAAAATAGTTAACCCTTTCCTGTCCTATCCCGGTAGTCGGCATTCGTTGTTAACTGTCGCACTATAATGTATTCATGGTGATAATTAAATAATTCCATATTGATTATCATCATAGAGGTGTTTTACATTTCCAAAGATATATGAAGCTCCATGACGAATTAACTGAGATAAAAGACACTCTAACAGAAATAGGAAAAGATGCCTTGAGGCACCATTTGCACTCTGTTTGGAATTGCCTCAAAACATATTTGGTAAGGAGAGGGTTAAACCAGTCAAGCTAATGTAACCATTCAAATCCTCTGCTCTGCATTATTAATTCATAACTAATGTTGAGCGCAAAACAAAAGATGATCCCCAGTTTGTCTGCTTTGTATTTCATCGATGAAAAGTTCGTATTATATTGCATGGTTCGAATGGGAATTGGACGCCTTGAGCCTTTTCCCGTTTGAGCCTCCTGTCAGCGCGAAAACGTGGACGCCTTGAGCCTACCCCATGGACGCCTTGAGCCTATCCCATTTTAGTTCCAATTGGCGGGTTAGGGTTAGAAAAGGGTTGGGTAAGGGATAAGGTTGAGTATATATGTCTATAAACCAGTATAAGTGCACTTTTCAAAGTTTTTACATCTAGAGGTTCAAGGCCACCAAAACGGGGTAGGCTCAATGCATGAGTTAGCTTAATAAGCATGGTTATACAGCCCAAATCTATAGGCATATCGAAGCTTTGTACTGCTGGTTTTGACAGAAAACAGGCAATTTGTTGCCTTGTCATCATACAGGATAGATAAACTGATCTTAAAAAAAGAAGAAAAAAGGCGTCCACAGGTTAGGCTCAAGGCGTCCACAGAAAGGCTCAAGGCGTCCAAGGCTCAAATCGTCCCAGGCTCAAGGTGTTCATGAACCGTTAGAACTATACTCTATTCTTTACTTATTTCTAATTGTATCCGTCATGCACAGGAGGGTCTGGTGTTTTCTCGTACGCACTACTAAAAGCGTATCCTGAAATGAAAGTTGTATTGGCGGAACTTCCAGCGTCAATGCCAGTTATAGAAGAACACTTCATCTCGAAAAACAAGCATCCCAGACTTTCAACACTCGCTGGTAAGTATATATGTAGAGGACGGTACTTTATTATTATTTCTCTAGGAATCGTGAAACATAATTGCATGATGAATAAAACTACATTTGATCAAGAATCAGATATACCGGTATGATTATACAGGAATTTTGTGTTCCTCAGTTATAGACTTGTCATCTTCCATGTGCGAAATACTTATAGCGTATCCTTGCTTGTAAATGGATCTCGCGATTATTTGTCCATGTTTCTATCTCGTGTTTGGCAGTGGATTACAACACTGACGTGCTACCTCAAGCAGACCTATACTTCATTGCCAACGTTATGCACGACCACGAACCTGACAAGTGTAAAGAGCTGCTCTCCAAAATACATGCTGTAATCAATGCAGGTCAGTCTTGGATATGTAGGCCTACTTAAGGATCTTGTTGTTAATTTCCTACAAAAATGATCTGATTCAACCACCTAAAGATATGAACATTGCAATAAACAAATAAAAGGAACATGATAGAAAGATCATGTATCATGAAACTAAAATACTTATAAGTACTCTTGTTCCAATACATTTCTTGGCGTATTTAAAGTGAGAATACATAGCTAGGATCCTAATATATGTAGTCCGTTTACCTGTACAAGAGGACATCGCCACCAAAATTTGAATAAGCATAAGAAGTAGGACCTATTGACAACCTTCCACAAATTAGATCTGCTCTTTCTCATCTTAGGTGGCGCTATTGTTATCATTGACCAGCTGCTCAATGATCACCGTGACGGACCGCCACTTGCGCATGCGTGGGACCTGGCCTTTTCCGGTATGGGAATGATGCACTCAGGGAAGGAGTTGGTGGCCATCCTTAACGATTGCCATTTTGGAGATGTCCAGATAGTGAAGACACAAGACTGCTGTACGTCTGACGTGGTGTATGGCATGAAGAAGGAAAAGTAATTGTCATAATCAAACGAAAGGAAGTAAAAAGTACGAACAATCCAAGTACCCTTTGTATCGCTGCAACACTCCCTTGTGGAAGGCAGTATTTAGATAATGATCTAACACACATGGGACTAAAGGAGAGTGTGGTTCTAACCCCAAGAAAATTTATTCTAATACTAAGGCCACTAAAAAAAAACTTGTTTCTCATCACCTGATGTCAGGGATGCATTAAATGTATAGCCAGTAAAGATCTGGAAACCCCGCATAAGCAGACTGCTATTGCCTGGATCGGAGGGTGTCCGCTTATGCGGGGTTTTACTGGATGTCTGCCATCTTTGATATAGCTGAAAAAGAAAAACGCTCTCGTCATATTTTTCATGGCTTGGTGATGAGAAGTGGCCTAAGTGGACACTGGTACCGCTTGGTGATGGGAGCTGGTTCCGCGGAGAACTGGTCTGGCGATGCCTTCTGCTGTAGAATTTATATCCATTTTGAGTCTCCATACCAAACCTTTAGGGAGTATGTAATTCACCGGGCGAAGATTACACTCTAACGGAGAATACGCAATCTCCACCCTACGCAGAGCAGAGATTACTGATTACTAAAAATATGGATTAGGGCTTACGAAAAAAACCTCGCATGCTTGCGTGGAAAGATATTTACCACCGGCAGTCATTTTGGCTTTTCTTTGATAAATTGGATTTGTAATACTGAATATTGAACTGGTTTTAGATAAAAGCGGTCATATGATCTCCTTGTTCGGATATTTTCACGCATCTAATCCACGGAGATTAATGCCGCTGATGACTATATATCTGAAACCAATTAATTGATATTGTGTATACCGGTATCAAACCACATCAACGATTGTTCCTTGATATAAATAATAAAATCATGTTTACAAATGATCAGTGCGTTTTGGCCTCTTCATACAATTCCAGTAATAACGATTATAAATATCAATCAATTCCCGGTAGCCTCAACATGCCGTCGCTGTACCTAGACTCGTACTTCGGATTTAGTCTTATCTCGTTGGCATTGCAAATTGTAAGGGGACTTGACTGCCAGGGCATTGCCTCGACAAATTTCTGACTGTCCAAAGAAATCTGCCACGGCAGTCCCAGCATGTTCACGTCCACCTTAGCCCCGATACGTCCATTTACGACTGGGTAAGATTCATTCCCATCGACTTGCGTACTAGTTTGGTATATATATGACGGCATGGCGGAGAGGTCTTCATTCCACTTCAAGCAACCCTCAACAACACATCTCACCACTCGCTTACTTGTCCAAGAAAATGCCCCAGAAGGGGTCCTACTACGTCAGACCAATAACAACCGTGAGTTGGCAGCAGTGAGGCTTCCAAGAATGGTAGATGATGTGGATCCACGCCAACCGGGGCAGTTGATCGGGGGAGTGCAACAGCAGTCAACACATCAGTGACAGCCACCTCCATCACAATGGCCTGCTAATGTAACCTCCCCACCAGGGGTGTGGCAATCCCAAAACAGGTGTTGGGTGCAGCAGCAATTCCTGACTATCGACATTGCCTGTCCACCGCCACCAACTCCTCCCTTATCCTGCCTGCCATCAACACCAACATCCACAAGACAACAGTCTGCATCCAACGACTGGCAGCCGTCCACATCCACGCAGAGGTGATGGTTGGCAGATGATATATCATTCTCCCAGCTGGTTGGAGCACAGTTGTTGGCACCACTATTTGATTCCAGTGGTATCCCAAGCCCCACACCCCCAAGCAGAAAGGGGAGTGACACCAAAAATACATGGACTGCATAATAATAATGTCTAGGAACTATTTATAACTATCACACAGTGATACACATGTGGTTATTATGTATTTATACATATATTGTTTATCTATATTTATGATGTTGATAACATACGGTAGTTGCTGATGAGTACTGATGATACAATGTCTTTTGCTAATAAATTTCTAAACTGAAGTTCACTCTCATCGTTTTCCCTTATAGAAATAAAAATCATGCTACTCATAATAGAATGGAACTCATACTAGAAAGTAATAAATTAGAATTGCAATGAATTAACCTGTAATCTATTTGAATATACCAGACTCCAATAACTTGGAATTTAAAACAATGAACTCAATATATTAGAGAACATTATTATTCATTTTTTGTATGCAATTAGACAACTTTTTTTAATCATGCAGGCATTTCATGCCTGCATTATTCTGAATCAGAAGACCAGGAAGCAGCACACGCTGAAGAGCACAAGTCTGCATTATTCTCAACCAGAAGACCAGGAAGCAGCACACGCTGAAGAGCACAAGTCTGACTGAATGCTGACAGGGTTCAGGGATGAAGCAGCAAAGGACAGGATATTGACAGAGAAGGTGAAGCACCAAGTTGTGAGGAGTAAGAGACTTCCATGCTTCTACACCAACTTCTCCAAAGAAGAAAGGAGATGGCCATCAAGTGCCTGCACCCGACCAGTGTCAGTACCATAGTGAGGCGACTTGAGGCAAAGAACTATACGATCAAGAAGCACAACTCTATGGGACTTCCGGTTATCGCACTGGAAGGTGGTGCCTCACGGTGGTTGGCCTGTATGAACTAAGATTTTAGGCTGCTCAAGGACCTGTTGGGGTTCGAACGTTAGTGGATGCACGATGGAGCCACAGCGGTGTGCCGACCAGACCACGATGGGACCAATTCAACATACGACAGTCTCAACTCGATGCGGTGCGGCTTAAGTCTATGGGATATTTTGGGCCCGGCTGACCAGGCAAAAACCATAAAAACGCCATAAAAGTATGGTACCAAGTCAAGTTACGATTCTACCAAAATTCATTGCCGGGACTGCCAAGGTGATGGTGTAAACCTAGCATTAGTAGGCCTATCTGACTGTGGCTTGGCGAGGACTGACCACGACTTACGGGTCCACACGTAAGAAACGAACAATACAGAACAACTTCCTACATATGTTGGCTAAAATATTAGTTGTTAGACCAAAATGAATTAATGATTTTTTCTGGAATATAGTAAATATAGAAGTTAGAACGACCTACCGTACCGGTACCATGCTTGTACAAGCCACACAACTTGATAATAATTTACAATAGGCCTTTTTCCACAGGCCGGTGTCGCACGTTATCTACGTGGTTACACAATGCTTGCAGCCAAACAACCCCCTGGAAACGTATGCTTTAGCATTGGATCACTGAGTGTATGAAAGTAATACGTTTATGATACCCGTGTATATAATTTTCACAGAAATAATAATGATTGCATCGTATTCTATGGTATTCCAGCTCAAATTTTGTATGTCATACATTTATATTGCCTCAATAATACTTTAGATATAGCATAGAAAACATGGGATCACCGAAATTGAATACACGTTAATACATTAGCTATCATATGCTCTAGCTGTAAATGCTGTGTGTCTCTATATGAATACCGCGGGACTCGGCCGTGTTTGTCCGAGCGGCCGCGCAAGAAGACAGTGGGCTGTTAGGCGGCGTTGAACGGAAAAACCTACATTTGTATGGAACTCGGCGCAAATGGCTCATTCCATACAAACCGTAAATCATCATCTCGTTTTGCGGCTTGTATCTGAGAAAAATGGGAAACTTTTTGTCACTACAGAATGACAGTGTCTGAGACTGTTGCCCGACATAAAAAAACAACATCAAAAGCCTACTGCCCGAGATTAGAATCTTAGAAATGTCTGTCTTGTAAGACCTATATATAGCCCACACAAATTAATCATAACAGGTCTTTCTAGGACACTTTGAAGTGTGTTTTTATCTTAAGTTTAATTAACCTACCGTACCACATATAAAATGCCTAGGTTTTGAATAATCGTGTGCATATTTGCTGTGATGCATCTTGACGATTACCGGTACCGGTGTGGTGCCAAAATTGGTTACCCTGCCATAAGTGGTAATTATCGCTCACTATTGTCTTTGGCGCATGCGCGAACATGCGCACTCTTGCAGTCCACGGTTGGAGAGTGACAAATTCATCAGCCCTCGAACCGCTAGTTTGTCACTCTCCAAGCAGAAATCCAGCGATCTACTTCCTGCGGCCGATAGCAAGCGATAGCGCCACAAAAGATCTGCTGGGAAGGTGCTAGTTTGTACATGCGCACCGACGCGCCATGCTTATGTGAAAGAGGTGAATTGAAGCATAGAATAGTCCGTGAAATCTAAGCGGTACTGGACGGGAAGAGACATGCTGGGATAGAGTGAGCGATAGTTACCACTTTTGGCAGGTTAACCAATTTTGGCACCACACCGGTATGTGAAAAATTATGCATGAACCGTATACCAGATATGTAAGATATAACAAGACAGGCCTATTCTCGGGAGCGGCGACGACGTCACGCAACGTAGTAACGGGTAGGTCCGGCCGCAAAAACAAACACTGCGCTACTCAGGTTTATAGCTGTCCAGTTTATTTTCGGTAAAGCGGTGCAGTGCACTCTCGTACGCGCGAAGGGTTAAACAACTTTTCACTCCATTGAAACCAATGTTAAATCCACTGTACATCTCTGGTACTATCTCCGTAAATATCCAACAAAGGGGAACCAAACAAAAAATGGCATGCAGCTGGAGAACAGGGGAAGAGGGGATATGGATTTCTTTTTATCAGTTTGTTATGCAAAGATTGTTTTATTTGATGTTTTCTCCAGCAAACTGCCGAAATTGCAGATGACAGGCTGCTATAAATGTCAAAAGAAAAACTTGCTCAAAAGTAAATAAATCTTCTGATTCAAACATTCATACTTCTATTCCACAAAGTTTATTGATATATCTTGTTAGAAATACATCTTTGAACATCCATTAATTATGCATATTTATCATGTAAAGTGAGTTCAAAAATAGATTTATGACACGCCGGTCGGGCGATAATACCAGAAATCTAGGGTGCCCGTAAATGGCATTACCCTTTGCCAGCTGAAGCCTCGTTTTGGTTTGAACGTTCCGCTCCCGAGAATATTGAACCGAGAACCGAGAATACTATGGTTTATCCTACCCCTCATATAAATCTCCATAGACTTAACATGGAATGACTGTATGCCACGGTTGTGCCATATAATATTTATATGCCACAGGTGACATATGAAGTTAAAAACATGTGATGGGGTAGGATAAAATCTAAAAGTCACTTAATTTCATACAATTGTTTACATGGCATATTCGTTGTCTTCTGCTGCAGATATCACTCAGCTCCGCTTCGTGATATCATACCGCGAAAACAACTCATGCCATATTTCGTGACGTTTCTTGATAGTATCGATATCATGTTGTCCACTGACGTCACTCATATATAAATAAACCGACATCCGGGCTTCGCCCTGCTATCATGAAGTAGTAAACCTGTAAGTGTTCCCTATCCGACGATCTAATCAATACATGGTGTCAGAATGGATTTTGAGCCTCGCAACATACACAAATCCATCGTGTTGGTGGAACCAGCCCTTTATTAAAGTCGGAGACAGAGGTGTGGCTAATCTACTGTCAACGCGGCCGCGGGGCACACTTAACTAACGTACGTAGTGTAGCTCTGGCGGCCAGTGTTCACAAGTTGAATGCCACAACTGGAGAGCCCTCTAGCAGATGATCAGGGGACCAATCGGTAGGAAGTGGCGCCCTCTACCATTGATACTTGATACAATTTTCTTATATGATCAGTGATTGGTTGATATCATTGACGTTAACCAATCGGATCGTAGGTAACAATCAGTCGGATGTACATAAACTGGTATTCAGTGCTTCCTTGGCTTTTCCTATAATGCTTTGAAACCAGCGCGATATGAGGAGCATATTCGGGTATCAGCTGGAGTTTAAAAGTCCACAAGTGAATACTTTTGCATCTCTGTTGGTTAGTACCATTCAGGAACAGTTATTTATCTTATATATCATATAAAAGTTGGCATAATTGGTCATGATATCAATATCTGAACCGGTAAGCCTTGTCATGTTACCGATCCCGGGTACACACACTCGCTGTGGGAGAGGCGAGACCGCCCGTGGACTTCATGGCCCGCCGGCACTCAAACGTCTACCGCCCGGGAAACTGCCTCCCCCTATGTTAGCCCATTCTCCTAGATGCACATTCACAAATTATCGGTTTTTATAAATCTTCAAATGGGAAATCCCATGTTAGAAATGGAAATTTCAGCTATTTCTAATTCTAGTTATCAATCTGAAATTATATTCAGGTTCTTCAAATATAAATGGGAAAACTATGGTTCATGTTGTCATGGTGAGGCCAGCCAGTCGCGAGCGGAACTTGTATTTACCCTAGGCGATAATAGGGAGACTATTAACCTCTGGAGGGCGTAATTATATAGAACTGCATAGAGGATCGTATAAATACACAATACTCCACGAGTTTGGAAGGGCTGCAATTCTCGGGAGCGGTGCTGACGTCACAAAGGTACACTGCGTCGCTCGATTTTCTCGCTCTGTAGTTTATTTTCCCGAAAGCGGTGCAGTGCACTCTCGTACGCACGAAGGGTTAAACAACTTTTCACCCCATTGAAACCAATGTTAAATCCACTGTATATCTCTGGTGATATCTCAGTAAATATACAACATAGAGATATCAAACAAAAAATGTCATATGGCTGAAGAGCTGGGGAAGATGCTTGGTGGGTGTTTTTCTATCAATTCGTTTTGCAAAGATGGTTATATTTGGTCTTATTTCCAGCAATCTGCCGAAATTGCAATGACAGGCTGCTACAACTGTCAAAATAAAAACTTGCTCAAAAGTAAATAAATCTTTAAATTCAAGCATTCATACTTCTATCCTGCAATGGTTTTTGATATATCTTGTTAGGAACACATCAAACTACCTTTAATTACACATATTTATCATGTACAGAGGGTTCAAACATCGATTTTCGTAACGCTGGTCGAGCGATAATAACAGAAAGCTAGGGTGATCGAAACTGGCAATACCCTTTGCCCCTAGCGGTTGTGAAAGAAACTAAATGTTCCGCTCCCGAGAATCTTCATCGAGGCGAAGCCGAGTGACGATTATGGTCCTTTCAAACGAGTGGAGTATTGTTTATTTTACGATTCGAGTGCGGTTCTGGATTTATCTCACCCCTTTCAAGGTTCGGGGAGTTGAAATTTCTTGTCTTATCTTGTCATCTCTCTGAAATCCTGGCCGCTGATCGGTCAATCGGCTATGACGTCATCTCGTATTCACTACGCCACAACCATGGCGTAGTATTGTCACTTTACCGGGGTGATCGTTGAGTATTTTTTTCTAATGTTATTCCTATGGCTACACTTGTACCAGGGGTGAGATAATGTATTATCCTTAAGCCCCCATTCCACCATACAGACAAAAACATTGTACAACGCTCATACAATGGCTGCTGGGACATCTCTTGGAATTTTGTTTTTGTCTGTTTGGAGGAGCATCGCGCGATGCCGCGCGATGCCCATCTGCCAGACGTCTGCTCTTGGTTCCTGGGTTAAGCCTGTATTCCACCAACAAGACAAAACGTTGTACAGCGCCTGTATGGCGGTTGCTGGCAGATCTGGTCTATTTTAATCATCGGTCGGGTTGGTGGAAGCACACACCAGATGTTTCAGCAGGCGTCGGCTCTCCTGTCAGACGTTTCAACAGATGTGTGCTCTAAGTTATGACGTCTGTTGGAGGATATTGGGGGTCGTTAGAGCGTCGCCTGAGCGTCTGCTGGGGCGTCTGGCCATTTCCCAGCTAAAATGCGCTTCCACCTACCAGAATTTTCAGGCGATACCCCAACCGATACCCCCATCAACCCTCCACAAGATGTAACTATAACGTCGGCTGAATAACTAATTGATTAGGTTTTTGTCTGCTGGAATTGGGCATCTGGCCGACACATTTGAAGAGTACGACACCCGCCCGCGGGCTCTGCCGGGACCCGTGGCGAGGGAAAGCCGACAACACTGCGAGGCTGACACCGGCAATACCCAAAGCCACGAACGGACATAGAAAATTCAGACACTTTCGGCAGAATTCTAGCACCATAGCGTGCCATACACATCCATAACATCAATCCTTATCTTTATTTACCTTCATTGTTCGATTTAACGTCAAATTCCGCAGTTATTTGTTGTTTTCTGACCGTTCCCGTACAAATTCCGACACGCCAACACACTGCTCTGCTCGATACGCAACTTTCGCGGGTTCAGAGCGTCATAGTGTATCGCCGCACGCCGCGCCGCCTATCGGGGAACTCGATTATTATGTAAAAACCTGAGTAACGTCCACCAGTCGGCGCCACGGCTGGGGCGTCGGCTAGGATCTGCTGGAACTTCGAACCCACCAGACGGCTGATGGCGACCACATGAGCGTCTGTTCGGGGTTTCGGTGGAGCAGCGACGTATTTTGAAGCAATTTGGCCTGACATTTCAGCCGACGTTGGCTGAAAGGTCGGCTGGAACGTCTGTTGACGTTGAAAAAGCGGTTGTTTGGTGGAATACAGCCTTTAGTTGAGCGTCTTTTGGGGGTGGCTGGCGCATCACCCCATGGTTGCTCACGGTTGTTGTAGGGTTGCTGGACCATTGGCGGTGGTTTCTGCCAAAATGTGCTTCTACCCACCAGAATTTACAGGCGATGTCCCAGCCAATGCTCCAACAACCTCCACAAGGACATACGACCCTTTCGGTATTTTCGGCAGAATTCTAGCACCATAGCGTGCCATACACATTCATAACATCAATCCTTATCTTTATTTACCTTCTTTGTTCGATTTACCTTGTAATTCCGCTCGTAAAGACGCTTGTATAGCGACCACATGAGTGTCTGCTGGGGGTTTCGGTGGAGCAGCGATGCATTTTGAGGCCATTTGGCCAGATGTTTCAACTGACGTCAGCTGAAAGGTTGGCTGGATCGTCTGTTGACGTTGAAAAAGCGGTTGTTTGGTGGAGTCGACCCTTTACAACAGTCTCATTTCAGCCTTACATTCTCACAGGTCTCATATCAACCTCTCATGTCACTTTGTTAGTGTTACAAGTCTCATACCAGTCTTACAAGTCTCATATTAGCCATGCAACAGTCTCATATCAGCCTTACAACAGTCTGATATAAGCCTTACAACAGTCTCATATCAGCCCTTTTTTAATTTATTTTTTTTGTTATTATTATCGATGCCTCTCAACAAGGTTTAGTTTTTATAACAGATGCATTTGTTACCACAATGTCAGGGCTACAACAGTGTCACAAGTCTCATATCAGCTTTACAACAGTCTCATATCAGCTGTACAACAGTCCCATATCAGCCTTACAACAATCTCAGAACAGTCTCAAATCAGTGTTATAATAATCTCACAACAGTCTCATATCAGTATTACAGCAGTCTCATGTCAGCCTTACAACAGTCTCATATTAGCCTTACAACAGTCTCATTAGTCTTACAACAGTCTCATATGAGCCTTAAAACAGTCTCACAACAATTTCATATCAGCTTTACAACATTGTTGCAACAGTCTCAAATTGCGCGCCCCATGCAAAACGTGAGAACTAACTGGCCGCGGACAATTGTTCATGATTCCTGAATATTTGATTATGCTGGATACTGTGGCTATCACGCGTTAACCCCGGCACATGCAGGAGTTACCTCGGCAACAGGGATTATAAATGGCATACGTAAAAACGATTACTCTACCGCCACCGCACTTGGAGACAGAATCTTGACCAATACAAATATAGCACACCCCCACGGCGCCACACATAGATCGCTATTTTCCTTGTGGTCTACTGTATTACATCATGGACATGTATTTATATTACAATTATTATGTATTTCAGATTGGCGTTGCAGGAACGTACTGTATGTTTCGGGCATTTGGATATTTTCGAAATTTATGGTCCGGTGTAAGAATGGCGACTGAATACAAGCCAGGCACACACTCAGTTGTTTTCGTCACCGTTCCCAATATGGAAGTGGGCAAGAAACTCGCCCGGTATGATTGTTTGCAAAATTGTTTTCTGACTCTCAATGACTCCATTAAGCAACATACACAACACTCCTACTTTCATTATTAGTTATGAAATTATCGTTTCTTGTTAGGGACAAGATGCGTTGTCCAAAGGTAAATTATTGAATATCAAAATACATTCAGTTATCTATTCTGTTGAGTAATAATTCTGTGTCTTTTTGTAGTTACCTACTTGAGGACAGAAGAGCAGCTTGTGTAAATCTCATACCTGGATTGGTCTCAATGTAAGTACTGTTTTCCTTTTCATCAATGATTCTATGTGTGATAGATCCGAGCTTCATCCTAGGGCTAGAATAGATTGGCTATGATAGATGCCTCTATTTGACATCATGCGGTCACATGTCTGTCTTATAGGGCACTATAGACACCAAATCTTCAGATTAAATGAAAGAGTTGAAGATATCATGTACTTGTATACATAAAGTTGTAGAGTAGTATTTGAGTAGAGTATTTAGAAAACTGAAGTAATCAGGTGAAATATCGACTAAACACATAATGCCAGCGATCATAGAAGATTATTTCATGAATCAATTCAGTGAAATAATGCAGCAGCTAACGGTCTGTGTATTCCTCTCTGTGGCTAACATGCATCAACAGTACCTACTATATGTCAAAACTTGAATAAAACAATAATTTTTATATTATCAGGACGCGGCTAAGTTTTATCCAAGTGACAGCCTGAAAAAAAATTTAGATGAAAATTGGCTACCTAGTCATCCGTCTGACCTTGTGACATAACGGAGAGAAAGACAGGCGTTGACGATGTAATTCGGCTTTTCATTTCCCACAGGTACGAATGGAACGGTAAAATCGAAGAAGACAAAGAGGTGCTCATGGTAAATATATCGTATTTCTCACTATCAGTCGATATCATAATATGTGACATTGGCTGGAAATATAATTCTCTAACAGGCAGATGAATTCGTATTGAGAAAGGTACCACCTTAGTACTCCGGTTTAGAAGAGTCTTGAAAACAGTTCTTCGTCTAAGACCTTCTACCTTGAATTACTGATACCACCAACTATAGCAACAACACGTGTTTGATGGTATTTCTATAAGATCAGCCCTAAACCTGACATTGCGCCATGTAGACAACTAAAACTTTAACCCATGACAAGTGAAATCCGAACATATATGTATTATTCCATACATTCGCAAAACTGGACCAAGTGATCTATGGAAGTACGGATGAATCATTATGCATGCTGTTCGAGGAATATCATCTGCTATCTTATTAAAAGATGGAATACTGACATTGATGGCCAGACGCAAAAAAATGTTTTGAGATGTTTTAATATTGAACAATCTTATAGTGAGAATTTACATCTTCCTCTCCTCAGAAAATAAAGACCCGGACAAGTAGAGTGGAGGAAATAACTGAATTTATGAGGTGGGTATAGCAGTCTAATAGAGTGCTTTCTTCATGCTATGGTGTAGGCCCACCCCCGCACCATGTATTATTTTTGCCTGGGAACCTCACCAGATATATAATCTATATTGATATTTTCCCATTTATAAAAGAATGTAGGTTTACATCGACTTTATTAGGGTTGAGATTATAGGACACTTACAAAGGTAAACTTGCTTAGAAAATACAGTGTATCGAGTCTCTGATGACTCTTCTTTTTAAGTACATAAATTTAAGGCGGTCCACAGCACAGCCACCTCTTTGTTATTAATTTGAAAAATAAAACTAGATATATGCTTTCTCTGTTACTAATTTTCACATATTGCAGTTATTGGTACAAAGAGGCTAAATGTTCTTTATTGTATCTATTTCAGGGAACATCATCCATATGATGTGGCTGAAGTAATCAGTGTCCCTGTGAGTTTTCTTTCATTGTCATTTTCTATTTCTCCATACCTGGCCACCATGATTTGTCATCCATCCATTTCTATTGGTTTTTAGATTGTATACCACCTTCACGAAAACTATCAGTTGGTTATATATATTCCTATCTTTCTTATTTTGGTCATAAATCCCGACCGATCCCCTGTGTTCAGACAAAAGATTATGAATAAAACAATTTATTGCAAGATTGTGATGTGTCAAAATGACCTCTTGAAGTACCTGCTAAGATATATAAATCTAGGACTTACTTTACAGCGGTTGCTCAGGGAATGGCCTCTCAATATTGAACCTCGGGGTGATTCGTACAACACGTTTCTGAAAATTCGTGATTTTTGAGTCCTGAAATGTGTCTTTTTATAAAGGGCACTATGGCCCCTGAGTGAAGTCTACAATTCCAGCGATATTACTTCACACTACCGTGTGGCTGTGTCACGTTTGATTTACGTATTCTTAACTGATGACCATTCCTGTCATGAGAAAGGCGCTAACCCGCGAAACGTCGACCAGTATAGAATAAAAGTATTATTGTCATAATCTGGAGTGGACATCTGTTAATATGGGGAGCCTAGAGTTGGACGGTCTTTATGCCACCCTGTCTTTCGTTTTGTGTAGTCAGTTACTTAGCGAAGTGAATATTCGAGGACGTTAAAAATTGAACGTTATAAAACCCCAGTAGCTATTCATGGTCATATATGCATGCACTTGGTAAAATTTCTATTTTAGATGGCATAATCTGTTGCGTCAATAGAACTCTTTCTAGGATACTTAGCTCAACGTTGCTTAGCTTTATGAATTTAGGAAGACTTTCTGCTTTGCTAGCAAGGGCACTTAACTATGTCAAAGATTTTTCCCTTTAATAAACGTGATGTTCACCAGAAATTTAAATATATGTTCATCATATTAACATATGCCATAAGCGCCGTTCTCTGTATTTACCAAGTGCAAGTAGAAAACATGATTTAGATTTACGCTTCTAATATCGAATTATATTATAACTCATATGCGAGAGGCTGTACTTTGCAAGGCCTTACATCCGAATAAAGTAGAGTTATGCAGAAATTATGCAATAATTATCATTATACGCAAATGAAATATCCCTCTCAGTGCGTGACCCTCCTTGTTGAACCTATAGGCTCCTCTGTTATTATCGTCACATTCTGAGTGGACTTTTTGTCTTTGCAGATTGAGAAAGGAAATCCTCCCTATCTCGAATGGCTGGACAGCACTGTCGATGATATTTAAAGAACATGCTAGAAGCAGAGTTAATGCTTATCAAATAAACCCTAATCCCAACATTTCGTGCTGACGGAGGTAACTTTTCAATCATCCTGATGCTAAGTCTTGGAGAACATGGATGCAATATGGTGAACTGCCTATGCATGAGAGCTCACCAAACCCAACAATTCGCTTGGCAGCCCTGACCCATGGCCGTCTTTGGGCTTTATCCTACCCCTAATAAAAAACGCCATAGGCTTAACAGGGGATTTGTTTATGTCACGGGTGTGTCATAAAGTGCTGTTTATGCCACTACTTTCTGATACTGAAAAAATATAGAAACAGGGTAGGATAAAATCTAGAGGCCACTCGTTTGAGTTTGAGCTTATTTATGCCACTCATTCTGTTGGCTACATAATTTCACGAGTCGAAGACGAGTGACATTATGGAGCCAACAAAATGCGTGGCATAAATAAACTCAGACTCAAACTCGTGACGTCTCTTCATATTATTTTTTTTGCATGGCATCTGGCCATTACACCATCTGTTGTTAGTCGGTACACATTAATAGAGTTGAACTAAGGAACAACTTGTACTGCAGTGCTTATCTTATATGTACTTTCTTTTTGTATTCTAAGTACAGTAATAAATGTTCTTATATATAATGATCATTTGTATTCTATATCTTTTGTATATGATCTATGGTTTTTTAGGGGTATTTTCGGAGAATAACCACAATTTAGATCTATGCCTTTTTTGGGCTCGGCTTGGTGCTTCTAGTATGCACATTTTTATGGGTTGTAAAACATTCACTCCCGACCTTCTGACACTTTTGTAAGAGAGTGTGAGGTTTACTATAGTTTCCATAGCCGATGGGTGAAGTCTGATTTTTAAGCATTCTCTTTTTAATTGGGAAATTATATCTAGATATGATTAAAGCTATATCATAATGAAAATTAAACTCCAAGTCGACTTCGATCCTGTGACGCAATCAGATACCTTTTAGTTTCCATGACAAACCTAAAATGAAACATCAGTTTCTGTTTTGTTGCCAACAACTTGGAATATGTCATGGGCATTTAAAATAGACTCGGGATGAGAAAATGATAGTAAGTAACTAGAAAATCAATAATTTTTTTCATTGTATATGACTAACCTTGATGTAAAATACTTTCCTCGTCACAGATAGGTTTGATATATGTAGGGATTTTAGACATTTCTAGGAAACCCATCACGAACAATGTAAGTGGAGAAAGAGGCGAAATACAAAGAGCGTAAATTTTAGATTTTATTTGTCATAGTATATGGTCCTTGAACACAGCAAATGACATATTCTGTACACACACAGTAATGATACTACAGTGGAGGTTCCTACCCTTCCCGTATTTCCAGGACTTAGATAAATACAACTGTGATGAAGGCATCGTATTCAAATCAATGGGTACTAATGAATTAAACAATGACATAACATACATGCATCAATAAATATATGTTAATTATAGAATATCAAATACACCTGGAACAATGAATACACACATATGTGTATAAGATAAAATCATATACAGATTATAAATTAGGTAGATAATAAAAAAAACGCATTTGACAAGGCAAATAACACGATTAAACGGAAAACTATGAGTTACCCAACTGTTAATTCCGTACCCTGCAGTACCCGACTTGGAATATTGGAATGAAAAAAAAAAGATTAATAGTATTTACAGAAGCTCAATCAACGCAGCATCCCCTTACTCAAAACGTACCAGTATTGCTGGCGGCTAAACTGTATGGACAAGTTGTCTGTTTGGAATTCACCGTCTATGATATATAAAATGGTCAAAGTAAGTTTACTTTATAGCTCGCCATCTGTTTATTGTTGAGCAGAGGATGTTGGACAGTCCCTAAACGACATTGTGATTGTGATGCAAAAACTTTCGTCATATGGCCACAAATAGGGATGATATAGCAGATAGACTCTTTTATTTTCGAAATAAAACTGAATACATGTATGTCATACGTGTAATGATTCTCCCATATCCCTTGACGGGACATTGGAGTGTAGCCGCAATGATCCTACAGTATGAGTATGTAAACAATGATATAGCGCAGATATCTGTGGGTGGCACTTTGTAGCTTGTTTGGTGTCTAGGCTGATGTGTTTTAAAAGTTGAAATACTGTGGAAACCAGGTGTAACGGACACCATGTTTTCTGCCAGTTTGTCTCAGTCCCGATGGTACTCACTGATTTGGAGTTGGGAGCCTAGATGGTATACCTACAGGTGTGCTGGTCAATTCCGTCCTTGGCGTAACTGGAGAAAGTCCCTGGTTCCAGCCACACAAGGCATCGTTCACTCCTATTCAACGAGTGGCAGTGGGATATAGCAGCTTGAAATAGCAGGTTTACTAGTAGCGTTGGCATGACATGAGAATGAGATGACTCTTGTTAAGATCGAATTCAGCGAATATGAGAATATATACACCAATGAAATTATATTGAATATTTACCAGGAAGGACTAAGTAAGGCTAATTTTCCTCTTAAAAAAAGGCAATTATTGATATCAACTGGTACCGACATAAAATATTTAACCCGTCACTGTTAGAAAAAAAATCCACATTGATAGACAGTTTATTCATTTGGTACCTGGTGTACCTCAACTCCGACCTCAAAACCACCATTTTGTATTGAGAATGCTTGGTGTCCCTTGTCCAACCCACTATTTTTAGAATTCACCAGATTATCCTCACTACTGCCATGCTGTTTATCTGTTCTACATCTAAAGATCTTTGGAAGATGGTTTCTAAAGCAGGGCGATGCCACTATGTACAGCAGGAAATTAATAGAGTAGTTTGTATGTTCAAACAGCGTTGCTATTTCACGAAAGATAACAACGCCCTTGTCCTGAGATGCGAATATTGGTTTACGCTTGATAAAGAAGATGAGGTGCGCGAATGTGATGGGGAGAACCAATACCACAAAGGCTATGATAATGCAGAGTAACATAACCGTCGTCTTTGATGTGGGATCCTTTGCTGGCGGTGCACCACGCAACACCCTGGTCTTCCTTCTCAGGTTCCTGTACTCATACAGTTTGACGATAATTAGGATAGTTAGCACAGTGAGAATCAGGCACGGGAGGAAGGAGTAGATGGTGAGACCAACAACGAGGAAAGTACGATTGATTTGGACCAGGCCTGGGGGCTGGGTGTTGGGGCGACAGACGCCATTCACAATGTGGTCTGCAAAGGTCACCCAGACGCCGTTGTAGACACCGATGATTCCATAGACAAGGCAGATGCTGAGAACGGCGTAGCGTTTTCTGCAGATTGAGGGCGCTCTCCGAGGAAGGCACACGGCCACAAAGCGTTCCATGCACACCAGCACCACCATCCATGATGACGTCATTTTTGCGGTTCTGTAGAGAAAAAGAGATATTTCTTAATCAGACCTCACTTTCATTAAGTAATATAATAAATATGGAAAATCTAGTGTAGGCCTATATCCATGGTACATGTTAACATTGATAAAAGTACAATGTAGATGCTATTTTCTGAATCATCAAATCATCCATCTCATTGATAATACTGTACAACTCTGCATTTATCATCAATAAACGTTTTTCAATTTAATTGAACGAGTCTGGTTTTGTGTGGTAAACTCACTTCAAAGAAATATTTGTTGGGTTTTCGAAGTAAGGTCCCGATCGAGAGCCCCCCCCCCCCCCCCCCTTGCGATTTGGTCCCCGCCATAAGCGTAGGCCCTACCCACATTTTTGTCCCCAGATAAATCCACACCACATTGACCCGTCCCTGATACTAGTTGGCGTATATTCGGCAATCTTAACGCTTAATAATATCTGAGCGTGAGCGAGGACATTGCATGGAGTCGATTTCTGTTCTCTACAGAACAGCCAATTTTGTGTTTTGAACAGCTGTGTAGATTATAGGTAAAAGTAAGCATGGATACAAGCTGTATAGTTGAGTTTAATCCCAAGATAAATACATGATTTTAAAAATATGTACAGAATAAGGATATCTCACCTGAAGGCCCAGTAGAAGCCCTGACAGCTGTGCTCGGAGTAACTCCGGATGTCCGTGCCCAGCAGCTCGTGGACCCAGGCCTTGTTAAAGGGCAGCAGCAACGTGACCACCGTGTCGGACACGGCAAGGCAGACGAGCACGTAGCTGGAGGCGAACCTGGAGAAGGGTCTGCTCCTCATGACGACAACGGTGAGCAGGTTACCACACACACCAAATAGGAGGAGGAGTGGGGCAGACACGAAGCCCACATAGTCAGTGTGCTGCTGTGGGCCTGCAGAGTCTGACTGCATGCTGCCGTTTCCCGCGGTATGGTTCAACTCCATGATCCTCCTAAAGACGGGAAATGATAGAAAACCTGCAAGTAATGTTTCCACCGTTCTGGTGTATTTTCTCCACACGCGTTTGATATTTCTGATACTAGAATATTTCAGGGTCTGGATTTCTGTTTCGAATTCGTCTTCAATCACTCTTCCGTTTTCACTATGTTCATGTATTTAATATAGTTTATGATTCCTTATGTTGTGTGTATGGTAATGGAAAAGCAGTCCATGTTCTTCTGTATAATATTCAGTGATCTCCGTAACAGTTTGATCTTTTTCAATCCTTGTATATTGTGTAAAAGGTTCACTCTCTCCCTCTCATCAGTACCATAGACCGATGTAACTGTAACGAAAACAAATATGGGTGTAATTCCAATCCTAGTAGTGTATCTGTCAAGAAGAAGTCCCTCTTAGCTCGCGCATCACCAATGTCTCTCATTTAGAAAGTTTCTAATGCTCTGGATCACGCCTTTGTGGAAATATTATTTCCCTGTGAGTGTCACTGAGTGCCGTTGCCTATATCAAGGAGTGTTGCCTAGACGGACTGGGAGGTGGTTATGTCAGGAATGAACAAGGCTCACATACCTCCCTACTTTTATCACACACCCCCAGTGGGTCGTGCCAGATCGCGGGAACCGCAAGACTTCCGTACCAGCTTTGAAGAGCACAATCGCTTCAGCTTAGAAGTTCCCTAAAGGCATTTCATCCGGTGATGGTTCCGGTCTGGAAAACCATGACATATATCTCGGCACCCTTAGGTAATGCTTATATGTGTAAAAGAAAGAAAAAAGAAAAAAAAGAAAGAAGAATATACGAAGCGTGTACTCATTTCTGTTCAGAAAAGTTCTCCCAGTGAAAACTGATAAGCGTATACCTCGACTTATGGTTACATGGATATATACAATGCAAGGGGTGCTAGTGCATATTCGCATTATACAGATCCATTATCGACACATTGTCACTTTCTGATACAATCGCAGCTCCTTTTTGAATGTGTTCTCCGTCCTTTGAATCTTAACCTGCAATGCAGTCCATCTTTTTTTCTAAATGTAGGGGATTTGGTAAACTAAGTGCTTTTATAACACCTCCCCTGGATTTGGTTTAGTTGATTTTAAAAAGGTCCAATGATTGTAATAAATTGTTATCACACTGTACCGTTCCTTGTAGCGTGCTTTTGCTCCTGACCAAGTACCAAATTGTCTAATCTCTTGTAGGCTTAAATATTTCTCATGACTAGGCGGCACTAATTGCTCATAGTCCGCCACCCACAACCGTAGACACCATATAGGTAAATTTCCGGCATTTTTCGGAAATATTTTCCATGGGTGTGACTGCATGTGCCATGGGTCGTGAATTGCGGGGTATGGGTGAGGGCGGGGTGAAGGATAGTTATGGTCACCCGTATGGAATAAGTCCGATAATGGCAGGTGGTGGGAAGAGGCGTACCTGAGGTAATCATCCGGATACTTGTACACAAAAACGAACTAGGGGGCGATGTGGTTTGGAGGGGGTGGGATAGAGAGTATGGCAGATAGATCGTTGTTCAGGTTGCCTCTGGTTAACACGGTGTACTTCCGGGGAATAAAGGCATGCTCTTACACCGACCGGAAGTCACACTTCACCAATATGTACATGCAATGTTATCATCTTCATTATAAATATACAATGACGGAACAATCTATTGGTGGGGAGATCGGGGTACGCCCAGCCCTCTCATGCACCCGTATATATTATAACTAACAGAGACACGTGGACTATTGACAATTAGATTCTATTATCGATTAGATAATATTTATGTAGGCCTAAGTGGGGATGTACATGTAGCCTATATATTTTTCTTATGTATGTGCAGACATTTATTGAGTGCTCTTGACCAACGGGTTTCGCTATATTGCCCCCACCCCTTAAAGACACCGCTGTGTTTAACAAAAGAATACGACTATTTAGATGTTGAACGTACCAAAGACTTACACAGAAATGATACCCTCTGCCCATTTGGCTTAACACCCGCCATAAGAATGAAGAGTTGGGGTAGGGCCCGAGTGGAAGAACGGCTGTATAGCCGATTACGGTGATTGTGTACACACAATATATTCCCTTAATAAAAATTGCAACAACAAAAAAACAAACCCATAAAACACCCTCTCTCTTTCTTTTCAAAACATTGATTTGTCGCCTGATATGGTATTCTATTGTCGAGTCATCGTGTGTGTTTATCGTGTGTGAAAAATACTAGTTTCAGCAGTCATATAAAACACCTTCACTGTCAATGCATATTATTTGTATTTCTCGTAAAGGGGTTTCTGGATATTTCTATTGCAAGAGATGTGTTTGGAGACACAGCGTATCAAACTTCTACCATGTAGCCTATACATTCTGCCATAAAGATTGTCTGTAGCGATTCGTGGATGGGCGTTGACTTCTTCATTAGTAAGTTCGGAATTTGTGTAAACAATAATTAAAAGTATTTATCTCCTAATACGAAATGTTCTCTAATTGGCCACACGTGTGGTGTAGACAGGGGGTGCTCTGTAGCTTCTGGTCACGTTGAATTATGTACTACACCCGACCTCCCCACTTAAGATTCCTGTGTGTTCTGTCATCTGAAGTGAACTATAGATCTACGGCGTTCTTAGCATTCCTCTCAAATACAGCAAAGGTATTTGCCAGACTGGTGTTTTATTGGTATTTATTTCTACCAACAACATTCCTGTGAACTAATCCAGTATACATGTAAATCTAGATAAAACGAATATAAGCCAAATGGATGTCATATCATGATTATGAGATGCTATTCATCCACATATATGTCATTCGTTTATATGATGAAAATAACATGTAATAGCCTGCTGCTATTGATTGAATCTGTCCCAAGGGTAGGTTGTTGTCAGCCGCCCGTATGCGTCCGGTCACTCACCGAATCGAATGTAAATTTATAAAGTGCGTGACACAGATAATTGAAGTTATCATAAAACGCACACACGAAGCATTAACCAGAATGTATCTTTTTATGTTCTAAAATATTTTATAATGCACAGGTATACTTGATACATAAATATCTTCTCTGTGTGGCTTTCTCTGTCACTATAGTTCTATCTCTTTATCTTTCTTTCCCGTTCTCTTAAATCTCTGTTTACACACACATATCACATGTTGTCTTTTATCAATGATAACCATATGCCCGACTTAGAGACGCCCGATGAAGTCAAGTTCCTTTCGCCACCCTGCCATAGCCTCTAGTGTTCTATGGCTATAGTCGGTGTAAAAGAAAAAAAAAAGAAAAAAAAAAAGTCTTGTGCCGTCAGCTTTGAGTGTCAGTAAACTGCTGAGGTTGAGACAGGAGATTTGGTAATGCTGATTTAAATAGACACAGGTGGTGTAAAGTGGCACGAAGAAATAAAAGAAATGATAAGTGGGGAAGTAAACCAGCATGTGTGTTGAGTTTCCCCAAATAAGGTGAACAGTCCCTTCTCTTTGTGAACGTAACTTACAGCTCGAGATTTCAGGGCCCTGTTTTTCAGTCACGACAATCGTTATGAACGACATGTTTTTGCTGTGAGTGTGCTATAGTCGCGACATTTTAGAGGGTCGGACAATGATCGCCGCTCTACGACACGTAGGGCCGTGTAAGGTGTGCTATAGTCACAACCTTGTGCGTAAATTTGTCTCCCAAACTGTCTTAGAACTAAGACATCTATGGACATGTCGTACAGAATGCGCAACTTCACTTCCCGTAGGAATTAAGCAATGACATTTTAACACGAGTAAGGTATATATTGAACCAATGGATGTACCAAATATGAAGAAAATCAACCACAGGGTTACAAAGTTACGGTCGTTTGAATTTTGTCATAGCAAATTCTGCTCTGGTGGCCAGTGTACGCCTACCATCACGTGATCTAATTTATGCGGCGACCTTGACATCGACTGCGTTTACTTCACTCTCCCAGCAGATATTCCGCACGCTATACCGCGAAAGATCTGCTAGGAGAGTGCTTGTACGATATTCGATCGATAGCCCGATGTTTCAAATTCAAAGGCCGCTATCTTCGTAACTGTAAGGCCGTTCTTCTTCATATTGGTTCGATTATAGGTTATATGTACCCCTTACTCGTGTTAAAATTTCATTGCTTAATTCCATCGGGAAGTGGAAAAATCCTCTATTTACGCACAGTGATGTGTTATAGAACCTAAGACAGTTCTATACTTGTCGTAGCGGCCGACATTTTTCGCGGCGATCGTCCGTGCTGCACTACGATCGTGTCTATAAAACGCCGGCCATCTTTTGTCGTCCAAAAAGGTCGTAGATCGGCTGTGCCATCGTAGGCCTGCGCACTCACAAATGTCGTGACTAAAAAACAGGGCCCTGGTGTGGACAACCAGTCGCAATGGCCACAAAAGGACATATCAATGGTGTTATGTGTGTATCCATACTCAATATATACATGTGTATACTGACTGAGAAGTGTGTAAATGAGTAGAGTAGTTAGTTTGTTATTAAATCAGTATATAACTGACAGCCAACTCTCATTGGCGGCCAAATACGGATTGATATTATATTATGTTGGTCTAAAATAAGCCGTTATAAATCACAGTTTAATGGATATCTATCTCCATAAGATAATGTTGGCAAAAATGCGATGTTCTATTGCACTACGTGCTTGTACAAAAATTACTAAGGATTTGTATGTTTTATGTGTGTGTTATAATATAGGGAAATATGAATGAAGTTAAGATACAATGATAGGACTTTGCGTTAGGGGAAAGGTATAGGAACCACAGGTGTTCCCTATAAGGAGAGTGGTTGATCACGTGATGTTCTGACAATCGTGAAGGTTTGAGTATATTTGCGTGCTGCTTGTGCTGAGCGGCAGTAAGTCGGAAGATAACATCTGGATGATAAACAGGTGAGCACTACTTGCTGCTTTGCGGCGATCAGTCTGCTCAGTGGGTGCCTGAGGCCTCAGTCTACCTGGAGTGAGGTCGCATGTGATTGCATGTGTATAGTTCTACTCCGTGAGTGCCTAGAAAACTGAGATTCATGAAACAAGCTCTCTTACCCGGCGTTTACACTAGACGACTATTGCCGGCGATTCTGGCATTTTGCAGGGGCTGACGACTTTCAGCAGTAAAAGGCTAGAAATCGTCTAATATAAACGCCAAGCACGTGGCGACTGTAGATCGTCTGATTACATCAGATTACTCAATTCGGCACCACCTCACGACTATTGGACAAGCTCTGACCCTGGCGACTATTTTAAGCTGGGTTGAAAATATTATGGTGGGGGTAAAAACGTTTTTACAGTGTATGCCCATGTATACAAACACAAAAACTAAAGGGGGCAATTTCCAGGGGGGGGGGGGGGGCAGCTATCCCTACCCCCCCCCCCCCTGGTGCACCCTGATGAATGGCCATTTATACAGGTAGACCAAGGTTAATTAGTTAATCGCCGATGTCCGTTCTACTTGAAGTCGTCAGTGTGAACGCTCAATGACATTCTGAGCTCGACGACTTTTGCGGTGGACATTGCCACCACCTGGCGACTATTGGCTGACGATCTACAGTCGTCACATATTTAGTCGTCTAGTGTAAACGCCGGGTTAGGGAGATCACACAGAGTGAACAGGCCAGAACTCATAACACTGTGAACAAGGAAAGGAATTACATCAGACTGAACAGCTATAGTAAGGAGGAATTGAGATATGAGAATCTGACTGATGGATTCATACACTTGAATATTTAGAACGAAGGAATGATGAATTGATGGACCGAAGAGAGTGGTGCTATAGTGCAATTGGACATGAGACAATAGACCAATGTGATTTGTTATTAATGGTATCAGATTACTGGGGCAATGTAAATAATTTGTGAACAGAAATCGCTATTGGTCAAAAATCACAAAAAGGCAACAATTGGGCTATATTTTGAATATCACAAAAATCCTTTTTTGGAACATAGTTCCAATGGTTTTCACACATCTAGGGCATTGTATGGCACAGTCCCGAATCTTAAAACTGCACCTTACTCCAATATTTATATAGAACTGCATCGAGAATCGTATAAATAGACAATACTCCACAAGTTTGGATGGGCCGCAATAGTCATCGAGGTGAAGCTGAGTGACCATTATGGCCCATTCAAATGAGTAGAGTTTTGTGTATTTTATGATTCGAGTGCGGTTCTGGATTTATCTCACCCCTTTTTATGACATTAGATATCATCGAAACTTCACAATAATTAGAATAGACCTGGCAAATCTATATGATGTCATCTCAAATTCACTACGCCACGGCTGTGGCGTAGTATTTGTCACTTTACGGGGTGATCGTTAAGTATTTTTTTCTAATGTTATTCCTATGGCTAACCTTGTACCAGGGGTGATATAGATATACAAAATATCGCTATTACGACACCAGCGTAAAATCGTGCATAAAATGAAATAAAAAAGTGGCAGAATACAATGAGTTTCACTGTTTTTAATAACTCACATATATATGCATCGTCCTCAATTTGTGCTATTTTGGTGTAGTTTAGGCAGTCATGTTACGACACCCACTAAACTATTAATAGTCCCAGTTCCCTATAATACCACTAAGAGCTACGTTGTGGTATCAAAGGGTAGATATAGCTTCAGAATGGTGAAAGAATTAAGTCTCTATCTTCTTTAGAAAAAAAGTTACAAATGAGACAAGAGGCGCGGCGGCAGTTTCGACAAATTTATTCTAGGTGAAACATGAGTCAAATGTGTATTTATAACATGGTATACTATATATGTCAGTACGAGGTAAATGTCCAGATTTCAGCCCTACGGAGTGAAGGACATAGAAAAAAAGGTGTGGGTGGGTGGGTCAAACAACCTTTGAAGTCAGCCCCAACATACTTTTTCATCACATTACGATGCCGTCACGTTATGACCCCGTCACATTATGACCCCATCATGTTATGACCCGCAGTGGGTCAGTTGTTGTCAGGAAAAAGTAGAAATAGTGTTCAGGTGTTGGGTAAATATATATGACTATATATAACCTCGCTTATGTATATAAATTTTCTACCTGAAAATTCTACCTGATAACACGTATTTGTAATCTTACCGATTGTATAACTATTCATTAGTTTTGTACATCTGGATGTGTAGGACTGGGGTTTGTTCCATTGTATTTTTGAATAAACCCATTTATTATTCAATTTCCGCCAAACCCGTCTCTGTGTCTATTCTTGTTATAATTATTATTATACTATTCATTCATTGGCCTATAAATATTATATACATACACAATGGCAAAAGAATGAAGTCTTTAGAGTAAAAGGATTATCAGCTCCTACATATTTTTGCATCATGTTACGACCCCCCGTGGCTATAAGGCCACAGTGTCAGTTGGGGTAAGGGAAAATGATATTTTTATTTATGTTTTTGTATGTATACCCCAAAATTGTATAGCAAAACAACAGGGATAACTATATGCTCAGGGAACCAATATGAACCAATCTGAGGGGGGGGGGGGGGGGTCATAATGTGACATTTTTAATTTAATAATAGCCCTGCACTGAAGCTATTTATCAAAGTTAGAGTTCCAATGCTGCACACAAGTCCTCAAATATGTGAAGATAATATTGGCAAAAGGAATTAGTGATCCTCTTAGTTTATATTTTGTCAGCAATTGCTGCCATTTCGTGATTTTTGACCAGTTGATTAATCATTGCTTTGTGTGAATTGACTCAGTTCATTAAAGTAAGTTAATAACATTTTATTGTTTGTTATATGTGCCTCTGGTCGTGGATGTGTGAGGTTACCGTGCATCTATGACTGTTTCACAGTAAGCAGTTCTACTAAAATCATAATGTGAGAAGAAGTAATTAACTAAGAGTTTAAAGGATCTCCGTTCAATTCATCTAGTAGTAGTCCCGTGGGCTTAGGTAACATATTTAAGATCAGACAAAGGTACACTCTTTTGATAAAATTTCATAACGACTTTTCCAAATCAGTTTGAAACAACCTATCTAGGTGAGAACTCAGATGTCCTTATCACCTTTCTGGTTGACTTTGTGTGAGAAGGTTCCCAAAAGGACAATTAGGCCCTACTTTGTTAAAGGTGGTGGTGGTGGTGGTGGTGGTGGGGGGGGGGGGGGGGGGAGTATTTTCTCAGTTTTGCCAGAGGGGGGTGGGTGAGCAACCTTTTTCAGTGATTCCACAGTCGCATCCAAATCTGTGGTATTTCCAAATAGTGGGGGACATATAGTTGGGTAAAAATCGATAGTCCCATGACTGTAACTTCCCAACCTCCATCTCACCTTGGTTGTGTAGAGGGGACCATTTAAAATTTTTTTTTTTAGCTCCTATATCCCTCTGAGTAGGTGGGGGAAGACTCTGAAATAACATGTTTTTAAAAATCACCCGAGGATGGCACTAACGCCCAAAAACAGTCACCCACGTAGATCTAGATGAGGTAAAGAGGCAAATAAAGTGTCATTTCCCACTAAACCTAGCATGAGGAATTCAATAAAATGCATTTCAAATTGTTGTGATATGTTCTACGTCACAAAATTCAGTAAAAGCAGTATCATAACACTTCACAGAGTCCTTATATAGCATTTATCATATGATTACTTTTGTACACATACAACCATAACATACATCAGTATCACATATAGTTCTCATCACTTTGCACCATTTCAATAGTCATCATCAGCGGATTCAGCCTCAGAGTCAGAAGATTCCTTGTCACACCTTTCATCCTTGTCTTGTGGTGTCAAGATTTTGCTGCATGACAGTAGAGGGCAGCACTATGATGGCAAGGCCTAGAGTGGACTGCTTCCCTGCCCTAATGAAATAAGGGACTGGTAACTACTTCTTACCTAATACCACAGAGTAGAAAGATCTACTAGAGAAAGACCTTGAACTGGCAGTCACGCCACTTCTCTTGGCTCAACATAGACTTGCACAAGTCTTTTTTCTTCTTCTAATCTCCTATACTAGCAATTTACTACCTTCAGTGCTTTATTCCGAAGAAATACTGCTGCTGAATGTTTTACAGCAGTCCTGTTGTACTGGATGTAGAGCCTGCAGGCATATTCCAAGTCCAGATAAAATAAATGAAATAAGAAGTAAAGGATACAGGGACTAAGGCAAGTCTAGGCTGGCACTCTCCCAGCAGATCTTTTGCAGAAGTAGAGTACAGGATCTTTGTTAGGAGAGTGCAAGAAATGGAGGCGTCACCCATAATGCACAAAAAAAATGGAACCCGTTAGCTGGCCTATACTGTGACTAGGCCTAGACTGGTTCCCTGCCCATATGAATAAGGGGCAAGTAACGGGTTCCACAGGCATGACCTTCAACCTTGGCTGATGCCCGCCTGTGACTAGGGGATACCCCAGGAACCAGCCAAGTGGTTTGGCTGGTATCCGCTTGTTATACACCTAAAGGCCTCGCAACCATATTGGGGACTGAAAACTAGTTATTTTTGACTTGCTATACAAATGTTCTCATAACTTAGGCTGTAAAAATGATACATATTTACAAAGGGTACCATATAAAACCAGGGATTATGGGCTTTATTGTCATATATATTTTGGATTTATTGAGGCGATTTATCTGTTTTCATTTTTGACATATTTGCTCTGAAATCATGCTAAAAATTGGGCAAAATGTTTGATTTCTAGAATATGAGTGAAGATTCCATGGAATTCCATATGGAAGCAAATCAAAGCCCAGTTTAATCAAATGGAGATTTCTTTGAGGATCATTGTGATACCTAAATTTTTATTGTACTCATAGTAGAAGTTAAAATGGACTGATTCTTTATCAAAATAGAAAAGAAGCAAAAAGCCCCTTTTTGTGATATGTGCCATATGTTAAAGCATTGTCGTGGTAGGCAGAAAATGGAAAAATGTTGGAAATGATGCAATATTTTTACATTATAATTTCTGACAATGTTTTTCCTTTAGTTATTAATTTTAAACTAATTAGATATACAGCACAAGTCAATCTATAAGAATTTTTAAGGGAAACACTCCTTGAATCCGGATTCCACCTTAGTCCGTAATATGCCTTCCAGACCTATAGCTCCGCCGAGCCCTCTAGCGGACTACCGGGGAACCAGGAGGCGTTACCAATAATGCACTATAAAAATGGAACCCGTTACCTGGCCTATAGTCTAACTAGGCCAGGCTTCCAGGCTATGACTAGGCCGTGCTTTCAGGCTATAGAGGATGGGGATATCCTACAATACTCTGGCCGCCAGAGCTACACTGACGTTAGCTCTGGTGGAATCCAATCTTAACAACCTTGACTTTCACTCGCCTAGCTGATCCTCACACTGCCAGTGTCAGAAGCTTTGTTGGAAGAGTGAATCATTTTTCAAGCAGATCTTTTGTCTTGGTAGGCTCTGTCACAAGTGGCTATTGTAGTTGGAGATTGTAGTACTCTCGAAGCCTCTTATCAATATTATTATTTTCTTTTTTGTATCTTTTGATAGAAAGAACATGAAATTAGATTTTATTATCAATTAGCTTAAGTTGATAATGCTTCATAGTATGTATTCATAGTTTATATTCCACTATGTCCTAAAGGTCTACCGTGCTTCAAGATAATTGGCTCAAGCTCTCTGGCCATTCTCCCCCCAGTCTTTCGCGGCGCTAGCGCTGGCTTAATCTCTGCCCCAACCCAGTGATGTCATACGCTGGTTCTCAGCCAACATTTCGGATTCAAAACAAGGCAACTGTCAAAAGTTATACAAGTCAAACAACTCATATATCATAAGTTAGGAAATATAGGAATTTTTAACGGAGCTTCACAGACAATCTGGTTGTTTCTTTTTCATACTTAATCTATTTTATAATGGGAATCCACAGTTGATGAGACTCCCCCTTCAGAGGAGCACATGTATGGCATTGTTGACAAAACAAAGCCCTGCAACACATGAGGTGCTTTCCACTGTAGAAAGTAATCCCAGAGACTGTGTCTGGTTTGAAATAAACAATAACAGAAATGAGAGTATTTTATTTACCATATATATCTGTTCATCTCTATTTACAAGTGGAACACAAAATAACCCTAAAAGCCCTCAGAATTTAGGATCTTTAAAAAAAACTGGCGTACAGGCCAGATTTGAGCCCAAACAGGCAGGTTGAGGCAGAGATATAAGTGACCACAGGAAGTAGAGCGCAGGATCTATGCTGGGAGAGTGCTCTCTGGCCAGAAAGCGATCAGACCAGACCAACCCCCAAGTCGGAGACAGGGGTTGGATGCCAATCTAATCCTACAATTCACACAGGTGCCACCTGGTGATTTTAGATATTTTCAATTAACAGTCAAAATTGGCTCATTCTGATTCATTCTAGTTGTAAATGAATAAATTCAATTTTTGTCCAGTACATCCTATTCCAATGGGTAAAACAGGCCAATTTACATTTACTTGTTTTACATAGGAAAAGTACTTAATAATATGGTTTTCTTCAATTCTTTCAAAAACAAGGACGGTGACCCATGGTTTTCAAAACTTTAATGCATAGTACTATATATCTTTTTACTCTGTAAATGTTTGAGAAAAATGACATGAGTTTTACCATGTGAAAAAAAATCAAAAACGGGCACTGTGACCCCGATTTTCAAATCATCTATGTGTTCTACAACGCTTATAGATAATTATATTCAAATTTCATGAATGTGACATGGGTTTTGATTTTCAAGCCAATTTGTCCAATTGTGGTGTGGTGAATGTTTGACCACACTATAGCAGTGAGACAGAGTCCCAGGGTAAAGATTGACCGCCCAACTCTATCTTCGCTTTGCTCCGACCATACCACTAGAATTGATCACTTCCCTGCTCCGATGAAGTGGTTGGTGTGATCCTATATACACTGGGTAGGACACATGACTGAGCACAGTGTTTGTTCTATGATTTGTATGCCTACGCTTGAGTATTTCGCGTGTACAACGCCGATCACTCAACTCGCATAAATCTTGCGCCTTACTCCATGCTTGTATCTGCCTGTTTGGGGCCAATTCTGTCCCATATGCCACTTTTACATATCTCCAAAATTCTTAGCGGTTTTTTTGTTTGTTTTGTTGGGTTTTTTTTAGGGGGGAGGGGGGTTATTTTGGGTTGTACTTGTTGAAAGAGGTGCACATGTTCCTTGTCCTGGGTAGAAAATACCACCTCCAGTTGGCCAGCAGTGGGCGCAGGTCGGTGGGGGTCTGAGGAGTTCCGGACTGGTCGCTTCAACCTGCTCCTCCATCAAGCGTGCCGACCTGGCAGTGCACTCTTATAAGCACCTGTCGAAAATACATTATACAATGTCACCTGCAAAAGATTGCTGGCCAAAACCTGTTTCAATAGCATTTTAACTGGCTTGCCGACTGGCCGGGTGCACATTCATGGGCTTTGCCAGCATCTGCACTGACCAGTTCCTGCCTCCACTACAACGGACAGGGTCAGGGATCCCAGGTGATACCAACCGCTAACCCTGCGACCGGAGGCCCAAAGTTCAGATAGTTTGGTTAGCAACAGAGTGTGCTTTACACATTCATATAGCGAAGTAAACGTAGCATTAACTGCACGCAGACACGACCACTAGCGTCTGGTGGTAACGCTGGTTCCTGGGGTATCCGCTAGGGCTATCCGATAGCCAGCGGCGTACACAGGCGGAACCCAGCAAACAGTGGTGGTATGGAGTTTTGGTGCTGCCCTCTAGTGTATATATATAACTATGTTATGTTTAACATTTCCTGTCATAGATTGAACATTAGAATTGTTTTAGGTAAAAAATACCAAACATGTAAACTTGCTGTTTTCACAGAGATTTATTGAAAAATCTATCGCGATGACCTACAGAAATAACTATCCTATCTTATTAGGTATTTCATGACAATTAATATGGTACCTATATTGCCAGGCTGTGATAAATATTTCTTTAGATAATGGAGCATTATCATAGATGACAAGGAGTCAAAAAGAGCACTAGAAAAAATTAGATTTTCAGATATTATTGCATTTTAGATACTGGCTTTGATACAAAGTTGTCAAAGGTTGCTATATTTTACAAGTGCAATATATTCCCCTGTATATCTTATTTTTTAATTCTCCTAAGTACTGTAAAAGGTTTATTATTGTATCAGACTTAAAACATTATCAAATATTGTGATAAATTTCCAAATTTCCTGACAATTAACTGATGCTTTATTAGTCTATTACCTCAGGAAATATCAATCACAACCTGGTGATATTGGTATCGTTTTAATCGTCTTGAAATTCCTAAGAAGGTGGGATGTTTATTTCTATAGGTCATTGCGATAGATTTTTCACTAAATCACAGAGAAAACAGGAAAGTAACATGTTTGTGTGTTTTTTTACCTAAATTATCCGGATGTTCAATCTATGACTGGAAATCCTAGCCATGGCATAGGTATATGATATGAATATCAACAAATAGACCAGAGTCTTAGCTTTCTAAAAATGTTCTATTTATAAAAATCGGCCTGTTATTCACGAAATAACAACGATTTACACTTCTACAGTTACTCTGTGCTTATGGGGCTGAAGCCATGCTGCTGATACAGGTGAGGGCTTGCCTCGTTTTCATATGCAAGCATGTTGCTGGTTCTCTGCAAGCAGGGCCTAGATATATGCAACCAGCGCGACCTGATCGCAGCGCCACGCTTATGTGCAAGTGGTGAATGAGAGTGAGAATCTCGTGGAGAGACTAACTTGAAGTGGACTGGTTCCCTGCCCTAATGAAATAAGGGACAGGGACCCGTTTCAATAGAATGCGTCACTAAGCCACTTAGCGACATGACTAGTGACATGACTAGTGACAGGAATAGTGACAAAATTTAAGTCTCATTTCATAAGGCATGTCACTGTAGGGGTGGTGTGTCCGTTCACTGTTGGTGACATAGTGACATTGCTCCCTGGGCCTGACAATAGATGGTGTTAGTGCTATCGGGAACAAGTTCTATCAAGGTGAAGGTCGCCTCATAAATTAGCGACTGCCTGTGAGTAATTCTACACTGGGAACCAGAGCAGCATTTGCTATGACGAAATTCAAACGAGAATATTGTTGTCTTGGATAGGCTGATCTCCTTCATATTTGGTGTGGTCATAAGTTATATGTGTCTCTAACTGGGGTTAAAGTGTCATAGCTTAATTCTTACGGGAAGTAAAGTTACGCGTTTGTGACAATAGAAGCGAGAGGGTATACCCTCTCGCTATTATAGACACTATATATATATATATAGTGACCCTTTTAGTGACCGGACAACAGTCTTCTGAAATGGTACAAGCCACTATTTGCGCCTGTCTGTTACCCTATGTCGCAGAAACGGTTGACCTTAACTACTGAAACGCGAAGTGCCGCTATTGTGTCACTAGACCCAATAACGGACGTCCTACAGACTATTGAAACGGGTCCCAGGCACCTGGTAACGGGTTCCTACCTCCTTCACAGGCACGACCTTAAACTTTGGCTGGTGCCCGCCTGTGACTAGCGGATACCTCGGGAACCAGCCTAGTGGTTTGGCTGGTTTCCGCTTGTCATACACCTAATTCCGCCGAGCCCTCTAGCGGATAACCAGGGAACTAGGAGGCGTTACCAATAATGCACCACAAAACTGAAACCCGTTACCTGGGCCCGTTTCAATAGAATGGGTCACTAAACCACTTAGTGACATGTTTAGTGACTCAAATAGTGACAGGAATAGTGACAAAATTTAATTCTCGTTGCAGAAGGCATGTCACTATTGGGGTGGTGTGTCAGTTCACTGTTGGTGAGATAGTGACATTGCTGCCTAGGCATTACCATGGATGGTGTTAGTGCTCTCGGGAACAAGTAGTGTCAAGGTAAAAGTCGCTGCAGAAATTAGTGACAGGATTGAGAAATCCTACACTGGCTATCAGAGCAGCATTTTCTATGACAAAATTCAAATGTGAATATCATTAGATTGTATGGACCGATATCCTTCATATTTGGCATGTTTATAAGTTGTATGTGTCCCTAACTGGGGTTAAAACGGGAAGTACCGCTATTGTGTCACTAAACCCAATAACGGACGTCCTACAGGCTATTGAAACGGTCCTTAGTGACAAACCATTCCGGGAGTCCTTGTTACAGACAGGCGCTAATAGTGGCTTGTACCATTTCAGAAGTGGCTGTCCGGTCACTGAAAGATTCACTATAGTGTCTATAATAGCGAGAGGGTATATGCTCTCGCTTCTATTGTCACAAACGTGTAACTTCACTTCCCATAGGAATTAAGCTGTGAAACTTCCCAGTTAGGGACGCATACAACTTATAAACATGCCAAATATTAAGGAGATCGGCTCATGCAATCCAGAGATATTCACATTGGAATTTTGTCATAACAAGTGTTGCTCTGGTGGCCAGTGTAGAATTATTCATGGCTGTCTCTAACTTATGCAGTGACCTTCACTTTGATGGCACTTGTTCCCGGTATGACATAAGTATGTGATGTGGGGTACCCAACATGTTTTTCCGCTACGCTGTCCCAAACTAGGGACACATCCACAATAGTGACAAGACACACCTCCCCTTTAGTGACATGCCTATTGCAACGAGACCAAACTTTTTCTGTTATTCAAGTCACTATTGGCGTCACTAAACATGTCACTAAGTGGTTTAGTGACCCATTCTATTGAAACGGGCCCCATGCCTATAGTCTAACTAGGCCAGGCTTCCAGGCTAAACTTGAAGCTGTTGTTCTTTTTTGTAGTTCTGAACTCGGCTTTCCTTCTCATCTCGTGATTTATGTCTAGCCATGCCGAAAACAGAATTTAATGCTTTGTTTTTTTTTATCTCATTAACTTGACAGCCAGCACTGAGATTTGACCTGTGTCATGGCAAATAATAGCCCATTCAGAACTATGCTGTTCCCTGGGTGTCCGCTAGGGGCCTTGGCGGATGCCTGCGATTTCTCAACGTTCATAGGCTCTATCGACGAGGTCACTAGTTCCAGAAACAATTTTTTTTCTTATGTTCACTTACACTGGCAAGCAGAGCTACACTACGTTAGCTCTGGTCAGTTAAAATCCGTGGCCACCTTCACCCAGTAGCGGGAATTGTTTGTTACTCTCCTACCAGATCTTTTGTTCTGCTTGGAGAGTGTGGATTATTAAATGGTAGACTGGTTCCCTGCCCATATGAATAAGGGGCAGGTAACGGGTTCTGACGTCACGCTGGCACGACCTTCAACTTTGGCTGGGTTCTGCCTGTGTACGCCGCTGGCTACTGCTGGCTACCTAACACAGGCGGAACCCAGCCAAATCTCCTCCGAGCCCCCTAGCGGATACCCCGGGAACCAGCGTTGGGTCTGCCAAGGTGGCGCAATCCCACAATGCAACAGCGTTACCAATAATGCACCATAAAAATGGAACCCGTTACCTGGCCTATAGTCTAACTAGGCCAGGCTTCCAGGCTAATTAAATGGACCCAAGAATCCTTAGTTTGAATCCCTTCTACTTATATTGAGATGTATAGATAATGTAATGACTTCTAGATTACAGGCGAACCCCCGTACCGCCTGATACTTTGGGTTCTGTCAAATTCAATTGATGGGTCTGTCCTTACATCAATATCTGTATTAAAACTGTCTTGATACCTAATACACCAACGGTTTCGATGATATCTCACCAGGCTATTACTGGCTGATCTCGAGGGATCTGGGCATCTTTTGGTTGATGTGTACCTCCCCCTATGCTATCGATTGTGTTTTATTTTGGGCACCCTTTTTTACTTCTGGGGTACATGTATTTATAAGCAGTTAAGTGTTCCAGTCTTGCCTTTGATTTTCTATAGATTAGGCAAAACCATTTTTCCTGCCTGAAATTCAAAGATGCGTCTAACAAACTGCTTCACATAAATTGATTTTGGGGTCTTTTCTTTGACAAAAGGCAGTGACATGGTGTGTTTGAGCTGCTTTAAGATTTGATTAAGGCAATACAAAATTGAATTTCATTGGTTATCACGACCAATATGGATAAGATTGAATGTTGGCAAACCTGACACGATAATGTTTTTGTTATAATTTCATACTTATTTTCCATATCTGTATGGAGAACAGTATGATATATGATTACAGGGCATTAGACTGTTTAGGAATGGTCTGTTTAATTGCACAATATTCAGTGCAGTTATGATTTCCTTTATAATAAAAGAACAAAACAAAAAACACAAATCATGTTCATGGATTCCAAATGATTTTACTTGCTAAGGTTATCTATTTAAACCTGTAATATTTGAAAAAATGCCGATGAATTCGGCTTTGTTTTCTTTATTTTTCATATGAACATCAAATCCAACAATTCCAATTGGATGTGGTGCAATTTTTTTAACCCTTTAAGGGTGAATGGTGCCCTGAGGCATCATCTGGCCCAGGGTGAATGATGCCTTGAGGCATCATCCAGCCCAGGGCGAATGATGCCTTGAGGTATCATTTCTCAAAAATCTACAAAATCGCTTTCAACAAAAAATAATGAAGGAACATTAATGAAATTTTCCTAGAATGTATGTATAATACCATTATTAGTATTTCTATTTAAAAGAATTGAAATATTTAAGATTATATAATATATCATGTGATTAAACAATTGAACTGTGGATTTTAACGACTGTGTGCCCATCCCCTACCGGTATAAAGTGCCACCAGCACATGTTCTCCAGGCTGCAGCTTGGCCACAGGCACCCATCCTTAAAGGGTAAAGGTCAAAAACAGGTGGAATAAATATTTAAGGTTTTGGGCTTTGTTACATGTTCTGTGTTGTGCCTAATGTATATTTGGCATTTGAACCCTTATTTCGCATCTCTAGATGGTCTTGTTATACTCAATAAAGCACTATTTTAATGTTGTGCATGACTCAAATTTTTAACTGCAATTTAGTGTCATTATAGTTGATGGTATTGAAAAAAAGTAGTATTAAGAGAAAATGATCAGACTGGGGCAAACTCTGTCTTGTTTTGCTGTCACCTATCACCAACATTCGCCCCAACGCCGCAGGCGGAGGGGCGAATGTGGGCAATAGATGACCGAGAGTAGGTGACCGCGATGACGTTGATCGAATAGCAGAGACCAGGATAGACGCACAATAAAATATTGCAGTGCGACGAAACATCATTTATCAAGTCATCAAGTGACAACCCCTCCATTTTGACACTGTCTGCTACTAATAGGAAGTCACAAAGGATGTTCCTGTTGCACATGCACAAAAATGTAAATTAACGTCACTCTCTGAATTGTTGTCCTAGACCCACGTTGGTTCGAAGCGGCGGGAGTCAGTTAGCGGAAATCGCTTAAAGCCTTGAGATATGCTTGAGACTTTCTAGGGAAAATATCGCAAGGGGGGTGCAATAAACGCAGCAGGGGTCGGGAAAAGTCGCCGACAAATTTTGCTCGAGCGTGCAAAAAGTCTCAACGATGGATAAGCAGCTTGTACTTATATTTTTAACTCAATATCATGAATGAGAATTGAATTGAATTGTTTATCCTACACCTCATATCAATCTCCAAAGACTTAACATGGTGTAACTGTATGCCACGGTTATGGCATAAAATATTTATATGCCACTGGTGATATATGAAGTTAAAACATGTAACAGGGTAGGATAAAATCTAAACATCACTCAATTTCATATAATTATTTATATGCCATTCGTTGTCTTCCGCTACAGGTATCACTTAGCTCCGCTTCGTGATATCATGCCGCGAAGACAACTCATGCCATATAAACAATCATATGAAATTTTGTGATGTTTCATGATAGTACTTGTGCATTCTGTTGGAGGAGATTTTTTGCTCTATCGTTCCTGGCACAAATAGATATCAAAATCATTATTCATGAACAGTATAGATAATTCATTAACAGTATAGATAATTTTGTCAGACAAATTTGTGATATATAATGACTTTTTACAATTATAATATGTATCTGTGAAGATCGCTTGAGACTTTACCGGGACCCGGGACCCGAGCTGACGGCCCGCCCAGCGGGAGGTCGCATCCAAAAGGCAAAAGTCGCATACGATATGTGAAAAGTCTCAAGGAAAGTCTCAAGGGAAAGTCGGCGACCAACCTGAACCCCATAATGGGGTCTGCGATATCGCAAGGAAGCAGGGCACACGTTGCGATATTGTACCGGGAAAATATCACAACGGGACTTTTACGGCGACTTTTCCGCTAAAAACGGGAAAAGTCGCACAGTGTGCGTTGGGCTTTAAGGATTAGTAATTCCTCGAAAAAGATTTGGTTTATATCACGCTATGAAATGGAACAGACACAAAACTTATAAATGTATAATCTACATACAACACAAGATATTCGGTTCCCAAACTCTCCTGGAATCAATTCTACGACAAATGCGGATGGAATTTTTCTATTCGTTTATTTACCCTGGAAATATCTAGGCTCGGTGGCCTTAGAACAATCTGCACTTAGCCCAATTGCCTTTTTGAACTATGCGCTGCGTTCAGACAATTGGATTATCCACATTGCGGTTGTTTTCTGATTCTAGTATCAAGCTGGACCTCGTCAAACATGTTTGGCTCATTGATTAACCATACTGACACGTGTAAGGAAGGCAGGTAACGGCTATACAGAAATATTATAATATGACAGGAGTAAATGATATAAACAAATCCGCCAAACCCATAGGGAGGGCATAACGCTCCGACCATTCAACCGTCACGACAACCTGATTGGATCAAAACCAGACATGTGTAAATATTTAATCACCGGCCGTACACAACACAGTATTTCCACCTGGACCCCCCACCGCACACATACAGACCCCCACCCCACCCCATCCCACAGGAGACGCGCATACAACGCAGACGCAGACGTCTCCTGGTGGGAACCAAGTGAACTAAACCAAACATGCGGTTGGGTGGATTTAGGTGAACAATTGAGTAACATCTATCATTGTCCTAGTGTGGGAAACAAGGATTGATAAACTGTGAGCGTACATTCACAGGACCAAAAACATGCAGAACGAAAATTATGTTTGAGTGGTCAGGTATGCATGGGTGTGTCAACAATACGGTTGTATCAATATGTAAATATTGGCAGTTTGCTGATTGTTGCAGGGCAAGGTAGTGGATATACCTGCTTTCTCTCATAGAAAAGAAAGGAGAGCGATTTAAGTCTTGCATAGCGCTATCGGCCAAAGTAACGGCCTTCCGTATGGAACATTTTTTATTCATACACAATATCTTGCATAATGATAGGGGCGGGGAGGGGGGGGGGGGGGGGCTATAGAGTTAAAACCTGTATCGTCCAAGGAAACGTCACAAGTATTATCGACCTGTGCGTAACGTTTATGAACATGGCATATTGGAGTCGAAATGAGTTACATCTACATGTAGATTGTCTTTGCGGTCGATTTATGATAATATTTACATACATATAGCCATCGTCTTTCTGGTGACAGTATCTTATGTTAATATCGTCTTTTACTATACACCCATGCCATATTTTCTGTAAATACGCACCGTTTCGCTACATAACCTAAAGAATATTGTACAGTGTCCCGTACGGGAAAATACGGAACACCTTCCCAGACACGTTCACTAAAATATTAGTTGTTAGGCCAAAGTGAATTAGTGATTTTTCCTAATTTCGGGTATATATATAGTAAATATATAACGTCCAACCATGCTTGTACATGCAACAAAACTCGATGATAATTTGCGGTTTGTTCGGAACTCGGCGAAACGCCTCGTTCCGTATGTACCGTAAATTTATTATCATCTCCTTTTGTGGCTTGTACAGCATGGTCAGGACGTTCTGTATAAGTATAGAACTGTGCCTCAATAAGGTATTTCCAAATAACATATTGTTGATGTTTCCCTATTGGGTTGAACTAACATGCAGCTAGACAGGAATTTATCGATCAATTCTAAATGCTAATTACTGAAAGCGTCAAATGACCTACAGAATGCCTTGAAGGCCCAGTTTGCATATCTGCTATTTACATTTCACGGGATGTTGCTAAATGAATCATACATGGAAGAACGCCTGGTGGGGAGAATGTATAATGATTTCCACTTGAATTAAAAAAAATCCATTCAGAATAAACTTGCTCCAGATGGTAGTACTTCTACATGGTATTTCCCTAGACTTCTAGATTGCGGAATCAAACAATAGTCTTCTATCGGTTCAGCTAAGACTAGCATTAGTTGCTGCCCGTCCAATATCCCAGCCGGGTTATTGATTGCACCCTTAATTGACAGGGGCCACACACATGAAAACTATGAATGCTGTTTGGCTGTTAAACGAAACAGAACTATTAGACTCAATCTCTTTTGGGAATGCCCTATAAACCATGCCAGTGGTGTCGTTTGTTTTGTTTCAAAACGAGTTTGAACAAATACAGGTAAATGTATTAGCAAGTAAATAAGTGTTGGGCTCAGTGTAATTTAATGTACGTTCGTGTTGATTAATATGTAATTATAATGCTTAAAAAGGACAAAGTAAATAAAAAAGAAACATCTGTTTGAAAAAATCTTTGTGGTTCATCAAATCTCTAAGGACCCAACACGCGTGGTAAATAGTTATCTGGTATTTCCTTATTTGTATAACCGTACCCTTATCTATGTAACTTGGTCTTATAATACTTGCTTCATAGACTACACACATGGCTAAATAGGATCAATGTTATATTAAAACCACGGATTTAGATCGACCGTACAGTTTCATCTGTGGGTGAAATCTTAGAATCAGGAATGTGCTTGTATCACACTATTTCCCACGACTCAAGCTATTAAATATGAATAGATTCCAATTACGATCGGGTTTGGAAAGAAATGCATAGGTAAATCTCCTAAATACCGTAGAATAGGGAAAATGTCTGCATACTGGTTAGGTGGTAAAGTATATGCATACTTATTATGTGATTGCTCTCTATTGGTACCATCGAGGTGGCCTTAATGTCATTTATACCTGTGCCCGTATGGCCTACATATACCTGTACAGGCACGGTAGGTAGTTCTATAATTATCATAGACCCGAATTAAATTATATTTTACTATAAATTGGCATAGAAACTATGTTGAAGTGGAAGCCTACACTCTGCCGATGTTTCAAGGACAGATCTAAAACGCCCAGTGAAAGCAGCGTATGATCGATCTTGAACTTTGCCTGGTCCCCTGCTGATTTGCAGTGGTAATGAGAACCTGCGCAACCCCTGTCCCTCACGAGATTCCCTAAATACCTTATTTCTACTTGTTTATGAAAAAGAGTGGTAAAAAATGAAGTAATGGCAACCTTTAAAAAGGTAAAAGATGGTTTATCAGAATACTTCTCTAGAAACTTATTGAGTATTTCTGCTTTTTGAGCCTACATAGAACAACACTATTTGGTTTGAGGCGCACCCCGAGTGATCACACGTAGGATTTAACCCGACCAACCCCTATATAGTAGAAGGGGTTGGTTGCCAAACTATGTTTGTAGTAGCTGAAAGCTGTTACCGATGATACACCAGAAAAATGGCGGGCATTATCCATGATGCACCAAAAATGGCAGGCATTACCTGGCCTTATATGTGAGTGAACGCATAGGCAAGGCTACGTATCCTCTCTGTTAATTTCCCTGCCCTGTCAATGATAAGTATTAGATACAAAAAAAACCCACCAGCTTTCAAGAATTTTGAATGCCGAAAACATTTTTAGAAAAATATTGCATCATTAACTTTAATATTCCACCCTAGACTTCCTGAAGTCTTTGATTATGAACATTCATTAAATGATTAAACACAATCAGAATTAAGTTCATTAAAGTATGCATCCTTCTCTGACTGGCCCATGAATCAAAGACTTGTCCACTATGAACATAATCTCCTGTTTATGGCCCAAGCCGCTCCGTGTAACCCTATACTTCCTCCTACCCCCCCCCCCCTACCCACCCCTCCCCTCCTCCAGTTCCCTGGCTGCCTGTGTTGTCATAGCAATACATTTCTCCTGTTCTGGATTGTGATCCAATTGAGATCAAAGTGAGAAGGTATCAATCTCCCAGCAGATATCCTGACCAGTAGCCAGGATATCTGAATGGAGAGTCTTGGGAATACTGGAGCTAAACAGCGCCAGAAATCCAACACCATTACCGATTGTACCAGTCCCTGTATCCCAGCCAGGGGGTAGCCATAAAATACAGGGACTAAACCCAATCTAATTCCACCCCCCTACGCATATTTACACTAATTTTGATATGTTATTGATTCACGTCACAGTGAGTATAGCAGAGCAGCTGAACATAGGCTAGGAATTATAAGACAGATGTATAACATAGAGTTTTACTGTATAGGGAGCAACAGTAAGTATTGAAAGTACTGCGCCTGTATATTATGAAACCTGTTTGATTGTCAAGTTATGTGCATTCTCGTGAGATATGTCCTTTGCTTAGATATTATTGTGGTGTTGCTATGATATATATATATATATATATATATATATATATATATATATATATATATATATATATATATACAATGTATATAGATAGATAGATATTAATAAAATGTGTTACTTCACTCAAATAGGCATTGATATATCACACAAACAACATATATTTTCATTTTCATATTTTTATTCATGATCATTCAGAATGATTCGTATGTACACCAATGTGCTAAATATTCACATATTAAATAACTGATTCCTCAGTGTAAGCATTTACATAAATAGCAATACATCGTATTCTGGTAGGTATATATACACATATTTACAAGGTCATGTCCAATAATACTGCTATAATACCTAATTATAGCCCACAGAGTGGTGCACATAGATAACTAATAACATGCTGCACACCTGTAATTGATTTTCTAATTTAGAGGCCAGGTCTGGGCTAGCACCGATCTCACGACCCCAGCTTCCAGGGACATAGACATATATACACATCTTCGTATTTACACTATACAGACACGTTACATCATAACTGTAATTTACACATACACTATTGATGGGTGTGTTTAAGTATCACGCTTTACCCATTAGGATGACCACAGCTAGCATGAAAGACAGAGCCAACTCTGCTGGGGTTCAACAATCCAATCTGAGTGATTGTGAACTGAGGTACAGAAGTCCTGGAATATACAAGAGATGGGTTTTCCTTCTCTACGGCTTTAACTGTAAAGCCTATCACTTCTCCCCGTTTTAAGACAAAAGTCCATGGATTTCATATATAAATAAGAGTGTACTACAGCTACCTCACTAAATGTATGCACGTCAGCAGATGAATGTACAAACTAAATTGGATTTCTTTAATCTGAAAACAAGGGTTGTGAAAGGAAATACAAACCTAAATAACTCTAATAACCTACTTTAATTTTTACCCTTGTTGTTCGTTTACTATAGCTTGCTCTTAGAGCACGACGAAATATGAAATTGTAGATGTATTGAGTTTGCTACCAAATTGAATAGAGGACTGTCAGTGTCAGAATCAATTACGTCCCAGACCTACAGTTAGCTGCCTTTGAGGGTTATTTCTTTAGTAATGATTCAGATAGCCTACTACTGGCCGATCACATCCTGAGAATCTTTGGTTAGTGTAGCGTTTTACCACAATTATGCGAAATGGTCTCCGGTTGAAAATCTCACGTTACCGTAAGACCAATCTCGAGAATTAATCCCGCAAATCACCAAGAAGATTTATTGTTTCGAGGAAGGAATGTAACACCTCGCATCACAATCAGCAATATATTACATGTATTTAGAACCGTTCACGATTCTTAAAGCGTTATTATATCTCCACAGTAAAAAGACATCACACCTCAGCACCAAGTGACGTCGCACATGTAGCCTAAATGACGTCAAGCACGCGGTGAATACGTCATTGTCGTCACTCTACATACATCATAGTCACACTCCTGTCCTTCCGCATGATTGTCCACAGTAACGGGCAAGAACAATCACGACGTCAGACGCTCAGACAGAGTATGTCATTCAGCAGTGGCGTCATCTAGAGAGTATACTCGCGTTGCGCACGGCACGTCTTCACTCGTTGTGCCAGCAGATGGCGCCACGTAGACTTCTGGTCCTTCTCCAGGGCGCGGAAGACGAGAGACTGGAGGCGCGCCTCTGTGGGCTCCTCTCCCTCCAGTAGACTGTCGTGGTTGTCGAGCATCAGCATGAACTCAGAAGCTGGAAGAAATCAAAGTAGAAAACTGTAAGAACATGGTGATATGGATACTGACTGATCATGATTGGAGACCACAATATCGGTTATTGCTGATAATCTTTTGAAGAATTATCAAATCATATTATGAATATCCAGTGGAAATATGACTATTCACTCTTATTACCATCATACAAGTTATTTGGATGTTGATCATTGAAAATTAAATTGCAACGAAATCTAGGAGTATTGGGACGGGTGCTATTACTTTCCGGATTTTCGATGTCAAATCACAGATACTGATATCAATTTTTTTTTCAGCAATAGGAAGACATTGGCAGGTTTGTTAAGATACTTACGATGATAGCTCTCAAAGTCCCAGCTGCTGATATCCTTGAGAAGGATCGGAGGCATGATGGGTACCAGTCGGTCAGGGGCCTCCTCGAGCGTCAGAAGTAACTGGTCACTCAGCAATGTAGCTATAACCTGAGGAAAAAAAGCGATATGGTCAGTGGATGAAAATATATGAAATACAGTTTTTTTTTATTCCAAATGATTATATAGTAGTTAAAATTGATTGTCGATAAGTTACATGTTAGGTCATCAAAATGCTACGTAGTAAGAAAATTAATAGACTTATATTGGGACTATTCATCATATAGATTTGTATCTACAATTTTTTGTACACGAATTTAGTCTAAGAGGTGATCAACTCACCTTGACCCATTTCCAGCTGTCGACAAAGAGCAGGTCAGCCTGGTAGATAAGGTGTCGGTTGGGTCCCACAATTTGGAAAGGTTGCATGTGTGCAGGGAATGCTAATCGTTGTTGGAGCTCTGCCACCTCACTGTCAATGCTGAACATGGTACCAGCGGACTGCGTTGAGGAAGCAACAGAATCCTGATACAAATCCCGCGACACATCCACATCATTCTCATCTTCATCATCAGAGTCTTGGTCATCTGAGTCCTGCAGTAACGTAAACTCGGCTTGGAGATTGGTGTAGCAGCCTTTGAGGGCGGAGAGCACATGGCGCATGTTAGGATAGTCCGCGTCAGTCTGAGGCATCTCCTCCACCAACTGATTCAGGTGGTACACCAGTTCTTCCAGATGTAGAAGAGGCTTCTCCAAGAACTCTGTAATGTTGAGTTCGCTCTCGGGAATCTCAGGGTCACGTACGAAGCACATAAACTCATTGTTGTGGCTGAGATCATCCAATAAGGAGAGAGCCCGTCCCAGTCCTTGGCAATACACCGTGTAGGCGTCACACATCAGTGCCAATTGTGACAGATAAGCTGTGCTGATGCCTGCTCCACCCTCATACTTAAGTTCGTTAAGCTTCTTAACATGGAATTCAGAAATAGCCACAAGCTTCTCCACATTCTGGAAGAGAGATTTGTGTTGAGCCGGTGCAAGGATGCAGTGTCGGAGTGGTCGCGAGAAACGTTCGGTTCCGAAATGCATCTTCTGTGCGAACTCCTCCTCACAGGACAGAAGGCGGTCAGCAATAGCGACCAAGTTAGCGTCAAGGAAAATGGAAGAAGCCTGCAAGAGTTCTGTGTTATCACAACCTTCTGCATAAGAGTACCCACTCTGAAGAGACACCATGTGTTGTGTTTCTGTGGTGCAAGACATAAATGTTGTGCTGCAGCGAGAGATAGAGATATGTTTCTGCATGCTGTTGTCCCATTGGGAGCAGGTCTCATCTCTGAATGTCGACGCGGTGGCTTCAAACGTTTGAAGCTCGGTGTCATCATTGGCATTGGTGGAGAGGGAAGCGTTGGGGATCATGGAGGCGTTTTTCTTTGGGATGAGCGCCCGGTCAAGGTTGGCCACTATGTCCCAACAGTCTTGCTCCACATACTGCAACCCATGGTCGGATTCACCATCACAACTCTTCCTTGACTGTTTCCATTGGTAGGTAAAGTCACTATCATTGAGATTCTGCTCACATGTCGTCTTCCTTGGTGAAGGAGTCAACTCCTCTGTGATTGGTTCCAACCGCTTCATCACCTTCAAAGAGTCTTGTGATGCCATGCGCTTCAGTGAACCCTCCCTGCTTCGTGCCAAGGATCGAATTGACTGATACGAGTGATGTGAAGTCGATGACTTCCCAGAGTATTGCGAATTCAGCGACAGTCTCGAAGCAGCACGATGGGGGCGGCAGCTATACACACTTTCCTTGTCGTTGTTGTTATTGTCGTCGAACCCAACCCAGTCGTTCAGGGTGCTCATACTGGAGCAGGGGGCAAGTCGTGACCGTGAGGAGGACGCTGACCGCGGTACCGACCTTAAGGTAGGGTCAGGGGAAGAGGAACGTTGCACCTCCATGACTAAGGTCTCGTTCGCCTCCTCGATGATCTTATTGATGGAGCCGCTTGTGGACCTTGCCACATTCTGGGTATCGATCTTGATGATGACGTCACCAGCCTGGAGACCTGCAGCTTCTGCAGCAGATCCGGGTAGCACACAGGAGACCTCGGACGGGGATGAGCCAGATACCATGAAGCCATAGCCGTACTGGGATGGGTTAGGAGTCACTAGAAGGGTCATGGAGTTCTTTGATCCCATCAGTTGACTCCCACTGCGTTTATCTAAAAAGATAAAAAGCATAGAGAAATTAGATTGCTATTCAAATAACAAATATATTTGCAATGGAAAAAGCATATTGGTTACCGATACAGAATACTTATCTTTTTGAGTTACTGATTGAATACTCGATATTGCAATTAGTATCTAAGATGCATATTAAGTAATCTGATGTGTATACTTACTTGTCTTATCAGCCAAGGCCTTGCGAGAACTGAACATCTTCAAATGCTTCTTTGTGCCCAGCTCTTCGTTAAGGAGATAGAACCACCCAGCGATGCTCTGATTAAAAGAAAAGGAGAACACGGTCCCGTTAGTGACTATAACGTAACAATGTCTAAACTTTGGAGATATACACTAATATAACAATAAGATTGATAGATGTGCATGGCAATATTTATTGATGATATCAAGAGTAATGTCCATATTATGTAAACAAGCTATTAAAGACTATATGAACTTGTAACAACAGTAGGCAAGTGGAGTAAGATAAATTGATTAGCTTTACAAATGTATCAATTAGACATACCTTCCACTTGTAAAGCAGGTGTTTAACGCCAAATGACATGCAGCCAACAAGTGTGCTGTGGATACCACATTCGCTCCATACGGCAATCAGCACTCTCTTCCTCTCATCTCCGGCCTCCAACTCACTAAAACGGAACAAAGATGAAATTCAGTTAGATTTTTTTCATATAACCATGCAAGAAACTTCTAATACATTGTACATAACCTGTGACATATACTACTTGTTGTGTACTACTCATGGCATTAGGCAAATTGTTTGGAGAGCCATAGACGCACCACAATGCCCCGTGCGGGATACCGCCTACGGCCATGATAATAGGCTATAAAGAAAGGATGTGTAATTGCTTGAGGCTAGAGTGACAAGGACAAACTATAGAGCTTAGATATGTGATAGTTAAGAAAACAGAAGATATGGGGCTTGCTCTACAATGGTTTACTAATGTGGCTGGGGTATACTTACTGTCTGAAGGTCTCGTCGTAATGCGGGTTAGTGGTGTTGTATGCCATCTTTGTGGTGTAGCGCATCATGCTATCATCAGCAGGCATCACAGACACCTGTACATATGAGTTACGACTGGAGCCGGACTTAAACTTCAACTGCTTTCCTTCGACCGCTGAAAGATACAAATAATACCATGGCATGAATATTGTGAAATATAAATGAGTATTGCCGATTTTATTATAATGAATTACCATGCATATTTAGTTCGATTTATAAATATGTTTTTTTTATATCTATATGTTTTTATTCGTGTTTGTATTCTCTAAAGAAACAATTGGTTTGTAAACTCACCATGAACAGTCAGGATTCCATTCTCAACTTCCAAGGATACCTTCAGTTGTCCTGAAAAATAGAAATAAGATATAAATATAATGAAATGCTTAAGTATGCTCGAGAATTCACTCGTTACAAGCAATGAATACGTCCAATTCCCTGACCTATTGTCTATTCGCTTAAAACCGAAGGCTCTCAACAAGACTGTAGGGCCTAATATTGTCAAATGTTGCCAAACATGGACTTTCAAGTGCTTTCCTAATTAGTCTGGCGCCTATAGCGCTTCAATGGGGCCTAATCACTGCACGCCTATAGAGACCAGTTCATCATTGTGACTTGCCTCTATACTCAAGGGAGCATTTCAAGTCGGTTGCAGCTGCAGCGATTACATAATATTTTACTTAAAAGTATGTTGTGTATAATTTGGGTATTTGATGTACTCTGTACACGACGACTGTTACATCATTCAGATGCGCACGCACTCTGCGTGGCGTCCATTTACGCCCATCTTTAATCCAACGTAAGAACACAGCATGGGGTCTGTATGCCGGCCATTTTGTGGGAGTGTGAGAAACCCGGAGGTCAATCTTGACAATAGAGTTCACACAGACTGCACGCATGCAATATGAGACGGTAAAAGGTTACATTAAGAAACCTACGGGGTAGAAATATATTGAATTCTCGAGACTGGCGTGAAATGGCGCAACTACCAACCAAACATTGCGTGCTTCAGAACCTTGTAGTTGTACCTCCCTCCCTGGTTACTGGTCAGACAGACAAATCTACGCTACGGTAGGTATAGGCAGTGGATGTATAAGCCAAGCATAACAATATACGGGATTAAAGGGGATCTTAGTTAAGACGGCGCATGCGCGGTTTGCTTTATCCGCTAGTTCGCGGCGCGCGACCATTGTAAAGGTCACCAGCACACCATTGTGACGACACAGCGTGACGTAGCTGGTCACGTGGACTCCCGCTGATGCTCGGTCTGTCTTCAAAGACTTTAATTGCAGGTGTTCGCTGGATGCCTAGACTTTTGGGAGTCCCTCCGTAGGGGTACCAGTAGTCTTACACAACTTCCTCTACTGGCCTTCAAATCCCATTGCCGCTGTTCACTAGCCTCCCCATGCTGTGTCTGTTGAAGCAGACCCTGTTTAACATACAGTCGGCGGGGGGTGCTCGGCAGGTACCGTTCCTGACTAATCAGACCGGCTGACAGGCAGACTTTGAGGGATGTGACCGTCTAGAGTTGTTAGTGGTCAATGGAGTCCATCTGATAGAAGATGGCCGCCCGCAGGTTTTCCTGACTTAGTTACACGTGCCTACATCTGATAAGATGCCAGGTCCCAGCTGATAAATCACTTGCTGTATTAATTAAACATTGTTCACCAACACTTGGTCGTAATCCCTTTATACCTAATACCATGAAACCTATGCAATGACATAGTATCCTTATTACAATAATAATAATAATAGTTATCTCTCTGAAACTCTTTGGAAAATAGTCTAAATTCTACAACAATAGGAGGCAAGAGTGGTATCATTCTATATCACCCATAGAGGGAATGACAGTGGGATTAAAGTGGAATTAGGTGATACGTAAGGATAAGAAGACTGTCTTACCTCTAACACCGAGTCCATTGAGTCTGGAGGCGGTGCGGCATGTCATCCCCGTACTAGAGGCGTTCTCCTTGTCTTCACATGCGTTCATAGGTGTCAGCACCGCTCCATCCGGGCATCGTGTCGTCTTAGGAACGCCCCCTGCTGGTGTGACCGGGGCTACCTTTTTACATGCGGCAGCGTTCTTCCGCTCTTTGAGTCCCTTTAAACGCTTTGTCAGCTTCATTGTTGCTAGGCAACCAGTAGGTTTCTTGGTTTCTGACATACTGTCGTTGAGACGAGATCTCGAGTTGACACGACTGCACAACATCTTGGCGATCTTATTTACGCTCTGAAAAAGGAGGCACATACTTTAAAACTCCGCACATATATATATAAAAGGCCCATCGATACAACTGCGACAATTTTCAACATACATGTAATTTCATACATTTATAATTCTCTTTTGACACATTCATTTCTATGTCATCCATCTTTATTTCAATTCAAATATTCGAGTGTCAAGTTTATGGATTATACAATATATCTATCGAGATTGCCTTTGTTAAATTCAATATGCTTCATCATACTGTGAAACACTAACGACCTAGTAGATCAATAGAAATGTAGCCAGGTATCAGACAGTTACCGGATCAGAACAGGTAACCGCTATGGTGTTAATGTTCACTAAACTGGTGTTAAACGTGAATTAGTTCCGCAGATGTAAACTCGCCGAAGGAACACCGTGTGATTATACCTGACAAAAGAGACCCCGATAGATGGGTTTATTGTGGGGGAGAATCACTACATCCACTCCGAAACGAGTCGTTTTGCTGCGCGGAAGGGAGGAGTGGGCACTTACAGGTGCTCGGCAGGCCATTAAAAACCTATTGATACTGATGGTAGGACAAGGACAGGAGTATAAAGTTACGTTGGCTAAGGTACCAGGAGGCACGAACTCGGACACTCCCACCGCTCGGCATGGCACTTCCTCACAGGTAAAGATGGATGACTGAAACCCAGCACTGGACGCAGAGTAGTAAATAATTACAATAGTAGGAGCTTAACTATGCCACTTGTCTCTGCCTGTTAAGGGAGTAACCCTCTATTCTATCGGAGTAATGCTGAACTGATTAGGAAGATGATTGAAGTCTAAGTAATAGTCCCTGTCATTGGATTCAGATCGCTGGGCATATCCATATAACTCGATGTAGAATAACACCCATCGATTTATTTCGATACAGAATTATAGAAATCAAAGATTTTAGTCGGTTCTTGTTCAATATTCTCACGGTGCTAGCTGTGCATGCGTCAACCATCATGAGTCCAATATAAGTGAAATAGCTCGGATTGCTTCGTATTTTCACACATCCACACGCTAATATGCGATCAGGGGTGGCGAGAGGGATGCGTTTTTGGTCAGATGTTATCTACAGTTCACACGTTTCCCAGGTAATCACAATCATTGAAATTGTTTGAAGTCATTTAAAGAGAAGAAAGCTGCCGCACCTTCTGTGTGGGAATGCAAGGCGGGTGAGAGGGCAACGTGCATGTCGAATGCGCGCGCATATAACCTTATAGTCTCTCTGGGGCGAAGGGGTGTCGCCTGAGGGTCCCTTCCTCTCTATGCATGGCTTTAGCCCTGTCTGAGACACTACAAGATGACCTGCAATGGAGGGCGGGTCGCCTGCCCTTGCTTTGTAACAAGCGGGTAAATGTTGCAATTATGTGTCTGGGAATTTTCAGTGGGGAGAGCCTTGGGTCTCGCGGCCGTTCTCCTCACGCCACGCCACACGGGGGCGCTGTAGTCTGTCACGACTGGAAAAGGTAGCTGGAGAATGCTCAGCAGTGTGAATGTGATGGACGGAGGTAGGGGTGCTTTATGATGAGGGTGTGTAGATTGAAAAAAGAGGTGTCATCCTCCAAGAACATACAGACGGGTGACCCCATGGTTATTTATTAAAATTATTCTTGAAATTTTCTCCAATCAGACTAAAAGGAAACTTTACTGCTCTAAAGATAAAATCCTGACATGATCCTTAGAGGTTATTCGAATGCCTGTCTGATTCGGTTGAATGGGGATACGAATTTACAGCATTATTATTTCGAACTTGAGGATTGAATATATATGTAAGTGTATTATCACAATTCTCAATTTCGATTTCATGAATCAGGCCCAGATGCTTTAGAATATTTTCTTGCTGAAATGCTAAAGTGAGCAGCACCACGTTGCAATAGACGTGTCGTGAGGCCCTGTGATGTCTGATGGTCAGATGACCTTGGGGTCACCTTGGATGGGTGCCCCGGGGCGTTGGGAACATCTTAGAGGCCCACTACGCATGCCCGGTCAGCGTCATACTCACACCCACAGGTGTTGGGGTGTTAACATGAAACATGTAGGTCCATGGCCAAGTGACATGAGGCAAGAGACAAAACCTTGTGTCATCCATTACGAAATGCGCCACCCACTCCTTCCGACGTCAGACGCGCATGCGTTGACGTGACATATTGGTCACATGACCTTCTGCTAGCCAAGGGTGTCGGAAACTGACCAGGGGTGGTCATAGAACTGGCCTTCCGTAGTTTTTGTGTGTGTTTTTATCTAAATGCAAATCGATGATGGTGTCATGTTGCTTATGCTTCTCTAACACAAAGTCATGTCCAGACTGAAGAAGATAATGTATTCTTGTAGACTGAGCCGATCATGCATTCCTATACGTTGGTCGAATAATGTATTATACCAGAGATATATTTGTTTCCATAGCGGAAATCTTATTTTATGTGGGGGCGCATTACATAGAGGGCAAACTGGGTTCTGACAAAATATCCTTTAACGTGGTGACCTTAGTCTATCCAGTCGTAGGGTTGTGCCTTTCTACAGGTGCCTAGATTCATTCTTAACGTATTGACATTAAAGGGCTTTTAGATAACACAAGGCCCCAGTCAGAATACAGGCAGATACACTGATGAAGAGCGGCAGACTCCCACATAGCAACAAGGGTTGGCCTGTCTGCTTAACCTCGTACCAAATACCATGCACTCACATGAACCTTGTAGCAGGCATTATGTGAAAATTCATCAATGAAATAACATTACAAAACCATACACACCTGCCCCATTGGTTAACACAGACCCCCTCAAAGAAGCTACGGGAGGGGGTTTCGGTTTTGCAGAGGCTTTTTACGAGATTATGAATTGTCAGAGCATGCTCTCCATTATATAGCCTGCCAGAAAATAGACCCATGCTTCTTAAGTCAAGGCCATGGCCTCTACCCTATCCTGTATAGGCCTTTTGACGCACGCATAATAGGGGAACATGGTATTACCCCTCCACCCCCGATACGCACCCCCCCCCCCCCCACACGACACTACAAGCCACAAATCTGCACTCTCCAAACCAACACTCAAATAGGTAACCCTTTTTTCAAACGCCGTCCATTTTATATACGATCTCTCCAAAATTGAAAATAAATTATTTCGGATTGCCGTCATTATTCTGTTAAAAACAATTACCAGGATTTATCTCTGTGGGGATGATTACGTTTAAGTCCGAGAAAACAGGGACAGAATCCAGTAGCAGAAGGGGGGTTGGTATTAGGCAGGTAAATATGATGCTCACCTGTCTGTTCAGTAGATGAAAGCCGCCGCCAGGCCCTCTAATTGTAGGTGCTCCACTGAGCTCACCTGTGAGAGAGAGAAGTAACATGCAGGTGAGTGGATGAAGTGTCTGGACTGAACATCAGGCAATAATTCACATTCCCCTACTGTATAGTCTACATCGGTCTTAGGTGTTCGCGTGCGAGGCGATCATTTCAGGGTCCAGACTGATGCACCCTCTCCCCTCAGAAGTTCAGGGGATTTGGGAGTCTAACATGTTGGAATAATAAGAAAAAGATTCAATCAGTATCGCATCGCATACACAGTACACTGTGCTATTTCTGTTGTTTCATTACCTTCCAGGCTTCGCCTACATCGTATAGTTATATTTTCAAGATTTGAAATTGCTTGCATATATGTATTAGATAACTGGAACATGCTAGACTATATCCTACTCTACCCAATAAGTCATTGTGAAAAACGCACATACATGTACATTTAATCCGACAACTAATACCCCTGCTCCCTATTCCCCCGGCGATGTCTCTGCATTGGGTGTGTGCACTGAGACAGAAGGCATCATACTCTCAAGGGAACTCTATTTGTTTATTTATCTATATGAGTGAGTATCTGAATGCCCTCACGCTGTTCCCGAACATGGCTGATTAAGTCCCGAGTCCTTTGTGGTTAAGATCAAGGTGAATACAGCGGAAGGGTAGAGAAGCACATAGCGGTGGTTGGCGGTGGTTGACCAAACGTCAAGTGGAACACAATTTAAATGCTCTTTGAGGCTACTTCCGCCTCATTTGGTGTCGAGCCCAGCACCATCGCATGTCAGAGAACGAGGGCGTCGACTCCAGGATGACTCTGGGTATTGTTAAGGTAAAAAAATGAAATAGGCCATTGTCAGTTTCTTGCCTATGGCTATCGTGAGGCATTCGTACCACTGACCACTGCCAGTGGTGACGGCAACCCACATCCCACCGACCCCTCCTTCCTTAGATACAATGCACTTCTAACCCCAGCCCCTTTTATTGATAAAATGATACCTTGTATATACATACTCAGATACCAGTAGCTCTAGCTCCAGGCGCATATCTTCATGTAATCTAAGCACAGACTTATTCAGAAACCCCCATACTTATCCATCATGCTTGGTTGTCTCCCTGTCTGACCAACGCTGAAGGTACCAATAGTTCCAAAACCAACCCCTTCACCCCCTCTGGCAATGCCATCATTCGTCCACTCCTAGCCCAGGTACTGACAAGAACAAAAAGAGAAAAAGAAGGAGGAAAGCCACACCCAAACCAAGCGGACAACGCCGTGAGTTGACCTTCCACCCCAGGCCTTGGTCGGTGTTGACAAGCGATCGATCATCATCGTCCACCCTTCCATACAGACATTAAACTGGTACCTTTTTAATTCACAGTACTAGACCGGGTATGCGATATTGTATTGTACGTAAAAAGGGGGTCTGCGTTGACCCTCAGTATTGGTGTCAGAAAGCCAGGGCTTGGAGTAAGGCCCTTTTGTAAGGTGTCTGTCTCGGGAGTGGACAACACAGGTGGGTATTGTTGTCGATGCCATGAGGGGTAGGTCTCACAGACGTCCGCGCAGAGAAACGGACACACACCTACACACGCCGGCCGCCACATTTATCATCAGCTAATCTGTGCGTCCGGACTCCCTGCGAACAGTCTAAGATGCAAGTATGGACCGCCTATTGTTGCTCAGAACAAGGAAATTTGTCATCTTGTCCGTTAACCATGCATCCACATCTCTGTTATCAAAAACGGAGTGTAAAACTATAAAGTGCCCAAAAGGGCAACACCCAACGCACTGATCTAAAGTCATGTCATTGATGTGTCGCTGGGGTAAAAATGATGATCAATGAAGAAATTCATTTTCCAAGATGTGAATAACATTTACCTTCATTTCTGGTTAAATCCGTCATATGTAAGTCCATGTAGGCCTACCAATGATGACACTCAATATTATCCAAAATGTGCACTGTTGAATGGGCGAGTAGTTGCTATGCGTATTCCATGGCAGAGTGAGGGTGAATTAACACGGGTCGTGGTGCGTACTGTGTTCTGGACCGTCTGTGACGGAATGCAGCGGCGTTCCCGATGAACGCCCGCACGAGCGTCCGACCGTGCGTCCCCCTAGCGGCGTTTGGCTACACTAGCACTCCACGAGCATGTCAGCGCTTGTTATTCTAAGCATTGTGGACGGTCTGCACGGTACGCCAGCCACCAGCCTACTGCGTGCGACCATCACCGCCAAACCCCTTTCATGGGGGGACCTTCACCCCCCACCGCCTACGCCCCCGCTCCGGCCTACGCCCCCCCCCCCCCCGCGCGACCTCTTGCAGTGCCCCCTACTTTGTGCTCCAAGCCGCGAATTCCATACAAGGCAGCCCACGACAAAACCTCCCAAGCAGATTGGCTGGCATTCAACTGAGACTCTGCTTGGAGGCAACTGGGCCTAACCAATGAGAGGCAAGCATTACAGAAACGGGTGTTCTAGTCTTAAGCCATTCATTAAGGTAATCTGATTAAAGAAAGAACATTCCGTTTAGGAATTCATGAAATATAAAGAAAATAACGGTATTATTTTTGAAACAACCAAATTTTGAAAAAAAAAGTTCAAATAACTTTGACTTACAAAAAACAAGCATTTATCTAATCTGCATGGTTTATAACCCAAACTGTGGGGCGGGCGAAAATGACGTGATGACCAATATGGGACCAGGTCGAACGTCGTCTCAAATCACGCACTGTTGAAACAAACTCATGTGAAAAAGGTGGAAATTAGATTGATGAGGTGCTGGGGAGCCAGGAAGAAGAAGGTTTTCCCACCGTCAGGCCCCGGATAGGAAGCGTGCTTTACACATAGATTCTGAATGCAACTAAGACCAGCCTTAATAGAATGTCCGCACGTTGAGGAGTGTAGAATTGTGACACAAAACGTGGACAGTCACTTTGTACTTATTACGGGCAATGTTCAGCAAACCACTACCTTCAGACTTAATTGGCGGACCTCTACAGTACTCAGCTATGATGTACAACCTTAGGAGGGTATCTTTGCATAAGCATGGGCGTCATAATAGGGAAAGGGGCGGGATAGGGTCAGCTCGAGGTTAGACACTACCAGACAATCTTTTTTTTCGGTTGGTGACAGCTTTTGAAAAAGCTAGTTCATGAAGATGTTCCTCTAACGTATGCGCGCGCATTCAAGCGTTCCCCAGAGATACTCCGGAAGTCAAAGTTGGCGCCTGCGCCGTCAGGGGGCCACATGACCACAATGCGCGTACGCTGAAGGCGACGTGCGAGTGGAGGTCCTTGGGGATGTCCAGTGCTGTCAGTTTACGTAAGGGAGTCTGGTGGTAGGCAGGTGTGGGTGGGGCAAGAGAGGGCTGGGAGTGGGGCTAAAAATGAGACAGGGATGAGTGGGTGGGATGGGGATGAGGAGGAGGGGGGTGTAGGATCACCTGGATGAAATACCTGCGTATCCTATCTTTACAAGAGACGAGCAAGGAAGAGTCACCTGCCTGAGTCTGAGCCGATTACTTTCCCGTACGACGTCGCTGTAATTACGACATCGGGGATTTTCGGCAGGTGATGTCATTCTCCTAATGAGACACACGTTGTTACAAGTATACGTTTCATACGGTCATCTCTCCTTGTGTGTCTTTTCCAGGTAGCGGTGCTTAGACTGGTAATTGGGTACAGAAGATGACATGGCGGTGTAAAGGGAACTCCTCAAGTAGGCCATTAGAGGAAAGTTGGACCCGGCGGACTCAAAACTCGATTGTCGGTTTATGTTATCTGACTACAAAACACCTGCCCCATCACCACCCACAGGGCCCGATATCTCTCTAGACTGATCCCAAATAAATATACACCTCACAACAATGTAGTTTACCCCGAAACCACTTCCATCCTCTTCCTCTATTGAGGTCTGGGGTTAAACTACTATTGGGATACCTGGAGGCTTACGGGGAGGGCCCTAGATAAAGGCAGAGGGAAGATCGGTATGTAGTCGTCCCTGTGATGCTGTACATGTACTTGAATTTATAGCTCAATTGTATTGCATGGGGTTAAACATGTGTAGCTTGGTACAGAGCAGGGGTACCTCGTTATAACCCCCTCATTGTGTATGAGACGGGGGAGTGATCATAGTACCCGTGGGAAAGGGTCATGAACAGGGGTTCTCCAGTGGGGTAGATGTCCGGTGGAATGAGTAAGGTGAGCGGGGCAAAAGGGTCAGATCCCCACACCTAGTGTACCCAGAGACACCCTCGCCATACATCACCCCGGGGCCCCCGGTCACCCCAGCCTGGGCTGACCGGGGCCCCGCGGTGTCCGCACGCCGTCGTAAACGCGTAGAAAAATGCCCAATTACACACGTTTATGCGCGGGTGCACGGCACCGGGCGGTCAGTCATCTTTTTGCCGGGCACCCCTCTCGAGCCTCTCCCACCCCTCGGAGGACCACACCGGTCAATGTCCAGACTCCCCTCCTCACAATCCCTTATCTGCCTCATAAGAATACTGACCATTGTCCAGTGACTCGCGGAGGTAAAGTGGAAAATCGGGCCAATCCTCAAATACGACAGCCCCACTATCCCCTCCGCCATAGGCACTTTCCCTTCCCCATCCTACACCCCGCAATCTTTAGATGTATATCTCACTCCTCGCCCAAGTTGTGAGTTTAATTTCTTCCGCTTGTTGAACTCGGTTTGGTGGTCAGGACTGACAGAGTCCGTTTTCTCGTCAAGTCTGGCGTATGGCGGGAGTCGGTGCTTTAAAGGGGTGTGAGGGACACTGTCTCAGGTGAAAAGGCAAGGATATCTGTTAGATCCAAGATGCAGTTTTCATCATAGTCACACCGATACAAATTTCAATCCAAGCGAAGGATACAGCTCTAAGTCTCAATGCTACTGCACGCATGCAGGGCTGTATATTTGTTTACAAAACATCTGTGTTGTTTATATTCAAACAATTTGACAGTGATATTGGCGTTGACGGAAATTGTACCGAAATAACATGGCGTAGGCTGTGGCTTATTTTCAATTATTAGGATGATTACTATCAGACGGATGTGAATATGTTCTCATCTTGCTTCCAGTTTGGTGTTAATAACCTTGGCTATTCTTCCCCGTGCCATATGCTCACTGTGAAACTGACCCCCCAATCTGCGTCTAATAACGAGGCGGGAATTACCATCCGCCAGACAACAAAATGACGCTACTTACAACAGGGACGCAAAGTGGGCGTCCTTCCGCCTTTCTCCCTAGTTATCCATGAGAAAGTATCTTCAATCAGTCCGAAATGGCAGTCATTTCGAAGAAAGTATATGATGTCAAATCCAGCGTACCCTGTCACTAGGTGGACAGATACCGAGCTCGCGCACGCGTCTTGTACGGACGACATGCGCGCGCCAGTGGCGGGAATATTCCCTTCAGTTGAATGTCGTCTGCTTAGTGAGTTTCTGAGATAAATGTCGTCTGCCAAGTGAGTTTCAGAGATAACGATCTGTCTGACCGCACCTCAGGGCATTGCAGCAAGCGAAGTCCCCTTTCCACCTTCACATCTCATCTTCCTAAATATGACCAGCCCAAAGAACTGCTTCATATTGCCATATTTAGGGTTTACTTGGTCGAAAACACAATGCACAATTGGGAACTACCTCATCCTGATATACCCGTTTATTGCTGGAGGTCACTAGATTTTTTTGTCTATTCCATGGAAGCTGAGTTTTGCCGTACTAGACAGCACGTGTCAATTATTCATCCCTCTTTCCGTTTTGTGGGTGTCTCCAAAGTGATAAAGAGATAATTATTTCAGCTGCTCTCATTGACCTTGTCCTTGGTGATAATTTTTATGGTACTGATCATTATGCAAATAACCTCATTTATGACTATACACCTGGCTCTTTATTTTGTGTTTTTTTTCTTCCCAGACGAAAAACTTGCATGGAAAAAATGAAACACTCATGTGAGTTTTCCTATCAATTTCAGTTCTGCGAGAGTCTAGAGAACTCCTTTAAGGTATTGAATTTGCGGCATGTGGTTTATACCAATGAGTGATACGTGTCATGATGATTGTATCTGAGACCAATCAGTAACATGAGGCGCACTGTAACAACATCCAGAAAGGTGTCAAGATATATTCACTAGGCAGATAACGTGAAGTCCCGCGCATACTCGTGGTTTACCTGGTTTACACCTGGCTGATACCAATGATAAGCCAGCAGCTGCTACTACTCACCTCCTCATTCTAGATCACCTGGTCCTATCCTCGTTTCCACCCACCCACTACCCTACGCCATACCACAGAGGCTATATCTCATATACAGGTAATTAAACCTCTCATCACAGAGTACTAATTAACCCTCTATATCCTCAAGGCATCAGTGCCCAGAGAAGACTGGTCTTGGCCACAAAAGGTAATATAGCGGTCTGTGGAGGGTTCATTATCCTACCACAATCTTGACGCCTTAATCAATGAGATCTACTCCTTTCACAAAGAAAGCTATCACGTGGCGTTGTTCAATCACCCCAATAGATGGCGATACAGTCAGACCTGACTAAGCACGCATTCAACAAGCGATTTGCTTTAACCACACACCTTCAATTACTTGTAAACTATTTAGTATTCCGAAATCTTGCAGAAAGGACCGCGAAATGCTTGTTTGCGCCTCTCTACAAAAAGAACCTTTACAAAATAAATTGATTTAATATCATTCATTGTCCCTTGGTTCTCGTAGCCCCTTGGAATATAAAAAAAATGCATTGCTAGATAGGTGTTAGAATCCGCATTGAAAGTCCAAGAAGGTTATAACAATATCTATTGGTACCTGAGGTTTTGGTGGGGGTGAAGATTGGGCGTTGAGAGGGTGGGTGGGCAGTTGTACCAGTACAACGTGTGAATCATCCACTGTACTCGTCCGACGAGACCCGTGAATTAAGTCGTCCCAGTGTCACCATACCACAAAGGATCCGCACGCTGGGTGACAGCGGAGAGCAGTCTCATGAGACTTGTGCCCGTTGTGTGACAGTGTAGGCTTACGGTGCGTACCAGGTGTGCTGTCAGGACTAGAGCAGGTACTCACAGCTGAGAAGAGGTGTCAATATATGTAGTCACCCAGGAGAGAGACGTGGTGGGCAGGTGGGCAGGCACCAGAAGGCCATGCCAACCACCCAGCAGGAACTTCCGGTAGGCCAAGATGGCAGTTACTACTAGTTTTGGTTATTATATTTCAGGACCCAAAAGAGATTAATGTGTTAACAGTCTGGTTATGCGATGATTAGTTCAATATCTTATATGTGGTTTTCATATAGTGAACATTTAAACGGCATAACACCACAAAAGGGCATCTCTTTCGTGTTGGAGTTTTGATTTCTTTAACGTGAAGGCTATACATAAATTCCCTCTACCTGTTATATATATATACATGCATATTACATACAAGTCATATAACAATGGGTACTTTAACGGTCCTCTCACACACTGGTGGTTTCTTTATTATAATCAAGACCACACAACTCTTGTGTTGCCATTGGCAGGCTGTCGTGATTAGACTCATCTGTCCCTTATCGCCTGAATTCATTCAGACAGGACACACACACTGAATGGACAGGTGAAGGATAGAAGGAGAACTGCAGACACCGATCCCCGTACCGCCAGGTGAATGCGAGCCCACAGGTGTATATATAGGTGTCTATAGGAACCACCTTGACAGCCACCATGAGATATGGGAGCCAGAGCAGGGTACCGGACAATGGCCGCCAAACAAACCCTCCAACAACGCCTCCATACAAGACGCCTACGTGTTAATGATACCGAGGCTAATTTTTCCGGAACACCAGCAGCGTACCAGTAGCTTCTATAAATTGGTGGACGATAATTGAGATACTCATACCGTAGGGATCTGTATATATTTATGAATATATATTGTGAATTTTATATCTAAAATGATCTTTTTGCGAATTTTCGTTTATATTTTGTACAAGCTTCAAGTGGAAATACCGCTGGCATTCCTAGATTTCGAAGGCGATAGAATGGATTTGCAACTGGTTCTGGGCGGAAAGCTTAGAATGGAAATGAAGACGGGCCTCTAGGAAGGGGACCATGACGCGCCCTCAGGGTAACGATGGAGGGGTGGGGAGAAGTGGGCTTGGAGGGTAGTTCACCTGGGGTGCCCTCGGGGGGTGCCCGTCTACCTCCCACACTTACAGTAGGCCCCATCCCGATCCCCATCTCCTCCCACTCCGTAGGACCTCCACCAAGGTGATAATTTACCTGTACTTCTTGCCCGGACCCCCTCCCCGTGCTGCCAAAGTCACGTGACTGACCGTGGATGCTGTCTGTGATTCAATCAATCTTAATGATATAATAATCAGATTTACTTGTAAAGTGTGGGAAGTGTCAGTGGAGGGGAAAAACACGGTGACTTGATCTAAGGTGTGTGTGAAGAAATGTTGGTCATATCTAAACTAGATACAGGGGAAACATCTTTTATCGCCGACAGTTTCTACAGAGATTGTTACAGCTGGGAATAGTACTAATATGAGATTCACTTCTAATAAGTGTTCATATAATATTAGGTTATAGTTATTGTAGAATAATATTTTGGTACATGAAATTTCTATCTCGAACCTCTATATCTTTGCTTTGATTTCAAATGTATCAACAACTGAACTTAATGTGAGTATGATTGTTTTTTCGGTTTATCTAGACTTAGTTGACCGTTGGATACATCATACTGGGAACCTTTTGGTGTCTACCCTGGTTATTTCCCTGTACACACTCCGGAATAGGTCGTTTGAGCTGGCCCTGTGGAGGGGTCAGTATTCTTGACCCTGTCTTTCTGTTATAGGAAGATAAATGGAATGTGGCCAGTGTCCGATGTCCAGTGTGTGGGCCGGAGCCTAGGGCTAGTACTGACCTATGGTCACTCCTATATACACCAGATAGTGGACAGTGCACCCCCTAGGGTTACATCCCGTCCTGGCTGCGAGGGACACATAGGAAACCCTGAACAATGCCTATAAACTCGGCCACAATACCCTCTACAAACAGCCTGAGTGACTACGACCCTGTGTGTGAGAAAAAAGTCTCATCTCATAATAAAACGGACATTCTTAACATAGTATGTATCATAAATAAAACGGGATGCCTGATTGAGACGGAAGTGAACTACATAAGTGCGCCTCGGGGCACGCGCGCAGGGATATGCCAATATGAGATTGCGGTAAGCCCATCGCTTGAAAAAAAAGATAAATAAAAAACGTTCAGCTTTGACATGGAGGTGTGTGCGGTGGTGAGGTGTGCCCTTGGGTTGCGGAGGTTAACCATTTGTCATCTGGGTGGGAGTAATTTGTTTCCGCGGTCGTCCCTCCTCCCGGTGACAGGGTGGGTTGTGGTAATCGTCGGCGTTTTTCAAATTACTACTCCTGGGCTTGTAAATAGCACCGGAGCAAGCCGAGGGCGTTCTACCATGTCACAGATTTATGGAGAAGTCTAGCGTTAGCCCCAGGGAATTTAACAGTGCTACTTGTATCTTTTAATGTGTATACAGAGCAGGAATCTAAACTTGAAGTGTTAGGGGCATTTCCCCCGCTTTTCTAATGACAATTTATTGGCTTTAGTATATTTGATATTAATATCATATTATCTACTTTCTTCAAGTATCCATTTCTTGCCATTCCGTATAAATAAGGGTAATGAGCTTGTTATAATTCTGAATGATAATTCAAACAATTCAGAGGACACTAAAGTTATGACTTGAGGTGTCACTGTCAACATACACGGCCCTCCCATATCAGATGTACCTCATGCCCATCTTGCAACCCCTACTGAGGGATGGGTGAGGCAGTACCTTGCTCTGACATAAAGTGACACCCATTAGACAAATTACTAATATCTCAACAATAGAAACGGCCGGCTATCGCCCATCGCGTTGCACAACCAACAGCCAATGATTACCACCGACGTATCGCCCTCTCGGCGGGTGGTCACGTGACGACGGGGCGTCTGCCAGACCGCGGCGTCTCCGGTAATCCTAGAAGGTAGGTATTTTCCGCGGATTCCATGAGAAAATTACCAGTTATAGGAGAGAAGGAGAGGTTACTATCCCATTGTTAGTATATCCCCTTATTCAGTGAAGAAAGAGGGTGGGTTCCAATGACGTCATCGCAACATATGCGTCTCTCTAAAATCACCCGGCGCCGAATGTCGTCTGCTTTTTCGCGCCAAAACCTAAGATTGGATTAATAATCCAGTTGCGTCATCATAACTGATTTTGTTTTCAATAAGAAAACTTTGACGGAGCACCCCACTGGGTCCCCGTGGGGTACCTTTTACTGACATGCTGCCCTGTCAACGAAGTAGTCTGATTCAAGTGCGTTTCCCATTCTCTCTGCGTTATCATTATTGGCTAGATGTTTTTTTCTCACAACAGAAGGCTTCAGAGATGCGCATGTTGCGTCACGATAACTGCCATTTTTTTCCTATGTGACACAATAGAGTGAGCATGACATGTGATTTAGATGTCATGTAGTTACAATGTACACCGCTGTGAGTACAGAGAATTGTCATAGAGGTAGTGATGCATGCTAGTGACAATGCCAATTATGGAGATGGACAATTAAGATGTAACTGAAACCTCTCCAGAATAGTATATTAATCACAGGAAGGGAAATTACTCGCATATGTTCATAGATGCATAGGACAAAAAAAAAAGTTAATATTGCTCTTGATAATCCAGTAAAGCAATTATCTTAAGGATTATTTCATATTCTTTTGTAATTGATTTTGACAAGATATAATTCAAGTAATAGTGGTAGGTTAATGATTTATGGTCAAGATTTAAAACTATAGTGCAACTAGACTAATCAAACCAAACCATGGCAGGCCCTACACGTGTTTGATTGAAATAACACCGTTGGTTTGCTGCATGGAATAATTGTTAATTTATGAATCTACTCCCGAAATTTCATATGAATAATGTAAAGCGAAATTGATTATTTTCAATACGACCCACCACTTGGAATATCGTCTACTTAGATACACCCCCTTTAGCCTAAACACCCATTCCGAAGATTTAAAGGAGAGGGCAACATAGCTGGACCACCGTGCGCACGTCTCATAAACATTACTAGACAGTAGAGCTCGTGTGGGTAGCGTTATCAAATCGCTGTCGACGTTTATTAAAACGTTTTGCCTACGCCTCACCTGGTTGACTCTTGACCGTGGGTTGACGTCCGGGTAGTGACCCCCCGACCCCAGCCATAGTGACCGCCCCCTATCATACTGTTTATAAATCCTCATATTTCTGGGGACCTTCCGGAGCACCAGGCAACGGACCTTGACCCGTGAATGACCACTGGTCAGCGAGGGGGTGATGCTGGTGTCGGGGGGAGGGGTGGCATATCTATATTCCCCATATTTACAACTCAGGTTGTCAGGACGGCCATACCCACTGACCTTTCTTGGTGTTTATGCCACCCATCTGTACCCCCCGAAATCTAGACTATCTGACTGCTGACTATTATACTAGATACACTGCCCTAAGTAAGTAGTACATGCACATGAACAATTTTAGGAGGCATAATAAGTTACAGAAGATATGCCACCTCCGCCAGTTATTTGTCTAATAACCACCAATTCCAATGTAACTGGAACTCGTTGAATACACATATACACAAATTAAGTGAGGAAATTCATCACTGAAGTCAAGTCAAACAATACAATGGCGCCTATTCCCTAAGGGCATTAGGAGTCACGGGCCCACTCAGCCGTAGCAAAAACCTGCTATGATTTCGTAACCGCCTGGTCCCTAATTAATTACCCGCTGTCGTCATTCACCCCTCAGGGTATGTCAAGCAGGGGTGATGGCAGTCAATGAGTAGATCAAGATATAACTGGGCGTGGTAGTGTGGCAATGTAGCCATGTAGATAAGCACCATAGTGCCTTCATGGCGGGGTATAGGCGTGTTTAATGACGTGTTGTCAGTGTCGTCATACAAGGAGTATGACGTTTTGTATACACGTCACTTTTATCAGCCGCCCACATGACGCAATGGTAAAGTTGACAGGTACCAATTCAAGTGGCCACCAAGAAAAGAAAACGCAAGAAAAAATAAGATATGCCTGGTTTCTAACAACGGAAATTGATGTTCATTATGTAACCAACTGAACATGATTGTCAGATCAATCTGGAATAATGATGTATTAAAATATGATGATCAATTGGTCATCTCAGAACACCAATGCCATATTTTTTTTTCATAAGGGGCGTATCCAGCTTGTCAGCTGTCATAGGTTGTTGATGTGCATGTTTCTTACTGATCGGTTTGTAGAAAATAAATCAATAGAGAACAGGACGATGGTCTGACAATATGAACCAAGAACGGAATAGACACCAGGTACAGTAACTGTAAAAGGAATTACATGTGGATGATAATTATCAAAAATGATTACTCACCAAACTTGCATCTTATGCACAGCCTCTTCTCTTCTGTTCAGTGATTGTTGAGTGTCTTCAGATTGTCGCTGTGTCCACTCTACAACAACCAAAAACCAGGTCCAAGATAAGTGACAGCTCCACGAGTGTATATAAAGTGTCCTCAATGTATACCACTAATGATGTGTGTGGACTGCAGTATACATATGTGTTATATGTAGATGTGGTGGATGGGTGTGTACAGCATGAAGTCATGGAGCAGTCTGCCACTGGCCACACCCACCTCGCCTTTTTACCTAGGCAACGGGTTGAGTCGTAGAGCTCTCAGCAGGGGTCCAAACCGGTACCAACAACGCATGCGCATGCACAGGTGAGTGACGTCAGGTTGGCACCTGCCTCTACTCCCACGTGACTACGCGCATGCGCCTAAGCCCGCGAACACCAACGCCACCCTGCGACCGAAACTCCGCCACACAGCGCCACCAGCGACAGTTGCCGTCCAAGGAGACACCGCGCGGCTTTCTTGGCGTCTCCCCCCTTCACGGCCGCCAGGAGTCGACACCTTGGCCGGCCACAGTTGTTTTCCCACCTCCGCGATAGGCGAGTTGTACTGCCTGCCTATTGTCTGCTATGTAAATGATTGAATCAGAGTCGCGCGTATGGCTCGTAAACGGCTAACAGCTGTGTTGAGTAATACCGATATAAAACTATTAAAAAAAAGTTTTCAATTAACTCCCACCGCCCCTGAGATTGCGCTGAATGATAAACCTGTGCTCTAAACAAATCTGTTCTCTGTCAGCAATATAAAACTAGAGAATGACGGTTACATAGAGGACGCCATTCCCATGGGGTCTACCGCTGTACAAACCTACACAGAGTTAATTCAATTTTTGTTGTTGTAATTGCCGCGGTGACTGGTGAAGCACAACAATAGGCGGTATGGTAAGTTTCTATAGCCGCGCCTTTGGACACTCTCTGCTGGGACTTAATTCTCAGACAGGGGTCTCTGAGCTTTCAGAGTCCCATGAAGTGTATGTAGAGAGTGTAGTGGTTCTTATTCAATGCCTGGCAATTTTTACAGCACTTGACTGTGTCGAAAGCAAGGAGAGGGAGGCGGGGAACATTTGTGGTCGTGGGAAAAACATCTTATTTTGAAACAGCTCCCCATAGATTTATTCGACACGAGTGTGTGTTGGGATATCGGAGTGGTGGTCAAGATGTGAAAAAAAGAAATAGTAGGGGTTTGGGGATGGTGTCTGTTGAAATTCGTTACATGTCAAGCTATCGAGTGACCCGTTGCTCCGGGGGTTGAGGTTTGTGAAGGGGTAGGATTGAGGACTTCCCAGATTATAATAGCAAGGAAGTAAGATTGTGTCAACGGAAGGTGGCTGTCACGGAGGGAGGCTAGTCCCTTAAGTGACCGACCGGTGGCGCCCATTGTCAGCCGCCTAGCGGAAGGCAGGATAAAGCAGAGGAAGCGAGGTGCCCACGCGCCGCTCTAGAGAAACATTGCCCTGCGGGGGGCGCCACGGGGCTGGACGGTAGTCGCCATTGCGCAGGCGTCAGAAATGTGGCAGAGACACTCAACGTTGAATAAATAGCGCGCGCAGTTGTGTCAACAAAGCATGTGTTTTACTGCTGTCAGTGAAGTGAAACACCGAGATTACTGACTACCTGACCCTAGGTACACATTTACCTGGACTAACTTGTCAACTCGGCTCCCTTCCTCCCGTTCACCGTTTTACGGCTAAATCTTTGCGTGAGACATTAAAATTACCTAACTGGTGTCCCGCCCCTCAGCTATCTAACCTCCCCTCCCGCTATGGCATGAGTGGTAAGGCACTTGTAACCCCTCTTACACCCAATACGAACTTACACAACAGCGGGTAAGCCACTGTACTCAGAAATCTCCAACTTGGTTTGCCCACACGGCTCAAGTTGCTTTATTGGTATTTGAATTTTGAAATTAGAAACATCTAGACGGTTTTCTTGCATAAGGATGTTCACCAAAGATTCTTCTCTCTAAGTGCTGTCTATCTCCCTGAGTATTATATAGCACTAATGGATCAACGGTTATTAAAAGGAAATTCTAAGGGATTCGTCAATTAACTGGTTTTAGGATTCCAATAAGGATCGTACTAATGCACCCATCCGGGTCTATGTTTCCAAATCACACTAAGTACAATACATTTCGGATTACAGTTCAAAAATCCCCAAGCATCCATGCGTGCATTATGGAAACTTTCTTCACTGTCCGGTTCAAAGAAACTTCGTATGTTTACTCAATATTCAATCTTCATTAAGACAGTGCAGAACTCACAGATTTTCTTTTAATGTAGGCAAACATTGAGGCGAAAATGAACCGCTCTTCGTTTTAACGCGTGTAATGCGTGTATATAGAGTGTTCAGGGAGCTCCCGTGTCCCTCCAGAGGTGTGACAAAGTTAGCGCTACTGGAGACAGTAAGTCCCTTGCGTCTGCCCCCAGCGACCGCAGTGCCCCTAGCGATATGTGGGTTCCGGAGTTACAAGCTTCCTGTTTCCAGCACCGCGGCTTCCTTTACTTATCTAACCCGGCGACAGTGCTTCTGTGTTTGCCTCTAGGTTTTTCTATTTGTTTTATTTCACCCCTGGCGACACAGACAGAATAATAGAAAGATAGAATTAAATATAGGCTACATTGAATCTTTACATAAACTGTGAGGTTGTCCTTAAATGTCTAAACGTATCTAAACATGTTATGGAACACCCCGCCGTCAATTTGTGCCTTGGCGAGAAGAGATTAAAATGGTCTGTACAACTAAATATATTTGTAATTTACACAAGGAATTAAGCTGACGGGATTAAAACGAAAACCATATAAAGAAAGTTATTGCATATATGTAATTCCTGATGTCTCAAGTGAGCAATAGCGGAATATAGCTGCATTACATATGAGAGAGTACATTAAAAAATACATGAGCCCATAAAACTCACATAGGGGGTAAACGCCTACGTCAAAATTGAATACAGGAAATGTCATGAAAATAATATGGTATTAAATAAGTAGGAAAAGGGTATTAGTGTCGTAGCTCAGCCGGTATGCATTGACCTCAGCTGCTGGTCAATGCAGCTGCGCCCGCGGCATTCATACATAACATGACATCAGGGAGCACTTCCTAAAGTATCCCCCGCACCCTAATACCTTTTTACTATAATTTTATGACACGAATACTAGTAGCCACTCCCTTGGATACCCTTCAGGCTAATATCTAGTTTATTTTGCTTGAGTTCCGTCCAGCCTATTCAATTGGTATTTGAATGAAAATCCTAAGCAATACGCCCAACAGCCTTTTCAAATTTGCTTGAAGTAACGAATAAAAGTACGTTGAAAATTGACATGAAACACGTAGCATTTATCTTATTATTAAATTACATTTTTTGCATTGATTACATTATCAAATGTATTTGTGCGTTGTAATTTTTTAACAATCACCACAAATTAAACATTTTAGATACAATCTAGTCCATATGTTGTGTAGATAGAATAATGGGTTGAATCAGGAGATAGACAAATGAATACATAGTTGCATGTGTGTGCACATATCTTTGCACAAGATACTCATAAGTCTACCCGATTTGAAACCTCCTGTCCATCGTCTCCATAAACACCACCTATCAATCACAGTCCCACAGTCTCACGTCAATTAAAGGAAGAGAAAAGTAAAGTACGTCAGCGAACAATAAGTCTTTTTCTTTGCTAATAACACCCTGGTAAATCACCCTTGTTTGGCTGAGGTCTGTGGTACCAGTCTCCTAAAGCTTGGCTTAGCGCCGGTTGATTTATGCCCGAGTCGCCGACTGATTGAATGGTTGGCGAACAAGAATTCGCCCCGCCCTAAAAATCTCATTAGAACGTGAGGGATTTGTTTCACTGACAAAGCATCCCGAGGCTCATGCACTGAAGGGACCGACAGTGCGTGACATCCACCGGTTTGTCTTGAACTATTAGGAACCGACGGGGAATCAGAGAAGTCTCACTCTCGTTATCAGTTCTCGCGAGGGTCGGAGGTCATCGCGAGAGCTCATCAATAGTTCAAGACTGTGATTGCGTTTTCTGACTAGAAGTGCGTGTTTTGGATGATTTTGTATTGTTTGATAATCTCTGTTGGGCAGTCTATAGATACAGGGACGGGGAGGGGGCTGGGTTGCTTTCTCAAGGGGCTCAGGCTCGTATGTTTGAACGCGTGGGAACGAGGGAAGAAAGCTGAGGTTGAAACCCAAATTAATCACGATAGCTGTCTATACGACACAGAACCCCAAGTTAAATAAAGAATAGAATGTTACTATGACATGACAATATCATTTTGGTGAAAACGTACCTTTACTACTCTATTCTACTAAAAACAGCCAATATACTTGTTAAAGATTTGCAATGGTGGCAATGGCGATAAACGTTCAAAAACAAACACTCAATTTTAATGGAATATCTTATTTATAGCTGATGTTAATAGCGTAAATTACAATTAAGTATATATATGTAACACAGATAGGAATGACATGAAAATATCCAGAAGTAATTCCAATTCACATATTACAAAGGTTCACAAAATTGAAACGTGATTATTTACCGAATGTTTTACCTCATGAATAATGAATCGACAGGAGAATGATATCTTATTAAATGCTGAGAGTCGAGTGGGACTTAATTTCACATTCGTACATGTGTCTCAATTTTTTCCTCCATTTTACAAGGGATGCTTTTGATATCCTATCAAACCACCTGCCGTCTTATTAATCAAAGAGCTGAATGGAATTATCAAATCAGAGAAATATCAACCTATAAACACCCACAGTCACATTAACGACCCAGCCACCTGTGTCTGTGAGGTACAACCTACACTGTAACGGAAAAACCGTCACCACTCAGTGATTGTGTCTTGCCACGCCCCACTCCGCACATCTATAGCCGACTCTAACCTTTAACGTTTATAAATGAGCATTGTCATCAATGCACGCGAATTAATTACGGAATCCAATGTGACACCCCAATCAAAGAACAATTTTAGTCAATGCTCAAACCTGGCAGTTCTCCAATAAATCCTGACTATGTTTTGTATGTATAAAATGTATGTGGTTTGGGAAAATTGTCAATGTTGTCAATCGGTTTGTGTTAACCAACCAAATACAGCAAAGGTAGATTGCATTCAGAATGCCTCTGCACGCAAAGGAAGTAAATGTCACAAGAACAAATTGTGTATTTACGTATGCAACACCCCTCATCTAATCGTCGGACATATTTCCCACATGCATTACTCTCTACCCTGCGCCCTCTATACCTCTATACCTACAGTAACGCCCTCTAGCGCTAAACGCCCACCTTACCGAGCATGATAGATGCGGCGCCCGATATACTAAATCTTTAACCCATAATCCATATTAACATAAGTCCAAAATAAACTAGAGGTGTATTTTTTTTCTTTAAATAGAGATTGAGGATGAATGATCTAATAATTTTTTTTTGTTTAAACTGAGCAAAATTCTATTTGCAGCCACATTGTAGACTTACCCGAAATGACTGATGCGCATGTATCGTAGGGTTGTGTCTTCCTAGGAGCAAAGTTAGTAGAACCTATATGGTAGGGAGGTGTAGCCACCCTGTTGTATATGGTTCTCTTGTAGGGAGGCCCAAACGTGTTTCCTCCACGGAGTCAGAAGTCTTACTGAGCCAGATGATCCTCTGCCGTGTCTTAACCCTCATCCACTTCACCGCCTACCTCCAGGGGTTCCTCTTACCCCAAACATACCCCTCCCCCTCGTCGCTCCAATCCCTGCAGTTACAGCATCCCAAACCCCCATCCCCACACCACACCACCACCATGCATAACAGCAAGAACAACTAGCCAGGTAACTTTTCCACCTGGAGACCATGCGCTTCAGGCATACCTATAATTAGCTAGTTGTTGATCAAAGCCCACCGCGACCTGCTCAGTTTGGCCGCCCTTGTCTTTTGTTTCCCCGCACAACAAGCCCGTGAACTGTGAGAAGCCGTCCGCACCCATAGGGGTGTGCAAAGGCGGGTGCCGGGCAAGAGTGAGAAGAGGCTAGCGGAGGAGGGGACAACTGTGAAGCGCTCGGCCTCAAACTCTACCCTCATGTTCTATGCGTCTGGAGCTGCGGGGGGTTGGAGACTCTGGAGTGTTGAGAAGGACGTGCGGTCGTCCAGACGGAGGTCTTTGATCCTTTGGGGTGACCATGAACACCCCGTGGGGTCTATGGGGGTCGTTCCATCTCACTCCGTTATGTCCCCACCCCAGACAATTCGATAAAACAAGGCCCAGAGGATCGTCCAGACTTCATGTCTGGGGTTTCAACGTGGGATCCGCTTTGTGGTTGTTAATTAAGAGGCGCGGTAATTAAGTGTAATGTATACAGCTACACCTGCCCACAGCATCAGAGAGAAAAAGCACCAGTCGGCCTACCTGTATACATCCAGACATGGTCCTGTGCACAGGCCTTTGTTAACTACCAAGCCAATCCCAAACTACTGAATGCCTTGAAATCCCCAAATCCCGAGAATTGTGAAAAATCCAGGACGATGATCTAAAAAGTTTTAAAGATGCAGGAAACTTCCATTTAACCCCTTGTCAATTTTGTGAAATGTTACCTTCGGCACACATTAAGGTCGGAAACGAAGTGCTAAAGCAGATACAAAATTGCTTAGTCTATACCTATATACATTCATTCCAAAGTACACGTACGAGATTTAACCACACGGTAAAGGTGGCACCCTATATAAGCCCCCGCTTCTCCAAACCATCTTCTTGACACCCTGTCCATTTGCAAAGAGGGTAAACGTATTTACCCTCTCTTCACTAAGATCCATTCCTTTGTGACATCTCTTATTGAGAGGAAACGTTTAATGTACAAAAGAATTAAAAGCATTTGTGACTCAAGAGCTGTGTTGGGTTCCAGCCAACTTCTTGGTGGCTACCATATTGTGCAAACACCCCTCTCGGGCTATTCAAGTGCTTCGGGTGCCGGGTCTGAAGGGGTACGCCGACACACGACGGGGTGGTTACGGGAGGGGGCAGGACCCCTCGAGAAGCAGGGGGCATGAAGCTGTTAGCAGGTCAATGATATCTCTGAGAATCAACTCGGATCAAACTGTCAGAGAGGGGACAATAAAGTTGGCCAGATAAAGCGCCCAGTTTGGTGTCTGGAGTGGGCTGGATTTTTTTGTTCGGGGGTGTTGGGGCACAATGCACTGGCGGTTTGCCGTCAAAGCAGGTTGGTACATGCTCACCAGACCCATCCAGACGGCGTATGGGGCATTGTCTGCATGCGTGAATTCACCCTAACCTTCCCCAATAGAATACGATAAGATAAAGGAGATTGGTTAGGGACATACCTGTGCTGCATCAAGATCAAATTATTTTCTTTGTCTCCAGATCTATTTAAATATAGTATTGACATACAGATCTGTGCAACTGTCGTTGAAACTCCGATGAAATGCGCACCGAGGTGCAATTCATATGTCTATATATCGTTTTCGTGTTGCAAATTTCTTATCGGCACATACATATCGGCAGTTTTTTTGCACGAGATGATTTAAATTCGCAGTTTAAAATATAACGTGCTTTAGATTCAATTATATGGCAATGGGGCACGAATAGAAGCTAAAGTTTACTCGTTACTTATCAAAAAGTACACATCATTTCTTTCAATGTCAAGATAGTTGATGTAAATATACGTTACTGTCCATATCATGTAATAAATCCATATCCAATATCGCACATAAAAACAACAAATGACTTTATTCTATACTGTAGATTCAAAAAATTCACTTGGCATAATGGACTAGAAAACCAAATGAGAAGTAGGTTTGATGTGGCGAAATTCTAGATTGATAGAAAGGAAACTACCCCTATTGTGAGTACACGCAGTTGAAAACGTATGATTAGGAGTCACTATGTTTAAGATAACAAAAAAACTGGCCATGTACATTTATAGTGAGACCTGCCAATTTTATATAAAAGGTGTTGGCATCTGATAAACTCCCCCCAACGATGGTAAAAGATAATAACAGAGGAAAGACCCCAACTTGTATGCGTTTCAAATTTATACAAAAGAAGCTCAAATCGATACTTTGGCGACACCCCCTCGTTGACCAGTCACACCGACAATGTAACAAGGTGGCGAGGTGCCTGTCGACATGTGACCTTGGGTGTCATGATTTGACATGCTGCTGACCAGTGGTCAAACAGAACACGACGACATGGCAGGGGGTAAAGTGCTCTATAGTTAAGTGGCCATTCGGTAAGGACTGGTCACTGGGGTTCAAACGATGACCACTGCTCCTGGGTATGCATGTGTGCGTGAGAAGGATGAAGGGGAGAAAGGTGGAGGGTGGGCGGGGGTGTCAAGAGAACCTACCCTGGGGTAGGTTCCTAAAATCATTCGTTATGATTTTCTTCGAGTGGCACACGTATATATGGTAAAAAGCGGGAACTTGAATTTTATTTTTATTTATTTAATTCAGTGATTCGTATAGTAAGCATACATATAAAAGATTCTATCGGTGTTATCATGTAAAACTATCACGACAGGGATGTCAGATAACAATGTCAATGACAAATCATATACACAATGGACATATGAGCCTTACCAATCTTTTATAATAAAATACTAAATAGAAAAAGGGGAGAAAATGGAAAACTAAAATAAAAGAGAAAGAAAGAAGAAATGCAGACACACCGAATAGAAGTCACACTTTAAAATAAGACAGCCGATTTCTGATTAGTAAGGAGATGCGCGACACCAATTTGTCAAAATTGTAACATAAAAAGTCCACCATGAGCAACATACACATTTTTATGGGAAAATCTTTGATAACGTTCTTCAAGAATTTGGTTGGTTTTAGGAACTGGTCCTTGTGTCATGAGAGACAGGGATGGGAAGACATGGGAAGAGGGCAGGCTGACCATGGAGCCCTGTAGGACCAGCCTGGCGGCGGATGACAGCTCATTGATGGATAGGTCCAGGGTCGTGGTAGCCGTTCACTGCGCGCTACCCAGTGGCCGCACCGACCACCAACTGGCCAGTGGTCAGACGGGGAGAACTGTTATTTTCTCCCACAAAGAATGCGTAAATAGATAATGATAGTGCTGGGGTCCTAACCAACCGACTAGTAGCTGCCCCTGTTCGTGCCTGCAGGTCTCTCATACCACTGACCACTGCCTTGACCCCCAGATACTGACCACAGCAGACGATGGGGCTCTCCCACGCTACACACCTTAACAAACTGACCAGTATTCTCACTATCAAACCCCGCACACGAAACACATCCTCTGTATCAATATACTCCTATCCCTCACATCTCTCTCATATCGATCGGGGGAACTCAGGTGTTTCATTATTTCTTATCTGGTGTGTCCCTACTAGTTTAGTCCTTATCTGGGTGGTGATTGTGTCTGTCGGGGGTGAGGGGCGTGTGGGGTGTGCGAGGGACGGGCGCGGAGGGTCGCAAAGAGACCGGGGAGGCGGGAGGAAGGCCCGGGGAGATGTGGTCTACACGGCCAAGGAACACGTTGTGACAGTCGGCCGTAGATCCCGCCCTTTGAGGCCTTCTGATTGTTGACTTTGTTCCGTGCGTCTTCCCGACAATCAGCGCGCGGGAACCGGTCATTAACGCCCCCTGGTGGCCTTGTCCTGCGTGTCCTCCCGCCCCCCACGTCCCTTCCCCCTGGATCAAGCCTCGTTCCTAGGGTCTTTGTGGGATGCCGCTTGATTGTCTTTTGACACGCGAGGGCCTGGTTCCGGCCAATGCCGCATGGTGGCGCCACCCCTTATTTGGTCAAGACTATTCACCATGAATTATTCAAATAGAAGAGATGTCCAATTAATAAGTTATGCTACAGTATAGTCTTCCGAAAGTTGATACAGATAGAATGTAGGTTTTGAACAAATGTTCAAAGATTCGTCAGATGAATTGCAATTTATGAGTAGCGCCACCATTGAGCATCATTAATGTAGACAACCTGTGTCGCCACCAAGCGGCGAATTCGCTATAAATTTGCGTTTCTGAGTTCGGTTCCCAGGAACTCACTTGTGAGTGAATATCAAACTACGAGACATTGTATTTGATAGATATAAGTTTTATCACACCGTTAGCAAATATATGATTAAAGCTATGGACGAAGTTAGGTCGTTTCTGTTGAGATATCCCACCTTATTGTGGCTACATGTGTTATATAAATACATTGTATACCTCATATATACCTGAGTTTGTTGTCGAACTGGAAGCAACTGGGAAACTGATCATATTCATGTATGATTTCTTTATATGCTATCTGTTTACAAACTCCTATGGGATCAATTGGAAACATCAAAAATCCTTCTCAAACTCGAATCCAAATAATAAAGAAATAATGAGGATTTAATTTGTTCAACTAAAGTTATTCTAGGTTAGCTGTGTGTTTGATGGCATAAAATTTTTATTCTAATCAATTAGTCCCAGTTAACGCTTAACCAGCCATACTACTCAATATCTGTCCATATTGATGTGTATATCTATAAATCCCATTTTACAACAGATATTATCACACTCCTCAAATAGCATCACTTCTTTTTTCAATAACTTTATCTCTGTGTTCCAGCCTGGCTAAAGATGCCATTAGGGGATGTCGGGCGACATTTAGTGTTAATTTACGAGGGGAGATAATATATATCATATTAACCCTACTGTCTGCCCCGGTCTATGCATGCAGAGAGCACACCTGGAAGATTTATGGCGTAGTGGAATGAAAACGGCATGGTAAGAGTGGTTTTTTGTAGAGTGCTTATTCCGGTTGCAGGATGGGGTGGGTGGGGAAAGGGGTGCGGAACCTACCCTGATTAGCCTTTTTCGTGACCCCCATGACCAGGGGGTGACAATAGTGACCAGTAGTGACCATTGGTCAGTGCCGCACGGAACTGGTCCTTGACATGCACCCCATCGGCACCCCCACTCCCACCCTGCCGTCCCCTGATACCCGCCCACCATGCCCCAGCCACGGACATTCAACAGGTCCTAACGATTCTCCCAGCACTTGCAAACAGTGTAACAATGCAACCCCCACAGTCCTTCCTTCTCTCTCCTCCCCTCCCCCACCTCTCATCATCTAATCTTTATTTCTAGGTTTTAAATCCATGTTTAACACCATGGGTACAATCAACAGAATATCCTGTGGCAATGGGAGCTGCAGGGGAGAGGGTGGACTTCAATAAATCCACAAAGTGTCTGTGTCACTGGTCAGCTTATCTGTGAGCTCTCGGCAGTGGACGATGAGATAGCAAAGGGTATAATAAAGAACACTAATGTTTACCTTTCCTATTGATACGTCCTTGGTATATACAGTCCATTCATTCAGCTAGTAGATGGCCATCTTCACGAGGGGTTGATGAGAGTGGCAATAACTTGTGAATAATGGTCAATTTGCTCCACAATGTATACACAGGTCCATCTGCTTATCAACGATAAAATTCACCATCCAAGAAGCTTTCATTTGGGGCTATGAGATGAGTCTGATAGGGGTGGTATATAAATCGTTCACAAACTCTTATCAGGATGGAATCTGAGGCAATACGTGTATGTTTCCTTTCCTTTTGTGATTTCCTTTCTCCCTATTCCATACTTTCCCATACCACAGGTTTACAAACGAATTCACTGTTGCTAGCGATTCTCTGAGAGAACAAGTTTCATCATTAACTTAAAGTGTAAAAGATTTCCTATACTCTTGAGGGCCCTCGCGGAAAAGAACCGGCTATAATTGTATGCACACGTGTATTGTCTTTACAGAAACAGTGTAGTGAAAGTGAGATAAAAGGGACGATATAAATCAGTATATATATATATGTTATGTTAACACAAGCATATATATATATATATATATATATATATATATATATATATATATATATATATATATATATATATATATATATATATATATATACAGATATAGACATGATGAACTGAATTTAGATATAGCCATATAAAAAAACCATGGACCACACAGTTTAGTTTTACCACAACACACTAGACGGCGCCAATGATATCGACGTGGCGGCCCCCAACCCCCACCCACGCCCCACCCCAACCCCACCCTTGCTACTGCTTCCGACGGCGTGGGAAAGACGGGATAAAGAACCAAGTCACTAAAATACTACCCTGAAAGGAGTCTACCCGACCCATCCGGTCTCTGACCACTGAAACCCGACCTAATTGGCTTCATTGAGTTCATTAGTGTTTCACACTGATGGGGCACTGCTCATTCATGGCTGGGATACATTGAATATAGTAACTTGCGGGGTTACTGTGGGGTTCCAAAGAGAGGTTGAATACAGTTATATTGAGGTCAAATATATAGGTTTTAGGCATACACATTATGAATAATTTCGTCTTCATATTCAGATATACAAGACAAATTACATAATACATGTTATTTCATCACCGCCTTTATTGCCAATTCGAGATGAGGATTGTCGTATTTGCACCGCCAAAAATACGCATGGTAAAATAAAAACAAAAATGTTCATATACACATGACAAAATTACCCCATAACTCAGACAAATCGGAGCCTCTCTAGGCTCACCACTATTACTATAGGACAGATGTACTGTCGGTGTTACATGCACATCTGCTGTACAAACAGAAAGACACCGACTGAGAGTGTGCTTTGGTATGTGCACCTGCCGGAGATAGTTCTAGTGTTCTGGCAGAGGACGAATTGTCCGTGTTTTTTTGTTGCTTTGAACAATCATTCTAATCGACGCTTGGTGGGTCAAGGAGTGGTACATGAAATTAGTCCTGAGAATATCTTGAGGAAGAAAACTAACCAGCCATAACTTGATACAACTTATACATGTATATGTACAGCATGTGCTTCGATTGGTGGAACTATGTCGGATACGTATTTTTTTCAATTTCCACAGTAAGCCTTCACCGCAAGAGGAATACCTGAATTGTGTTTGAGACGAAAACGTTTCAAGGACTCATTTTTGAGGAACCCACTCCCAGGGTTTTCATCCACAGGAGTCAATAGGACTCAGACTACATTTTTCCAGCCAGAATATCGTAGATATCAGAACGGGAAAAGACCGCCAGTGCCCTACGGCTGGCTGAGAAAACATATGTCGCTCGGCTTGGAGACTTTTGTCTCGCTCATGCGTGGTTTGCAGGAGAGTACGCACGCACGCACGCACATGTCACGTGGGAGCTGAACACGTTAAATAGGTGCCTTCTGCGCAGGCGCGATGCAGAGTTTGAAATCTCACACCTGTGAGAAGGGTGTGAATAACTGTCAATCTAGGTACGGGGGGAGTATAGGGAGGAAGGTAATAACAGCCCAGTGGTGGCTGAAGTAACAGGAACATACGACAATGATGAGGGAAAGGGACCAGTTATATTGATGTTAGACACCTGACGTTGTTAAAATGGCCCCTGGTGATGTTGAACTGCGTTTGACTCCTTTCTTTCTTCTAAAAAGAAGTATTCGTCACCTTCTCAGGTATTGCAGGGGATATACGCAATCAGGGTCCACATAAAGTGTGCTTCTCAATCTACAAATAAAAAACACCGCTCATTTCTGATCAGTTTCCCATTGGTAAAATTAATTCAATTGCAATTCTCCGCAGTGTATTGCATGAAACCTACCAAGAACGCCTATCATCATACATGTGTTCGCAGAATGATACTGGGTTACAATCCTATCACCTGTCAGCTAATCACTGGGTGTTCAGCTTCATGACATCTAATCATATAACCTACACACTCTGTATAAACCACCCTTATTTTGTCCCTTATCTAACGTCTTCCACCTTTATATGACCATGGTGACCTACAGTTCTACCCAGTCATACCCTAACCATCAAGCCGCGCGTCACCTCACTAAAAAAACAACAAACACCTCCAATATTTCATTTCTACTCTGTTAACGATGCGGTATAATTCGTTTAGATGCTGTAAAGACCTACCTTTTGTCAGCCCTGGTCGTGAGCTGTAATATTTTTTTTTTGGTCGGCAGCGCCATATGCGCCTTTCTCCGCAGCTTTACATGGCCCATTGGTCGCGGGCCTAGTACGGGCGTTTGACATCAGAGGGCGTGACGGTGTCAGAACTCAGACTCACAACCCGCCAAACATGGGCGTCGTTTCTATTCTCAGATTAAAGGCTCGTAGGATCTGTTTAAAACTTGTCATCTTTTTTCCTTCGCGTGAAACGGTCACCGTCGAGAAAAAAACATGAGACCACATTGCCTCATTGTATCATGCCTATAGCCTGAGCTTTTGTCATGTTGATGTGACCAATCGATACTTTGTTAAATGAAAATTCTTAATTCATTCTGAAAGTGTCGTGTTCCATTGTATGACTCTTTTTACGCTCTCCACACAGACTCTCTTTAATACGTATAGCGAGAATATATGGCAAGAAGATATCAAATGGGTTCAGGAAATCAGACCGGAATTGTACCCTAACCGCATGATGCATCCAGTGGAGGTTCTTTCTATAAGGCAAACACATGAGATTGTTGAAGGGCTGTGTTCGATGCATACATTTAGCAGGGGCACATTTTCCAAAATAATGCACCACACTTCAGTAAATATCAGATACATTCTCTATAAATATAACCTACGTCTATATAGTAAATATAAATGTTAGTGGACACCCTGCTGTTGTGTACGCTATTCCTCGATATTTGCATCCTGCTCCAGATTTACATATATTCAAGGAGGAGTACCGCCTTCAAGACATGGGTGAATAGATTATTATGTTACGGTGGCCATCTGCCTCACTCCTCCTGTCTCCATACAAGCAGCAGGGAGCCGCACATGCCATGAATTTTCTATGAAGCCGAAATCTCTACAGAGAGAGAGAGGCCGAGTCTGAACTCTTCTCCACCGTGACCACCCCCTCCACCGTCCCCGACCGCATCATCTACAGGTGAATCAGGTGAGAGTATAGCAGAGGTAGGACCGACGAAGGGAGGCGGGGGGAGGGGGCCTCTTTATCTCCTGCACCTGCCGCTAAAGGTATGGTGAGTCGGTGGGGCGGTGGGAAAGTGGGTAGGGAGATGGGGATGAAGTAGCACGTGCCCAATGTCTCCTGCCCTAACCGTACCCGATATCACCCTCCACATATACCTCACACGTGCTATACTTTAACATGAATCCGGTGTTTTTTTTCTCTCTGGTAAATTGGTCTAGGTAAATAGGACATGAGGCGACATTAAAATGATGACCTGACATGCTGTAGACAGTACCCTCAAGTTAGCCCCACACTCAGTCACTTACAGTCCACGTGCACCTGCCACCAGATAACATCCGCGCATACGTGGTCAGTATACATGGTGGTGAGCTGCTATATAGGGTGATTTACAATAGATTTTAAACAAGATGTGATTTCATGCATATTAGTCATTATCTTATGTACTCATATAATATTTGTAAGGTTGGTTTGCGATATTTAGACGTTCTCACTATTCTCAATATTCGGGTACATTCAACGCAATTCCATAAGGAAACAACCCTATATCAAATTTAATGCCTATGCTGACTATGTTGACTCTATGGCGTATAAATGTAAAGTGCTATACCCGACTTCATAAACATGTACGTGACCTAATTAGGATACGAAACCCTAGGAGCATATATACAGAACATATCAGTAACATCTTCTAGCTATGTATGGTGCAACATTAGATGCACTGAAGTGGGCAATTCCTGTGAGTGGAAAACATCAACAACACCTGTGTGAGGAATTCCGCCAGAATTCAAATTGGTTGATAGAACTTCACACTCAATTCCTATCAGCGAAAAATATCAACAATTCCTGTGTGAGAAATTCCACCAGAATTCAAATTGGTTGATGCAACTTCACTGATTCACCATTAGCAACTAAAATCATTAGTCGGTGGTCATTACTCAAACGGAACTTAGCTAAACTATGATTATGCCACACGAGACCATTACCGTAAATTACACATACCTTTATCGTGAGTCTCTCCTATCTTTAGTCGCAGTATCAGTCTATAGCTGTTCTGACCAGAAGCTACTATGACCTTCTGTTTCCCACTAAAGACACCCCTCACATATATACACTCACCACTGACCCCCCTCAAAGCTACCTCTCATACCTCTGCGCCGCCCGCGATCTATCCACGGTAGATACAGGCGCCCTTTAATAGGACTCCGTCTGCCCTTAATGCGTCCCTCCAGACACCCTGCCCCTTTATCTTAAGTGCCCTAACGCCTCCCCTAGGACCTCCGGTAGGTGGCAGCACGCGCGGGCTCGTGCCACTAGGGGACACTGGGGGTTGTAAAGGGTCGGTATGCTGATGAGTTGGAGCAGGTGCCTCTGGTCGCGAATCTTAATTAGTTAACATCAGAAGGTATTCAGATCCCTGAGGTGGGAGCGTGGGACCAAAGCACTTAGGCATTCCTACACCTACAGTGGTGACTGTACACGCACTGTGGCTGCACCCAGGGTGCCCAGGTGATTGTTTCCCAGACTGACCTGAAGAGGGAACCACTGCTGTATAGTGGTATAGTGGCATTATGCTACGCTTTCTTTTCAACAATTCTACTCCTACCTCCATTTTGACATGAATGACACTTGCTACTGCTTTTGGAAATTGAAAAAAGACTAAACCACAAAAGAATTTTTTTTTTGAATTAATAGGTAGACACAAATAGCTAGAACAGAAAATGAAAAAGCAATTCTTAAAATTTACTTACTAAAGTCATAGAAATTAGTACGGTTCAAACAGCATAGTGAAGTATAAATTTGGGAAAATATAGCGAAATAGTTTGGGAAATAACCGAAACCTGAGGTACTCCGATTTGCGTATACAAACGTTCTTAATAACACTCCGCCCCTTTCTTCTGTGCGTCCCCGTGGTGTCTTAAAATCCTCAGTAGAGAGCGCTAGCAGAGCCCACGAGACAATGTCACAGTTGCACAGAACTAACGGATCCTTCGCCCCAAACTTGCATGCGCATGCTTTTCTTCCAACATTTATATTGCTACAGACATGCAGGAATCAGGAATTGGAAAAGGAGATACCATGAGAAGCCGGATTCTGGAGAAGCTACGCATCTGTCAGTGCCTCACAGATATACATTCATTTGATTAACAGATCTGATTGATTCAGACCTGTGATCTCAATTGGTTTTTATAAGGTCTAAACACTCACACACTCATTATTACGGAGAGGCATGGTGCCGGTGGCTCGTCCTAGCGGCGGCGCGTGCGATGTGCCCCTGGGAGGCCGTGGTAACGGGTCGAGCCACCTGTCGTTCTTCACGTGTGTCACACCGGAAGATGAATGCCCGCTAATCGTCCGTCCTTTTAGATATCTTCATAGTGATGTCGAGAGGCGAGGGCCAAAGCACCGCAAACTGGACAATGGGCTCTTCTGCTGCAGCAGATATCCCGCCGTAATTTCTATTCTCCTAATATCATTAACTTAAATATAACTAAATAACCACTTTACATATTCACTAAATACATCTGCGAGAGTTTGCATCATAAGTTTGGGTTTAAAAATCAGCAAAATTGAAATAAATGTTCTTGTTCTAATTTCTAAAGAAAACAACAGAAAAAGGTTTGTGAAGGGTTATACGTAGCAGAATATGGTTAAGAGTTAAAGGTGGGGTGAGGGGATAGAATCTAGTTCCCTGCACCTGTCCGATCGGAGTCTCACATTGGGACATGCCGCCGCCGATATCAGAGGCCCTTGACCCACAATATACGTGTGCCTGCAGGCATCTCTTGCCCCGGCGCGGGCACAGATGCCTGCCTACACGTCCTTGTCTGGTACCATAAGCAAAGAACGCCTCCCCGTTTTATAGACCTATGGTATACTACCAAAGGACAATTTAAGACCATTACCTTGTTGTTGTCCCTTTAAATACCATTAAGTCTAGACGTAATTTGCTAGGGCATTTTCTATCGCTATATATCTTTTATGAGCGGAACTATAGATCTATTTATTTGGCGGTTACAGGAAGACACAGCCAGGCTAACTATGAGCATTGGTGCAGTTCAGGGTTTTTATTGTTGAGATGACATCTAAAATAGTTTGACACGTGAAACTTGTCACTTCCCAGGAAAAGATAAAAATCAATGTCATCAATTTGGAAGTTTATGTTATCTGCCACATCTTCCGTTTGAAACAAACAATTGGTTCCCTCTCCGCGTGCATACATGTATGTATGCACGCAGGCCAGCACCCTAGTTATCCTGTCTGTATTGTAGTCCGTCAATCTAACTAATTTCATGGTTAGAAGATAACGTCTGTTTAACGTAGCTCTTATTCACCTGACATAGGCATGAGCTTTGTTATCAGCAACCTGCTTGTCATTCAAGGTATACCACTCTGTTCCCAATTATCGCTCTTTTACCCTTGACCATCCTCATCCATGAACAGAAGAGACCTTCTTTTTGGTCTTCTTCTAGAGCTCATCGGTGTTGTCATTCTTCGTTTTCATCGACATTGACAGCTTTTTTTCTCCAAGATATAAGATAAGATCTGACAGTAACCTGTCGTCAACGGTAATTCGCCTATTATCGCTCACTAACTGACAGGCCCCGTACGGCCATAACTAGACCCGTACTTAGCGTCCCGGCGTCACTGACCTCCTAGCAGTGTCCTGAACGGTCAGTCTGACGTCAGTAGGACGTCACGTATGACGTTTAGAGATAACACGTCATAGCTCCAGACAATAACGGATAAATAGAACGGAAGGAAGTGTGCATAGGTTATCACAGCATGTTGCCCCTCAGACTGACCAGTCTTCAGACAGCAAGGGCCCCTGACCGCCACCTTGACCGCTGGTCAGCGTGAGAGTGGCACCTGACCAGGTGGGCTGCTCCAGGTAGGATGACCCATGAAGGGGTGGGTCACTTTACCAGGCTGATTCAATGGTGGGAAAGTATTGGGATGGAATAATACCCTTATACACTACACTATCCTATACACTACAATGTGTATGCCCCAGGCTATAGAGTAAGACAGGAGGAATTCTGTCACAGCGTATACTCGGCCATTGCAAAGGAAAATATTCCAGATCTAAGTTTTTATTGTGTAATTTAGGGAACTTCAATAAAATAAACCTCGATGAGTTAGTATCTCTAACGCTGTTCTGTAGTGGGATAGACAAAGCACCATCGCGAATGACCCATACCAACTACTTGACTGCAGCGTCACTACTTACTATTGGAATTGAAGGACCAGCCCCTTTACATAACGATGTTTTAGTAGACAGCCACCATTCTTTGTGCTCCCTACCGCCTGTACTTCTACTCTACCATACTTTCCTAATGAACCTGTTCTATAGAGTACGAAGTTGTTATTCAATTCTAATAACCGATCACTCAATATATTCCAATTTATCAATCAGATTCTAGAAGAGGAAGAGTTGGTGTAAAACATTACTGTACATTTAATAGCGCAACGATAGGTCATGGAGTGTTTATAAACTCTGGTTTGTCACCAGGGCTTCAGATTGTCCACCAAGGGTTAATAATAAATGTGGAGAGTGGAACATAACGGTAAGAGTGGGACACAAGACCATCTGGTCCTGAAGGTCAAGCCCTCCACCAAGGTCAGCGACCCGACAAGTGACCTTGACCTTTTGCGCTGACCATCGTGTGTCGGCATAGGCTTGCCTAGGTCATGTGTGTATTTGCAGGTGAAGCATTGGTATGCATATACCAACTGCTCAGGTAAAACTCAAACATTCACGCTGTAGAAAAACATGAAGTCAATCGCTTTGGATTCAATCACATTTTAGCAAACATATCAAGGGGTCGTGTGCACTGTAATTCCCACGGTATCATTTATGAATTATAAGATACTTTGCGAGTTAAATTACAAATGAAAAAATCAAATCGTGACTTGTGGAATTGTAACGACACAATATACGATACAGATAAACAAACTGATTTGAGTTTTACTTTCCATGTACATCATGATAGAGAAATTAAACCACGTAATTGCATAGTAAAATTACAAAAGGCGTTGAGTTGATATATCATAGGCACCCGCCGATAAGAATACGAACATCTCAATATATCATCAAAAGCTGGTTACTCAAGATGCAGCCTTGAAGCAAAGCTGGATTTAGAATGTGGGAAATGTCTTCATAACTAGACCTTGGCAAGACCCTTAACATTCAGGGAGAGTGTGTCAGGTGTGGGAGCGGTCAGTTGGGCTGACCATCAGCGAACCACAGGGCGTACAGGTGTAACTCAAGCCCCCATCAAGGCCCTATAAATCGTGCGGCCACCCTCTGACCATTGGTCAGTCCTCGACATGGTTGACTGGACCTTTGATGCTGCACACACGCGAGTTGTTGCTCTAACGGTATTCGCGACTGGATGTCTCCTAAACTTCACCTTCCTTCGGTGACTAGAGGGGCAAGATTATTTTAGGGGTGGCATCTGATTGACTCCACGCAATGATTTGCAGGTTCGCTGCAGGTGAGCATATATATACAGGGATGCATTAAACTTATTGGTGTTTGATGCCCATTTCTTTTTCGTTTTTGTTGGAAGTGTGGCATTGTATTTATAGTGGAACTTGAAAGTGGTCTTAATTAACTATTTACTGTTTTGTCATCTTAGGCCTAGAAGGGAGCAAAACTACAGTTGTACTTAGAGCAGCGTGATGCGTAAAATCATTATTTTTCAAAGGTATACATTCATACATAGGTATTTCGGCAAGAGCTTTGGGATTCCCATATCAGAGGGCAATACTATCTACCTGTCAAAAGGCCTACGGCGCTTCTAACCTCACTATATATCTATTTCCAGAAAATAATGCGCAGTTTTATAACTTTTGTTCTAAGTAAGGCATCATTCAATCTAGTATTAGCGCATCGAGATTAGGCTAGATAAGAGATTGCTCACTAACAAGACAGGAAGAACCCCAGACATGATCGTTTTCGCACCTCATTTTTCTGTATTGCTGCTCACGTCATGTAGTCGCAACCCATATATATATATATATATATATATATATATATATATATATATATATATATATATATATATATATATATATACATACATGCTCCATGCATATGCATTCATATCCATATCTCTCGATATATGTTTTATATAGGAACAAACAAATGATAAAGAAGTTGAAAATCAAAAATAGTATGTACATACATTTTTACAAAAAGTTCACTGAGTCGAGCGCTATCCCAAGATGGACGCGTGAAACCTAACACTCGGCAGAGTTAGCCCAGTAAACCTTTAGTGCGGCTGACTAAACTGCGGTAACCCTAGGGTAAGCACTTTCACCCCTTTATGATGACCAAACCCAAATCTGCCCTCAGGCAGCAAAGGGGCACTGGCCAGGCCTGCAGACAGTGGTCAGTCAGGGAGGGTTATCGGTCAGGGCTGACCACTGATCGCTAAGGTCATCGACAAAACGTGTGAACACAATAATGGCTGCGTCGGCCTGTATCCACCAGGTGGCGCCACACGGTATCACGTGACTATCACCCCGCCCAAATGTAGCGCGTTGAAAAGAAGTTGTCACCTCTGTGAAGGTGTAGGGGAAATATTTGCAGGTTTGCAGCCAAAAAGGGAGGGTCCCCCAACAAAACGAGGGTGAAAATTATTTTTGCCTGACAAGAGTATGACAATACGTAAGGTTCCTTTATTACAAGCCTTCCCTTTGATAACATACGAAGCAGTAGGGTCTCCGATAACAAAATATGAGGACCTCATATGATATATAAACTTACATACTACCTGGTTGTATGCATTGATGACTGGTCTAATAGACTCTCCACTATGAGAACACAACTTTAGCTGTTACCTATAGTATCAACAGATCTAATGATGGGCATGTGCACTGGGACATCTGACATCCACCACACATATCACAATCCTAATAGAGCAATACAATGCCATATACCATGCAGTGAATGATGTCTAGGAGTGAAATGACTCTTATATATAATAGATCATTGAACATTCGTCCCAATTATGTTCTAGTACAGACTAAATTGACTGGGTGTTGTTAATTTAGAATATATTACTTACCTGTCTTATTCTAATTGATCCTATAATGAAGTATACGTACTCCTCAGTGTGACATATATGACTGAACCCAGTGTCCATAATAGCTGGCTACGCAGCTCATTAATCTGGGCAACTGTCAGTCCGACGTCATATCAAGTAGATAACCCTTATCTCCATCGCGCCTATTACTCTATGATATTCATGGCATATTCTAACGGTAAATCCCAACTAGTCCCCAGCGGCGACCGTCTAAATGCGGGCTGCTAATCAGATCAGGAACCAATAGTCATATCTGCCCCGGGCCCAGTTTACATTAATCCGATCCTTGGACCAATCTGTGTGCACAGTGCCACAGTCTCCTCGTCACAGGTAAAGCGATCACCGCAGCAAGGCTGTTCATATCATAATATACCGTCTCCATGCACACCTTCAGTGTGCCGAGGCAGGACCAAATGGTAAATGACGACAGCAAGTATCTGCTGGAAGACTGCAGTTCCGTGAGGTCAGGGGCCACATCCGGGCAGGTCCGCAGTGAATGGACAGCAGGTCTTGGGTGAATGGACAGCAGGTCCACGGTGAATGGACAGCAGGTCCGCAGTGAATAGACGTGTCAACCATGGCTGGGTGCTTTTGTGGTGTGGCCTTGCACTTTTTTATTAGATATTTTTTTACAAGATACAGGTGCCGCGGATGGCCCGAGTCTCGGGTTTCAGAATGGACTTGGCAGCAAGCGTGTACTAATGTGTCCAAAATGGTCATAAGATGATGAACGCAGCGATAGTGTGTCGGTAATAATATTCTCTCGCGTCTCTGTGAGCGGGACATAACATGCAAAGGGCTGTATAATGACTGGTGCTGACTATCCCACCGATAGACCCCGAACTTCAATATAGTCCCATAAAGTAATTTATAGTGTATTAAACATAACAGTTCATCTCATGTTTATTTTTGTTGGGGGGTAAGTGGAGATAAATGTTAGCAACAATCTCTGATGTAGCATCCATTAGAACAGGTTGTGGTTTGTATTGTAACCAGGCTGGGTTGTGCAGATTCGATATTGCGGAATGCGTAGCTTCATATTTGTATTATGCTGCTTTTTTCCTGCTTGTCTGTCATAGGTTCGATATATGGCGCTCCCTTTAGCAGGAACACTAGACTCTTGGAAACATTAAAATTGTGTCATGTACTGGCTTTAGAATATAAAGTTTAGGCGTGCCCCAGGATGAATTTCTAACACTACTACTAGAGGCAAGTTTTAATTCAGTGTTAAATAATCCATTCCTGGATGTGAATTGTCCATTTGAAACATGATGAATGTAATAATAAGACACATGATATAGGCTACTAAGAAGAGGAACCACGTGGATTTACTATACCCAAAACGCATGGAAAGTATCGCATGATACCATCATGATTTCTCTTTTTTTTTTTCAATCTCTCATGTAATTATCTGGCTTTTAGATGTCTTATTCATTTAGTTCAAACACGCAAGCACCCTCTCTACTCTACTTGTGTCAATTAACATTTAAATTTTACAAAACGTGACATCTTTGTGGGGGGTAAGGCCCCAGACAAGCTTGGTTGACGTCGTTATGAATATAGGACAAGGCTTTCCATCATCCACCCACAATGACCTACCACTCACCCAACACGGCCAGGCAGGTTAGAACAAACATACTACACAAAAAATATACTCGATAATGCATTAGAAAAAACCCCAAAAGGGAGTCTCCAATAAAGACCTGACTTCACAACCGTGGTTGGAATAATGACAGGACAAACGGAGTGACTTTGAAAGGGAGGCTAGACCTCTGGGTCAGGCCTTTTCATAATGTTGAGAACAGCATGTCAAAAGACACACCGTCACATCGTTAGCTAGCAAACGCCATAGCTAACTAGACGCCCCTTGCCCAGTATATCCCCTTAACCACACCCCGACATACACATGTCACAAAGCGGACACCATGAAAGCAAGGTCAATACCGGCAACTTTGATATGACCTTGACCATCCCAAGATGATGCTTTGATCAGTGCAGACTTTTATATTTAGGCAATCACTTCCGGAGTTTAAGTTTCATCAACGTTCACGCATCAAAGTTACCGTCTTTGGAGGTTAGCATATATTCTATCTAATTCTATCTATTAGACCAGAGTTATAGACACAGTTTCTTATTTATGTGTACATAATGTACTGTCGTGCGCATTTCCGCCGATTATACCCTCTATTTTCCATTTTACACACATAAACGGAGCCACGCGCGAACTACTAAAGCTATATGTAGCCACTGATAACTATTATCCCTTGGGACTGAAATCTTTTAGGTTTTAACATTAAGCCAAATGTCACGGACACTAAAAAGGTAATCGCGGCAAAATAGCTGACACAAGTACAGATCAGTGCACTTGAGATTTAAAGGGGCGATTTCACAAAGGCTCTCCCGCGACTGATGTTTACTTTGTAGGCACCGATAATGTGCGAATCTCAGCCAATTTATCCCCTTTTCTACTCACCGCAGTTTCTTTGAAAGGCATTTGCATCTGTAATGAGCAGAGACTGTGGATAGGGGTGAGTGCCCTCCCCCTGCATACCTACCTGTACGGACGGGTTGCCCTGACAACACACTTCGGAGTAGTGCTCACCTGTCGGGCATGTAGGAGGAGGGGGGGGGGGTAATGATGAGAGTGAAGGGTGGGGATTGGTGATGTTTAAAGCTGATGTGGTCTAATAATCTAACTCACATCTCACATGACCCACTATAGAGATAGATGTGAAATATGGAAGATCTTGCTATTCGTCTATGTTATCTTATATTCCATTTATGTATTTATCAAGATACTTTTGTAGATCCTCTAGTTCCAATATATTTTGTTGACTGTCAGATAGAAGCCAACTGATCTACAAGTGATGGCTGAACCCATTTTAAAAAACTATATCACACCTCAGATGCATCCTTTACAAGTATACTGAAGTCTAATACGTTTTCCTGAAACTGGGTTTTGATATTTATATTTTCAATATCCTAAATGATCTTGTGTCCAAAATACCTACTCCAGATGGTAAGGGAGACGTTTATGTCTTGAAGGTGCCCCACCGGGGTGTCTCGGAAACTAAGCACCTCTCAGGTGGAGAATCAACCTGCGACTTAATCATTCCTAGATGTTCCTCGCTACCTCCCCCACACCTGTCGCTAAGACGTTAAAGGCCCGCCGTTTACCTCTTCCACCTTTATCCCCGCACACCCACCTGCGCATCCGCAGAGACCCCACTGCGTCAGTCTGTCCACGTCCCGGCCACCTCCAGTCTGAGGTCGACATATGGTCTCTCGTCTCCACACACAATATGTATCCGCGCTGCACGCCGTGGACATGTGTGCCCCTGTGATACTTTTAGATTGTTAATTAAGACATTCAGCTTAATTAGAATGCGTATCCGTGTGGCCAACCGTCAGGCCGTGGATGTCTCGGTGGGGAATGTTGCATCACGTGGCGGTGTTTACCTGGATTGCTTTGATCTTTTGGTAGATCACCTGCGGCAATATAAGCCTCAGGTGAGGAAGAGAGGCCAGTGACAGCCAGGGACGATCTCTTACCTGATAGACTTTCCCCAGGAATCTGAATTTATTCTAAGCTATAAGTCTATTGTCTGAAGTTCAAAGGCTTCGCAAGGTCCCTATAGAAATATTTTTGCTAATTAGAAGAATTTTAATAGATTCTTTTGGTCTGTGTTCTCCTGGGCATTTTAGATAAACGCCCCACTGTAAATTATAATAACCGCCAATCAACTGAGGCATAAAAGTTAACAAGCGAGTAAAACTACAATGCCCTACTACACCACTTGCCCTGAGCTATGTGGATATGTAATATGTATGTGAACTTCAAAACAAAATTAATTGTCTGTAGAAGTAAGGACATATATCAAACAAAGGACACAGCACTAGCAAGACTTGATTTTAAATCAGAAGGATAACAAAATGACAAGTGACACTCAGGGAAAGGCATGGAAAATAAAACAGAATGCAAAAATCTATGAAATAAAGAGATATTATACACACATAAATGCATACATATATGCATACGTATTGTATGATAATACGTTATGCTACACCGAGAAAAAGAACATTGGTATGTACATATTAAAATCCCTGCTATATAATGAAAACTTTGAAAACCCAAAACTATCCCCAAACTCTATAGATGTGCATTTTGCGTGGCGTACACATACAAAATAAAGATGTAGGAATGACCTAAGGCCAGTGAAAAAGATATCATTTTCCTATAACAACGACCATAAAAATGATTTGTGAGAAAGGGCAGTAGTTTGTCCCTAGACCCCCTACAAACTTTCCTCTGACCCCCTACCCCTAAAACCCCACGCCCCAAGGCAGGGACTGAGCATCAGCCATCACGGCTGGGTCACACACCCTATCTACAAGGTGGGTATTTTACCAATCATCAGGTAAAGACTTACCTGTACGGAGATGCCCGCATGAGTGTGGATCTACCTGAGGTGTGACAGACGAATAATACACCTGTAACGACTGGGAGGTGAGTCGGCGCACCTGTCGATGCCCCCGTGTATGTCAGACGGGTCACAGGTATGATATAGTCGAGCTGGAGGGGGGTTGTGCTGCAGGACGGTCACATGCGGCGTGTCGTATCTGTAAGATGGGTGACAAGCGGCAGGTGCGACTGTGCGGTACAGTCGCCAGTCTGCAGTGTGCGTCTCGGGGCATCCTCACCGCACTCCTCAGTCTCCAAATCCATAAACCCCCAACCCCCTCCTTATTCCCCAACATCCCACCCCATCCCGCCCCACCCCGCTATATACTATGTAAATCCATACCTCCCCCTCCCCGCCCATTCAGTCCCAGCTTACTGTCATGCATAAATCCCGATGGCATGTATATTGTGGTGCCATGAGCCGTATCAACGGCCAGAGTCATATTAACGAGATCGAATCTGCGATGTGATGGTGGCTAGAAACACCAACTCTCCTGAATACCTGCGGGACTGATATATTCGAAAAATATTCATTGTGATCCGCAAATCGAATGGCTACCGACTGCCACACGCTGCCATCCTGGTTGGTGTTGGGAATATATATGTGCTAATTTATGAAGCAATTTATCTCTATTATTCACACATAGCTGTAGCACCTCGCTTTCCCCCGTGAATGTCAGACAGATATACAATAGTTGGGGCTGTATCTAATGCATATTCATACTTGTATGTTCTGATACATACAGTTTGCCATTATTTCAAGCTTTGTGTGAAGGATAGGAGAGGCACTAGTGGATGCAGCATCAGAATCTTGCACCTCCCCCCCCCCCCCCCCCAATTGCTGCAGGACACGGGTCTCTGGAAATAAACACCTGACATATGGACGATCATCCACCAGGTCGTCACCGAACCTGCATATACCTGTATCTAATTAGACTATTTAACTAATTAAGCCTTGTGACTGGGTTCCTCCCTAATTTAGATACTTATATTCAATCACATTAATAAATATCCCGGTGCAGCGATATATATATATATATCGTCATGTGGTTTCTCCTTGGTTTGTAAATATGTTAAGACTGGTTCACATAGCATGGGAAAACGCAAGCGTCGAATTCTATATACATTCATATCTATTTTTGATTGTGGATACGAAGGGATAAAAAGGTGGTTATGTTGCTATTTGCAGAGGAGTGCTGAAGCTTTGAATGGCCTAACCGGACAACAATAGACCAGCTGTCTCTTTGTTTTCCGACTTGGTGTCTCAAACTGATAATTACCCCAAGCAAAATCCCGACCAAGTTCACACCTTCACACCAAGCATTGTCAAAACGAATGTCACATCCTATACCCCGCTCCAACCATCTACCCATCCCTAAAATCAAATAGTCCATACTATACAACCATCCCCAACTCCCCCCCCCCCCCCCCCCCATTCATCGGAACAACTGTGGTTGGCCACAACAACTACCTGACAAAATAGTTGTAGGCAATTCACCTGAGGAGATCTATCCGACAAAAAGATTCCTGGCACCCATTGTCCCACATCTCAGCCAAGGAATGTGACCGGCCCCAACTGGCACTATTCACCCACCATGGGGTATGGTGGAGATTATTAATAAAGAAAACGTCCAGAAGGGTTGAGTGGGAGGGATGTGTGGTACACAAAGGTGCCAGGATAATGCCTCAGTAGTCCATGTTGTTATTGTCTGCAGCATGGCATATAGATCCACACCTCCCTGTATTCAGCACACAGAATGCACTATTGTGTGGTGCTCCTACATGTGTACTGCTACTGTGCACTGCACAGAGGCACTTCTATATGCATGCTGGATCGGACAATATATTCCGTTGGTACTCACAGGGGCGGAGCAGGTTAGCATTGATTGGTTATAATTTATCATATCCCTGTAGGGCAAGAAGGAAGTGATTGAGGGAAGCCCCACCACAAAAGCCACAACAATGTGATATGTCTGCATTGAAAAGTTTCTGTTGTCAATGAGTCCCCTGAGGGGGTACTATAGGTATACGGGAACACAGGGCACCATTGTAGGCATTCACTATCACGGATAGGGGATCAGGTACTTCCGTTGCTGCCAACGCATGCAGGCTAAAGTGGACCGGGATAGATCGGTGATAATCGATCTACCCCGGGGGGAAGGGATAAAATATAGTCATGTGAGGTTTCAATAATCTACAGGAAACACACAGAAAAACATTGTGAACATGATAAATGGCGAGGATCATGTTTTATATGAAGAGCATGGCGAGTTGTATTGTTCAGGCTGACAGGCCGCCAGTGTACGAAAAAGGCGAAGAGGAGAGTGGGGCGACTAGGTGCACCCAACCTGCATAGAAAATGGCAGAGGAGAGGGTGCAAGAATGGAGGGTGAAATTTAGTCGTCCACCCTTTACCCCTCGCCCCCTGTCGAGCGGGAGAGAGCGTACCCTTCCCACTCGGTGAACCGCCGGGGTTGAGGTGAGAGGTGAGAGGTGGTGGTTATGATCTATAGTCACCGGTCGGACTCTCCCGCAGATGTATGCGTGTTTAGTGAGAGCGATGCCGGCCTTTTTGTGGCTACTTCAGTGACAAACAGAAGGGGCATGTAGGTGTAGGTTGTTATTTGATCAAACCTCTACCATGAGATGGTTCATGGAGGTTGATGAGGTGAACAGAAATACCCTGTGCTAGTGGCCGCCTAGCCAGCGTAGACAGATGTAGGAAGAGGCGTAAAACGGGTGAGAAAATTGGAAATGTGACCTCAAATTGCAAAAAAAATCTAGACATACATATTTAATATTTCATACTTGAAATATGAAATGAAATTATAGATAGTTGGTAGGGGTGGAGTTCTCTACAATTTCCCAGATTAATCCAATTGGATGAATTATCAGAGGCATATCAGAAATACATCGAGTCTATTACACGATACGATAGATAAACCAATTGATAGTCCATTGCTATGTCCACTCTACCACTCCACCTCTATCATAAATATCAAAGAAGGAAAATGAGCCTTTCCCCTTGATAATGCATTAATATGACCATCATAGTTCACGGCTAATAATCGTTCAAGCCAGTCTGCAAGATGAACTACTCATGTATACACGTTTGAATACACGAAATTAGGCATGTCTATATAGCCAAGAGGTCCTATTGAATAAAGAGAGACGGAAGATACGGAAATGATACCCTTCTGCCCGGTCTTCATCATCAAAGCCAACACTTTGGCTGCAGCTGAATACGCGGTGAACAGGGTCCGCTTCGCCACCATATTGTAGTCCACTAATGAAGTGAGAGATTGGTATATACAGATTCAATGAGAAGACCCCAGAGGTAGGACTTTGAAATCGGAACCAGGCCCGGTACACGGAGAGATAATTACGGGACGGGATGCTGGGCCCCGCCTGGTCCCCCGGCCACGCGCCGCGTGCCGCTTTTATACACATCCCGCGCCTGGCTTCCAGACTGCTAATTACCTTAATTGAGGAACACAATTAGAAGTTAGCAGCGTCACATGAGCCGTGAGATTCGGGTTAATCAATTTACCTGTGCATCAGGTGAAGTGAGGTGTGGTGGCATGCGACCACAGGCATGCATGTAGACATAATGGCTTGATGCCACCCCGCACACGAGCAGTGGTCGAGGCAACGTTGAGAGAGGATTGTAGTAGGTGTATATGGACCGAGGTCTCTAGGAGTATACATACATTTAGCCCAAAGCCATGAACTTGTTGTCTAGTTACTAAAACTAACCAGGCTAAACAAAGCTAAATCATATGCTGACAGAGAAACCTGAAGTCGCTGCTTTTGGTAATTCAGAGATGTTAGGTTAGAACTATATTTTGAAAAATACCTGCCTATATATAAATATCCATATTTAAGTATATTGACAACGATAAACAAACAATAGATGAATATAATACATTTATATGGTTAATGTGAGTAACCGGTTTGTTAATCATGGACGATTTCAAATATGAAGTCCCTGGAAAATGTGCTTGTTATGATAACAGATTTGATGGTAGGTGAACGTATGTATTACATTTAGGATTTAGACCTCAATGGTATATACCCATTTCCTCAGACGATGTTTGAAAGTCTTCTGCTTGCCCTGTCTGGATTAAATGGTTGCTATACACAACGCACGGCAGCTTTCCGAAGCCTCTCCTGCCAGACCTTCCAACTAAGCCATGTATTATCAATCTATTATTTCCGCATCCCCCCCCCCCTCCCCTGATTAGATACAAATCCAACACGATACGCAGTGACCTCCGATTTTTTTCCCAGGGTTAACCCTTAGACACATGAGACGACATTGCTGGATGTTTTAGACACCCCCTCCCATGATGACGCCTCTGAGGCTTATATATTATAGTATAGAGACCTAGCACCATCTATCACTACATCCTCACATAACCACCACACCTCCAGCATCGCCACCTACATAATTGACCCCTAGGAAACGCTGACCCTGCCTGTCACCAAGGCAACTTTCTGTTTCCATTAGAAAAAGTAATGACCAACGTTAGTCCACACCCCTAACTTAAAGGTATTTAGCAGGGCATGTCCCTCCCTTATACCCCTGACCTTGGGCCCTGTCACAAACCCCTGCAGGTAGAGTTAAAGCCATGGTCAGTGTCAGCCGCTTGGTTCTTACTGTAGATATACCCGCTCCTTTACTGCGGGCATAACCCTCCCTAACTGTTCCTGTCGTGACTGTGCGACACTGCTGACCGTTAGACGTTATTATAGACATAATAACCCCACTGGCTGGGCTTCTCAGGGCCTTTCCCCGTCTGCCTTATCGCTGGCCCATTCTGACCCCACCTCCAAGGCACGTTTAGCACGGTCTACCAGCATACACCACAACACAGCGAAGCCTCTGTTGTAAACGCTGTCTTTCACCTTCATATTTTGGATGCTTGCACATCATCATGTGCCATCACGTTTATAGCCACGATAAAATCTGATTCCTGGTTGGTTTTTACACCGCCATAGCACACCACACATGGGGGTGGAGTGTGTGTCTCCACACCTATTAACACTAGGTATTTCCTTAAAGATGTGAGTGCGTGTCTCCTAGTACAGGTGACTATAGCGGTACTGTGTGCGAGGGTACAGTGATGGAGGTGGTAGTGGTGGTAGTGGGGTGCGCTGTGAGGCATACCTAGTATGAGTAAACTTCACAGATGTTGACATTCGTCTGACCTATTGATGTCGGCAGGTGAACGGACTGCTGACCACAAACAGACCCCAGCACAGACGACCTATACCTAATGACTTATTGGACATCGTTAATGACCTATAGACTGACCATTCCTATAGGGTGACAGAGGGTGGAGCTGGGAAGGAGTCTTTAGTAGCTAGTTGAAGTAGAATTCACCTGCTGCTCTACAATTAAAGTTTTCTCCTTTATTGAATCCTATGGTGGTGAATAACGGTTGTGGGGATACAGTTAGTTTGTATACAGTGAAATATGGCGTACCAGCAACTTTCGCAAATGGGCTATTTTGTTCAGATCAAGGACACATAAATTAGGGAAACCCGTTGATAGTATTGTGATGGAGTTCTGCATCTCTGTTGCTAGTTCAAAAATGAGATGATGACTTACCATTGGTCCCTCACGCGTATGACAGTATTGCAACCGTCAAACGCATTCTGTTGATGTCGGATTTATTTCATATGCTGTTTGGTTATAATACTGTATTGGTTTCCTCCGTTTGTCATTGTAGAATTCCTCATTAGACCAAAACCCTAGATGTTGAACTGACTTCAAAGCATGGCATACATGGCACACATGAACATATCAGAGCAATTGATCTCGAAGTCCGGTGGTTCTCCATTCACAAGTACAGTGTGCCTTGTGTGTGGTCTCAATCACATGCTGCAGTGTGAACTCCGCCACGAGGTCGTAGCCACATGCTCCATACATGTAAAAGACCTCAGGTTCCTTGCACCCAGACCCCATACAGTAAACATCAGTCGTACCGAAACGACATCCGCAGGGCCTGAACGCTATGTGGCGGTCAAACATGTGAAGTCTTGTAGGTAAACCAATCCGATAAGATCTTCATTGAGAGCATTGGAACCGTCACAGTGCCTGTTTCCTGACAATGCCGTCGGACGAACGACTGGGAAAATACCTCATTGTGTTATCTCAGCCAGCCATTGCTGCACTGATAAAAGGGACCAAGAGACAACCGTCATGCGCTCATTGTTCCATTTACAAAGTCAGTTCCGGTAGAAAATACACATAAAGGAATACGTGAGAGGGAAAAAAGATGTAATGCCATTGAAAACATATCCGATTCCGTTTGAATATATGTATAAAACCGTTATGATTGAGGGTTCCAGGTTGTTGTTGTTGTTGTTGTTTATGGGCGGGTCCGTCTTTTGAAATAAGTGTTTACATACACAATGATGTCTAGTGCACGATTGTATGTATGTATCTATTCATACAAACAACCTATACCCCGCTATAAAGCATAAACTGCGAATGATTTTTATATCATATTGTTCATGAAATACGGCTTAAAGAAGGCTTCAAATAATTCCTTTAACCATTTGATAAACGCGCCTTTCATCTTTCATTTTAGTACATATATATCACTTCTGTGTTGATCGTAAATACGGAAATCGGTGAGTGTTCAGTTCATTGAATTGAATATCATCACGCAATCGGCACAAACTACGTTTGAACATTTATTTACTGGTTTGTTCATGATGCAGCATTAACTATTCGTCTCTCAGCATTCATCGAGTGTCTCATGGTTTATTGCCGGTTAACCTGGGACCTATTTCCTCATAAACGTGGCAGTTGACATGAATACAGCCTTAATAGATGCATTCTGGTTATGACCGTATAGCATTGCGTGAAACGACCCTTTACTAATTACACAGCTGATATTTTTACGACCAGAGAGTCTTTGTCATGGCCTTTGAACTCAGTTTACCATTCAGTATGCATTGAAAGGTATGTACCACTTGGAAAAGCCACGGTTAATTTCAATATAGATATGCATGGAACGTATGTATAAGCAGGTACTCGTTCGTATTATATTGCTTCTATGTGTCTATATAGTAAAACTGGCCTTACTTAGAACAAATATACGCATGTTCCAAAGTTCCGTTGTATAGCTATTTGCTATGGTAAGTAAAACTCTTTTGTAAATCATTTCCAACCGACGTCATTTCACAGTCATTACTTCCTAATTTATTAGTTCATGTCATTGGTAAATCCTCTTAACGTTAATCCTGGGAACTCCAACACAATAGATCCTTCATTTTAGTGTTATTTCTATAGTAACCCGGCTTGAAGCCTGTTATTTCAGCATTGTTGCTCAGCTCAGCAAATAACGGTAACGCGGACATGTCCCTTGACATTAATGATAATGCTAATCGATGGCCATAACGGAAGTAGTCACGTGCACGTGGGTATGTGGTCACAAGGGAGGCACACGTGGCCGGCGCGGTGCACGCTGGGAGTATTTACCTGTGACTTGCTTATCGCCTTACGGGGAGGATTATGTCACCTGTGACTGCGGCAGGCCAGACAATACTCAATGGCTGCGGCTATTTGTCTCAGACCAGTGGTCAGTGTATGGTCAGTGCGTGGGCACTGTGGAGACACGCGTCACCCCACAGATGGCCGCGCTTAGCTCTAGGGATAAGCTCTGGGGTGTTACGGGGTGTCGACAGGTCCCCCTTCAGGGTATGGTGTGCTGAAACGAGTATTGTTTGCATAGACCTGGGAAGGTTGACTCACTTGCTTTTCCCACGGATGGATTTTCTGGGATACAGAAGATATTGTAGTCATGGGAGTTATACACCCCTTGCATCTACAGATGAATAATGTATATATAAATCACCAATTGGCACCTGAGGGAATGCACTATTTTCCTGTACTACATACCTATCATTAGAAAGAAGTATATAAACTCTATGGATATAAACGGTATTGTACTGGAAAACATCTCTGTCAGCACAACATATATCCATACGAAATAAACTGTATAACACGGTTATGAATGTATTACTAGGCTATAGAAGGGCATTTCAGTGTTTTGATATTCTATACTGCATTGGAATATGATGCATAGCGAACCCGAAAAACAGATTCATCGAACAACCTACAGCTCAAGCATAGAGGGTGGAGAAGAAGTAGTGCCCTCCACCTGCGGCCTATATGGCTCTGATTGATATCTTTTCTGCATGTCAACATGTCATAGGACATAAGACGCTGTCATTAAAACGCTATGCTTTGTGTCTTAAGTCCGTAAATGAAAGATAAGATCGTTGATCTGTTCTGGATACTCACAGAGAGCTGGGGATTATGGTGGTTAAGGATTAGACAGATGGAGGAGGTTGTTGTCTGTGCAGGTGAATAGTTCTAAGACGGCAACGGGTTGAAGAAGGGGGCGGAGGTTTTGGGTAAGTCTCTATAGAATATACCCTGTACCATATAGTGATATATAGATATGATACACACCTGGCCACCTGTTCTCAGGTGTATTCAAACATACACATCCCTGTCAGGTGCTTCAAGCTGGCGCCACATTTCTCTATAGGCGCCACCACCCCCACCTATCAGACACGTTCACCTTATCCCCCAACACACACATATAAACCCCTGGAGCTACGAGTCATCACATGAGACTTACCTGGGAATGACCTGGCACATTCTCACCTGTCGCTATGTGACCACACACACATACAGACACACAAAAACCCCTAAGGGCCCAACCCACTCTGCCTCTACCCCACCTTACACACGTACATGGTACCAAGCCTCCGGCTAGTATAAACCACTAACGGAACTCGCCGATGAGAGCAGAGCAATTGACTCTAATAGCTCTTACCCCACAGTGACAAACACTGAGGACCCGATAGGAACACATTGGTCGCATTTGAAGTCCACCCGACGATCGTCCCGCTATATGATTATTACCGTTAAGACCGCACCACCCGCCGAGATTTGTATAACTGCAGAGAACAATACTACCGCTACACAATGCATAATCCGTGTGGGGCATTGATTGGGGCTCGGCCTTTGATTCATTGTCTCATTGAAATATAGGATCAGAGCAAGAGACCCAATTTAGAGGTGACTGGATTTACCATCATACATGTTATTTAAAAGTATGGGAAAGCACGATTCCAACCAGCACAGTATGAACGGCGATAATCAGAATTATGATAATTTTCCATCTCTTTTTAAAGGTACATTTTCTTTTCCCGTTTCTAGGTTTATGAAGTGTGCATAGAGTTTTAATTGGCACAGTGAATAACGCGGGAATCTGCCCTGGTATTTTGGATTTCTTTTTTTAACAGTGTTCTCTGAGCCCATACAAGATTAACACCTCAATCCACATTTTACCTCCTGCCCCCCTCTCTTTTCCCTGCCACCACCTGACGACCTGGGAGATGGGTCGGCGACTGGCGGGGACGAGGTCGCGTCGGGGACGGGTCGGCGGGGGATGAAAGCGGCGACGTCGGGGGTCGAGGAGGGGGTAGGAGGTCCCTGTATAACGGGCGGATCGGTAGGGTGAATGGAGGCTAGCTATACACCCCTGCCATTCCCCCTAGGCGCTAGGGGTACGGTCACCCCCTAACCCACCGCCGTCCCGTCATGGTGTTATGAGTGTGATGATCCCATCAGTGATAACCACTCCTCACCTTACTCCTCGGACAAAAAAACCCACCCCCTCACTCTCTCTAGGTTTAGCCCTTCCACCCGCACCCAGTCGACCTAGACGGTACAGGGGGCTTTCTGAGACGAAAGAGATGCAGCACATGCTTATGTGCCTTGCAACCTACTCCAGTCCACCCACCGTAGATAAATACATGTGGTTTCTTAAAGATTCATGTTACTTAGATGTAAGACCTTCAGGCGGTATACTCCAAAGTTAACTAACCAGAACACATCTGCCCTCCTCACCCTTTTGAACAAGAGAACCACTGTGTGAATACAATCACCTTTGCATATATAGGTCATTAGCGTGAATACCCTTATGGTATATAGGCCCCATATGTACACACGTGTATCCATATGTATATATACAGGGTATATTTATATCTGATGAGCTACATAGGGACGTGCTGTGGTATGTTAATTTCTACTACTCCGTCACATACAAGGGGTTTATCTAGAGGTCATGCTATCTCTATTTTCCCTTCCAAAATGGCTTTGATTTGGAGGATATTATTATACGTGGTAGGCTTATACATATGCGTGCTTCTCTTATATTAGTCATATCAACGATGATGAATCTAACTTAAAAAAAAACTTTTGGTATCGCATTTTTACATGTGGTGTTCGCGTGTAGCCTATAAGCATATGATTTGCCAGCAAATTCCCTATGAGCATGAAATTGGTCACAGAACAAGCGATCTGTGTTTCGGTTTCACTACTTTGAGTATGATTGTAGTGAGTAGTAAAGCAAGTGATCCGAGAGCGAGTTTCTTGGCATCGGTTTCAAGTAGAACAGGTGACTGACTCAGTAGGGTCGGTGTGTAGGGAGGGAGAGCGTATGAGAGCCCTCTGAGGGTCCAATAAAGGGATGTCAGGCCCCACATGGCCGCTGTAGGGGCGGGGAGGGCGATGCTGGATGGTCATAATGGTGGAGAACCACTGAGAAAAGCGGCGAGTTAGGTTACAAGGCTGAGAGAGGTGGTGCCAGGCGACTGGCAGGTGCTGCACCTGTTCCTGCCCCTCCTCCTCCCCCGGCCCTCCCCTCACCTACCTGCCGCCACATACCTGCTCTCCAGCCCCACCTGGCCCTAATGGGCAGCCGTAGCCGCTAGGGCTGCAACCATACCACTTGAAACAGGTCCACACCTACACCAACGCCCCAAACATGCTTGTCTATCAGTGAAGATGGATTTAGGGACCAATACACCTTGCTCAGGGCACCTGAGGCGAGCAGAGCTTTTTCAAATTATTTTTGGTATAATTATGTTTTTCACTGGCGTGTTTGGTATTGTCTCTGTGAAATGAGCTATGGGATGAGTTTTAAAGGTCTCATTAAAGTTTGGCAGGTGAGTGTTTCAAGTCCGAATGCACACAAACAATACAAAGAATAAAGAGGCTGAATAATGTTGAATTAAAAAAACATTAAATTCAACTATATTCAAATAATATGAAAGTGAAAATTCTTTAGTCGACAATGGTTAACTTATTTTTGCAATCCATCTGAATATTGGAAGAGGATACGAAATAAATATGAATTAAAATAGATGAACTTACCTTCTGACAACTATTGACTGTCCGTAGAATATTAGGTTAAACACAACACGGATCATTCACTCAGTCCACTGTATTTCACACACTGACAACTCAAATGCAAGTATTCCCGCGTGTATATCTGCTGAATGGGCAGCACCCTAACCAGAAGTCCAATTGACGACAGGAGAGTGTGTAGATTTTATAAGTCCCGAAAGTGTAGGTCCTCTCAATGAAGCTAGAGATGCGTGAAGTGGTGAGACAGGAGGAGTGTATGTAGAGTGTATCCCCAGGGAGTTGTGCTTGTCAGGTGGCTGGGTTTGGCTTCACACCACCTGCCAACACCCGTATGTCAACGACTAGTCCCTGATGTGGTCCCTGATAAGAGGATCTCACTGGAGGTAGTGGTAAACAGCCAAGATCCAGTCTGCTGTCACCCGCGCGCTCACATGCGGAGAGATCCCACCCTGTGTTATCATGTGCGCACTGTCATAGCTGTGTGCGCCTGTCCCTCTACTCCGTGCTCAAACGTCCTGGCGACTAACTCCCTCCACCTGGGCAGCCTCCACCACACGCCACCGCCTCACACGCGGCGCCACCGTCTGTGACGTCACGTCGGCACGCGACCGCTGCGCCCTGATTGGACGGCCGGAACGCCCATAAGCCCGCCGCGTGCGCTACGGTGAGCGGCACGAGGGACCAGGCACAAAAGCCCACCTCCTAGCGCCACCAGTCAACTTGAAAGGTGACCAACGGGGGCAGGTTATCCCCCAACAATGGCGGGTAGTCCAGCACCAATTACGCCGTCTCCAGGGCTTTCTTTCTGTCTCTTCTATAAGCCCTCTGTCCTTACCCTCTCCTACTTTTTTGTATCTGAATAGGATTCTTGATCGCGTGAGTTGTTAAGGGGCGAGGAAGGATTGCGGGACACTGGAGACCGCAGAGGAGGGTTGACCCCACGGCATGGACCAAGCCGTGGCTTATCGGGACTATAGGGTTGATGAATATGATGCTGGTCAGGGGATATCAAGTTCCCCTTCATTGAATAGTCCAGTTACCAGGGAGACAAGACATCAGAGGCCCCGCCATCCTTCTTGCTTTTTTGACCCTATCTTCTCCACTGACCTATTATCAATCCTTTTTTCTACCCCCTTTCTTTTTCAATTAATCCTACTAGAACAGCTGAGAAGCTTGTGGGTGGCACTCTAACCAAGTCAAACTCCCTAATCTAACCCTCCCCCCTTCTCATGCCGCTATCCAGGCCACTTAATGCATGCCCCATAGCATGCCCTAGTACACACTTGTAAACAGTGGTTTCTTTGGAATCTTAGCAAAAACTCAATGTGATCTTGGTAAATAAGATACATACCAAAGGAGGTCATCAAAGACTATCACATCAATTGTTCCTCATAGGTTTACCGATACTCGGTTCAGTTTACTGTCGTAACTTTCCCAATATCCCCTCTCTCTGACTCTCTGACTGACAGTGACTCTCCCACTCAACATTAAAAACCCTTAACTGCATCTGTTAGTGCTTGTTTATTGGAGAAAACCTATTGATTAATATTCTTCCGGTGTTGCATACAATACATCTGTACTTAAAGGTATTAAAGGTAATTAAAGAGAATATTACCACATGCTACTGTCACATAGACAAAAAAACACTTTATTTTCAAATACTACTGAAATTGAAGGTGTTATTTCCATGACAGTTCTATGAAAACCAAACCATTTTGATAAAAATGCTAGATATTACCTAGCGATATAGATATCTGATTTTGTTTAATGATTTGGTTTATGGTAGTTAGCTACCTATGTTATCGTATAGTTTCATATTGTGTTGTACATAGGTTTGATGAACTGTTCACATAAGCAAACCAGTCATCATAGACTGAACGTGGACAGTATGAATAAAGAACTATATAAAAAGAAAGAATGCGTGTATATGTAATCATATTAATGTAAATTGATTCGTAATCAAGCTAATCATCGTGCACCCCCCCCCCTCCACCCGTAGCGTCTCTAGTTAAGAGTATATCATATTATACATACGCATGTATATGTACATGTATATACAACACCAATGGTTTCTAACCACGTGCACATATTTGAATATGATCAGGCTCAAAGCACGTGCCAGAGCACCTCATTGCCACGTGTCATCATCACGCAGGTCACGTAGGGTGATCTTTCTGTGACGTTTATCACGTCGTTATGACGACGTAATGACAGGACGCGATGACGTGGTACGTCAAACATGTCATCCGAATCTACCAAGTACATCAAGGTGTGGCGTCCCAGCCATGCACCAAAACCCGTCCCGGAACCCTCCCATCTGCCCCGGCAACGACCAGGCGGGCGTTGAGAGTGGCCAGTGCCCGATGGTCAACGCTCGGGGAGCGGTCACTTCACATCAAAGCGGCCGCGGCGTGTGCAGCGCTCATCGGGGCAGGTGCGGTCCACGCGACATGCTGCCGGCCATGGCGGTGGGCAGTGGTCAGAGGGGCCCAAGGCTTATCATTACCGAGCCTCGGACTATTATCATATCTCCTCCATACCGGTGATTTATGGAAACTCGCGAGGGGATGACCATCGCCGTCTCAAGGAAAAGTGGCCGGCGAAAGGGCAGCGCCGGACACCACTCGGCTGTGACAGAGGGACCTGGCAGTTTGTGTCATTAATTTCTACCCTGGGCTCGGCTGGGGTATTTTTTCAGGGTGGCCGTTTTGAAGGGGTCAGACAGGAGGGCAGCGTGGTCGTTGGCTGGCGTGGAGTGTATCATTAATATCGGAGCTAATAAAATGTGCTTCTTATCGATGGCGTTTAGAAGTGCATGAGTAGAACTTCAAACGTGGAAGGTTATCTGTGCCTGCTTATTAGATACATCTCAGAAGAGATCTTGTAAAGTTAGGGAGTGAGAAGTCAAGCTGCAAATGCCAGCAGGTTCAATTACATGGCGGTCCTAAGCCACGCGCCGATATGGCGGCAACCCATGCGGGTACAACACGCGGATACAGAGGTACCCAGCAAACAATGAACAATAGAGAGGACAGGGAGCAATCCGCAGTCCAAGCGGGGTAGGATTAGAATACCAGCATACAAACGCCTGTGATGTATAATAACCCTGTCTAGGCATTCAGCTTTGTGATTGTTGCATTATGTAGCCTATTGTACCCCGGGGGACTGGCAGCTGCCACCCCCTCTATAGTGGTCTTTTGTCTTATGCCTTTATAAACCAATGTGAAAGGGTCAATAAACCAGTAAGTTCCTAGCAAGCGTGGTGTTCAGACTCCTTCTGTACTGGGTAGAATACGGTACTTAACCTCGTTTTACAGTGGAACCACCGGCGGGACTAAGAGAGTACCCGGCCTAGTAAAACGCAGGTTTCCCGGCACCGTATTAAACAGTATGGACGAAGCACAGTTCAAACGTATGGAGGAGCTGAAAGAGAAGCAGTTAACATATATAAAACAGGAAGCCCAACGTACCAAGCTTCGAGACCATGCGGCGCGCATCGACTCAACTGGGGGAGACGACCTGGAAGCCCTGCGCAAGTGGCTGCGGGAGGTAGAATCGGCCGCGCAAGGATCCCAGGTGGGAGACGCCCTTCTACTTGACCTCGCCCTGTACGTATCCACGGGCAGCCTGCGAATATTCATAGGCCAGACGATCAGCCAGCTACCCGCCGCATCCCGGACGTGGGAGAAATTGAGGAAGGAGATATCGGATGCTTTCCTCGGAGAAGAGGAGAGGAGAGTGCTCAAGGAGCGAGTAGAGAAGGCTATCCGATTCCCAGAGGAGCCGGTACGTGCTTTCGGCAGGAGGTTTTCAGAAGCAGTGGCTGAAGCCTACTCGGCACAGAAACTACAGGACAAGGATCTCGTGGAGAAACTCATTGAGTTATTCTGCAACGGAATAAATGATGTAACAATCCGCAGACTAACACTGACCAAGGACCCCAAGACACTAAAGGAAGCCATCGCCGCCGCGGTCGCCGCGGCACGCATTTGTGAAACAGAAGAGGCAGTGGTGGCGGCCGCATCAGCTGCGAACGGGCAACGTTCGAACCTCGATCAGGAAATGCGAAGGCTTCAATTGGAACATATGTCGGAAATATCGCAGGTAATGAAAGGGGTACAAAAAGAACTAAAGGCCATCAACTCCCGGTCAACAAAAGCTGGAGAAATCAACGCGCAAGCCGCGGCGACGATAGCCGCAGTATCAGCCCATAACCCGGCCCCACAGATGAACGCTCAACCAGCACAACCGGCGCCGGCAGCCGCTATCGCACCCCCACACTGGGGCGGGCCCTCCCCCGCCGGCCCAGTATGCGGGCCCAACTGTAGCCATCTATGGCAGCCCTGCCAACAGGGGCCCCCCCTAGCAGGACCCGGATCCAACGCGTTCCAAGCACCAGCCCCGGTCTACCACTACTATTACGGGAACAGTGGAGGACATAACAACGGAAACAACGGAGGGCAAAATAACCGAAAAACAGGACGAGGAGGTAACCGCTCTGCCAATAACAACAATAGAGGAGATACCGCGGACGAGGACCCTGTTACGAATGTGGGGAAACCGGGCACATCGCCGCCAATTGCCCACAAAAGAATGCAAACATACAAGCTGCCATATCGGCCGCGGTAGAACAAGCCCTACAATCCACGCAACAGGAGAGGTTCTACACCCAGGGAAACTAGCTTCGGCGCCGGATGGGCGGTCAATATTCCAAGCCATAGTGTGTGGGATAAAGATGGAAATATTGGCCGATTCCGGTGCCAGCCGCTCCATGGTCCGTCGGAACGTATGGGAGGAGCTGTGCAGACGACAACGCCGACCTCCGGTGTTACAGCCGGGGGTCAAACTACGCTCACTATCCGGGCACGAGATCCGAACGGAAGGTACAAGCACATTGAGCCTGTGGGGTAAAAGTATACTCGTGTTCGTAGTAGAGACAATGCACCACGACCTCCTGTTAGGGATAGACGGAATGAAGGAGCTACACGCTTCCCTAAACTGCGCTGAAAGCACCATCTCGTTAGGGGGCAAGATATTCCGGTGGGGGTCCGGGGAAATAGACCCCACACTAAGCGGCGTATTCAGCGAGATAGACGCATGGGTGGAAAAATACCCACAGGCCTTCACGACGGGCGAGGGAACGCTGAACGTCACCAACCGCGTAGTGATGAGGATAGACACCGGGAGAGCCCCGCCGCAACGGAGCAGACCTTACCGCACCCCATTGGCAAAACGCAAAGTAATAGAGGACGAGATCAGCGACCTGCTAAGAAAGGGCATCGTCCGACCCAGTAATAGCCCGTGGGCCTCCCCGATTCTGTTAGTTCCAAAACCCGACGGTTCGATGAGGTGTGTGGTAGACTACCGGCGCATCAACAGCGTAACAAAGAAGGATGCGCACCCAATACCCCTTATCCAAGACATTTTCGATTTGCTGGAAGGTGCAACCGTATTTTCCACATTAGATCTCAAATCAGCTTACTGGCAGATACCCATGGCCACGGAAAGCATCGAAAAAACAGCGGTATCAACGCACCTAGGACTATTCGAGTTTACCAGAATGCCGATGGGATTGTGTAACAGTGCAGCGACTTGGCAAAGATTCATTAATTCGGTACTGGCCCCCTTTATTCCGAAGTTCGCTCTAGTCTATCTAGACGACATAGTGGTGTTCTCCAAAACCCAAGAGGAACACACCGAACATCTCGATGCCGTTATCCAAGCCATCGCACGCCACGGTTTGACGCTGAATCCGAAAAAGTGTGTATTCCGCGAAAAAGCAGTAAAACTTCTCGGATACATAGTCAGCGAAGAGGGAATAGCCCCAGACCCGGAGAAGGTGAAAGCAATCAAAGAAATGTCCCCCCCGTCCTCGGTAAAGGAAGTCAGGCGTTTCCTAGGAATGGCCAACTACTACAGGCAATGTATCCCGGGATTCGCCAACCTAGCAGCACCTCTCATCGACCTGACAAAGAAGAACGCCCGTTTCCTATGGAATGCTGAGAAACATAAAGCGTGGGAGAGCTTGAGAGACTCGTTAATTTCGGATCAGGTCATGACACACCCTGATCCCAGAAAAGACTACCAGCTGTACACAGACGCCTCCGATCGTTGTGTTGGTGGAATACTAACACAGAAGGACAGCAGGGGAGTAGAGCGGCCGGTACAATTTTTCTCAAAACGACTGAAAGGGCCGCAACTGCGATGGGCCACCATAGAGAAAGAGGCCTACGCAGTGATCTACGCCTTAACCAAGCTGAGGCCATATTTGTTCGGAGCCAAGTTCACCATATTCACCGACCACAAGCCCCTCAAATCTCTCTTCCTAGCCGAAGTCAATAACACCAAAATACAACGATGGGCAGTATTATTAGCTGAATATGGTGCGCCAATAGAGTACCGCAGAGGGTCCTCCAACGTCCGGGCAGATATGCTAAGCAGGCTAAACAAACCCCAGCCGGTAATAGGCAGCATGAGGGAGGCAGAATCATGGAACGACCCCGTCCTAAACAAGAGGAAGTTGATCGAGGCTCAAGCAGTGTTACCAGAATACGACAGCGGGAAGAACGCAGAGGACGATTACCTTCTGTTCGATGGAGTACTCTACTCTAACGAACCCCCCCGTGGCCAAGCGGAATACCCACGGATAGTAGTGCCCTCCGAGTGGCAAGAAAAACTGATCGGCATCGCGCACGAGGCAGTGGGCCACCAAGGAATAGACAAAACCCTCGGGAAACTACACGAAACCTACAAGTGGCCACGAATGAGGTCGCAAGTAAGCCGGGCAGTCCTCCAGTGCCGAGCCTGTGCGGCCAACCGTCAGAAGCGTTACTACCCCCCCGCAGCAGCAATGCCCATACCGGGTCACACGGGCGAGATCGTGGGGCTGGACCTAATCGGCCCCTTGCCCATATCTTACAAGGGGAAACGTTACGCCCTAGTCCTGGTGGACCACTTCTCCGGCTGGGCAGAAGTACAACCCATCCCGGACAAACAGGCAAGGCATGTAGTGGAGTTTTTAGAACGACAATACATCCCCAGGTTCGGCCACCCCAAGATTACCATAACGGACAGGGGGGGGGAATTTCTGAACGCTCAGCTTAAAGCGTGCCTAGCTAGGCACGATATAGAGGCACGATACACCTCGGGGTACCACCCAGCCACGAACGGCAAGGCAGAGCGTTTCAACAAAACCCTGAAGGCAATCCTGCGAAAACTAGTGGACGCCCGAGCAAACAAATGGGAAGAGGTATTAGGAGCAGCACTGGGAGCCTACAGAGGAACAGTATCAGATGCAACGGGTTTCTCGCCTTTCTTTATAGTGTATGGTAGGAACCCGAGAAACACTCCCGCCAACGGAGGCAGCATGATCGAGGGTCAATTCGCACGCAGAGTGGCAGACAAAGCACGGCGGATTCTAAACCAAAAGGAGCTGATTCAACAACGTCTGCAGAAGCAACAAATTCGCAATATCGGCCACCTCGACAAAAGACCGAGATGCTCGCAGTTAAACCCGGGGGACAAAGTGATGGTATATCAACCAACTGCTGCTACCCTCGACCCCAAATTCCTACCAGGGTTCGTCGTACTGGAGGTCGGAAAAGCAACGGCCAGAGTGATGGGTGAAGACAACTCGGTAAAAACGTTCAACTTAGACCGCCTCCAATTGGACCGAGCCACGGACCGGGGTGCGAAACGTCCGTGGCCCAAAGCAACACAAAGGCGCTACCGATACGTATACCCGGGCGAGGGGGAGGAGAGAAACGGCACTAGAGAAGCCGACCCAGGCCCCTTTGAACCCGAGACAATAGCGGAAGAGGAGGAACACGGCCCCTGTGAAGAGGAGGCCTTAGATACCCCCCCGCCACAGAGGAGACGCCCCGAGTTACGCGAAATGACGGACACCGGCACACCGATACCAGCAGACCAAACACCGCTAACTTCGGAGAGATACCCCGCCAGCCACGACCAGAACCGCCCTAGGAGACTACGACAAAATCCTCAGCCCACAAGGCGGTACGAAGCCGAGAGAGACTACCAGCTGATGCAGGAGGTTAGAACAGGCGCAGCACCCGCACTAATTCACAACAGAGAAAGACATGACACGCAAACAGAGGAAAGGTGCGAACGACGGCATCCAGCAAGGGAAGTCAGTAGAGGGTCGACCGAGACACCAACGGCTCCACCCACACCTACAGTGGGCATCAGCCTGGCTTGTTCAGCTCCGCCAAAACAACACTCGGTGACACCGCCCGCATCACGCAGTAGCACCGACGCAGCTTGCTCACCTAGACAGCAACAAACCCCAGCCGGCGGATATATAAGCCCAACAAATGTTACCACCCTCAGTCAACCCGAGTTACCAGCAACGACCACTACCTACGAACACTAAGTGACGGAACCACGTACACCCCGCCCAGCAACAGCAACTTAAGGGAAGATGTTGGGGATACGAGCTGCACTCGCAATAATAGTGATTTGCACAGAGAGCCGATTGAAGGCTGATCTCCTGTCAGACGAGGGGGTACTGGTCAGCAAGTCCGGCGAAGCAAGGATAGTGGCCGGTAAGTGGCAACTAGCAGTGGCCATACAACCGCCGCCGATACCAGATACGACCAACTGGACTACGCACATCCCTGAATCGCTGCGCACGCTGGCAAGACTGGTCCCCGACAAGGACAGGCTAGCCTGGAATATGAGAACCAACAACGCCATGGCCAAAGTGAGACTGGGAGAGAATATCCTAGCGGAGAAGGGACCACAGGAAGCAGTGATCACGCCCACCATCAAGAGAAGAGCCAAGAGAGGTTGGATCGACATAGTAGGACACGCCCAAAAGGTAATGTTCGGAGTGGCCACCCAGTCGGACATTAGCGCACTTCGCAAAGAAATCAACATCTTGCAGAACAGCCGCCGAGTTGCGTTGCACAACCAACGTGCTCTCCTATCGGTAGTGAACGCTACGCGGCTTTATGTAGAAGTAAACAGAGACGACATCAATACCCTGAAAGAAGCGGCAACTAACATATATACGTTAGTATCCCACAACGATGACCGCATTAGAACACTAACCACGGTGGTGAAAGGCCTGCAACTAAACAACCAGATTAGCGCCTACCTAGACGCAATGGAGATGATAGCAGAAACCTTTCTGATGGAAGCAAGTATATTCCAAAGGCAATACATAACCCTGGAGTCAGAGCATCTCACCAGGCTAGTACTACCAGTCGCAACCCTTAACGAAGTACGAAACGCCATGTCCTCGGCCAGCCAGTCAGCCCTATCTCCCCACTGGTATTATCGTAACGCGCCGGTGCAACCCCTGTGGAAAAGCAGTAGCGGAGAGCTGATCTTCCACGTGACGCTGGTTGCTGTATCGAATGACGTTTTCCACCGTTTCCAGCTCCAATTCATCCCAGTGCCCTGGAAAGGGGGTGTGTTCAGGAAGATCAGAGCACACCACACAGTCGCAATTACCAACATTTCGAACAACGCGATTTTACCCGGACGCAGCCACTGCGCGGGGCACAACCCGACGGTGTGCACAGCAGTCCCGTCGGACCTAACACCATCATGCGAAGTAGCAATCGTAAGAGGACTCAACCCCGCAGGATGTCAAGTATCAGTCTTTAAGGATGAGAACAGAGTGATAGTAGCTAGAGTGCAATCAAACCTATCCGAGATTGTGGTGTCGGCGGCAAAATCAGTGGATCTCAAGTACATCTGCACGGGAAAATTTCCAACGGTAGTGAAGCATGAGGGCGTCAAACGTTATGATCTCCCTCCGGAGTGTACCCTTATCTCCGAAACATGGTCAGTTGCCGGTCTCAGAGTGCGCTCAGCCACAGTATCAATCGCTAGCACCCCGCTACGAGACCTACCTGGTCTAAACTTCTCGTGGCCACAGGATCTACCCGCTATTGTGAACAATTCCCTAAAATTCAAGGACCGCACCCCAATCAACCTCGCGGACCTGACAGACCTTCTCCAGGACCCCAACCACAGTTCAGAAAATAAAGAAAGCATGGTCAAGCCGGTGAATAGTATGGGAATCATCGCATTAATTGGAGGTCTATTAGCAGCTGCAGGAGGAGGCACCTACAAGGCGTACAACAAATACAAGAACAGGTCACAAACAGGAGAGAACCAGGACAAACGAGAAGAGTGCCCTACGATGATAATGAGAAACATAGTGAAAATCGACAACAAACCAGAAGAGCAAGCAGCAGTGGAGGACCAACTGTTCCCAAGTCTATCTTCAAATGACTCTGTAATCTAAAACGAATACAATAGAATAGCAATGGCACTTGGTTTTTCAAATACTTGAAAATTCGAGTATAGGAGTAATGTAAAGTTAGGGAGTGAGAAGTCAAGCTGCAAATGCCAGCAGGTTCAATTACATGGCGGTCCTAAGCCACGCGCCGATATGGCGGCAACCCATGCGGGTACAACACGCGGATACAGAGGTACCCAGCAAACAATGAACAATAGAGAGGACAGGGAGCAATCCGCAGTCCAAGCGGGGTAGGATTAGAATACCAGCATACAAACGCCTGTGATGTATAATAACCCTGTCTAGGCATTCAGCTTTGTGATTGTTGCATTATGTAGCCTATTGTACCCCGGGGGACTGGCAGCTGCCACCCCCTCTATAGTGGTCTTTTGTCTTATGCCTTTATAAACCAATGTGAAAGGGTCAATAAACCAGTAAGTTCCTAGCAAGCGTGGTGTTCAGACTCCTTCTGTACTGGGTAGAATACGGTACTTAACCTCGTTTTACAATCTCAGCCCTCTGTATACAAGTCAATGCATACTTTTCATTGATGCAGACATTTTCTAGACTAAGCATGGCTTACATGTACTATTCTCTCACATCACGTGAGGATATTTTATCTATGCGCACTAAATTCAACATATAAACCCATCACAGGTAGATGAAACACTGGGTGTAGTTTTTGTAGCAATCTAGTAAAAACAAAAGTGACAGATTGCAGACGGATTGTGGTGAAACCGCCTGCTCAAACACTGATATTCCCCACACGACACTCTGAATGCATGCCAATTTATATATTTATGCACACTACAAATCTTATACTGAATTTATACTATAATAATCCATATGCGTGCTTTGATTGATACAAGCATGGAGTGAAGCACCCCAAGTGCACCCTGCACCTGCATCTAACATGCGCGTGTATTTCGCAATCTGATTAACATTTGTAATTTCAGTACAATCTTTATACAGTTAACCCAAATTTACACATAAGTACATGTAAGCTATGCATGCAGACGAGCCTACTCCTTTAACGTGTTTTAAAAAGATCCACCCGAGAGTGGACAGTTCAACTGCAGTGATTGAATAGAGGGAGTATACATTTAACATACAGTGATACACGTGTATTTTGGGATACTTATACACATGTAGCTGTCCATGTATTTCAGACTGGAAGTTGCTGACAATTTTAGAATATATTTGTTTTCCATTGGCAACTAATATACATACTTTATATGAATAGCTGAATGCATCTCTGTCATCCCATTGAAATAAACGACATGTACGTACATCCACCTAGTTGGTTTTTGAAATAAAATACAATATATATATATATATATATATATATATATATATATATATATATATATATATATATATATATATAAAAGACATTTCGGAAGACAAACCATAACACATACCCTTACAAGCATGTGTTTGTCAAGTGCTGTTAGTGAGCCGTTCTTATTTACCATATATACCCACAGGTGACAGCTGATCCGCCGGTCAATATGATTGTTCTCTCTTTTTTTCCATCCTGTACCCAGGGCGAAGACTGATGCAGTATGTTAGAGGGGACGGGGTATCGCACTAACGAGCCGTGAAAACCCACACCGTGTAAACACCCGAATATACTCAAAAATGTATTTAAAAAAAAGGGGCTTTTTTTTTTACCTTGCGCCCCTGCAAATCCAGCCCCCATCAACTCCCACTTGTCCTCGCTGAGTGGCGCCACCAGTGTGGGGTCCCCCTTGGCCCACTGACGCCACAGAGGGGCGTTGAGCAGGTGGAGAGGGCCCTGAGAGGTACATCCCTGTGGTGGCCTGGTGGTGCCCTGCCGTCGGTCGGGACGAACACGTCCCTCGGGCCCTTCTACGGTCAACGGCGGCCCTTTACGTAGTTACCCATTGTGCCGCAGCGTGGTGCTGTGATAGCGGCACCCACAATGCATGGTGAATTGTGTGTTGTTTTTTTTATTTTCATTTTTGTATTCTTAGAGAGGAGCGTGGGGTGCAAGAGGATGTTCAGGCCCCTCGGGGAAATTTTGTCGGCGGTGCTTGTGTAGGGTAGGGGGTTGGGAGGGTAGGAGAGGATGGGGTTAGTGAGGGGGTGGGTGCTATGGAATGGATGCGCCGTGCACCTGCCGTCCGTCGCCGCGTGGCCCTCTGCCCCTCCGTGCCCCCACCCTCAGGGGCCCTCCCCTCCCCCTCCCCCATCTTCCTCCCCACCTCGCCCCGTGTGAGGCTCGTGTCCCCTCCGCTGTGGTTTTGAATCGGGAAGCATTCGTGTGTTTCCGGCATCACTCGGCACGACTCGGGAGATTCCGGTACATGCATGTGTCCTGAGTTCGCATGCCGAGCTCTAACAGGTCAGTAAAAGGGGAGGGTGCTTTGCTGTGTGGGATGTAGGGGTGGGGGTCTGCGCGTGCGGAGGAGGGTTGAGGGAGAGGAGGGGGTGGTCTGAGGTGACTGTTGCACGTGCGTCCACGTGTTTGGTCAAGGCACTGAGTTATCACGCACTTTGCAGTAACCCCCTATTATTTACCATGTATTTTATACACACAATCTTTGTAATGATCAAGACCATGATTTTCCTCCACAAAGACCTACGACAAATCACCATTTTACATACTACATGCACCTCTTGATCGCTGCCGTATGCTTCGTCTTCGCCGCATGTTTAGAACCTACCTATACACATTTAGGTACACCTATTCATGTATTTACATGTAGGATATATGCACGTGTATGTAAATATCAAACGTACATTCACCACTATGTAACGTATATCTCCACAAACATTACGTACAATGACATTAATATATCACTATTGCGTATTATGAATGCTAATATTCATGTATGATCATGTGAGGACGATACTCTAATGTTAAACACCCGGTAAATATGGTTGGCTATACATACACGCGAACACACACTCACACACTCACACACCTAATGGAACGTGCAAATTGATATTGGCGATGACCAGTGCTATATGCCAGATACTAATTAATACCCGCTCCAGGGACCAGTTCCTATGATCAAACAAGAAAATAAACCTCCGCTCAAACGTAGAATTTATTCTATATTAAATGAATGCTCATTGGTACGCCTCATGGATTACTGCATACCGACGAAACAAAATGTGAATAGTGACTCGTATTTCAGGTCAGAATATATCTTTGTCACAGGTGATACAAACTTCTTTCCAAAATCAGGAGGCCTCTATAAACCCCCACCAAGGAAGGTAGATCCCCTAACTACTGGAAATGATTGTTATTATGCTTATTCAGATAAACTCTTTACAGAAATATTTCCCAGGGTTGATTTTAGGAACCCCCTCAGCCCCCCTCCTAAACTACCCCCTCCCTCACTCGTGAGGGGAGATGTGACGTGCTGTATGGTGCTGCCTGATTTATCACATGCAGTAAATACGGCCTGTCATACGCGAACGTGTAAATCCTGCCACTAATACATGTTCTCTGGAGTGGCCTGAAATAGGCCGCATTTGACAGTGTCAGTAGCATGGCGCAAGTGAAAGGAGCGAGTTGTAACCCTAAGGTCCACAGCCCCTGACCCCCTGCCCCCTGCCCCTTCCAGTTTGTCCCGCCCCTCCCTTCTCACCCCTCCATGGAATATATGTCACTTGCTGTCCCCATTCTACTGGACCCCCTAGTCTGGCTCGTTATATCAACGGGCGAATATTAACACCTTCATTCTACCTAACACATGATTGAGCCGTGTGGTGAAGACAAAACCTACCCTAGTTAGCTTCACCGGGCATATTTATTCCTCCCAAAAAGTCCAGGAAGTAGTGCAAAGAGTTTGCACTCAATAATGTTGTGCAGAATGATTCCACAGTTAGCAAGACAAAACAATGACAAAAAGTATCAAATATATATATATATATATATATATATATATATATATATATATATATATATATATATATATATATATATATATACATATATGAAATTTATAATATCCTCTATCAGTAATATACATATACATGTGTGTATCTATCTGTGATTACCACCTGTTTGTTTCATGCTGCGTTCATCCACAAGTGCTCTACATAAAAGTAGTCCGGAGAAGAAGTGTGTGAGTTTGAGATTGTAGCACGGCTTGTTTAATGTTTATTCATCCCTGGTTTAATCTCAGGTTGAAGTGTTAATCCCCCGTCTTCAATCCCGCCCCGTTGGCCCCGCACACACACCTCGTCGAGGGGCTGTTGACCCCGGTTGGCTGTCGGTCAGCACCACGACCTGCAGTTTCATCCCGATGCTCATCTCTACGGAACACAGTGCACGCTGAGGGAAGCCATTCACCATGAACACACTCCACCCTCCCCACACCCCAACCCCCAAAACTCACAGAACCCCCAACCCCACCTCCCCCTCTCTAGCACCACATACCCCGTCAGCAACCCCGCCACATCGCACCCCTTCCCTCATTCCTCCACACCTCCTAGAAGCGACTTCTAACCAGAGAACCCTCCTCTATTTCCTTCATACACACGAGCGTTCATACAGAAAACACCCTCTCATCCTACCCCCACATCGGCACACTGTGCACCCCTACCCCCAGCGCCCCCGACCTGCACCATATACCTGTACACCTGGCCATTGTTACCATGGACACGGCGACGTTCATCGATTGTCTCCAGGTACCGCATCCACCGCTGCCGTTCCGCTAACCGCCCCTCCCTCCCAACCACTACACCCGTATGAAAACCCCAGCACCACCAGTACCAACCCACCTGACATTTCTGAAGCCCTAGTTCACATCGACTTCAGTGCACTGTTATACCTCAGGGTACATTTTGTTGTATTTTGTCTCTCTATCTAGTAAAACTCTAAAAGTTTTCTCGTTGGCGGTTTGAAATATCAACTTTAAGTGTAACTGGTAATGTAGTGGAAAACGATAATATAGTGCATTTTGGTTTACATGGTCATATGTTATATGTATTATAAATATACCACAGGGTTCTATCATTGAGACGTGTAACAGGGTCACGCAGTTGCATGCAATTGTGGATAAAACATATATTCTGGGTAATGCTCTCTGTCAAATTCTTGAAAACAATCCATTAATTTATTTATATTAGAGAAATTAACAGTAGTGGGCATCCGATATCTAATTTACCATGTACAGTTAGCATTCTGTATGTGTGAAATAAACAAACCTATATATGTACTATTATTGTGATATTTCCCTTTCCTTTAATACCAAATGTATTTTCGGGTCAGACATTTGTTCAATACATACCAGACAACACTGACACTGACAATTATATCTAAGTAAATTGAATCCGGTTACAAAACAGAGAGACCAGAGGCTAAAGGTTGCTGCGCAACACAGTGAACAGAATACATCCCTTGATACATGGGTATAGTAACCATACAAAGGTTTACCCTATTGATTATATTTTGTCTCAAATAACATATTACACGGGACCGTCCCTCCGACACCCTTTTATAACACCCAGTTACCAAGACGCCCCTTTCCATAATTCACCCTTTTACAATTACAATTCAGTTACCCATAGCGACGCGACAGATATAGACAAGAGGTAAAAGCGAAGAAGAAAAAGAAATGTGAAGAGAAAATACACCCCACCGGCATCCAGACACAGAGGCAAGAAAAATATAGTATCACACCTTTGATTTGAGTCAGCAGGGAACCCATGTTCCCTTTCTCCCCATCCCTTATTCCCGTACCCCTTCTCTTACATGGGGCCCGTCCGCCCGACCGTGGGGTGCCTACCCGCGGCGATCAGTGCACATAGATTTAAATCACAACGGTGTAGTGTCAGCGAAACAATACCCCCTGCTCCCTTAACTCACCCCACCTCCAAGCATAACCCAACATCAACCCCTCTCCCTCCGGACCCAGCACCGGTTCCGCTGGTTCCGTTTTTGTTAGGAGAACTTACGAAGAGGCCTACCCAACCAACCGGGAATATTCTACAGTTTTCCAGCGACCTGCCATCTGGTGGCGTGTTGAGTGAAATGTGTCTTCAGTGCGCACGCGCATGAACATGGCGCGTATAACAGCGCCCTCTCTTAGCGACCATGGAGACGCTGGTGGCGGGGGTTGGAGGAGGTTAACAGGGCGTTTCATAAAGAATATGACTAAAAAGGCACTTAGTTGTTATGGATAAGAGACATTTCCAGGCACTTCTCAGTCAGCGGAGGGGGCCTCTTAAGAGTGGGTATAGAAGACCTTAAAAGTTTATGCTAGCTGAACTTTGTAAAGACATTGTAGTTCAAGTGCATTGGACAACCAAGTAGGCCAGACAGAAATGATCCATGTGTCAGTAGGATGGTAAGGTGGGAGTGGGATTTAAGAAGAAAAAGATCTGCTGTATATAACGATAAAGTGCAAAACAACCCCCTATCCCCAAAGAAAAAATATAACCATCCCCACCTCAAAAAAAGAAAAATCTTTGAAAAAAGAACAAAATATATATACACACTAAACCGACTTTTTATTCAAGGTATATCTTATAAGTGCATTAAGATGTAGAAGTATTGGGATTTTCAAAATCTCAGTTCTCTTTGTGTTTGGTGTTCGCTATATAGCTGTAATAAGTCTACTGGCCGATTCCTGATTAAAAAAAGGTTAAAACAAATTCGTCGGTGATGACCGAAGAATATATGAGGGCCCAGCAGATGGAAGCAGGCCTCATCAGACTAACTATACCAAAGAACAAATCTATCTTTCCATGATGGATGCAGTTTGTCTGCTTTGTAGGGAGTGCGCACATGTACGCCGACGAGACAATTGGCGAAGAACCCACAGAAGCGGTAGGAGGTCCGGCTTATGGTTTAATCTGTGCGTAATCGACATGAAAATAACAGTTGGTCAGGTGAACTGAGACGGTCGGAATGTGTGATTGTCATTGTGATACGTTGCGATGTAGGTTAATGAGGTGGCCATTCATATACACTATGTGCATGTACATATTCCATATACATACGTGAATGTGATTTAGTAAAGAAAATCGTAAGCCAAGGAAAAGATATAGGGCAGGGCTAACAAAGAACACTAATAAATAAAAGTAATTTGATCCATGTAATAAGTAAATTTGAAGAGAGGAGTAAGAGGTAGACAAAGGCAAAACCGAAAAACTCTAAATAGTTAAGTATAAATTGATAGGGGGTTATATTTTCACTCAAATAAACATCGAATTATCGAAAGGAAAGTGCAATTCACAGGAAGAGCAAAATGATCACACACTTTTGGCGGATGAGTCGCTAACACCACGTTATACATCATTCAGCGAAATGTACTCTTTTATGTACAAGCATCCTCGGACTTATACATTGTATTCTATATACCAAAGTCCGATTATCTCGACCTACTCATATTACTGTCTCTCTCCGCCTATTTCGGTGATAGAATTACAGAATTGAATTGTCACACGCGCACGAAAAAAAAGCCAAGCAGGTATGTCGACTTGCACGAAGGAATCGGAGACCTTTATCTTTGGTTTAGATCCACAATAAATGTATTCAAGTACATGTGTATCACTCATAAGGCTTTTCACATGTAGGTGTTTGTCAGTTGAAGTTTGCAATAAGATTACTGTTGTGGAATACATGAATGCTATCACTTAGAAAGTTCAGGTATGTAGGTAATATACGGAAACTGGCTTACTATCTTCGTATGTCAAAAATATGCGGTGAAATTATTGATCACATACATCCCGATGCCGGAGGCAGAGGGATGTATTTGATCAATAATTTTACCAAGTATTTTGATGTACGAAGATAGTCAGCCCGTTTTCGTATTATTATATACCTAAAAATGGCGATATTTTATCTAGTCACGTGATCACATACCCCGTACGGCACAGTGTGCCGTACGGGTATAAATACGCCATGGGTAGGAGCGGGCAGTATACGCACTTGATACAGCCATAGGTAAATAATAATAACAAAGTAGTAACGTACTTACTGTGGGCGAATAAGCGCCCGTTCGTGGGCTTTTGTCCCAGAAAGACACCTCGTTCCCGTAGGCAAGGAACGTGTTTTTATTACAAAAGTCCAAGAACGGTGTTAATTCCTCCACAGTAAATACTTTTCCTTAATATGATTGCTAACATGATATACCCGAAAATCGCCCCAAAACGCCATTTTCATTATCTAAATGCTAGCCCTCATTCACTAGGGCACTTGGATGCGAACATTATTATTATCATGGCGTATTTATACCCGTACGGCACACTGTATGTATGTGATCAATAATTTCACCGCGTATTTTTGATATACGAAGATAGTAAGCCAGTTTCCGATATTACCTTTCCGTATAGTACTGCACCTCTTGCAGTGAGTAGTATATCATAAATGTTCGACCACAGGTATATAATGATACTTTATGTATTTGAATATATTACATTAAGTACGAACATATTCTACCAATCTATTATGAGACATATCTCTTGTTCAGTATGATGCATCACGTTTTGAAGAAAAGTCCACTGCCTATGTCGCGGCACATCTTAAACTTGTAAGCATGGTCAGCCGCGGTATACCCCTGCTGTGTTTCTCCATACCAACAGCCCATTAAACGGTCCATGGCTCTGTGTGTGACTGTAGAAAAAACCCATACTCAGTCTGTCCCCATTGTATGAGACAAAAATGAAACTTGTTATGGGAGCGTTAAGACAGGGTGCCTTTGAGAGAGGCTCGGTGTGGAGGTCAGTATAGATAATGCGATGGTATTCAGTTGATTTAACCTACACGGCACACGGGAGGGCCCAGGTGAGCTCACGTTACCCAGATACAGCCAGGGTATTCCGGGAAAGGTCGATAAATTGCCGGGAATGCCTGAGGACAGTAGACCTGAGGTACCAGGGGGGAGAGTGAGGATGACACTCCTACTGACCACTCACTGACCATTAACAAAGCCCTGCGCCACTCCAAGTGCCTCAGGACCCTTCCACAAATCATCCGGAACCGTCATAAATCTATCTGCGCAGACAGCCACTGCGCATCTTGCGATGGCGTCTCCGCTTCTCTTCTGACGGACGCCGGGACGGACGCCGGGACGCCTACAATATGGCGGCAACGCCGCTTGTTTCTGGTGTGCGAAGGACAAGAGGATGGTCGCACGGAGGTCAGAATGTCAAGCGTCCCTGACGCCGTGCCCTCGCTGGTTGCGGGTCGGTACTGGGCAATAAATAACTTGTCACGCTGAGGACTTTAACCCCCAAGCCCACACAGCGCAGGCGCATTGTACCACATGATCGCATTGCGTTGTTTCCCTAGCAACACCATGCCACCTAGTGGGGAACGGCCATTAAGACATTCTGGTCATTCGGGAAGCGTCCTGGACGAACGCCGTATAGCCCTCGAGCAGGTGTCTTCCTCTCTCCTATATTGAAGGAAGTAAAACCACTTTTGTTCTTGCGTTGCCATCCTTTGCTCGTTACGGGAAGATAAATGAATCTTTCTTGGGCTGATTGGGAGTCTTCTCATTGTGAACCCTAAAGCCTGTCTTTGACCATGTGGTTCGGAGAACAATTGAGGGCGCAACAGGTAGTCGCGGAGGTCAGCCATTGGCCGACACCAGAACGAGGCCACTTCCGGCATCATCAGAATCTCACTGACCTTTGACTTGTCAATAATCAATGCATCACGATGACCATAAGGCGGCCACTCTAGAAAATATAATGAATATCATTCATGGCAATAATGATGACACAAAATCTACATTAATCTTACCTCTAACCATGTCAAACCTGCCGAGGTTGGCTTCTACTTACATGGACCTGTTTCACTATACAGGCAAATCAACATTCTCCGATCCCTTTCATTGGTAGTCAAGCAAAAAACCTTTTGTTTGTGGTTTCGAGTGATAATAATTTAAATTTTCGTTTCATATATTGGGCAATATGAAGTTGTTACTTCACTATGCGCACCAACATCTTGATCCAAAGCTATAGTTATCCAGTCGTGAGAACTTGTACTTTTCTAGTGAAGTGTAGAGAAATATATAGACTCAAGTGATCAGGTGATGATCTTCTATACGAACGATGTGTATTCAACATGTTCGTCTCTGGGAGGATGAAACTAACTAGTGAAATCTCAAGACGAATAATCAAATCCATCTTTTATTGTAAAGCTTGCTAAATCCAATCCAATCAGTAATTGATACCATGGACGGAGTTACTGAATAGAGTGGACCACCAATCATTTACTCAATAGAGTTTTGGATTAAGGATGAAATGTTTAATGTATAATTTTGAAGCAGTTATTGGTGTCTCTATGTGACCTCCCGTTTAAGATTCCCTCTGTGAACCTGTTATCTTGAACAAAGCATCATTCGTGAAGATCTTTTCAGGCTGACAAGACCCTCTCATTGTTGTACTAACGGGTCACCTGTCAGGTTGATCTCTTGCATGGCGCTCAGTTTTTCCTGTGGGGTGTGGACGCTTTGTGCGACGAAATGAAGGGAGGAGAACAAATAGAGAAGGGTTGATAATGCCTGCAGCTGACTCGCATTCTGACAGGTAGAGCGTGCGTGGGTGCCGCTGCGGGCTAATTGCGTTTCGTCATATGAGGGGAGGCCGTGGCCAGTCAAAGCTAGATAAACACGATGACGAAGTGCAGTTTCGTGATGTCCCGTTCACAATAACCCCAGCCTGTCACGGAGAACAGTACGGCGACAAGTGAAAACTCCCGTCAGACAATGCTTACATGCGCAGAGTGGTGCTTCCTGCGCGTTGCAAATGCCCTCAGGTGTACCATGTTACTGCGTCTACAAACACAGGGGTGGGAGTGTTGGAGGAGAGGGGGGCTTGACAGATGAGGGGGACAATATTGTAACAGACTGACTAAGTGAGATAACAGTGGGTTAACACGTGAACTACTTCTCTTCTCATTAACGCATTGTAACATTGGAGTCCCCAACGGATACACAACGACCTTCAAATAACCTCGGTCAACCACAGCCGCCGTAATAATCGCCAATGTTACTGTCACGGAACGAGTCTTAACAAAGTGTGACTGTTTCATCTTTAAAGAATCACCCCACTTCACCATAAAAACATTGTCTGATTTTGTCGTTATTAGTGTAACCTCATAAAGTTAGCATGGTATTGGGCATATGTGAGACTCATGTCTATTTAGAACCACCTAGTTCGATGAGGATATGAACAATTTTAAAATGATTAATTGTTTTTAACCCTTCCATATGGCGGGTGTCTCCAGAAATGTTCACGCAAGAATGCATCAGCTCTGGCATTTCATATACGACCGCAGATAATACCCCAAAACTTCAGTTTCAGTGCCACTATGGAGGTGTAAAATATCATGGTAGGATTGGTAACCTATTTTAATCACATGAAACGACCATCTCAAAATTTAGCATAGCGAAGGCTGCTTGTAGGACAGAATCTATATGGTAGTATTGTTTTGGGGTCATGCACTCTATTGAAAAGGTTACAATTGTGCCCTTCGCCTCACATACCATTACATGACCAGGCAGGACGACAGACCTATGCTTGCCATATTGTATTACAATAGTAATGACTGACCGCACCTCAACTGCCGTTATTAACGCTCTGCCCCAAGCGATTCTAATGAGTAATTATATTAATTGAATCAGTAATTTTACTTAATCGTAGAATATGAATGGCTTTGCCAAATATCAAAATATGCCCTAGGCTGGTCTAGATTCTTAACCATGGACATTACTGGTGGCGGTACAATTTACAAGCTAATTCTTTAGATGGAAAATCATAACAAAAATTACGTCAGTTTTGAATTGATATACCAGGGAATATTAACCGCATGGTAGATCCGGTTAGAATAAACAAAACAACAACACAGATTCATGTTATGGATGGGAAAATCGATATTTTTGAAGGTAAGTAAGTTGACTATTTTGACATATTTTAACACATTTAGACTTGTTTACAAAAGTTGTTATATCACCAAACATGTAATTCTATTTAATATATATTTTAGAAGTATCGGCCAATAATTACTACCAAAACAGAATTCAAACATAAAACTCGCGTGTAAATGATATATGAATGGAGTTATGACACCGTGACAGATATCTCTGTCCCACCCTAACGAAAACTCTAAACATAACAAAAAGATACCGATTTACAGTCATGATAAGTATATGAGTCGCGGTAGCTGCCACGTTAAACTGCAGTATTTGAGTTTCAGACTGAAACTATGGGAAAAGCAAATTTCACACAGGCATATCATAGCCTATCCCCTCTTCATTGAGTTATTTTGAGATTTGGCAGTTGTATTGACTTTTCTTCTGGTCGTAAAATCACAATGATCTGTGAAATGCCTCTGTTGGCACCTTGGTCAGTTAGCAAGCATCTGTTCCCTCGAGAAGACAGGCATCTCTTCTCCTTAAGGCTCACGATAGCCTTACTGCAAGGTCAGAGGTAGAGCTAGAAGCACACCTGTCACATACCTGACACTCCACACGTTCAGCCCCCTTACTTGGGATGCTGTGTCAACCACCTGATCGCAGCTAGAGATATGCGCAGGATGAAAGACCCCGACGGAAAATTAGAGCCCCCAGACCTCTGTTTTTACTACCGGAGGTCGGAGATGATAGCAGGGGTCATGCCCTGAATGGCAATTCAACCCCGCAAACTTTAAACTTGTTTTAGTGATTAAGATTTTCCCTCGAAACTTCATTTAAGAATTGCATGTTATATCGTCGAGAATTTTATATATGATAGTCATTGGATAACTGGATATAGCATCGTGTCTAATGGTTGTAACGGTAAAAAAATACCAGAGTGATTTTTACTAAAGCAAATCGAAATGAAAGGCAAGATCGCAAAAATATTTTAACTGGACACAGTGTCTGTAGCCTAATAGATAGCGACTTTCACTGCACGGCGATTCAGCCACTGAGACAGGGATGGCTTATCTGTGAGAGGAAGATCTACCCTGTTCACACGCCCACACTGGAGTTTATTGCTCGCTAACATGCTCATTGGTAGGCGGGCTGCTCCGGTACTATGACAGTAATTGCGTGTCTAGGCAAATATTTGCACCCTTTGACCGCTGGTCTCGACTGCCATCTTCGGTGGCCACTCGTAAAGCAAAATGAGACATAAGGTGTGGGCGGGTGAAGCCTTAGAAAAAGGCAGTTTGAAATGTTAGGGGTGAATCTGTGCAAGGAAACACAATCGGAAACACCAACGATGATTGTATTCAGCATGGCTTTGATCGGTAGAAGTTCAAATATTGGTGTTAGCTTTGTCTTGTGGTATTTGATATATCTGTTAGTTCACAATACTTAGAGGTGAAGATTGCTATGTTCAAACATAGAGTCAGGATATGAATGCACCACAGTGTCAAAGTTTTTTGTCCTGCATAAACAAAGAGTTTAACAATCTGCCTGAAATACAGATGCAAGCACGGAAGTATGTGTGACACTATAAACGCATCATCATGCAACCTCCACGATAGGTAGAAACAGATATACTCAGTTCTTATCTCCATCATGCACATCCACCAACAAATCATATCGCAGTAAAGAATCGTGAACCTACCTGCTCAACGTCTGGGGCAAATGTGATTCTCTCAACTTTCTATAACTGTGCAATTCCTGGCAATTTAAGGAGGCGCGTCGATTCTATTGGATATGCTAAACAACTACAAGGCTTCCTAGACTAAAGTGATTTCTGCATGTTTTACAACCCCAGAAACAGTAATTTGCCCCTGGTGAATTTCAATATGATATTCCACGAGGCTTGATGTAGTTATAGGCAACTTAATTGATAGGAATTAAGTACCGAGTCGGGTTGATGGTCGCTAAATGAATTTGAGATGTGAAGAGATGACAGCGACCGGGCCCTGGGAAAACACCCAGCTATGTAAACAGTGTGAACTAATGACCAGCTCCTTCTCACCGTGTCCAAGTTTCTGGCCTTCGAACAATGCAAACATAGTAGTCTAATGTTCTCTTTAAAGTGGCCGCAAGAACCACAAGCAAAAGACAACAATATGTGTCTCATTATGCAAATATTGCCGACGTGGTCAAGTGGGTTCATTTGCATATAAGAACGCCAAACAGCGTCCGTGCTTTAGGCAGATATTTGTTTATGGGACGCTGACGTATATAGTTTCTTCATGGCTGCGCCATATTGAATCCAGGCCCCTATTTTTTTTATGCCCGAATAAGATTGTCCCCGACCAACAAAATATATACAGTTAGGCGAAGTCATTGTGGGCTCGGCAGTGGCACAGGTGCTGCCATTGATAGACCCCGGGTGTATGTATAGGTGCGTGGTATAGAGTGAAGGAATGCGTCCTTTGATGTATGGTATATGTGAACTGGTACCCAACAAACAGGTGGGGCATACAGGTGCGCTCCGCCCACCTCCAGTACGTTGCCAGCAATGCCTGCGCCCTATTTCCAATATTCTCTGAACTCATTTTTTTCTCATTTCCAACAAGTGGCACCGCTCCTAAATAACTACATTATTGTAATTGTGGAAGTTGCTATCGATTGGGGATTGTATTGAGATATTCATCTGCCATTTTGTTTATCAGCTATACAAGGAATGTATCCCGTGCAATTCTTCATTTCACTATATGTTGTCCAAATCTAAACAGCATATATAAAACTCCGTTAGAATACTCTGCGCGATATCACCCGAGAGGTACAGTAAAATACATCGCACAAACTCGACTCGCACTTGCGCACTTCATTCCCTTTATGGAAGGATCTTATTACATTCGATGATACACCATCATTCTCCAAAGAAATATAGGAAATATAATGATAACTGGTCGATCTTCGTGGGCGGAGTGTTCCTCTGTGCCTCAATCTCAGATTCAAAATTACCGTGATTGGACCGAACATCATAGCGGTTAGTATTGCCTACTTTGGCGGGAATAAACCCCAATATAAATAACCCCACCTTCGCGTGCCAGAATCAAACGCGGGTTGTATAATAGGGGTTTTCATGTGCCTACCAACCCTTGTTCCACTCCAAATGGACTGATAAGGGATAGAGCTTAACCCAGCCCCATATGTTCCCTCAACCCCTAAAACAGAACCCATATTGTATGCAAGGAACAGGTTCTAATGGGAATTGATGGCTAGGTGATGGCATAACAGAGCATACCACTTCAGTACGGTGGAAAGCAGTATTTACTTTACGGTGTGACGAACCCATGCAGTTCAATACACAGGAATCAGATTGTTAACCCCCGTCCTAACAGGAAAAAACAAACAAACAAATGCACTCGTCTACAGCTAATATATATATACGCCAGGGTAAGGTGTGATGCGAGGTGTTCTATTTCAACATACCCCTAGCTGCCAGTGTCACATGTGCCTGTGCTACTACAAGCACCCTTCCCCTTCGGAGGTTGGACAGGTGTAGTAGGAGTGCTATAGAGCAGGGGCACAGGAGAGGAAGTATCAAAGAATTGTGTAGTCTATTAGGCAGGTTTTCAGATGATCCCTACAGACTTGAATGGTAATTTTGGCAATAGATATCTGCCGGACTATAAGTCTTTTTTAAAGGGAACTCACTGCAGAGGGCAAAGGGGTTGACAGTAGGTGAGTAATGGGGACTGATTATGTCATATGGAGTGGCATAAGGGATATTGATCATTTTAATGCTGTAGTATACAAATCTCGTATATACTCTGATGAAGTAGACCATAACTCAATGGGACAAACACTTAGTAATAGATAAGCTATGAAGGTTAAAAGGCATAATAGGGACATGTAATGTCTAATCGATTTTAGGATTCGTCAAAGTGAAACACACATCATGATACTCAGAGAATCTGAGGGATATCTGAACCTATATATCCAATAGCGTTCTCTTCGAAAGGTCAAAACCTTGATGGCATGACACAGATTCTCTTTATCCTATAGAAATGAGAGCGAAAAAAAATTCAATTTATAATGCATGTAGACATAAAAACCTTGCGTGTGGAAATAGGTGAGTTGGGACTAGGCTGGGTTAGTTTTTTGCTGAGGATGACTTTTCAGGCTAATCGGGGATATACCGACAAACCCCCATTGTGTGTGGCCGTCTTTCCCCACTCTTCGTGCATTACCCGCCAAAGGGTCCCACACAATCCAGCACTCAACGTTGCGTAATGTTGACAATTCATCACTCTGGTTGCGCGCCTAAAAACACGTAAACCAGCACGGTTTGTTGACGCCCCGCGCACGCTGCCCGCAGGTGTAAAGGCACCTTTAGTCACGCGTATGGAACACAGCACTGAGAGCGGGTTAGTTTTTGGGGTGATGGGCGCCTGAGGGTGCGATGCCACACGTTGCCAAGTAACCACGAACTTCCCGGATCAAAATGACATCAATAAAATGAAAAGTCGCTGACACGGATGACGTCGGCAGCCAGAGCGCACGTCAGCGACCTTCACATGACCTTGGTAATTCGTCCTCGACCTTGGGAAGTGACCTTGGGAAGTGGTGGTCGCTGATATGGACGTAGTGACGCGTATGGACCTATCAGAGGGCGATTCACATGAGCAGCAGAGGAAAACGGGAAGTGATTTCGATACAAAGTGGAATCTGTAAAGGCCTACTTGTAAGAGGATGGATACCAATTGAAATTGAAATCATGTCAAACAACAGAGACTTTTAAGAAATCATTGGTTTTATCAGATGGCAAGTGAAAAATCAATAACTATACATAAGTAACGACCATGCGACATGACCCCATTAGACAAAAACATATGAGCTCTAAAAATTCATGTCATATTCAGTGATATAACTATATGCACAAATATTTCCTTTTTGTTTAGCAACTCGTCATTATTAGGTTGATACTAATGCAATTGGCTCTAATAATTAGGCCTATATACACTCACAATGGCACTTTAGATTTTGAATAACCCTGCAATGGACTCTATATATAATAGTGGTTTCGTATTGGTTGCAGATTACCACCGCAACACGCAACACCATTTTATCAATGTAAGACATTCTAACCACCCTGCGCAACGTTCAGAACAGTTGAGGAACAATTCACGCCCCAATCCCTGTGCCCACCAACAAAAACATGACCCCGATCGAAATCCAAACAAACATGATGTGCAGTTAATATCCATTCCCCGTTTTTCCTCTCACCTCAGGTCTCTGAACTATAACACACACATACACCTATATAACAACCCCTGTGAAGTGCCCACTCAACCCAGCAACCAACATTTCCGGATCGCTGCTATTGCGCAGCCGCACACAGACCCCTGCGTTATGCGGCTTTCAACAGGTGTGTCAAATGTTACCTGGCCGCCTCCATGGGCGTCTGTTGGACACTAATGTAGCATGCACTTCACCTGTTCCCCGCCGCGCGAGCTTATCGTGCCCGCACACGAGAGGGCGCCACGCTCGGCACGCTCGCCATAGAAACCATGCATATCGGCCACCCCGAGCTCAAAGCTTCAGTCAAAATATCACTGCCCCCTGAGCATGGCCCTGGTAATGGCGGCCGCGCATGCGTGTGGACACACTGAAGTGATTGTAATGTGTGTGTCGGTGGGTGGGTGGTGGTGGGGGGGGGGGGGGGTTAAGAGTGGGGGTGTATCGTTGGGACTGGGCACTACGGTGGTTGGGTAACGTTATGGCGCTTGGGTTTGTGATATAAAGGGAATTAATACCGTCCCGAACAGTAAGCACTGGCTTAGAGGTCTGCTAAGACTGGCTTCAGTCCCTGAACCCCTGCACCTACTCCACCCCTCCTCGCCTTGATATAGATTAAATTCCTGGGCCTGTCAGGCATTGGGGAAATCCGAATGTTTCAAACTAATTTATTGTTCTTAAGTATGTCCGACTTCAGCAAGTCTAAAGTCTGTTGTACTCATACTGTCATATAAGTGTGTGTATACATAGATATACAATTTATATGCATCTATGATTATAAGTAACTTTTACTTGGAAATGCATATCATTAAAACTTATGCAGCAATACTATTCGAAACATTTTCAGAGTACCTGCATGTCTTTGTTAATTAAAATTAAAGTAGATTGCCTCAAACATCAGCTAGGAGAAAAGAAATGAATTTTCAAATCGTTGCCCATGACTACTTTACTAAATGAAGAAGGGCACATACAAACCTCTAAACCAGAAACATGTAACCGACCGTGAAGTGGTCTGAGCAGAGCGCATAAAAACAGGAAACAAGGTAGAGCCTGTAGGTAGAAATATGAAACGAGAAGTTCTCTAGAACTAGATTCGACGGATTCCAAGCGATGCAATATCAACCTTTTATATGCCATTGCAAATTTGCTCTGAATGTCTTAGGTGTCACAGCCATGATTAATTAAAAAGTATATGCCCTATTAACCTCCATTACCTGCCATCGTAATCATGCATTTTGCTAACGATTGTGAAGGAAATAGCGTCATTACCGGTGGTAATGTCAAAGTTACCTCAACTGTCACAGGAAACTCCACAATAAGAACAAGCAAGGAAAGGCTCAGAAAGTCAACAGACAAGAACTTCACACTCTGACCCCACCATCTGCTACATACAGCGAAAGCTGCGTCTTAAGGGTTGCACAACATAAATACACGCATAAAGCTGACTAATTTGTCACGATTACTACGTCAAAGGTTGCTATTCTGACGCCTTGCCCCTCCGTTTCTATCTCCACTCTGTCTTCAGCAGATACCCCCGAAGACAGTAATTCCGGCGGTAAATGATCAGGGAAGGCCGGGCCATCTGCCAGGGTTTTCTTACTGGGCTTGAAACGTGTGAAAAGGGGAGTGTCCGAGTGGAGGCGCAACTGTCAGGTGACTTGTACAAATTACACTGTGTCCATCTGACTTCTCCACCCTCTTCTCTCAGCATTAACCCTGTAGGCCTTTTCAGCGTCTTATATAACTGTAGAAACCCCTATAGGCCCCACGTGTTGGCCGCTATTGTTCACCTTCACAGTTTACACAGCCAATATGTGATTAAACAGGTGGGTATTTTTGATTATATATCAGTAGCATTGTGCTATTTCGCCGGTACCTAGATTAACTGCTAATTCAGGTGGGTGCTTATGACGGGTACTGGGTAACCTAGGCACGTGCCGGTTAGGGTTACATCATATCCTACCTGACTTTATTCAGGTAGTTATTAAAAAGTTATTGTGAAGACGGACTGGTCGCATACACAAGGAGACATTTGTGATCACTATCTAAAGTTATATGTTCTATCACTCTCAATATGGTCAATATGAATCAATATACCTGAATGCTAAAGAGTGAAAACGAACAATAACCCTGTATAGAACAGCATCTTAAATGAAAATAAATATAGAAAGACGAAGTAGTCAAGGTACACTGACACAAGATACTCCTACAACTGTTGAAGAAATAAAACAAATAAATAGAATTATAAACTACAATGTCAAACAAGTTCATGAGAAATCTCCAAAGTTCTTGATGACATTGGCCGATTGGAATAAATTCGGGACCCTCAAAATGTCTGATACAAATACAAAACTAATTGCTATTCTAAAATCAGGCATTGACCATCAAAGTCCGATTACAATCTTGGTAGAGACATTATCGAGATCCAGAACAGCACCTTGGAATCTAAAGACACTATTACGCTTATTTTAGGAAAAAAACTCACTTGAATCCATTGAAGAAATTGAACCTTTAGGCTCTTTAACTGCAGTTTATATCCGTGCACCTTTGTAGTTCACATATCTCAGACAAATATCCCAACACACAAAAGACGTCGGTCACGTGCAGAATTCGCACTTGGCCCGATTGCGTTTAGATGTTGATAACAAGTGGCGCAGGTGTATCCTCTCCTTATCAATGTCAGGAGGGGGTCCTAGGCTTATTATCCAAAGTGGGTGTGGCATCATACTGTGGCCAAGGTGCGAATACCTTGTGGTTGATCCCGTGTGACGTCATAATGGGGAAACACCCTGAGTGCACCTGTTTTCTCACCTCAGGTCAGGGGGGTTGGGGTTTCGGGTGAATATGATGACGTTTCTCAGACAAACTCAGTCTAATCCACGCCGGGCCAGGTGTTTTGGGCCGCACACTTTGTTTAATATGTTCAGCCTTCCTAGTTGTATTCAAATCGATATGTGCTGTGAAACTGAGCAAAAGGCAAGTGTCCCACTTTAAGAGTAGATGTGTATAATACGTCTGCGAATTGAGAATTTGTGTCAATTAAGATGTTCAGTTATGTCAGACGGTAATAAAGGAAAAAATGTGCAAACACAACCTCTATATGCCGACCTCCTTTAATTGAAACTCACAGACAGATTGTTGTTATAAAGAAGAAAGGAAATTAATTCTAAACAGGCATTACATGTTGTATTTATTCAAAACAACCATGCAGATTACTGGGTGGCGTTGCTTTTAGAAATACGGATTCATACATTCCACAAACCATCTTAATGGGAAGTCGAAGTTGAATTAATGATCTTAAATATAATTATGTCTCTAGTTGCCAGCATGACGTCTATACAAATGCTTTTTAGAATGATTACCATTCCCATGGTCCACCTCCTTTGCTACCTATCCTTATTGTTTAGCTCTGTTATAAACCTTTCTTTATGGAATAATTCTTTCCAATATCTAAACAGTAAAATATCCACAAATCTTGAACCTTCCTTGAAAACCTCCCCCAAATGAGGCCAACACGTTGTTACTTCTCATAAATCTTTCCCTCGACATTCCTGGAATAAATTAGGGTTGAATTATCATACCCAAGCCCCACATGCAGTGTGTAGGATAAAGATTCCGACCATACCCTGAAAATGCTGGAGGGTTCTCGCAACAATAACGACTGAAAGCATAAGGGATCAAGTGTGTGTTTCTGTAGAGGTTCTGGCGCGCGGTGCATTATGGGCAGTTACCTAGTTAAATATGCAGGGTTGGCAATGGCGTCACTACATTGTCAAGATATCAGAAATACCACCACTGTGGCTATTCGCGTCTCCCACCTAATGCCTTGCCTACTATTATCCAAGATGCTAGTATTCAGGCTGTTACGCTGTCGCTAATGGGCTGCATTGTAGGATGGATCCGTAGTAATTATCCGTTAAGGACACATTAGTAAGGAACTCCTCCGAAAGGATGGGTAAGACGGAAGTACCCAATAAGGGTTACGTTGTGATTTCGTAGGATGCTATGTCGTAATACTTAAAAGCTTTCAAATCATTTCATCGATTTCCATATATTTGGTTGCTCCAAATGTGTTATAAATGGTACAGAATCGATAAAATAAATTATGATTTGCTTAGTAATGGCTGCTTGGCCAGATATATGAATGTCACATGCTTGCTATGATATTGAATTCAATATGGGTAAGATAGGTAAATTGAATTTCCTTTTATTCATAGTTCGAAGTACATAAAAATGCCACAGAGGGCAAGGATCAGTATAATACCAGCAAAGACAAAACGTTGGGACGGTTTTGTACATATTTCAGACTATATTCCGGTTGATTAATTGATTCTCGCGATTTCCTTCACAGATTAGCGCTTAGGTCTAATGATTTCTTCAAATAAACCAGCCTCACTTTTAAGGAGGACCAAAAAAGGTATACTATTGGTACAGGTAGGTGTACATAAAACCCATTGCAAATTGAAGATTCATATTTATATCAAAGAACCACCTTGTAAATGCCAAAAACAATATAAAATTCAAATTCCAATATATGTTACTGTGGCTTTATGAGTGAATACATTTCTCGCTAATGTTTGTTTTGTAATGTGGCTTTATCATTCTTCTTTATGGATCCATAATGGGCAAATCAAATTCGTTAATCAAAGAAATATGATGCCTTGAGGCACCGTTTACCATGGGCCAGTTGATGTCTCATTGGTTCTTCGTTTATTGAAAAGAAAAATGAAGCGGGGACCGCTGGTGGAAAATATCGAAAATTAAAGAGTTACCGAGACAACAGTAGCATTGTTAAAACAAACAGAAGATGTTCGTGAGACGTTCAGTGAGTCACGTGACACATTGTCTACCAATCAGACACGCGCACACACCTGACAGCAAGCACGGCGCTTCTCGTGTTAGGATTGTCAGGTTATTCCGTGTCCAAACATCTCCTCAAAGACGGTAAACTCCAGTGCTGCTCTGAGAACGGTTCTGGGCAATCATCGTTCCCTGACACTCTGCCTATACAATACCCCCTCCCACTCCCTCTGGTCAGTGTCCAGGTGATGGATGAATACCCCGCGAGACTGACCCCTGTACAGGCGTACCCATTCTCACGTATGCAATTGTCCGGCTGACTGCCCGGTTTATGTCCACTTGTCCAGCCGGGAAGATGAGAGTATTATTCGGACACAGAGGTGTCCTGTTATACTGTAATTACAGTCACAGTGTCCGGCCGCACTCTTTACACATCTCCCCACGCACACGCGTGCGTAAGTGTGTTCAGGCACTGATTGGTGGCCCGTAATCATGAATCACATGGTTCTCATGTCACAATCATGTCAGAGTTCGAGGCCTGGTCACAGGTGGCAGCTACCATGGGCCACGTGACCAATGACCACATGACCCACGGTCATTACGCGCACAGGTGTCATGAGATGCCTTTCCCAACGGCCAGCAAAAAGTTAGAAGAGAAAAAGAATCCAAGTACATTGATCAGGCATATATGATCAAAAACAGCTTTCTGCTATGAATATGTAAAAGGGCCTTCATTGGTATTCTATCATATGCTATAATAAATCTTCGTGGTTCATGTAAACAATTGAAATTATTAATATTTATGGACTAAGGAGTTTCTACAAAGCATACATTTTTATCAATGAGGTTCTACTGTTTATCTGAACTTCGAGCCATGGTGTCAATTGATAATGTTCTTTCAAGTCTATTTCAATATGTCAGCAAAGGTTCCGCTAATCTTCTAAATCTAATCATTATTTTTTATTTGTATGAACACAGTCGTTTTGGGTTATGATATTTAATTCAAAATACTAGTCAATTCAAAGAAAGGATCATTATAGGTATTTTAGCGTGTAAAGATGAAATATGAAGACTGGTATAAGAGACAGTTTTATTGTCGAAGCGTGCGCTTTTCTTCATCACATGCACGCAATGTCACTTTGCAGAGAAACTAATGTTGTTATCCTAGCCTTAGGGTGTTTGCACTAAGTGCTGCAATTATTCACAGAATATTGTCACTGTCAACATGCTTATAGACAAATCTGTTGGCTGGAAAGCTTTATAACGGACTGACTAATAAAGACAATATTTTTATTTAATCCTGATGCCATTTTACTCCACACAAATACACTAAAGTAATGCATTCAGTTAAACAGGATAGTCTTTGTATATCTTTGGTTGCTCATATATTTGGTCCTTCCTATTTGCTATAACCACACAAGGCACATTAGTGGCATTCGTAAATGAACAAGCCTGGCCCAAAGATACATCGTTAAAGTTTGAGAATAATATATGAACGGCATCTGCTAGTAATCCTAAGCTCCAGAATGTCTAACTCACACATTTGCTAAATACAAGTATGTATATAAACTACATGTACATATATATGTGTCAAAGAAAAAAAAGACAACGACAAACAAAACGACTCTTAGATCTCAAGTTCTTTTATGAGGATAAGATAGTAGGCTACTCCAAGGTTAACTACTATAAGAGACAAATGTGGTGGCCATTTTGCAGGTAATTGTTACATATTGTCGGCAATTTCGGCCGACTGTGTCAAAAATGCCTCCCTAACAGATTTGATGACCCCATAGTTAAATTTGATGGTTCTGATACGGCATCCAGGTCTCAAAATCAACGTGGCGACCTGGCACACGCCTTACCGGCCACATTTGGAGAAACGTGTTACCAGTGTCTCAACCACAGGTCATTGGTGCAACCACCCACAACATGCAACACATGGCGTATGCTGGTCAGAACAGGTGCGCAATGAAAGGGACCATCACATCTGGATGCTGGACTGCACCCTACATACACCAAACACTCATGTGTTTTTATTGTTCAATGAAAAAAGAGGAGAATAAGGGTATATATCAGACTATTCCTGTACTAGAGAACGGTCCGAGTTTAAGAATTGCGGTCGAAGATCATTATGAACACCTTATATCATGCCTAAAATATTCCCGCTAGCATTATCTAATGTGACGTTATCTATATTATGATTAGAAATGAATAGTTATTACTATTTCTCGAAGATATCTTTCATTCATTGTTTGTTTTATTTAACACCATCCAGCATCGTATTATACATGTATCAGGCAGAACGTAATGAGTGTAAGTATATTATCTAGAAATCCTTGTAGAAAGCAATGGTATTTGACAAGTGGTAGTACATGTATTTCTCCGATAATTTTAGAGAAGATCGTCTTTTCTTAATATATATACCTCTAGGCCAATTTCACGAACCAGGGCTCTATGTTTTAATAGTGTCAATATCCCAAAAGGAATTAGCAAATGCCCAACATCTGTTGCATCTACACAGGATATTAATTTATCTTTATCTTTCTTCCAACAAATATTCCAGCCTATAATGATAGTTTCAGACACCAAATTTGTATTTTCCTGCCCACGTCCGCACGTTCAAACCTGATGCTTTTCCAAATTGATATTCCCTTCTACTAGACCCTAAATTCTGGAGGTTAAATATAACTATACCGCTACAAAATACCGCCACTTTGCCCCACATCCACGTGAGAGGACAAAGACACAGCGCATTACATCAAACCTAACAGACGGCGACGCCCTCTGTGAACAATACCAAACACCGGCCTCATTAAAGAGAGGCGAGATTCTAATTATCCCAAACAATACGGCCCGTAGGGTTTTGTTCCCCTTTCTTAAATCCCCTCTCCCGTTCTGTTATAGCCCGCTTTTGAGGAAACATTAAACGACCGCGGCACGGGAATCCGACATGCTCCACTGAACTGGATCTGAATTAACTTTTGGAGTGGTTGCTGTCGGGTTAGCTTAATCCGAATAACCTTAAGAACTTCTATAGAGTAGCAAGCGCTTACCAGCGTGCAGGGAAAGATTGTGATTCTCGAGTGTAGCGGACGCTTAAGCTTCAAAGGGGAATTATGAACGTGAAGTGTTGGCAGATATTTCTGCGATAGGTTAATGATGTTGTTGTAACAACATGGCTTACACGCAGAAACCACTAAGGAATGTTTTACGAAATGGTAACCGCTGACTTACATAGACTACCGCCTTACGTGTACGACAAGACGGTCACGAGCGATAGCTGTAGAACAAGAAGACTATACAGTTTTATGCGACGGGAAATAACGCAGAGATATAGCCTTTTGCACACAAAAATGACCAAGCTCTAGCAGCAATTACCATATTGATATTCAACAGTGATTAGGACTCATTGGCGGGTGCAGGGGCTACATACATACGTCCGCACGTTTGCACGTGCGGACGTGGGCAGGAAAATACAACTCTGGTGTCTGAAACTATTATTGTAGTCTGGCTATACTCAAAAAGTGTACACGTATACCCATGTTCTATGAAGAAAAGTAGCTATGTTATCACGTACGTATGTAGCCCTGTCTCAGCGGAAGCATGACCCCTGGAGGAGATGTGCCACAAACCCGCAGCCCGCTATACTACTAGCATTGAAAACGGGAAGAAACTACAGTACTCCGCGTGTTTTCTTGCAATCCTATAGTTCAAAGAACTCTGACATGTACAACTCCCTGTAATGATTGCTATATAGTTTGGGTCGACCTCTATTTAGGTTGTATACAGGGTTTCCCATGATCCCTACTCATATCCTATTAATGTTCTTACTGACTGGCTGTGGCTATCTCTTAGACTGGTTCCAGTCCCTCAGTCTTACCCATTCCCCTACCTCCTTCCAACACCTTCACACCCCCCTTCAGCTACCTAACCTGCTCACTAACTAGACGTTTAAGATTGCTCTGTTGAATGAATGAAATGTTTTGTCCTTGTATATTGTTGTATGTCATGAACCAATGTTGGACCAGACATGGAAGATCGTCAAATTACCCTGGCGAATGTTGAAGTCAATAAACACATCTTTAAAAAAAACAACCCAAAAAACCCATCTTCACTCTTAACCGTAATTCGGAGGGTCTTTGATTCCTGCCCCAGTCCAGCTTTAGAAAAAGTATATTGGAAAGTATATCTCAATTTTGTCCTTTTCTTAATCAGTATTAATGATAAATATTTGAACAAGACTAATATGCGGTTTGTCTTGATTAAAGGCACATAGGTGATGACATTTCAGATGCAATAGGAACCTTGGGGCACATGTAAATATTCATATATGCATTAATAAATCAAATTGAAGCCTCAGGCCGCAATACCTGTATCAACCCTTGGATATGTCTAATATGAAGATTACTGTAATGGTATTAGTAGGGTAAGTCCTAATTCAATTTGTCATACTACACTGACTAGTTGACTATTGTTTTGTAATACATGTCGGCTTTAAACGCAAGTCTCCACTCCTTTGGTTGGATTTTTTCGTTCCAATGGGGCCAACGTGAACCTCTGCGGTATGAAAAAAACCCGGTGAGAGAAGGTTACACTCAAGCTAGGCCCTGTTCACCCACACAAGTCTCCACTCCTTGTTGAAACGGACAAATGGAACGATTCATTGTCTTCTACTAAAGGTGCACCTCTCCTATTACCAGCTTCCTAAGGCACACCTAGAATCTAAAGAACACATTAAAGGTATTCTAAAAACAACTGTTGTGCTTAACAAAATCATTCAAACTTACCGAGAATTAACCTGCATATCAGTTTGGAGTGTACGTGAGATGCACTGGTTTCCTTCCAACAGCCACCAACGTCCCAACGTCTATGGTGCAAGATTGCAACGACCACATTGTAAGGCTTAAGTGTGGATCTTTACGTACAATCAATCCCCCAAAACTTAACCACCCCCGTCACCAATGACAAGAGGCCCCCTCATCTCCAGGAAGACGGTTACTGCAAGGAGAGCAAACAGAAAAGCCCAAGCCTAGGTTAAGGGAGACCTGAAAGAGGTCTAAAAGCCACTCTATCGAGGCGGGGTAATGATTTGTGCAAACATCTGTACATGGAAAGAGCGGGACACAAAACGTCGTTACACCAGCCACAGCAACACCATCTCGCCCATCGTGCATAACCCCTGCCAGTGTGTTCCGGTGGAGAGTATCTGAACTGGTATCGTGCTGTACAAACAATCTCCTTATCACATTAAACCTTAGAAATCTGACTGTGTGAGGTGCCTCGCGTAACCTCCTCTTAGAAGCCCTTCTCGGCTGGGATTTGGAGGGTGAATTCTCTTGTCTGGGGCGGGGCAGTGCATAGTCTGGTAGGTGGTAGGTTGCGCATGCGTATATCCTGCCCATTCCAACTGGTTAGCGCATCAATGGGCAAGCTCCTAAAGCCAAGCCTAAGAATCTCCCCAGTATAGGTACTCCTAGGTACTCCTCATATACAGCAAAGGCTATACTCGCTGTACATATTAAACCCTTGCTCTGCTATATTGATCCAGTTTCGGTTTATATTTGTTAATAATGTAATTAACATTATTAAGGCGGGTGGTTGCACTGGGAATTTTAGGACAGGTTAACATCACGAATGTCTGATTTTAGGAAGCAGCCCCTGGTCTTTTGTCGGCTGTGTGTGTATGGGCAGTGTCGGGGTATATACGGAATGTTCACTGCAGTTAGCCTCAGGGCCCAGTCCACCATTATTCTCAAATCTGTAAGCATTGCCTGGCAGGGCGTCGCTGGGCGTCACTAGGTGGCTCTGACAGTCCCACCACAGTGTCTATAGCTGCTATTTCGAGAAGCGCCTCCCAGCGGGAACCCACGGCTGTATTATTAAAAACTCCGATTGCGAGTCTCTTCAAAGTAATCACTTAAATAGTCAGAGACCAGACCCCGGGCAAATAGAATATGACACACAAATCTACCGGGCTTGTTATTAAAATTTGCAACTGTGATTTTCGTTCCAAGAGCATGAACTTTCGTTGAACCTACATTAGTGTTACGTCCCTTTATAACCGAAATTCAAAAACCAAAAGCGATTGATTATGATCTATTTGGTTGTCTACTTACAAACGCGATACACTTTTGATATGTACGTCTAACACCGTATAAGAACTTATATAGTTGCACTGTTTGGGACTTCAGTAGGTATTCATTTAATAAACTATGAATCGAGTCAATTTTATCACATATGAAATATATCTAAAAGAAGTTAAGTCAGATAGAAATTTTTATTTCAAAATCAATATCATATAACGCTCCTGTATTCATTATTTCTATTCTTCCTGTTGGCGCTCGATCTATTAGCATTTACTTTCAAAGCAATAAATGCAGGTATTTACCTTTACAATCTACATCCGCAGATTGTGGACCTTAAAACGTAGTCTACAGAACGTTATTCAGGCATCTAATTATAAGTACATTATTGTTTTATTGAGGAAATCATCTTTCTTTACGAGATAGACAATGCATCTAAAAAAACAACCTGATTATGTTTTATATATTGTTTATATGACCTACGGTGATCAAGGCCGTCATCTCTATCAGGGAAAGATATTCAACTGGCGACAGTGAGGCTATAACCGCCGGGGCTGTCTGCCTACACTTCATTGCCAAACCGATGAAGTCACCAAATTTAACTCTCATATGTTTGCAATGAGTATTTAATGACGATAACATAACACTCATAGCCAGGTATCAGCCAAGTCTCAATGAGTCTACCAACGTCCATCATCGCCCAATATCTTACCTGGCTTTCACCATCATTCCAACAGATACCACCCCCTGCATGCGACCATTTACCCCCCCCCCCCCCCTTCTCTCCATATAGCGACTGCCTTTGAACGCCAACAGACTTCCATCTCAGAGTAAGGCATATCTCGGAAAACCTCCAATCTCATAAACTATATCCAACTATGTCTGATCCTATCTCAGGTATCACCAGTGAGGATCTAGAAATGAGAGTGTGGTATAAAAGCCAAAGCCCCCCATAGCAACGACTTGCCCACCTTTGAGCATCCACCAATGATGGGGCAACTTTATACGCAAGGCCCACAGGCCAGGGAGAGGTTAGATAATGGTAGCTGGACGGTATAATGACGCTCTGATGAGGGGTAGCCTCAGTGGTATCTCCAATGAGATCAAACTTCATAGTGACCAGACCAATAATCATATACCCTGACCAGCGCGGGGTAGGAGATACTGGCGGGGTGCAGGGTGAATATATCCACCCTTGACCGCAACCGCCCGGCCTACCTGCCTACAGACGGTGTCCGTCGAGGATATCTCGTCGGACATCAGGGTCCGGGTTCCCTTTAATGTATATACCGGTGGGCGTTGCCGGGTGAGAGTACCCGCGACAGAGCCGTGACGTGTACCTGACGGCTGGACGTGTCTGGGTGGGACCACGCCGGAAACACACCCTTGAATTGAGATACGGCGTTGACTTGGTCGTTTTTGTGGACACTGCCCAATCTCTGGTTAGGTCTTTGGTGTACACGTTTGTAGGCTCTCTTGGGGTGGGGTGACCAGGAAGACAAAGGGGTATGCAGCGGTGTCTTTTGTTTGCAAACTCTTCACTAGTCGATGTAGGGTGGACAAGATAGGCATTTGAAGAAAGGGGAAATGGCAGGGATTGAGTGACTAATCTGAACCTTCTATCAATGGAAATGTGAGATAGTTCGAATCAATTCATTCCACGATTCGTTGTTTTATAAAGTATTTCAGTATAAATATGCTTTTAGTACTACCCCGCAGACTAGCTCATATCCATAATGCGTTATGTGAAAATAGGAATTGATTCCTAAAGTTGGATATTCTTGATCCGATTATCTCAACATTCTGTCTGAGATGATAAGCATTTCCAACCTGCTCTAACCTGATTCTACCCATATATCTATTATCGTTATATATGTTCATTTACTGTCCGACACATACCCAGATACCTCGATACGTATTTGCTTACCTTGCCTACCCATTCTAATATACACCTATACCTGTTTTGATCTCCTTTGGTCTATCACTGTTGAGAAAGTGATTTACAAGAATTCAAATGTTTCTATTTTTCATCACACAAAGTTGTCGAGAAAGTATTTTCAGACCCTGTAGCATGAGTATAGAAAACTGAGCTCTACCCTTCCTTGCTTCACGCGGTTATATTATACAAATGACTAGCCTCTGAATAAAGCGACTTGGCTATGAAACCACGGGTGGTCACATTAGAAAGAGCCTAGCGTATATATATGTACATTTGTGTACTTGTAATGTATATGTGTCTAGATATAGACTCCCAAATTGTATGACTACATTGACCCAGACAGGAAAGCTATTTAAATAAGAAGACAAAATGTAGTAAGATGAGTATAAAAATAAAATGTTTAATTAAAATCTACAAACATTAAGCAAAATCCATAATCAAAACATCTGATTAATACTAAGCTGGTTCGATCGTGTTACAGGTCTTTGCTATCAACCAAAGGTGTTTCAGAGACTAACGGATGGTTTCTGAAAGCAGATTGGGAATTCTCTCCACATTGACCGCACTTGGCTCTGAAGATAGATTACTCTCTTGAAACGGAACAATTACACATCACGCGAATACTAATATTCTGGTAGATTAAGATCCAAAAAGATAATTAAAAAAGGTATTAAAGTATACAATCCGACACGGATACTACAGTTTACATCGACGCTATCTGAATAGAGATTTCAAGAAACCCCAAAATTATATGGTCGAAAGTAGTCTCAATTTGAATGGCATTTTTAAAATAGATTTCCCACGAGCCACGAGCTAACGAATGAAAGTGTCAGGATGTCTTTCACCGCAGTCGGTGGGGGTGACTTTGACTGCTTGAGTTGAGGATCAGCAGAGTGTAGACTGTGATTTGGGAGGTGAGGATGTCACACAAGGTACAATGCTGGGCCCATCGTTATCTCATTATTACAAACCCAGGTGTCTAACTTCCCCTGACGTAACGCCTGGTGTTGGGTAATGTTCACTGACTCACCCAACGTTAAATCCGCACTCAATAGTCAAACTGTCGCCTTGTGTAGTTGGTAGCCTGATGAGGTGTGGCTGCGGTCAGTGGTGATGGGAGAATGATACCAACAAAGTGTTGTGTGACCTCTAGAGTTACACTTGGATATATACAATAATATGGCCACAACAATGTGAAATATTTCAACACGCAATTGTTGTTCGGTTTCAAACGTCAAACCGTCCTTGCCGTTTCTTTGTATTGAAGTGGAAAACTTGACATATATACTCAAATCAATTACGAAATTCTATATACAATATAGTTCCAGACAGTGTGTGTATACATTGAAAGATAGACCTATCATAGAATATTGTTTTAGGTGTCTGTTACAGAGCTTCCCTGACTAAACAATACACAATAAAACATTGCTTTGATTTGAACATGAGGACCTTCATTTAGATATCTATATCAAGTATTTCATTCCGAAAATAATCTATAGAATGCTCATCTCAGTTGACAAACCGTTAGTTAACGATGTAGGTGTTGCTTGATGTTGGCAAGATAATACTGATGGTGGAGTGTTCCTGATACAAATACTTTCACTAGAATTCCATTATGACACAGTTATCGATCTCACACTTGCTCTTTGTACTGCTGCCAGAGTTAAGATAAGCCTCATACACTAATCGACGATGAAATCTCCTTTTCTGAAAGATGAATCAAATACAACTCGTGGTGTTCGAATTCTACAGGTACAAAACCAATGGTAAACCAACTGTTTTGTTTGGATGGAGGGAGTCTGAGATGAAAGGCAAGTAGAGGCGAGCACTATTGTGATATTTCAATGTACATACGGTTTAAGTTGAAAGGTTTGTGTTTACACAGATGTTACCAGGAGGTGCTACTAGATGTCTATTTGTTGTTGAGAGCTAAGGTAATCCTATGTTTTGTTGCCATGTTTAACTGCTTGAGGTCATCGGTATGACCAACAAGAACTCGCTGGTATGTCAAGAGAAATGTTTGAGATATTTTATTTACCTTTACCTTCATTATATGTCTGCACTATGAGTTCCACGGACACTATAGAATCTGCTATTGTTATTTGAATCATAGCATTGTTTTTGTAGCTGGACTGTGTGACGTTGGTTATTTATGAATGTATTACTCTTTGTACAATTCTGAAACGCTACAGAATTACAAGCGATGCACTAAAAATACATGATGATACATACTAACACACTTTTACGTTTCCTTCAATTCATAAATTCACCCTCAGTCCTAAGTTCTCTGATACTGACATATCTAAACGAAATCCTTGTAGCTCGACTACAATATCTCACATTTAATTCTTTTGAAACATAGCATTGTTTTCTATAGCTAGGCTGTATGAGTTTTAATTCGTTTGAGATAAACATAGGACCTCGATAGGTTACTATGACATCCATTATCTAATTGTGACATGTATCTACAGATTCTCCATGTTTATTATATATACATGGATCCCTCAGTACAATGCAATGTCAAAATTGAAAATACACAACAACGAAAATCACACACACTGTACCTGTTTATAAACGCTGAATCGAATTGTCTTGATGAACAAGTAATTGAGTGTTGGAACGAAATACTATCATATAACAGAATATTGATGACGTATATCAAACCTGAAAGAACCTTCAAAAATAAAGCTTACCTTGCCAAAGCACAGTCCTCGTGGGAGTTATAAATAATAGACACACGTCGTTGATGACATGTCAAATGTCACTCACAATGTCCAATACCTCTCATTGTCCCGAGTGAGGCAGTCTAAATCACACACAGTAGGCGGACAGGTGTAGGTCCCATTGAGGTTGTCTTGATTAATCATCTGTTGGGAAACAGATCCAATGTAATAATATGTTTTGTCCACACACACATTGGCACACAGTCACATGGAGATACTAATCTATGATGTCGATAGTCCAGTGACAGCAAAGTAAATCGTCAACAGTTCCCGTTGTCCACTTGTGCAGTAAAGCCTTGACTAACCATTGGTCAAGTGAGCATCCACCTCCTAGCGGTGACCCTGCAACCTCTGCTACCACTTCCGGGGGGCACCCCTCGGTCACATGACAAAGGCCCCACCTTGAGTTACCTGGATGCCTTCAGCGGCAGCAGACTGTGTGCAGCCACACCCCCTCCCTCTACCCTTCAGACCGCACACCTCTGAGAAATCCACGTCCCAGGCTGATGCTCCCCTTAGTAATTATTTGACCAAATACAATATGTTGATGAGCGCGGTGACGGGGTGGGCGTCTTTGAAGCGGTGAGTTAATTACAGGTGTGACCAGTTGGGCAGGGAGAGCCTTAATGCTGACTTAATGGTCTGGATCGAGTCAGAGTCCCGGCTAGCAGGTGACAAGCAGGGGACGTACCCCTTGATCCACACCTGAATGTATACATTCCGTGCTGATTCCAACAAGAATTCCAAATTTAGGTGTTACTACTGGCTCGTATATGGACCTATCCCTAAATCTACCCCAGCAATGCAAAAGCCACAGTGGAATCCATTCAGGAAAATCCTCAGGCAAAATGAAGTTAAATCTTCAGGCAAGCACTTACCCACTAAGTTGGTTCCTCAAGCATTCTCCTTTTCAAGTGAACTTAATCCCTCACATTGCTCGCCCTCCCCATCTCCTATTAAAAGATACCTAAAATTTGGTAATTCGGACATAGTATGTAAACCTTCACACCGAAAACTGTGATCCCTGATGTGTTCTTTCCTGTTAGCATTTTATAAAGGTTTTTGAGAAAGAATTACGATCTATTCGTATTTTTTATATATCTGTAGATATAATTTTGCCAAATTAGATATAAAAGTTATAGCTAACCTCTATTTCACCATAGAACCCTATCGCTAGCTTGCTTGTAAGTCCTTTTAAGATAAGTATAGCCGTGACCTTCTGTCTCGTGCTACCAAGGTGAAAAATTGCAGGTCTCAAAAATCCGAATTGCCTTTTGAGTGGTACGTGTAGAAATCGACGTCGTTCAAAAGACCATTAATCCGTACTGTAAAATGTAAATGTACTCCTGGACGCCCTTCCTGCACACAGCCCTGATTCGCCCCACCACACGGGGGGGCCCTCCCCCACCCTTTGTCCTCACTACTTCAAGCAGGGCATTTGCATTTTGCACCCCGGTCATTTGTACAGTCTAGTGGACGTTGATATTGATTTGCCATGACTAGAGTTAGAACCCTACCTTTTTTTGTATTTCTGTGTAAGGGTGAATTCTTCATTAATTTATTGCAGACCCACATGTTTGTTTGTTGTGAAGCAACTGAAGGCATCAAGGAATACTAAATAGGTAATTTGTATATTTTGTGTTTTATAGGCACACTATGATTTACTGAGGTTCACCACATCAAGGTACAGTGATTCTAACGCCACCGTCTGCCCGATACAACCCGATATTGTTTTACTCCTCGTTCACTCCGCGCATCTGTGGTTCTGTAATAGTGTTTTAAATCAACAACGACTTCACACCCGGACTCCATAAAGGAATGTTATTAATAGGCTACTGTTCAAACATATATGCTCTATATTATTGAATGATTGACATGATTGTGATGAAAAACTATTTGAAAACAATTTGAAAACAAAGACAGAACACGAACGGGATGCTCAGAGGTCAATATGCTATGGTGGCAACCTGGGATACTATGAACGAGTTGTTCCATCTGGCCGAGTTCTCAGCCCAAATATGATTCTGATAGTTTTATTATATTTGGATCTCAGCGGTGAAATGGAACAGCACTCAACACACTAGTCTGGGGGGATCGGACATATCTTTTATTATCGGGAACGTGATTCCAAGCTTCACCAAACCTGGGCCGATTCTAGAACACCCCTTTTCCTCTAGGTATTATTTTTTACTTGTGGTGGTTTTCACCTGAATGAATTGGCAAAAAATGATTGCAGACAAAGGCTGAAAAATCCCAGCTGTAGAAAAAGGCGGCGTCGTCCTGATGGAACAGACCCTTCAGACAGTGGCATGCCGACACTGCCCGATCACACCTGTGCCCGACGAATCCGTTGGATGGTTCAGAATAAGGCCTGGCGTCCACCTACTACGATAGAAATTTAGACCTCCCAATATGGCACCGATACAAAAAGCAAATATCGGAGACATATATATATCGGGAAGGCGCAAAATCGTAGACATATGTCTAGACATGCCAATCCACCAAGCATTGCATAGGATTTTTATCGGTGTCTAATCGCAGAAACGTGGTCAACTGCCCCGATATCAGGTGACCCTCCGACGCGAGTTTGACTTTTTATCGGGAGGTGCATTGTAGACCATATCGGAGCCATTTCATATTAGGTGGACGCCGGGCCTAAGTTATGCATTTGACCCTGTACATATTGTACAGACACGATTACATAGGGGTAATGATTGACTCAACTCGATATTTTCTTCATCAAAGCACACAATTCATCTTCCATCATGACATGATTATCTCTGTAACATATCTCATAACAAGTGTTGATCCAGAGATCAGGTTGATACAGCTTCTTGTTAGTTTACATTACTCTGATAGAACATTTGATTGTAATTCTATACCCACTACCCACATGAGAAAAACGATAGGGGATGGGGATTTAATAATGAACAAGGAGGGATGAGGAACGTAGGTGAGAGGTTGTGTATATTCCATTCTACATGCATCACTATTTTCTAGATCAGGGAATCAGGAATAGTCGGCGAAAATACATACAGCGATAATCTTAAAGTCGGGTAGAGTCAGTCATCCCCCATGCTAGTAATGCCCAACCCGATTGCTATTGGGTTTGTAAGCTGTGTACAGCGACAAAAAATTCATCGATTCTAACCGACCCGATTAGTCCTAAAATTTACCTGTCTGTTCAGTATATAAGTATTAGACATCGATGTTTAGTGGAGACTGAGGCAATTATAGATCTGAAATCCGTTCCCGTTGTCAGGAATAGAACAGAGGTTATTAATCTTTGAATTGGAGGTGATTGTAAGATTGCTAGTAATTCCCCGGGAACTTTCCCCCACCAGATTCAAATGCCAGATCCATATCCACAAACTTCACAAACCCGCTGGACGTTCATCGTGGAATTCAAACGGCAGTACCCCGGACTCGGTTCATTACATCTAATTAGTATGGTAATTCTCCCTGTAATCCACATAACACAGCTTATCAAGTTAATTAGATGTCGTGGACTCAGCTTACAGTAATCTTCATACCGAAATGGGAATGATGTACGCTCAAGGTCCCACGCAAGCCTCATGCCATTTTGGCTGTCACCAACAACAATTGGACCCTGTGCCTACTAAGGCCCGGCGTCCACCTACTACGATATGGCTCTGATATGTTCTACGATGCACCTCCCGATACAAAATCAAAATCGCGTTGGAAGGTAACATTATATCGGGCCAGTTGACCACGTTTCTGCGATTAGACACCGATAAAAACCCCATACAATGCGTGGTGGATTGGCATGTCTAGACATATGTCTACGATTTTGCACGTTTCCGATATGTCTCCGACATTTGTTTTTGTATCGGTGCCATATCGGTAGGTCTAAATTTATATTGTAGTAGGTTGACGCCGCCAGCATTGCATAGGCATGCATAAGCAGCCACAACTTGGGAAAACGTTGCACCTTGCCCTTCCCTGTGCCCTCCTACATCCAGGTAGACACTACGTTGTCTAGTGACGACTTCCCTCCTGCTCATAATGCATATGTAGACTGTTTTCTAGTGGGTAATTCTGGGAAATATGGCCGCCCACGACCACATGCTCCGATCTTCTCAGTCCCTCCAGTAATCATCAAGGCCTCTTCCTAGGGACTCGAACAACTCCTCTACACCAGCGGCCTGGTCACTCACTACCTTGGCTACTTTACCCTACCTACTCCATCTCACGATAGTGGGTAATTCCAGGAAATACGGCTACACGGTGATGTGCACCGCGACGTACCCGTCCACTTTTTTCATGGATCTTCTCCACATCTTGCTTAACCCTTTCCAGGCGAGCAGGTGATTTGGTACCAATAGCTGCAGAGGCTATGATGCCCCTGGGCTGTATGTCTCTGGGGGCGAAAATGCCTTAAGGCATTCAATAAAGTTTCACTTGTCATGTGACCTAGAGAACTTCTTTATTGCCATAGTTCATTTCTTTTTGAAACAGTATACAAAATGTATTGATTTCGACACATATCTTTCCATATTTTACACAAATTTGTTCTTGTATTTATTGGGAAATGCCTGAATATATCAAGAATGCCTTAATACATAATGCCTGTAGGCATTTTCGCCCCCTATGTACATAATGCCTGGAGGCATTTTCACCCTGAATAGGTTAACACCACCGAGACCGGCCTCGAGTACATTAATCCAGGAGGACCGGGTGCTAGTAATACTTGCTGAGACTTAATCTGCTCATCGGCATCCCTGAAGGAGACCTGTGGCTCGGCGTGGTCCTGCAGCGTGCTGCTCGTGTAAGGCATCTCCAAAGTAAAATAACTCACCAACTCTCCCAATCCAGCCGAATATAATGGGTTCCCTAGACCCTGGTCTTTTCTATTTGAAGGAAACGAAGATGCAGGGGACGGATGGGAAAAGTGCCTAAGGATAAACGGGGATAAAAAGTATAGGCTATGTGTGTATAGTGTGACAGCAGAGGTAAGAGTGAGGGGAGTGAAGGTAAGAGGAAGCGCACGTGAGGTGCATAGTGCAGAAGTAAGACACCAGGGGGTAGCGCACGTGAGGTGTTTTAAATTTGAAGTGTGTATTTGGTAGTTTGTGATTTATGTTAAATAGTTCTCTGTTTTAGGTAATTTACGTACTGGGCTACCAAACATCAACTGGTATGAACATGTTACAGCATGAATGTTATTCTTGTATCAGTCAATATATTCGATTTTGAATCATGTAGCTAATCAGCACCGTCTCAACAATAGATCTTATCACCAGAGCGAAATAAATGGCACTTTGTCTGGCATAGAGAGGAAGGTGCCCTCCTGAGCTGAATGCCACTGTATATTTGCATCGACTCAAAGAGTAAAACTTATGTCAGAAGTGGGATTCGAACCCACGCCCACAGAAGTGGACTGCGACCTGAACGCAGCGGCTTAGACCGCTCGGCCATCCTGACGAATTGCACCCTAACAGGTAGAGTTTTGAAAAGACATATGCATATTTGTGTCTCAATACAAAACAAATAACGTTAAACATATATTTATTTCATCAGTTCAATGAGTGATACCACTTTACAAGTAAATAAAGTACATGTAGTTCACCCTCTACTAATATTAGGTGCACACAATCGGAACCTTATACTAACTAGATTTGAGTTTGGTAACAGAGCTGATAGAAACTTTCAACAAACTGTAAACACTACTCTTTCCATTTATGCATGCCAACTCTCTGATATTGGTTATGTCCAGAGAACTTAGTGGTTTAGAGGAATGCCCAGTTGACCAGGTGACCATGGCCTATCAAGACAAATTGGACCTGACAAAAGCAGTGGCCGATTGGCAAGTGGGTTTCAGCAAACCACACACAGACTGGATAAAATCCGAACCTTATTTCCACACTCGTTCATCAATACTGAACAATTCTTCCTAATTATCAAACAGGAAGAAATATAAGCCCTACGGATAAACAGACCTATCAGCATTTGACTGAATTCCTCCATTAATTACTTAATCCAAACTGTACTCGTTATACAGCAGAATACTATAACTAAGTTTTCATCTTAAAGATTCCAATATATGAATTGCCAGTCATTGATATGTTAATATTGCCCTCTCTCATTTTATCATTATATAATTTTATTCACTGAGAGGAACCTTTGTATAGTAAACGGAAGTTTTATAGCTTGTTCTATCGACGTAGGCCTATCTCACAAAATCGACGAATGCATTTGGCGATATCCTGCAAGGAAATGTGTAGATATCGGTTCCAAAAGGTCTGTCAGAAGTGGGATTCGAACCCACGCCCACAGAAGTGGACTGCGACCTGAACGCAGCGCCTTAGACCGCTCGGCCATCCTGACTTCCATGCAGAGGTGAGTAATGCAGATCATATCCGTGCGTCATACAGGTAAGAGTTCGTCTGTGAGGCATTAGTCGGAGTAACGTTGCGCAGGCCTATTACAAATGAGCGTATATATAGGTCTACGGTGTATACATATAAAAGTGATGTCTGTTTTTGTAGAAAATAGTTATTGGTTCATGATATCTATCACTGTTTGCATGCCACACATTCATTGCTATCTCGGGGTTGTGTGTTAGATGGTCACTTATGTGCATACATGTTTGAAGAGATTAAACAATTTGACAATTCTCAATAATTACAATTCAAAATAAAGTTCTATTCGTTCTGATTAATCTTTGTCTGCGTGTAAAGAGCTCATGCCTTTTTCTTAAATACATGTAGTCAAGCATTTAATCACCATCTTCTAATGCATGGAAAAGAGAACAACATCCTTTTTGTTGTATCTATATTCGTGTGTTTTAACATAGAATTATCTGCACAATATTTCAATCAGTTCATGACAGTTTTAGAGGGCTGTTAGTAGTGAAGGGAGGCGATACTTTGGCAATGTAGAATTCATTATCCTACCCCTAATAAAAAAACGCCATGGGTTTAACATTGACTCAATGTATTTGACAGAGCATTGAATAAAGTGTTATTTATGCACCAAGGTGAATAAAAAAGACGGACCAATCAGGGACGAGATAATGAAAGTAGATCCGGCAGAATTGATAAATGGGGCCATGGTGTCAACACGCTATTAACATGGCTAATTACACAATTTCCCCTGTATATCAGTGAGATGGGGTAGGATAAATACGAAACCGACATGAGTTATCCTTCTCAATGTTTATACCACTCTGGTCAGGTCTGATACTCACTACACTCGGCTAATGCCTCGTGTAGTAATACACAACCTGCCCATCGTAGCATAAACATTGACAAGGCTAACTCTCGTTTGGTTTCTACTAATTATGAGGCAATTTTATGTAGTATTGATGCAGAAGTTTTCCTAAATCTCTATATATTTTTTTGTTGAGTCCCATCTACATAGTAAGTATAATATTTACTTGTTTGGAAATATCTTTTTTCATAAGATATCTACATAGTTATGGCTTCGATTTCCATCGAGCGTTTTCTGAACATATCGTACCAATAATACTGTTTCCTACTATGGTTTACTCTGTGCTATATGTGTGTAGACTATTAGTCCAATGGCAGTGAGTTGTTTGGCCCTGGGCGAAGTAAACCAACACCACTTGTGTAATTCGAGTGGCACTCAATCCCCACAAACAGGTTTCTGCTTTCTAACCGTACTCTTCTAATGGCTGTCTCCAGGCAATTCTAGTTTCACCAGAACATCTTGAGGGGTTCCAGCTGGAGTAAGGTTGTCCGGTAATGAAGTGGGAAGAAAGGCGGCATGTGGTGGATAGTGTAACTGCTGTAACTATGTGAGAACACATATCAAAATATGAAATGAACTGGAATAAAAAAATGTCTGAAGGGTAACGAAAGCATATATATATGACTATATACACATGTAATCTGTATTTAGTTTAATCCAACTCCTATCTATAAAAATCATCACTACTGATACCGACGGTAAATCAAGCGACTCTAATTATCATCGACGCATTACTTTCATGTTCTTGTGCTTTTTATGATAAAACAACCCCACTAAATACAGATCAGTGGTGGTTTCTCACCAGTAACCTTTGATATATATGCAACAAATCTGTATGATACAAAAGGTATCAACCCTTTTTGAATATATGAATATATTTTGATCATATTTACTCGTACTTGACCAATAGATGTATATTTAGTAATAAATATTGATTAAGCGAAGAATAACCAAAATATTAAAAACCACATGAACACTAAAAGTATTGGTCTGTGGAGCAATTGATGCTTTAAATTTGGAGGTTTCCGATTGTTCTTCACGGGATTACAATGTATATCTTGGAAATAACACTAGTCTCTACATTACCAACAAAAACACGTGACCTTTAATCTCGCCTTTCCCTCATGGTTCCCTCCCGTAGTTCCAGGTACCGGAAGCCAGCTGTGCGCGCTTCCGGCACGCGCGGCGTTCCGATTGTCCGCCATCTTTGTTGCGGCTACAAAGACGAGAAATTGCGAGAAAGCGGGACGCCCGGGGACAGGTCGACGGAACGGCGCGCCACGCCCCCAGACGGTAATTACGGGAACTAGCACAATGTGACAACAGGACAAACACGGCGTGGCATCTTGCAGTGCAAAGAGTCGGTAAAATAACACTTGTTGAAGGAGGAATTCAAGGAGGTGTCGGTAGCAGGTTGCAACCTGCAATTCGCGTTTCAGTTATTGCTTTGTTAAGTACATGTTTAAGAGAAGCCCGTATAATTACAGTGATGGGACGCTAAATATACAGGGTTGGTGTGTGAAAAGTATAGAGAATAACGGCAGTTTGAAGGGTTCGCAGTGCTTAGAATTCAAATGTAAGTGTCATTTCAGGTGACAGATAGATAATGGTGGCGTTCAACACAGATGGTGATATGAGAGGTGAGCTCCGGACTGACCATAGTTCTCAATAGGCTAAGTTAATATCTAGAATGGGAATAGGGAGCAGAGGTTCTTAGGTAGTCAGTTAGTCCATGCTTCAAGAGCTGGACAGAAGTCCTCGATCGGGGCTACCAGTACTTCTTAAGCCCGGCGTCCACCTACTACGATATGGCTGCGATATGGTCTACGATGCACCTCCCGATACAAAAATAAAATCGTATCGGAAGGTCACCTAATATCGGGACAGTTGACCACGTCTCTGCGATTAGGCACAGATAAAAAATGGGGGTCTACCCCTGACGATTCGTGGTGAATTGTCATGTCTAGACATATGTCTACGATTTTTTACCTCCCCGATATGTCTCCGATATATGGTTTTTGTATCGGTGCCATATCGGGAGGTCTAAATTTTTATTGTAGTAGGTGGACGCCAGGCCTTATGTAGCATCGAATTCTCGAACGTCCTCGGGCTCTATAAATATGGATGCACATAGTAATACACAAAATTGATAAAACTCTCATTAAGTTTCTATATCATGACATGTGATATATAGTGTTTTTAAACTTTCCTGTTTTTAAGTTTTACCTCAAATTTCAGATGATATATCCACATTGGTATATATTGTAATATTGTAGACCTTCGATATTTCCCAAACGAGACAAAACAAAAATATAATATTGATATAGACGATTCATTTGTAAAATGTTTCGAGAAACTGATCATTTCGATTATGGAAGGCAAGCCTAATAAGCAATCTTTAATGTTAGTTGTCTATACCACTTTCAAAATGATCGAATCTCATGTATAGAGAATTTAGGTTAATCAAATATCAGATGTTAATCAAATGTAAGCATGTACTTACTTTTTAAGCACCGTGTTGTGTAGGTCCTGTTTGAAAGATGACACCATTCACATGTCAACAAATTATCTACTAAACTAGTTTGACACGAAAACGTTTCTCATGCGAAACTTGTCAGTCGTTAAACATTTCCACTTAGTCATCTTGCTAGTAACAATAGAGGAAATTGTTGTGGGTTTTTCTTCAGGCTACATCTGCCGCCAAAACGTAAGGTAAGGATATAGGTGCACAAACACGCACCTAATAAACGAGAACAATTATTCGTGATATCATCAGGCCTCCATTCCCTATATCTAAATCAATATGAAAGGTTCTGGACTGCCTCTCTGTTAATATATGAAATGCATTCCTCATACTGGAACGAACCTCTAAGAAGAATTTGATCTGGATAATTTTCATATCTATTTTACATATTTAACGTGTCGCATCTGGAGGTTATTATATAACATATATTTAATGGCATTAATCAGTTGTCAGCATCAGTTGGACGTACAAAGAGGAGCAACTGTCGCGGCAGGTGTCTTCGTACAGGTGTATGCTTATACACAGGTGTGTTCAACGCAGCCCCCAATCCCTACCCCCGCTCTTGATGGGCAATACCCAGAAGGCATAATTTAATCATACCTTGGAAATTAAATTTAGGGAGCTAGGGCCATATGAAATCAATTTGCGTCGCGATATTTCGAGAGTAAATTGCTGGGTTTCAGTTGGGAATGTCTGGGGAATCTAGAAAGGACATTTTAATAAATCGGTATATATGTATGCGCCTACTAGTTTAGTGGGCATTGCTGGTGAATACTTTATCAATTACTCTACTTATAGACACCAGCGTTTACCATCATCCTAATAACGCATGTTTAAGATATTTTAAGGCAATTACCTTCATGATAACTAAATGCTATTTTAAGACACCTCTTATAATTTTGGTACCTACCTAAATGCCTATTTCTCCTAAGACACTCTACGAACTATTGAGCATCAATGCTGATTTATCGTATTCCAAAGTATACTGAGATTATGAAAGATTTTTTATGGAAAACTGATAAGGGTAGTGTATCCAAGCATGGTGATGTTCGGCTTTGTGCATACTTCGAGGTTTTCAAATAAAAAAATTACTTCGAAACATCTGGTATGCAAATTAGTGATGCATTGGTTTTTTCTCCACAAGCATACAATGCCTAACATTTCTGACATATAACTCAGTTGGAAAACCACTCAATTGGTTCCTATAAGTTATAAAAATGAATGAATTAGAAATTGTCATGAAGTGACTGGAAATATTCGTTCTGATGAGAGTAAATAAGTAAGAACTTTAGGCAGACATGTTATGCGCCTTTCACGGCTAAAATTGCGAGAAAATCAGCATTTTCGTCGGTATATATCATATAGGACACATTGATAACAATACTTTGTCGTAGATATCGTATACCTATTTTGTAAGCTGAATTTCGCAGAAAATTGATCATCGCAGGAGCATCAGAATATATTTGTTTAGTTTGCGTCTACCATTGACTTCTGAATGTCCGACGTCTTCATAATCAAATGATGATTGCACACACATACGCACACACATTATAAACATCTAACAACACAGTCTTTAACATTGGGGAACTTGCTGTGCATGCAAAACCTTTTTGTTATTCATATCTTTAATTCTAATGTCCTACCGGCCATAGCGGCCAACCGCTTCGTTCTAAATGAGTCTTGCTTATATATATCTAGGGTGAGTATTTATTATTCATAAATGAAATTATTGCTTGGTTTGTTCTCCGAGCTTCAATTAATAGCCCTAGATTTCCGAAGGACGATCCACAGAACCTTTTTTTAAGACGTTTATTAAACTTGGGATAACGCTCAGTCCTGGTGGACTGGTTTTAACGCGTTCCCATGCAGATGACATCATCGTTCCTGTTCAAGATGGAGAATGCAAAAGCTGTGAGAAAGGCAAGGTTTGCGCATGTACATATATGAAGAACCACGGGAAAAATAAACCTGGAATTACGTGATACGGTTCAGCATATCCATCTTCTTCCGAATAGAATTAAATTGGAAACACCGGACCACAGCCAAACGCAACATCCAAACACACACTGAGAAATAATTTGTGTGTGTGTGTTGGTTTGCATTACTGCTGCACAGACCGCCCTCTAACGACCACCTGCCACGATTTACAAATGAATCCCAGTCTGCCAAATGGCACGCGTGCGCAACTTATACCAATTACAGCCACGCGCCTGCGCAGTTAGAATTAGTCCCGGCAATGAGCCATGAGTGATCTAAATCTACGTCCGCCTCCTTCTGACTACCCTATTATCGCCCAGTCGTGGACCCACCACCTAGCGGGTGGGGCGAGGAACTGTATATCGGCCAAGGAGTTAAGTGAGGCGTAAAGGCATCGGCAGTATATCTGATGCCCAATCATTTCCGACATGCTTCATTTGTTTTGCGCCTGGCACCTGGCAGGTTCATCTTCTTTTTAAGAGAGTTGCAAAATGTGAGGGTATACTTCTCGAATAAGAGTTAACATGTTTCATATATTTATGTGATATCATTTGATGTGAGATTGTATTGATGATAATAAATGCTTTTATTGTAGTGATGATGATAAATGCTTTTCCAATATATAACATTATTTGCACCAATGAATCACATTTCCTGATTGTGTCATTCCTGCACGGCCGTGGCAGCATACGTCAAGACTGTAGAGAATACAAATTGAAATTATAAGACCTGGTATAGCACCCTTTCTTGGATATATCCTCCTTCTTGTTTGTGCTGTATATCATAACTGTAACGATATTATTACCGTGTCTTTAAACTAGGCAGAACATAGTTGGAGAACCAATGATATGTTGTCTGATTAGCTTGATTCATTCCTTTCTAACTTTCAAACAATCTTCGCCATATTCGCTTAGTATTACAACCAAGTGTCATAATACAGAGATATTTGTATGTACTCATGTATAGGCCTACTATTCAATTTGCCTTGCTATATGTCAGACATTTCAAAGACAAGAAATGGGCAGAGTGTTCATCAAAGCACACATCAGTATTGAACACGACGAAATAAGGCCTTCAATATACAGTTCCTTCTTCCGCCTGACAAGGCTTGATAGGCGGTGGCGTTGATAGGCGTGGAAGGCAGATAAGGGCCTACCGCGTCTAACCTGCGGCACAGGTCGATGTCACAGGAACAGGTAGACGTTGAGGGAGGTAGCATGACACCTGGCACGTGGGCACGGTGGCACACACACCTGTCGCCTGAGAATGTCTCAGCCCCTTTCTAAGACCACCAGCGCCCTCTGCCCACGAGGGTCAATATTGACCAGCACCTGTTGGTCAGTTGACTGCAGGCAGTGGTCAGTGTGTCTGTGTGGTCAGTTTGTCGCCTGGAGGGGTACACGTTATCCTTCGCCAATAGTAATTGTGATGTCCAACAAGGACATGGTATTTTAATGCGTATTTCGGTTGAAGAAAAAATAGAAAGATAGTCAGAATTCCTTTTCTAAGATTTATGTAAGGATATATAAATTTGTAATTAATAGTAGATGTCTGTCTAATTGTGTATATAGCTATTGGCTCAATTGAAAAAAAAAACGTCTCGGAGGCGAATTTTGTAGGCAATAAACTTTGTTTAAAAATGTTCATGCCATGTGATTTGTTGTATTACATTGAATATGTAGCCATGCAGTTTTTAGTTGATAAATAACTTTGAGATATCAAGATCCCAAAATCATCTTGATATCCCATAGATATTCCCGAGAATCATGATATTGTGGTGGGAAGGTTGATAATATTTAAGAATTTTCAATTCAAATCAAAATATTTTTTCTCATCTATCGGGTCCATAATATCTCAAGCAAAAATATGTCAGTATTCCCAAAGAAGGATATCCAAGATATATATGTTGCTAAACAAATGAGTTCCTCTAAGGAATTCATTCTGTTTAGTTAACGAAGCTTCCAATATCACGACTAAAATGTATCAATTTATTACAGTAAGTTGGTAAATAAATGTTGATAGTGATATCACAGAAAAAACATTGTGATTAATTCTCAAATTGTTATTCATAAATGACACAATAAGTCACACCTCTCTGAATATCCCGCTTATTACACCAAAGGTAATATTTCTATTCTAATGCCATATTCGAAAGGCTGAAGATAATCGTAAGATTCTCAGTTTCCGTGTTGACAGAGGTCAGTCTGTCAGGGCTGAAAGAAGGGAGAATACAGGTACATATGTACATGTATCTGGTGCTATACAGGGTTTACAGAGGATGTACAGCATACAACCACCAGCAGGACACGGACATTTATCCTCGTTTGATGTTTGTGTGCCCAGCATGACAGACAATGTTTTATTTTTCATACCTCTCATTCTGAAGTCTAAAACACAACAATATCTGTACCGAAAACAAAGTATAGCGGAAATATGTGTATATAAAAAAAACAGGTGCAAAAACAAATGAAGGTAACTAAATGGGAAAGATTATTGAAGTCGAAGGAACAGTAATCTCTTCGTTGGATATCGTGTTAAGAGTGGGCAACACCAGGTACAGTCATTCAAAATACAGTGACCGGTTTAGCAATTTTGAAATGATTCTCAAGGAAAGAGGCGACTAGAGTGAGTCCAAAATTCAGACTTCCCGTGTTCAGAATTAAATACATATACTATAGTATAAACATTATAGTATAAATCAGGTGTTTATCCTCAGGGTATATACATAGAGACTGGGGTTGAGTGCAGAAGACCAGGTAAATACTTCTCATCGTGGTAATCAACATTTTCTCTGACATTAAACAATACCCTAATCAGTCAAAAATATTGGTAAGTATGTTAGCATTTTGTCTGTGATTTATCTGATGTAGATTCTGATCACTACCTAGGGTAACAACATATGTTCTCTCAATTTTGACTGGCAAGGTATTATTTTTTGCCAAAGGGTCCTATCCAACGACCATCTCTAATGGAAGCAAAACACGCAGTATGGTAGAAAAAAGTTGACATCCTCCCTACGCCAACGACACCGTTGCAGATGAGTGATTCTGCGCAAGCGTCTTTTCATTAACCCTTTAGTGACGAGTCCTGAACAGACCTGAACACAGGGGAATTATGAAATGGTCAGCAGCATTGTTAAGGCCCGGCGTCCACCTACTACGATATGGCACCGATATGGTCTACGATGCACCTCCCGATACAAAATAAAAATCGCGTCGGAAGGTCACCTAATATCGGTGCAGTTGACCACGTTTCTGCGATTAGACACCGATAAAAACCCCCATACTTGTAATGCGTGCTTGGTGGATTGGCATGTCTAGACATATGTCTACGATTGTATACCTTCCCGATATGTCTCCGATATTTGCTTTTTGTATCGGTGCCATATCGGGAGGTCTATTTTGCCATTCCCAATCGTAGCCTATCGGGGAGTCTATCATAGACCATCGGCGTTGGTGTATGCAGGGTCTAAAGGCGGGCGTCCACCAACCACGACAAGGCTACGACAAGTGCCGACATGAAAGCTCCAATCGCAGCCTTGTCGCAGCCTTGTCGTGAGAAGGGCAGCTCTGCGACAGCCTTGTCGGGGCGTGTCGTAGACTTCGGTGGATGCCGTAAAAGAGGCGTCCATGGTACCGACACACTACGACAGTGATATCGAGGAAACCACAACACTACACGACAAAGGTCCAGTCGTGGGAGAAATCGAACATGTTCGATATTGTCGTAACCTTGTCGGAAGGCCCCCGACAGGCACCCGACAAGCTTCATGTCGCAGCCTGTCGTGGCCTTGTCGTAGACTCTTGTCGGGAACTAGGGTCCACCAACCACGACAAGGCTACGACACGCTTTCCAATCGTAGGCCTGTCGTGGACCTTGTCGGAAAGCCATTGTCGTAGCCTTGTCGTGGTTGGTGGACGCCCCCCTTAAAGGCCAGCCCCCACCCACCGCGATTCTGGTCCCGATAGGCCCTACGACTGCCTTCCCGACACCATAGCGATTCTATCGTAAAGTCAACAAAAATCGTGGTAGGTGCATTGTAAATACCAGTAGAAAATTATTCAGATTCATTCAATATTTCCAAAATTATAGTATATTTCGATATCAAAATCATGCCTGAGATCTACATTGAATCACCGATTGAATCGTGAGCCAATCGTGCCCATGGTTTATGTTTTTGGTCTTCCAAAGGCGAACTACGCTTTACGATTTCAAACTATGTCCACGATTTGAAACTATCGGGGACATCCCGATAGGCCACGATTTGGGCATTTCAAATCCTAGCTATCGGGAAGTATGTGGTAGACTATCGTGGTAGGTGGGGGCTGGCTTTTAAAGCCTGCCCCCACCTACCACGATTCTGGTCCCGATTGGCCTTACGACGGCCGTCCCGACACCATTCCTATTGAAGCGTGAGGTCTGGCAAAATCGTGATAGGTGAAACAGGTTTCTGCGATTCCGTCTACGACAGCTCACGATAGGCTGCGATTGTAAACGCCAATCGTAGAGGTCCCGATAACTTCCAACATGTTGGAAATTTCGTAGCCCGTCGTAGGGTATTGTAGTGTATTTGAATGGGAAAATATCTCTTGTGGGTGAAATACTAGATGGAAAATTATGAAATTCTAGAATTAGGTAGGCCGTATACAGATATATATTCGGTGAAAATATGATATCATTTGACTAAGGATAAAGGTCTAAAAATAATAGTTTCAGATCGGAATCACGATTCTATCACGGTTATCTTTTTCAATTTGATTGTATTAGAGTCTGAAAAATAACTTTAAATTATGTTGTGAATACCTCTAGAAACTATTCAGATTCATTTAATGTTTCCAAAATTATAATATATTTCAATATTAAAACTCATATACATTGATACATAGATTGAATCGTGACCATGGTTTATGTTTTTGGTCCTCCAAAGGCGTTTCTACGCTCTACGATTTCAAACCATGTCCACGATTTGAAACTATCGGGGACCTACCGATAGGCCACGATTTGGGCATTTCAAATCGTTGCGATCGGGAAGCATGTCGTGGCCTATCGTGGTAGGTGGGGGTCCCCTCTTAGACTAGAAGAAATACTGGTACAGGAGCATATTTTTGTCACGTTACTATTCCTACATATCAAGTACAAGAAAGAACTACCGGCCCTGGAGCCTGAAAACAGGACTGCCTTGCATCCTAATAGAGATCCTCCAGGACAAAATCATCTGTAAACCCACAAAAACGTGTTAAAATATGAATTGCCTTGGGCTTAATTCAGAGATAACAAAATACAAAACATCACCTTGGATCGAGAGGTAACTTTAACCGGCGGAGCCGTCTCACCTCATCAATAGTGGCGCCATATTAGATTCTTTTTGTGGTGGCCATTGACAACGCTATCTCTCAATGCACACTCCCGCTCGTTAAATCCGAGCACAATACTCAAGGGGTCGCATCAAAGATCGGGTTGGAGGGTGAGCGGCATTAGGATCACAGGTAAGAAGAATGTGAAAAGAGTGGGGCTTAAGTGAAAATGTTACTATGGTTACCTGTGGGCGTTACCATGGTTACCTGATCACTACCACCTGCCTAGTCCTCGTAACCTCTGACCGACCTTATTAGTCAACACCCTCACCGCAAGCGAACACTTTGAAGACCTGCCTTACACATACCCACATTGTGTACCCTTCTATACTATGCCCCACACAGACACACTACCTTCCCCTGTCTGAAAGCCCAACCCCTCTCACTAACCGATCCCCACCCCCTCTGGTCCCCCAATACAACCGCCCCCCACCTCCTGAAAACCAAAACCCCGTCATTCATTCCAATACTCCACATTTGTCAAAACAGAGCTATAAATATTGATGGTATTAGTCATACTGAACCAGTGTTACAGTCGGACATTGGGGTTGTTGACAGTAATATAGATGTATACCTGATTGGAATACGTTACGAGAAGATTATCATATGATAAAGATGTCAAGTGGCGCTTCCTAAAATCTGTTTTCAGATTTTTTAAGGGGGGTCTTTAGTTATTCCCAAACTTAGATCAACATCTCTCAAAATAAATCTATCGATTCGCTACACTACATTATCGACAAGCAATGATTTCCGTTGTCATTTTCGTAGCTTAGCTGTAGAGTATATTTGATTTAAGATGGGAAACTGCCCCAGGAATAGTTTAGGAGGCCGGGCGGGTGACTTCCTTTAGGGTGCAGACGGCGGGTGTGTAGTGGGGTGGTCTAGGTGTGTTTGTGTGTAGGTGGATCGGATCAGGTGACACCCCATCCTCAAAGCGCCCCAGGTGTCCAGACAGGGCGGACAGGTGGGCATGGCCAGGTAAGGCACAGGTGAGTTACAGGTATGAGATAACGAATCAAAACAAGTTGTCAGTCTGATATAAATAAGAACCCGGGAATTTTCCGCTATAATGTTGTACCAATTTAAACAACCTTTGGTCACTGGCCTCATAGGGAAGACAATGGAAGGGTATGTTTGAACGTTTAGAAATGAGCAGTTTACGTTATATTGCATTCTATAATGTCACATTTAAATTCAAATGAATTATTTATTGTAATGAAAAATGACTTGTCACCTGACACATTTGAAATATCATACCTCCTTCTCGTTTAATGCAAATTATGAAGAAAGAGTAACTGTAACAACAATAGATTACAGTTGGGAAATCGTTTTTCTGCATCCTGCCTGCGGTGAAAATAAAATCCTGGCACGAAACAATGTTTTGTCCCTAAAAACTACAAGTACAAAGAAAGGGGGTAAAAATGAGAGCACGTCATAATTACTAGAAGGCGCTAGTATAAAAAATTGTACAGTGTAGGAGAGAAAAAAATAGCAGATGAGGGATATGTGTGTGAAGTGCTAGAGAGAGCGGGTGCACCTGCTTCCGGGCTTGTAACACTCGCTGTATACTTCCCTTTTGCTGGAGATATGAAAATAGCTCGTTTTAATTGACACCTGCTGCTGATATAAATCTAACTAACCGTGTAATCTCCAGACACGTCAGTGATAATGTGCTGTCTATAAATCATAACTCAGACAATATTCGACTTTTGACGTACAAGCTCGAAGTTTCCACCTGCCTTGAATAATCATACTTCAACCCGCACTTTAGCTTTTCACTGCAATCCCATCCTTTTAGTCGGAAGGTTTATAATAGAATCCGGCCCTAAAAAGTATTAGACACTTGCATTGCTTAGATATACAGAATTGAGTCATATCAGAATGGGACAGGTTATCTGGGGGACTGTATTTGCTTGGTCTCTACTCTGACGGGGAGCAGGTGGTCACGAGGAACAGGGAGAGAGGTGCCTAACGTAACAAATTAAAATCATTCACAAGACAAGAAATACAAATGTAATTTTATTGCTACACGGATAAAAGTCACGAGCGGAATAATTCCCACACTGCCATCTCCTTGCTACATAAAGAATTGGTCCAAATGATATGTTCCCTTTACAGTATTCACTTTCGTTCCAAGCTAGAGGAGCGCCGAAACAGGTAGAGAATCCCGCGTAATGGGAGCACCCTCCATTTATAGCTGAAGTGTCCCCTTGTAAGGGGTGCCCTCCCCTACACTGGGTAAAATCCACTATGTCTACAATATATATGTATGATAATATATATATGTATATATATATATATATATATATATATATATATATATATATATATATATATATATATATATATGTATGTATATATATATATATATATATATATGTATATATGTAAATGTATATATATATATATATAGAGAGAGAGAGAGAGAGAGAGAGAGAGAGAGAGAGAGAGAGAGAGAGGGAGAGGGAGGGAGAGAGAGAACCGTTCCTAGCAGATATGTACCCGAACAGAGAGTAATTTATCCCTGACGCAGGGTGCCCCCTTTACTGTACTTATCCGACATGTTGTCTGTTTAACAAGACATGGTCTCCAAGTAGGTGTGACGCTACATAACTCAACGCTACCTGACAGAATTGAGGTATTTAAGACAATAAATTACTTTTACTGAGGGATAATATGTCAGTAAATCAACGAGATCCATCTAACTTGTCCAGTCAATTGGCATTATCAGTGCTCCACCTCCCGCAAATAACACGAAGTAGATTAATTCCACTTAGAAAACGCGACAAGACATTTCACGGGAGAATAAACTTGTATGGTGAAACTTTAAGAAGTCCCCATACAATATTTGCGGAAGTAGCCATACGTGCACGAGAAGGCAAGGGTCAAGTATGCCACTTGAACCTGTGCATTTGCCTTGAGGCCGATCAACCTGGTCCCCAGCCCTGTATCCCTGTACCCCGTCAACGTTCCCACACACTTGAAGCTTTAGGGGTAGGTGAGCCTCACCTGTGGCGGTTACCATGGTAACTGAGACATTGTCAACCCCAGGCAGTGCTATCATGGATCAACTGACTTCCCGGTGTCCATCCAGGAGTATAACAAGGTCAGGGAACATGAAATTTGGCGATTATTGAAAAGAAACTAAGATCCTACATACTATTTCATGCAAAATCAAATTCTGTATGTATATACATATAAACGTATGTACATATAACGGCCAGGAAAACATATTATTACATAGGAATGTGTGATCAATTCTAGCAAAGGAAATTTCAGACTGTAAAATGCGACTATCCACACTATAACATTTGATCCTGCCATGTCATACACACTGTGTATGTAAAGAATCAGGTATCAAAAGATTTTATATTCATTATTAATTCTTACAGGATCTGTAGAAAATCGCATGTACACAGTGCAGTGTAAGGAGTTGTGTGCAGCAAAGTATGATCACTATGTCTGCACTGGTGAGGAGCTCAGTTACCTGTAAAGGTGGTGTGACCGGAGAGTCGGGAAGAGGTTGTAGCAGTGTATAGGGGGTGGACAGGTGAGGTATAGGCGTGGGATCAAAGGACCTGTCAGTAAGAAACCCACCTGTTACCCTCTGCCCTCACAGATCACCCCCCTCTTGTGGTCAGACCCCACACCTTCTGCTAGGGTGTGCATGGCAAATACACCCCTTTATGTCAGAGTAAAACACGGATTTGGAGGTCCAATAAAACCCTTTTTTTAGATGATAAAATGTCTGATCGTATGTGGTATTACCGGGTTCTTTCATATCTTATAATAGCAAACAATTTGGAAATGAAAATATAATTCACATTTCATTAAATGATCAATCCACAGTTGGGATGGAGTTTCCCGTATAATGTTTGCAAGCTTGTATAAGTGACGAAGTAAGTATGGTACTGAGTACTTGCATAATTGATATGCATATGTACATACACATGTCGATTCGTTTGTGAACGAAGTAACATGACTATTACGATGCAGTTCCCAATTCATCTTTGCAAGAACTTATATGAAAGGGAAAAGGAAGCAAACGTACGCATTAAGCCTCCATACCGCTATATGATTTTTAACTATGCACGTACATGTATTTAGGAAAGAACTGTACTACCACTACGCCGTCCAAAAGTCAGTATTGTCTTATATTGTCTCGATATTGTCCTGTACTGTTTCAAACCTTTGCCATTTCAAACCCAAGATGACGGAATAGCTTTGTAAATAAACAGTATAATGAAATTAGGGGAATCAAAAAAGTTCAAATCATTATTGCATACCGATGGAAAATGAACATCCACCATGGTACTGTTCTCAACAATGATCTATTGATAAAAATCTCGATGTAAGTTCAAAAAGAAAAGCTGACTCTTGTAGTCCCTTTCAACTTATAGGGTTTATATATGGTTAGCGTTGTTCAATTCCTGATATATAGGTCCCATGTTTAATATGTAAGATAGATATATTGTTGCTAAACAATAGATTAACCACGAGTCGTACACTGGATATCCCATCGTTCCTCGCTGGATTAAAGACATGCTACCAAAGGAAAGGTAAAAAGCCTATAAATTGTACTGGAATAATTTGGAAGGAAGAATTTGATGATGAATAAAAATCTGAAAAAAAATAACTTACATGCTCACTTCTATTTTCGTTACATCAATAACCTCTTATATCTAAGGATAACTGATAACTTGGTGCATTTATCACTTGATGACTTACTTTGTGATTTTTCCATATATACGTTGAATACAATCATCTAACAGTGCTACATGAAATCTGCTGATTCAATTCAGCTAAGTTGATAGGTATCAGATCGATGTCAGTTATGTTGCATCCAGAAAGACTGATGTTGATATGTGCTAATACCTAAGAAGAATGTGCTAAAACCTATGATTGTAGATATTGTCTATGTGAGCCCAAAAGAAAGTGGATGTGTGACTCCATCCTTCCTGGTGGTATATATGTATCATCCATCAATATCTTAGGTTGCAGGCGCATAACTCATCCGCTGAACCCCAACCCCTCATTTTGTGGTTCTTATGAGCGTGACACGTCCGCCCAGACTATGAGTTATTACCAGGGGGTGCCTCTATCATCGCTCACTTTACCTTGGTCAGCCCAAACCCACATTGAGCATTCTCACACCTGCAAGTGGTGGTCAAACGATGAGAAGATCTCCTGTCCGTTCTCTTCGGCTGAGACATAATTACAGGCGTTGGCATCTGGTGACAAGATGCCTCGTTGCCGATCCTCCATCCGAGAAATGCCTGTGTGGCGCCTACCAGCGGGACCAGCCCAAAAACACCCGCAGGTGTCCTTGGCTTGGACAAGAAGAAGATTAACGTGACCTTGAGTTGGCGTCACGTCATGGTCAGTAGTTAACCTCTGTGGCCGGTTTTTATCGTTTAACCCCGTATTAATCAAAGATGGCCGTTCGGACGCTATGCTGACCGGATACAGTGACAACCTGCAGGGTCTTTTCCAACATGTTTCAGTTGTATCCTGCAGGGCACTCAGCTTCTTTCCAATTTCGCTTCTTGTATCCCAGAAGGCAACCTGGGTATTTGTTCGAGGATATCGTTCCATATTTTTGACACTGGTCAGCACAATGGCAACAGACCTTTGGACCGTTCGTCTCCTAATCCCTTGAAGCCGTAGGGCACGATTAAAAACAGGAAATTGGGTTCATCCTTATGAGCATCCTGAGGTGTCAAAATAGGTTAAAGTTTGAGGTTGTACGACTATGGACTCGTTCGTGAAGTTCCTATGCCACCAAAAAACTTAACATTATTCTAAATTTCAGATAATGTATAACCTCACCTGTCCACCCCCTATACACTGCTACAACCTCTTCCCGACTCTCCGGTCACAACACTTTTACAGGTAAATGCATAACCTCTTTCTGTTAACTGGTAACAGCGAAAGTGCGTGCGTGTGATACGATTTAATTCCTGTTAAGAGGTATTATTTGCTATTCTATTGCATGCATTAAATTGTCTGTCCTGTCGGCATTTCTCTTGGGGGGGGGGGGGGGGGGAAGCGTAGTTCTCTTTCTCCTTTTCCCCTTTATCTACTCCTTCCAGCACACTATTGACAGTATACAAATAAATCAGTAGTCTTTCAAAAAAAGTGCATCCGTCTTTCACACGCACTCACAATGCTGGAAATATCAAAGAAGCAGATACTGAAGCATCACAAGCAAATAAGACTACTTGGTTTTATACCCAGGCATCTTTGCAAACTGTGGCCGGGCATTGTCAGGTAAACGGCCCCCGTGAATAAGGCAGTAGGGTCGGGGGATCGGGCGATATTAGGGAATACAAGACCCTGCCCTGTGTACATCAAGGTGATCACTACCATCAGGTCAAGGGTCAAGGTCACCAAGACAGGACCTCAGAATCTCCACAAAATGCATGGAATCTTGACATGGTCGGGTGGGCTATTTGTGAGAAGGTGTTGGGTGGCGGAGAGGATTGTGTTGGTATTCTCTTTTTTTTTCAAGACCATCGGTTTTGTATGGCGATCGGATGCAGGATTTGGTTTGGACAGTGATCACGACAGGGCAGGGCAAAGGGGACCAAGCCGCCGTATCCAAAGATTCTTTACAACCTTTACATAGTCCTGAGGAAGTCTAAATACGTGTACCGGACATGTAGACTTACAAAGAACCCCCGAGACCTTCTTGACATTGCCACTGACATATTAAAGTTATTTAGTTAACAAAGTTTAAAAACAAGAGGAAAATAACTGGTCTTTCAGAGTTTTTCACAATATTATTTTAACATATATATGCAAAAATGTTGACACCGATGACTCATTGTTGCTTGAAGAATTAAAGAGCTGTATATAATTAGCTTGAGCAGGGGCAAAGGTTGAGTATAATGATTCACTTCGAAGCGAGAAATATATTTAGTCATTTCTTGGTGGAAAAGGGTATACAACGACGTTAATAGGACAAGATGGGCATTGGGGCCCCATATAAATTATACGTCAGTGAATACTGTAAACTCTAAAAGTGGAGTCTCAAGAGAATGTGGCAGGAGTAGGATGCGGCGATTTTGTTGGAGGTTGAGGTAGGATCATAGTGTACAGAATATTAATTACCTCGGTTTAAACAATTTTCCCAGTGTAGGAGGTAAGGGTTCAATAGTTATGTGGCAGTATAGAGCATGAGGTAATGCGTGGTTTAGATGTAACAAGGGAAAATAGATCCAACTGGAACTTACATGCTTTCATACTGATTACATATACAACATGTACCTAATAAGGTTCTAAAATTACAGTTTAAGGAGATATCAGATAGAATTCGGAAACGCGCTGCAAGTAGTATATTGAGAGACCTATCCAGAGACAGCTATGGTATACAGTGTTAATACACTTGGTGGGATGGAGTATGCTATCAAATGACAAAGATCCTAGAGATAGACATCAGCAATGTGTCTCAAGCCTATAAAAAAGACGTTTGTTCCCGATCCATCCCGACCATTGGCTCGGTCAGAATCTGGGGTAAAATGTCGATGATGATGAATCAGGCCCGGCGTCCACCTACTACGAAATGGTTCCGATATGTTCTACGATGCACCTCCCGATAAATACAAATCAAAATCGCGTCGGAAGGCCACTTAATATAGGGGCAGTTGACCACGTTTCTGCGATTAGACACCGATAAAAAACCCATACAATGCATGGTAGATTGGCATGTCTAGAAATATGTCTAAGATTTTGCACCTTCCCGATATGTCTCCGATATTGACTTTTTGTATCGGAGCCATATCGGTAGGTCTAAATTTCTATCGTAGTAGGTGGACGCCGGGGGCGGGCCTAACACATGTCGTGTTAAGGAACTGGGGTTGGAAGCTTTGAGATATATGTACAGGAATAAAGAGGTAGGATAACAAAATTAGTTCAAAAATATGTGTGATGAGTGACTGGCCAGTGGTGGTCGAAGTTTAGTATACTGGTAAAATTGGAATGTGAGGTCGATGTAGGATTGATTTAAAACATACAATGCCCCATTAAGACAGATGTGAGGATGGCAGGAAATGTAGGCCTACTCGCGGTAAAGGTTTAGCAACTGGCGGTATCGCGGCTGGCATCAAGGTCTATATATCTCATTTGATGCCATCACAGCTATCACCCAGAAGGAAGGGGTGGGACATACTGCATCGTACAGACAGAAATATTGATTGCGAGCAGAGTTCAGGGCTACAGAGGTGAAACATAGGCCGACGGTCAAGTGGTCAGAAGGCGGTCATTACGTCGGCGCCATGTCGCTCTCCGCCCGGCACCCTCCACGGGGGACCCGGGGGCTGCTCCCGGCGCCCCCGCCCGGTCAGTGTTAGGTATCACCGCAACCTGGCACCCCGTCCTTCGCCAATGGGCGACAATAGGAGATTACCTTACCTGACGCCCTGACCTCCGTAACCCTGCTGGTCACTGGCGACCGTCGCACCGAATGAACATGGCGGACGGGTACCTGCACGCCCTCTATCGTCAGGTGTCCGGGTCATAGTTGGTAACCATGGGAACCAGACGCTGAAGCTTTTAGGTTTACACATGTACCTGGGCGGCGACTCTGTATTTAACTTGATCGATTTACAAATGTGCACCTTTGTAAACTTTGTAGTTACATCGCTCGGTTTACAAAGATGGTTCATGCGCAAACCGAAACGTACGGTTTGAATCCTCTCCGGTTACAGAGTTCACAACCGTCCCTTTTATGAAATTGTGCATCAATTAAGTAATGATATAGAAAAGAATTACTTCGCGGTGACCTCTTGGAACTATATAGTAAACTATAAGGTTTAGCCTCTATGTATACCTTGAGAAAATGCTATTTCCTATACATGTCCCAATAACCTTTCCGCTCTATCTTGATGATTATGTAAAACTAGTGAGGATATATTAACAAATACCGATACCAGTTAAATCAGGCCTAAAGCATGGTTCTTGACATCTTTTGATATACAGGCAAATGGTGAAGATGGTGATAAATAATTAAATGCTCCGGCGTATCAGTGACACATACATAAAACAACAATAACAATAAATCTGTGCCAATAAGAAATTAAAGAATCCCACCATAAGAGAGAGAAACCTCGACGCCAACTATCAATCTTATTATGTCACAATTAGAATGTCATGAGACATCGCTTTTATGTTTATTTTCAGGGAACCTTAAGGCATGGCGTCGACTGAGCTCCCGATGCACTACAATAGACATTCCGAGGGATGCGTCGGTGTGCATCCTCGGGTTGATCGGCTACGAATACCGATGCATCGGAAGCTCAGTCGACGCCAGGCCTTAGGCCCGGCGTCCACCTACTACGATATGGCTCCGATATGGTCTACGATGCACCTCCCGATACAAAATCAAAATCGCGTGGGCAGGTCACCTAATATTGGGGCAGTTGACCACGTTTCTGCGATTAGGCACCGAAAAAGCCCATTGACATGCATGGTGGATTGGCATGTCTAGACATATATCTACGATATTGCACGTTCCCGATATGTCTCCGATATTCGCCTTTTGTATTGGTGCCATATCGGTATGTCTAAATTTCTATCGTAGTAGGTGGACGCCAGGCCTTACACAACAATTAAACCAGAATAATTGTTTCGCAAAAAAAGACACCCGATTCTAATTACTATTCATTTTACTTTGAGGTCAAAACCCACTCACTCTAGCGACACGAAAATGTTTTTAATTTGTTTTTCTGTCGGATTCTTCAACATGCAGATACGCCTATGTTAGAACCATCTAGACAATTAAAATAAAATGTACAAAATGAAAGCGGAAGATGAAAATAATTGTACAGTGTAGGACAGATACGACTTACATACATAATCTTGTTGTCAAACATTAAAGGAATGTGAGTCCAACTAATTAAAACGTATGTCCCCTCGCTTATCTAGTTCACCATAATTTGCTTTAACTCGGGAAATGTTTTAAACACTCTCCTTCACATGCTACGGTTCCCTTCATGCCAACCTTCAACATGATGACCTTCACTCATTTGCATCGCCAAGGTCAGAAGGTCAATAACTGATGTCTGGTTTACTTTCTTTGGTCTTCCCGCCTCGATACCTAAAAGTCCACCTCTCAAAAACACCAGTATACCTAAAGATATTTAGGAAACATACAAAAACATCTTAGTAGTCTTCTCAGAAATGTATCCAAAGGTATAGACAGAATATAATTAAGAAAAACACAGTGTCATTTACATAATGCTTCTGATTACTGTGTCCCTGGTTTAGTGCCTAGTTATGAGTACCACGTGATTACTCAGTCTCAGGGCGGTGTCTTGCTGATGATAGAGTAGAGCATGGTTACTTAGTGCACTGGTGTGGTTATTAATTAGTGTGCGTCGTTATGATAAATATCTCTAGTGATAGAGGGGGAAGTATGCTTGACACGTGGCTGGCACGCGTGGGTTACACGTAGTTTGATTTGTGTCGGTTCTACACGCGCCAAAAATATATATCCTACTGCATGAGTCAACCACGTGACATCGCTCCCATTACTACTCCAGTTTGAAAAAAACAGTAAATTTCCATTTCTAGCTCCCGAATGATACACATATTAACATATAGAAACTAAAATAGACAGATGATTATATAGATAGCTGCCCGTTAGGATATATCATATGTAAGTGTATCTTCGGTTACGATTTGTTGTCATTGATTTTATATTAGGGTCGTGCGATAAACAATACGATCTTCCACTTGGTCCCTCTTATATTATTATACAATATACATGGAGAGCATTGCGATCTTGATGGGAGTATAGGCTCTGTACTATCCCATAAACTATACAGGGTCACTTTTAGGTTTATCTACGTTCACATATTCCCCATTTTCTGGTGATCAAATAGTGGCAAATATGAGATAAGATGTGGTGAGATCATGAGTCATGTAGGACAGCTCCATTTTCTCTGTGACGGAATTACAAAAGTACACCAGATTCAAGTCCAGATATCAGAATATAAATATAAAGGGGCATGGTAAATGTGTGTTTAGGACATTTTTGTATAGTTTGAGTTTTGCATTTCTGAACACTCTTATCTACTGCACTTATTACTTACTGCAGGGGCAGTAGAGGTGGCAAGATGTCTATCGTCCAATAAATGGGATAATCCTATATGTACGAAAACAAAACAAAGCAAAGATTGTTCCAATTGGTCATGGAATTACAACGACAATTAATCCCAGTATCCTAAATGTTCTAAGAATTAAATTCGAAATTAGTATTTGAAAAAAGTCAATGAGTCTCCCGCGAGCCGGAGTCGAACCAGCGACCTAAGGATTTCAGGTGTCAAGTGAACCACTACAGTCCTCCGCTCTACCAACTGAGCTATCACGGGCTCATCTGAGAGGGAGGCCATGAAAGGCCTATATGTATGCTGAGGTCATATCCCTTCATGGCCATATTCTACCGTTGTATTACCACATGATTTGCACGATTATGATAATGAATAGCAACATGAGATTTACACATGTATGTGTTTGTGGTTACCTAACATACCAATATGCATGAGGTTACAAAAGAGTGCAACTACAAAAAACCTAACCCAATAGATAGCACGTGTACCATTCACTGCTCTTTAAGGCTGGTATCATCATCTTCCCTCATTGCTGATACCTTAGATATCCCATGATAACATTGATAAATGTTGAAGAGCTAATGTAACGTCTAGCCAGCCCAAAAATAATCAAACCGCTCATTAAAAATAAGCGGTATTAATTAAACTATGTATTAATTAACAATATGGACTTATGCGCCGAACTTCATCAAATCCTCGAACACATCCATGTCAAAGAGTATACGATATTTTATTAAGGAAAACAAATCCCACGAGCTATTAATCTTGAAATTAGGAATGATAATGAACTTGTCTCGCTTGTAAGTACCTGGGTCGGATACACTAGGGAGGAAGAGGCATAGCCGTAGGATACTCATCAAGGTTGTAGTATCATTTCTTTCCTACGTGACCCGTGTCCCATTATACCATCATTAAAATTGCACTAAGAAAGTTTGTAACCCCCCCCCCCCCCATCCACACACCACCTCCTGCACGGCGGTCGTGTGAGTGGCACAAGTCTGACACACGTTGGAGATCTAGGTAGAGATATAATTTACATGTCTGATAGGCGTTGCCCATTATACACGGAACTCCCCGTAACCTCAACTTCAAATCTGACCCAGAAATGAACAGCAGTCACCACAGACATGAATGACTTTTTTTGGTTTTATGTGTACAGTAGTAGCATAGTGCATGTACATGTACATGTATGTGTTATTGCGTCAATAAGTGTTTCGGGAGATTTATTTTTAAGAGAAGTAGTTATCTGTTGAAGGCATGCATCCGTACTTATTAACGGTTATGAATATAACAGGATTAATCAAATTGATTATCATGCATTGGGACCTTATCAAATATCATTAAAATCTCTTTCTCTGTCGGATTCTGTCAAAAACACGCCCAAGAATCATGCAGTACTGGAGCTAAATGAGTCTTTTAGACCGGAATCTTTACAATTATAAGTTTATACTTAAACAAGGCTGACTAGATGTCCTCAGGTAGATATTGGTGTAGAACTATGAACATGCATGGTGACCATGATTGTCAATTTACTCATTCACCATCGTAATTTTCATATATCCACTTTTTGGGTGAAAGCGTTATTTTTGTTTACCTATTTTAATATTGACCCTTACATATTGAATGGAAGAACGATGTAATAATTGAATACAATGAATCTAATAAAAAAGGAGAATGCTCTCGGCTATCACCTTGTTCATATCATCACGCATTCTAAACTCGATGACCACTGAGGATAAAAACCAAATACTCCTCAATTTCTGTCTTAGAGCCATTAACGAGGCGATCAGGTAGAGCTGAAGGCTTTAAAGCATGTACATATAAGTTAATTATCATAAGGGAAATCTACAGGTGAACTGTTCAGTCTAACGACGTAAAGACATACTATGGAGGCGATTGGTTCAAAATGCCAGTGGTTAAGATCAACGTTTTTTATTGCTGGATTATAACTCACCCACGCTCCCATCAGTGACATCCCAGAGGGCACTCAATGTCAAAGCGAATGAATAGATGGTCTAAGCGTGTGACCATGGGGCAGTTGGATCAGTGGGTACGATTCTGCACAGAGGTTGGGATCCACCACACCCTCATGTGCATAGGGCGTGGGAACGGGTAGCTAGGTGCCTCAGAACACCTGCACCATTGTCCCCTTAGCCGCAGGGCTAGCTGGTATCTTAAGTGTAGATTTACAAACTCAAAACACCGATGCAAAATACCTCCAGACAGAGCTGATACATTGTACTTGACAAATCTGTTAGAAATGTATGAACATGAGATTTATTTTTTTAATATGGAACTATTTCATTTTACAAACATACAAACAGTGAAATAGAAGATGCATATATATACAGTAGAAGTATATTAAGTAATTCCTTTTTGGATACGAGGAGGCACTGTGATATATAATGTATATATGTACTTAATATTGTTTAGTTGGATATCTCAACATAGATCTGGATGATTCTTCGATATCACTTACATCATTCCTTAAGGGTTAATATGGCATGTAGCTAATGGTAAGTATCATGAGGCTAATTTAATTTCATAGTCAACATATAAATGTATTCCCATCACAGGCAGATTATTCATTTAACCGCATTTCCCACATAGCTAATTAAATACACCAGCTCCTGATTACCATATTAGAGAAGGGTCAAGAAGTAATACACATTGCAAACAGTGCCCGTATCCTTAGAATTCCTGTCCTGACTGATGTGTAAGTATATTCTTTGCTATAATGTGACCACACAATGTGAGCTATGGCGAACAATTGCTATATCAAAGCAAGACAAAGGATAGATACTTAAAGGGCAGTATGCTGATCATCTGATAGGCCAATTATGTGAAACGAAATGTCCTGTCAATAGCTCAATTATGTGTTTACCTATAGATATCAGCCCGGTTTTTAGCCTTCACAAATACTCGTTACTTGGCTTCACAGAAAAAAACCCCCTGATAAATAGAGGCGTATGTTTCCTATTTAGGTGTAAATTTGAATACCCACTATAAATCACCACGGCCCTTCCCCACTGCCGCACCCACTCATCCATCAAAGACACATAGAGGTTATCCCCACCCTCAGGGTGAAGGATCATGGCCGTGTCCCTGTGCATGATCCACTGCACACACACCTGTCCCGTATGTGTGTTGGAGAGGGGAGGGGAGTAGGGTAGCGGAAAGGGGCATGCACGAACAAATCGTGTCCTTTAACTGAAAGGGTAATCTTGAGAAAAGAATGGTCCTATGTGTAGGTCACGCCAGCCAAGATTCCAGTGGCTTCAGATTCGTATAAAATTAGCAATCCATTAACGATATTTCGGTTCGATTACATTTATGGATGTATTGAATTTATAATGATGTTGTGGTTAGGATTACGTCATCTAGCTTAAAGACAGCATTTTTATGATCGTATATCTTAATCATATTACGGTCACGATTCCATTGTCCATGTATCTATATCGTTACTATCGGATCAATATCACTATGGCAATAGTATGGCAAGCACATGAATGCGGTCAATATTACGTTCATAAGGTACCCCCTATCCCATACTGTACTTCTATATATACGTGCAGTCAATATGAATTTTGTTTGTGAATTTAAAAAAAACTGAAGTGGTACGTTAGATTATCAAATTTGATAACGACATTACAAACGTTATAGGCCTATATGTCTTATGAACACAAGCTATTGATCAAGTAGAATAACCGTTACACGGTGGATATTAGTATCAGAAACTGACATAAATAATATGGAGACTAATTCCACCCTTGCTGCTCATAGGCAGGTGTGCATCTATCAGCGATAGCATCTTCAACGGAGGATAACAGAAGATAACGGAAAGTCCCAAGGATCTATGGACACACAGAGGCACGTGCCACTTGTGATTATGTCTAAGGATAATCAAACGTCTCTATATAACGATGACCACAAGCATTCCTCGACATGCAGCTGTGTCTATTGAAATATGTTTTTATCTGATAGGTTGTCAATATAAGTCCACAGAATCATAAATGTTCAAAGAAATTCGGGTTAGCAGATGAAGACTCCTGATTGGCCATTTCAAACGATCATGATACCTGAGCAAACAGGTTTGCCAGAGGGATCCAAAGGAATGTTTTAGCTTGGATCCCAGTTTTGAAAGCAGGTGCTCGGAAGTCCAACGCAAGGACCCTGTCACCTTTGGATCCCTGTTTTAGCGGCAGATGTTCAGGATCCAACTCCCTGGGGCGTGTTAATCATTTTGGATATGATTTTGTCGGCAGGTGTTTTGATCTGCCTCTAGATTTATCAAAATGTTGGATCCTTTGACGGCGACAGGTGTGCCTTAATGATATACAGCCGAAGGACACTAATAATGATCCTCATGGATCTAAACTTTATGACAGGTGTTCGTGCACTAATAAGTGCTACCAATTGGCACATTATGGACTTAATTTAGCAATTAGGTTTCAGGGTCGCGATCATATTCAAACTCTGGTTAAACCCTGTTGTAATTTTTAAACTGTGCATGTTAATGTGCATCTCTTCTTCGTGTGCTTTAATCCTGCTAGTTATAGATGTCAAGATGCGAAGATATGGTTTTCACAATGGTAATAATTAGCCTATTCCTTGAAGCTTTGTCCACTTCCACTTACATGTATCTCCTTCAGAAAACACAAACTATTTAAACATATAATTGTTTGTGGGCATTAGTTGCAATTTCTGAATGTAATTACCCGTTGTCTTCAATTGCTAAATAGATCGCGTGTGCCGTAGCTTCACATGCGGAGAATGATACCCAAGGCTAAATGAAGACATAAATCAGTAAATGTTAGTGTAGTACACATATCACCCTGCTTTTGATAAGGCACTTTATAAGTGCTTCGTCAGCATGAAGGGTTGGTACTTGTGTAAAGGAGATCTCGTTGGTTAAGAATTGGGAATCCTGAAAGGAAAGCCGTTAAACTCCAGCTTGTCTGCAGGTGTCCAACGATCCACTTTACGGTACACACAGTCAATACTCGATGATCCTTTTGTCCCAAGCAGGTGTTTCTTTATACATTCCTAGTCTACATGATCAAGTTTGGATCCTTGGTCAACATTACTGCACCTGCCTCACGCTCATTCTTCATTCTCACCTGTAAGATAAATCCATCCAGTTAGGGGTATTGTCATTCAAATCAAATTGAGTTTGCACCTGCCCTACCTGTACATCACAAGCCACAGCCTCAGGGAAAGGATATAGATAAAGGGAAACTCATCTCAGATAAGATTGTGGACATAAGTGTCAGGAAATTCTGATAAAGGAACGTCATTATCGTGCAAAGGAGATAGGGCCAGATTTCCTCGTTAGCATCGACTATAATTGCAATAATCTCATTGATACGAAAAGAAGTCAGTTTGATTGATGGTTTTTAAATTGGGGTAATCATTATTGAATTCAGTGCCCTAAACTAACAATGCGTTACTAAATCTTGTAAAACTATTAAACCTATCTAATATCATGTAATATTATAATGTCCATGTCGATCAAGGCGGATTCTGTATTTTTTAAACAATATTTCATGGAGTGTTTAAAGCCAATACCAACAAGTAATTTTCTTCCTCCGGTATTTCACGGACCATATCTCCTAGGGTGTTTTGCCATGTAAAGACAACTAATTTAGAGTCATGAATTACATTCAATAATTTCATATTGGCACACAAGCACGTAAATATACATGTAGATAGATATATTTTCTCACTTGTCACTATGCCAAACACCAATCATGGTATGCGGTGGCCAAGATCAAAACTCATCCAGTTTTATGATAGTATTATGTTTCGACAACAGTAATACAAAATCGTCTATGGATAGTTATTGTATGTCATCAAGAATCTTCTATGAACTAAAATTTAAAATTTAAAAACCCACTGAAAACAGCAAGGTGTCCTCAGACTACACATCGTATACACAGACCGTACACACCCATTTGAACGGTAATCCTCATCCGTCTGGTCAACGGTCACGCGTCCCGCAACCACCTGCCGCCACCTGTCGGGCGGAGCAGGAACCACGGTGACCTCTGACCTCTGGGTAAACACTTGGATTTCAGATCAACCTCCGTTGAGGTTGGATCCTTTTATGATGGCGGGAACATCTGCCTGTATTATTCAGTCATGTGTGTCGTATTTACCACCACCTCTTGTTAGAGCGGGTGTATGTGTGTGGAAGGCACGCTGATCCGTCACGCTACACTTCATGTTCACACATTTAATGATCCTGCAAGTTCATATCACTCACATCCTATAATATTCAGATTTGCAAGAACATGCATATAGCACACTGCTGCCAAATAACAAAATGTGGTGAAATTTCAGAGAAATAGAGGGAATTATCCAAAAGATTTCTTCATGGCCACACAAGCTTTCAAACTAGTAAATGACAATCAACTATATGTTTGCTAGTGACATATGAATTGGATATAAGAACAGCCCGTCTAGTATGAATTCCAACAGGAAATCAATAATTATTGACCTCTAAAAGAAATTTTTAATGCACGTCCTGTATTGCAAGAGCTTATATTACTGTTCATTACAACAATCTGATATAGCATATACAATCTACTTTCTCGCTAGACAATGAGATTCATTTGTGAATGCAAAGAATTTCTATGTCAAAACAGAACAACCATTCCACGAATAATCATTGTCTGCTTCATCAATGACAATGATGAAATGTTCCTTTCAGTTATTACTTTATGATAAACAATGGAAAATAGTGATTTTTTCATTTTATCTTAAATGTTTTTCTCCTACTGGACATTTACGTCGGTTTGCACCTGCCGGTATCGTCTCTACAAATACCATTGTTGCCTTCACAATGTCTTATTTTGTTTATTTATGACAGCTCATCGATCACTGGCAGCACTTTGCAAAGCTTGAGGCGTCTGGTAACGCGGATCCAGGCTTAGCCTGCCTTTGGCAAACATACAAAGTGGCAAATATGTAGTGAATCTTTAAACTCTCAGTAGAAGATCTGACCTAAGAATCAATATAAATAAGTATAACCTTCAGTATCCAGACTGCGTCTAGAGTCTAACACAGGTTAGATTTCCTTAAGGAGAAGGGAATCGACTGTAGGAGAAATTGCAATGACTGAAAAAGAGAGACAAATAAAGAGAATAAATACAATATAAACTGGTTTTAGAGATTACGGTCGCTTGTATCTGAAACCACTTAATATGCATATAATGATATTGATATTCTTGATGAAATAATAATTCGCGATCGTACGTTTACTTATATATGATCACTTTTCATAAGAATGTCGTTTACTCTTCAATTTCCATTATAGACATTGAGAGACAGACATTTCAGTTGACAGGGTTCATCGCTGATATTCGAATTTGGGGACTATGAATGCTCCAACATGATTCTCAAAAATCAGGTTAACGTCAAATAATTTCGGTTATTTTCCCTGAATGTGAGCACTGTATACACGGTCACAGTGCATGCGCATGTGGATCCTGGCAGTGACGGGTGACCCGGTTAGGGGACAGGTGCATGCTCAGTAACACCTGCCGTTGAGGAGGTATTCACTGTGGTAAAAACACTCTCGTTCACATTCACAGCCTGTCAAATGTTATCGGATTTCAACGTATGTTCACTACTGAGATTTTCTGTCTGGGGCTGTTTGCCTTTTACTTTAGAAAAAAGATGGTCATATTTAAATTATTATCTATTTAATCTAAATAAAACACTCAACGTGCATGATTTACTATACTATCTGGAGTCTATTCCATAACTTGTCAAATCTTGAGGAGGTAGTTTGAGTGATGTTGAGATGCACCTTCTAAAAACAAATAATCTATAAGAAAATAAGTCTATAAGAATGGGATATTAAAATCTAATATGCTAGCCCTAATAAAAAACGCCATAGGCTTAACATGGGATTTGTTTATGTCACTGGGTGTGACATAAAGTGTTGTTTATGTCACTACTTTCTAATACTGAAAAAATGTGGAAATGGGGTGAAATAAAAAACATATAAACACACACACACACACACATATATATATATATATATATATATATATATATATATGTAAGAAATACAACAACAACCAAGTATTTGTATATAAATATGGTACCGCCACCTTCTGGTATCGGACGTACTACGCCGTACTACTGGCGCCACCACATACAGGTGAGTACGCCTCACCAAATATCAGTCCCATTTACCTGTAATTTTTGTACGGTACACACACATTTCAGAATGCACTCTTTGTGGCTTGCATTTCTGGTGTTAGTGGTATGCGGTATTTGTCAATACAAATACGATGGACGCACGTACAAAATCTGTCCTAAATGTCCGGAATCATCTACAAAGTTAGACGAATTGAACCGGAGTTTGAAAGAATTGTCGCGGAGCTTAGACACAGACCATGAAGAAGCAGGAGCGACCGGCGGTGACGACGCGAACACGACAGACCAATTGCCTAAGGATAACACCGGGCAATTGACATCTTACGCGAAGAAAACCGCGGACAACGTCGGGAAATGGAATCTTTAAGGTCAGAAGTATCGAATTTAACGAAAATGATGGCAGAGATTCGTCTAATGATGGTAAAACAAGATGGCGCTCGACCCACGACCCATGTGCCGGCGACCCACCTTGAGACCCATGCTGAATTGTCTTCTAGTCAACGACCAGTTCCTCCCGTAGCTTTTTATGTCACTATTTTCTAATACTGAAAAAATGTGGAAATGGGGTGAAATAAAAAACATATACACACACACACACACACATATATATATATTTATATGTACGTATGTAATTTAGAAAATTACAAATTTCCTATGAGAAAACTCAGATCTAATTTTAATTTAAGTGCTGTGATTTATTTTCTATGATGTGCATCATCAAGGTTTTGCAACAAGATAGAAAGAGAGAAGGTAAATGAATTGAGTTATAAAGGGGGTATGACCGGGAGAATTTCGAGTGTATATAATTCAAGGTGAGACTCATGCAGTGCTAAAGATGTGAGTTACAAAGAGAGTGCTGGCAAGAGCTGGAGTAAGATGTACGGCGAGTGCAGACAGAGTTCTTGGCTACGCTCTACGCAATAGAAATGACACCGTGCCACCGGACATTACGGATTCTAGTGTAGGCTCCAGGAACAGAGCAATAGTTCTAGAGAGACTTCTCGTAGGTTAAACGCCATTTTCAAAGTTTTGTTTATATCATATCTAGGTATACATGTACATGTCTTAGCATCATGTGCTTCTGGGCTTACCAACCATGAACTAGATTGGGAGATGTTAGTGACATAGAATTACGAATAATAAATGTATACATATGGTATGCACGCCTCGGTTTTAGATGAAACTGTAGAATACAATAGCACCCTACATAAGGAGAAACCCTCGTATCCGAATAAAGGTGCCCCTTGACGCGGGATGACCCCTTCCTTATTTTACACGGGGTAAAATATACATCTAATAGAGAGAACCGTTCCGCGCAAAGTTGTCCTCCTTGCCTAGGGTGTCCCTTTTACCCAGGTTTAGAGTTGGGAATAACGACAGCAACACGTTTGTTTCAAAGGGGATAAATATGCACCTTTTAGTGATATATATAGGTCTTGATATAGGCAAACAAATGGTTAAATGGCGAGTGCGTAGAGGGTTTATGGTTGGTGGTCTATGGAAGTAAGAAGGAGACGCAGCTGACGACGTGGATCCGTTATGGACGTGTGCACCTGCCGTCTGCTCGGCCGTGACGTCACACTAAGTACCAGCGTGTATTTAACTCGAAACACACACGCCTTGCATTCCTGCCGGGAACCTTACCGTCCATCCGACACACGCGCCACCTAGGTGTGACCTAGGCGGATGTTACGTCACGCAGGTTCAACACCGGGTCAAGGACGGCAAGGAGATGTCTGGAGGATCTCTGTCGAGCATCTTGCACCTGTCTCTCTCTCTCTGATCTCAATGATTACAGTCTCCAGTGACGGTTGTAAATTGAATTGAAGTTATTCAAGGCAGCCCCGTTTAGTAACTATCACCAGATGGCGTTGGACACGTGAAAAAGTAGCCATTCTATGCTTGCAGACAGCTTACTTATCTCCTGAGGTATACTGAACGCTTCCGGAATTAATGCAGCCTTTTTGTTACATCTGACAGTTAAATGGTTGACCTTTTGTATATAGCATACCAGTTCAGATTGTCACTGGGATACGTAATGATGTCGAATAAAATAACGGGTTTGTCGCTCTCTGTGACTTTTTATACGCCTGCTTCTTTTTTTATGTCTTTATTGCAATCAATAACTTCTTACTGTTCATCCATTACTAGCGAGTGGAGGCTAGAACTTGCAGGACATATTTTGTTGTCAAAGGAGTCTATTCCGGGTACGATTGAAGATTAATAACGTATATGCCACATCTAAATATTTATCTATTCACAATTTCTCCTCACAATTTGGTTCCGGCAGCCATTAGAAAAATAACAATAATGCTCAATTTGAGTTTCACAGACACAAAAATGCTTCCATCCATTTTGATAAATTGGATTTGAAACGTGGCGTTTGCATAGTCATAAACCTCCATTGATACACACACACATTCGGGATGGGAATAAAACCCCATAATGTTAGTGAATTGGAAACAGTACAACAACCGAGATTACCGTTATAACCCCATAATTTCGGAAAATAATTTTGATCACATACTCAATTGACAAATAATCTTGAACAATTATGATAGTGACCATCCACAACTGCTTGCAGCTGAAGATATTTTACCTCAAATACGGTTGAATGATTTTGAGTTGACAATATAACAGTATTTACTGTTTTATATCCTTATCACGTAAGCATGGTTTAGAAATTAGAAACTTCTCTATAAGGGCTATTAATTTTCGATATGAAACGACCATAAATTCTAGGAAGAATTAATAGGCCATGACACCTGCTATTCATTTAGAGAATGAACTCCTTGTTGTTTGTTACCCGCACACCTTCCCGCACACTTCTCCCTCTCGTATGATTGGCATAGTCACGTGCTCCTATCCAGTCATCAGACAGAAAGTACAAAAAAGAGTCATGTTGTCAAACAATTTCCATGAGGCAGTTAAACATGTCACTGCGCACGCGCGTAGCTCACTTCCTTCCGTGTCTGTGTGTCATTCCGGTTCCGCTGGTGGTGAGAGAGTGGGCCGTTAAGCAGTCGGGTGTAGGTAACAGGACTTTATTACCTCACCTGGATACACCAACAAGGGCACGTCATGTTACCTGTGTAACTACACCTCAACTGAATGTGTATCACCTGCCTCTTTTGCTCCACCTGTACTGTATTATCCACCTAGCACAAAGTGTCCATAGTAAGCCTATATGAACCTGTATGGATATACCCGGTGCATAGATGTCCTCTTGGTTGTAATGACCAGCACATATATATGATGGAAAAATAGTGAATGACTACAGTGAACAAAAATCGCCAAGCCACCAGTTGGACAATACAGAGGAAACCTGCGAAGGTCTAGGTTAAGAATTCGTATCTTATCGAGTTTGAATTGCGTAGTAATTCACAAGGCGAAGTCTCATGAATTACGTAGTGATTCAAACGAGATGGGATCGAGCTATGACCCTACACTTGAATTGGTTTCTGAATTTATCTCACCCTTCACATTGACACTCAATGGGATTTGGATTCTAGTTACTCATGTTAAGTCTATGGGGAAAATACCAGGGGTGAGATAAAGGTGGATAACAAATACAATCTTGATTGGTTTCAGATAAAAGCGGCTGTATACTCCTTATAATGATCGACCCTACGCAATGTCCTTGCATGTGCTCAGACATAACTACGAGTCAACTTCTTGGAGGGTACGGCCGCTTGTAACTGAAGGCAGTAAATATTGCATATATTCTACCCGCACGCCAAAGTCCTACAACAGTCACCCTCCCCCCTTAATCAGTGTAGGATAAATCAGTTGTCGGTAAAGTTAACCAACAAGCTTTCCTTTTGGTGTATTCAAATTGTATTTGGCGTTCGTTCTTGACGAAAGAAGGTCTAATCCTCACGAGGTATCACGAAAGTATTGACAATGTAAATTACATTGATATTCATTTACCTCCATCTTCGGGGTTACTGTTGGACAAAACTGTGGGGCCACGCCGACCTAACCTCATTCTTATTGCACTTATTATCGTCATTTCCCTTTAATACAGATCATTTAAACAAATCCCAGATCTCACCCAATTTTTATATTTATCTAACAAAAAATGACAGTGTTTCCAAAGGCCTAGAATTATTTTAGGACGACACCAAAACGTATCATGGGTTCATTGAGAGAAAAAAAGAAGTGAGTCTTTCATAGTCTTTCATGTACACAAACGTCTAATGCTACGTTTACACCACCCCCCGACAGTCCTGGCAGTTAATTTAGTTCATGGCTGTATTCCGGCGGGTCTGTCCTAGGGCGGCGTAAGTCACCGAGATTTCAAATCCTAAGTTGACTTGACTGTCGGAGAGCTGCCAGAGAGCTGCCAAGAAACTTTAGTTCTGTCAAAAAATCCAGCACGGCCCAGTCCCAACGACTCCCGGCAGCCCCCCACTGTAAACAGTTGTGAACATATAGCTTTGGTGAATGTTTTTATATTTTTTCGATGAACTCTATTCACTTCTGTCTAGAACAGTGAATTGTGGGAAGGCATACATGTAAATCCCATATCATTTATATATACATATTGGCATCTCTGTGTGACTTGTATCCGCAAAGCACTCAATGACTGCACCGGGACTGCATTGGGACTGCACCGGGACCGCATTGGCAAAAAAGCCGTAGTTTGTCGTAGTTGGCCTCGCAAAACCAGGACTTTACCTGGACTGCCACAATTCACCACGATTCACTGCAAGTCATCGAGATTCTATAGAGGAAATCTATGAGAGTTTAGGGTCTGAGCTCGTATCCCATCGAGTTTGAATCATGTAGTAATTCACGCGGCTTCACCTTGTGAATTACTGCGTGATTCAAACGAGATGGGATCGAGCTCTGACACTAAACTTGAATGGGTTTCTGAATTTATCTCACCCTTAACATTGACTAATGGGCTATCATTTGTAATATAATCCCCCATTGGATATTCTTCCTAAATATCTAATGGGCGTTAGATACGAGTTCCCAATGTTAAGTCTATGGAGAAAAATACCATGGGTGAGATAAAACCGGGAACGATCCGTAATCTACCTGGAACACATTGTAAGTCGCCACAGCCTGCACGGTGACACCATGACGACACAACGGCGACACCTTGGTGGGCCTTAAGTTGCCGGGATATTTTGGGTCGAGCACAGCAAAAGCCATGAAAAAGTCATAAAAAGTCCACGTTCAGTTACGTTTGAGCAAAATTCACTGCCGGGACTGTCAGGGTGATGGTGTAAACATAGCATTAAGAAAAACTACTGAATCGTAGACACTTACTGAATTGATTATATAAGGTAAAAAGCCACTCATCAGCGAAACGTAAAATTTGCTGCACCGTTATAAAGCCTATCATCAATACCGACTTAGGAAATTGTTGAGTTGTACTTGTTCCATAATTGCTGCAAGATATAAACCTACTGATGTTTGCAGTAATTAACTACTAATAATATAATTCATATTTGATTATCGTCGCTAGCTTAGAAATGTATATCATAATGTTAAAGAAGCAGTACCATTTGCTTTATTTATATACCTTCTAAGTAATACCACTTCTATGATTTTCACTGGTGTTATTGAAATGCAAATCGAGTCACCTGATACCGGGCACATTATTCATGTGTCAGTAGTTATTTCTGCAGTATCATATCACTTGAAGGCATAAACAATTTCATATTAATCATTTAGAAAAACCAATCCTCCTTTCCGCTAAGACAAGGGAACTTACTATTTCCAGTTTTATCGATGTTGTAGGTCTTACGTGGAATTCATTCGCAAAGGGCCTCATTCTTAGATAATAACCATCTGCAAATATCTCTAACCGTAAAATTCGTCTTTATTTTGATTCACATCTATACTTACAGACCCAGCAGGGGCCCTTTATATCTTAGAAGATGTACTCTCCGTTCTCTTGAATAACGTTCATCTAAAATATCGCAGTTTGAAACACTATTTTAATCCTTTATCGCCAAATTAGATTCCTTATACCACTTATGCCATCAACGTCATAGGTTCATAAAGACACCACTTGGACAGGACCGCTGTGATCTTGATAAGTAAACACTCAATTCGGAGCTCCTATTTTCGCCAAAAGATCTTCTATCCGCCATTTAAGTGTTCGGATTTTGTTGTTTGAACAGTCGCCCGAAAGCAAGTTTCATTCTTACGATTCATTACGAGTTCATAAACAGTGTGTGTGTGTTGCTAGCCTGTCGAAATCCAAATTAAGCGAAAACAGAAAAATGTTTTACGAAAGATGATGGAGAGTGAACATTGATGACTGGTGTATGTAATTTCCTCCTATATAAATGACATAGTTTGAGAGAGAGAGAGAGAGAGAGAGAGAGAGAGAGAGAGAGAGAGAGAGAGAGAGAGAGAGAGAGAGAGAGAGACAGACAGACAGACAGACAGACAGACATACAGACAGACAGACAGACAGACAGACCAAAGTACACAGAGAAACGGAGGTAGCGAGGTGTAAACAGAGAATTCGAAAATGAGACATAGGAAAATATAGAAACATATAGTGAGACACTGAGAAATGAGAGAGAGAGAGAGAGAGAGAGAGAGAGAGAGAGAGAGAGAGAAAGAGAGGAGGGAGAGACTGAATTACATTTAATCAATCTCAGTTGACGTTGACGAACTTCAAAATAGTCTATCTAATACATTGGTACAATTGTGTATCATATAGTAGGTAGAGTATAGCTGTAGAGTAGGTGATACATTCTCCAACTACATGCTAGTGGCTATTTCGGTAGTTTTTTTTTAATTATTATTTTTTTTTTTTTTGGGGGGGGGGGGGGGTCTTTATTCAACAGACAAAATTGTACAATTCTATCGGTGATCATTGTTGATCGTACCTCGTTCTTTGCTCGCTTAAGCATCAAGATTATCCATATCAGCTCTCTACCGGAGATGTTATGGTGATTTCTGCTCTATGTTTATTTCTAAATCTGTATTTAGTCACTAAACTCTACCATAACTTGTCTAACTTTCTAACTGTATTCTTGATGGCTATTGTCCCAACCTTTCCTCACTTATTTGAAGAGTTGGGGTAGGCTAGAAGTACTATATATAGGTCCCTTTCAAACAGGAAAAACTCTCAAGAGGGCTAGAAAATAATTAACTAATATGAGACAGGAAGGAGTAACTGTATTTCTAAAATTAATTTTATCGTTGAGCAGAGGACAATTCTTATCCATGGTGTCATGCTATCCGTTAGGCTACAATGAATAAGGTAGGTTCACGGGTATTCTTCATCATACCCCTCACAGTTTGGGTGCTGAATTGGCTTAAATTTCAGATACGTTAGACATTGTACCAGGTCCCAGAACAAGTTTGGGAGATGGAGGAGTTTAGTTCGTTCACCTGACACCCGAGACGCCACTGTCTGCCGACAGCAACGCCCTCTGTGGTGACCAGCGGAGCGAGACTGATGCACACTGACATGATTCCATGGCCAGCACCAGGTGGCACCTGTCCATGGAACACATGCTAATGGCATGTTAGCCCCGACGCCATCTCTGACGTTGACGTCAGTGAACGCTAGTTTCCGGCCTTTGTTTCGTATTGTCAAAGTGACTGAATGGTAACCAGCGAACCCCGCTGTGTCAGCACTGCAGTGACGCCTTCTAGTGGTGATCAAATGAACTATGTGCGTGAGGAAGACAGGTCTATTGATTGTGAGCGTTTGCAGATAAAAACACATATCCTCGGGGGAATGAGCTACTGCCAGAGGTTGTAGGTTAGACAAGGGAATAGATAAGGCCATCTGTGTATACATATCGAGCAGTGCTAGTTCCGTGATACACAAGAGAACAGATCAATAAACCCAAATGTCAGTGTAGTGGTGTGCTTACTTGTGTCAGGGAGGTGGCTGGTGCTGGGGTGGGGCGTAACACCTGATGCTAGCTGTCTGCGTAGTCAGGAGAGAGGGGTAGGCAGTGATAGATGATACACATGTGCCTGTCTGTGGAGGACAGGTAGATTCCCGTCATCACCTGTAATTACACCTGTGATTCACGACGATGGGGTTATGTTACACTTTTATGTGCTGACTACACGAGACAGCACTAACTTGCACAGCATATCTCACATCAACACGTGACTATATCCTACAGGTGCATGCATAATCTAGGACAGATATTACATGCTGAACTACATTTCATATACATGTAAATGTATATACGTGTATGTCATAGAATATGTCAAACTCCGTTATGCTGACGCTAACAAATGAAGGACGCTTAATCTCTAGAATAATATACTAAACCGTTCTTTTCGTATACAAGGGCATCCTATTCCCCGTGTGCATACCCCTCTTCTCTATGCGTGTTTTCAAGTGAATGAGCAAGCACCCACCAACGCAAAAGCAAAATGGAAATCGATCGATGTGCACCGATGCGCTTCCCACGCAGACAAAAATCTGCGTTGTCAAATGCGTCGGAAGGAAAATAATTTCTGCATCGGTGTGGATCGTAGTGCACCAGAACAGGTAGGGTATAAAAAAGCATCCATGGTCCCCACTGAGGCTACGGCACAACAAGCGTTCCGACACTAATACCAGGGAGGAATTTACCCAATATAATAACCCCTTTTATTTCACTGTTGTCGATGGGCGTTGTAGAGTGCGTCTTAGCCCTGGTCCAACGCCCCGACACGGCCTCTCCTTCAAACGCAAATTCAATTCTGCAGAGTTGAGCATGTCATAAACCACTTTAGTAGGCACAGCCTACACTTTCCGACAGATCCTCTAGTGCGCGTCGTTAGGCAGATAGCTTGGCGTTGCCAACAATAGTCCCGCTATCGACCCAGCGTACCTAGAGGCCAACATAGAACTAGTAATGGAAGTTAGCTGAATGGAGATCATACCAACTATGTGTTAAGAGAAATACCAAAATCAAGTTTCATTGTATTATTTGCCGTGCAAGAGGCATATATTCTATTTATCGATATGAACTTGAAGACTGAATGGATTGTAAACCATTACCCCCTACCCTATTTAGATTATAATTACTTGGATCACTCTGGATGATTCCTATTGAGAACAGTCATAGGGTGGCCGAAGGCTTTATGAGGTAGCGGATATTAAACCCTACTACTGGTGTTATAGTTCTAGATTGACACATAAGAAATATCTATATACAAGCAGTTATATTGCTATTTATCCTACTGGGAATCCAAAGGTGTTTTTTTTATGTTGAAAACCTGTCACGGCAGCAAGTTAAAAACACCGCACGCCCGTGCCAAGGGAATATACATTTAGAACACCCACCATCCGCCCTAAATCAGGCCTCGTTTATATGGCAACATATTGGTGGTCTAATGCCAGCATTGAGTGAGTGTAATTAAATATTAAACCAAAGTGGAGGCTTGGCTATCTATCAATCTTCTTTATAATGTATGGCAGTTCACCAGCCTTCATCCCTGGCTTACCTGCGAGGACATGACCTACTGACAACACTGGCCCACTAGGAGCCACATGTTCTAGGGGGATTTGAGCAACTCACACATAAAACAATTACTACGTCTTCAACTGTGACAATTCCCGATCCAACTCTGCACAAACATATACGGCGGATTAAGTAGGAACAAGGTAAGCCAATGTATGTTGTATGATACTCTATGGGATTGCGGCAAGTTTTAAAATTGATGGCGGGACCATCGATGTCGGAAAAGGAGGGGGCAAGACGGCGATGTTGGCAGCTCACTTGCACTGTGCCAGATACTAACAAGTCCACAACCTTCTTGCTTTTAAAGTCTATTGTAAGGGGATATATATGAGAAATACTTGTTTTAACTGTAATGGGGTAATAGATCGTCACAATATGTAATTCAAAGACTGGGTATAAGTTGCCCGATGCAAGCAAAAATCCTCCTTACCGTAATTGGTGTTCATGTACATCGATGGTTCTTTTGTGTCAAAAACAACATCTTAACAATACAATATAGTATCTTACCAAATGCTCACATGCATGTGGACACATGTATGTACCTGGATAACGTTATTCTCTGAACTTTAGACGACCCTCGTGTAGCAATTCATCCTTCTGTATTACTACAGAGCATTGTGATACGATACAACACCACAAACATTTACTTTTAGGTACTGTGTCTTCATGTTTCTCTTCATCTTTCATTCCCTTTGTAATTTACAATATTCCTTCGCATGTAAGCAGTATAATAAGTCGTAACTCATTGCTCGGGTTAAGAATTGTTGCAAACCACTTCTTTTAGACACGAACCGAGTCGACCGCTTCTATCATGCATATGATTAGTGTGTCTGAAATAAAGGTTCAGCGAATAGTGGGGTTTGCACCCAGACATACCTCACCCTGAAGGCAATTATATTATAGTTGTACATTGACAGGATTGACCCAATACCTCTATTATCGTCCCTTTTTTATAGCCGAACTTGAATAGCGCACATCACTAAGGTGGGTAGGGGGGCATGCGCAGAGAACCTGTTCTAACGCACGGGTCTGACGGGGTATTATTTTTACCCTTTTCTTGTCAACACCTGTCGCTCATCCGGGGCGTTCGGGGGTTGCGTACGGTTCCGGCGTCCGGTAGGTCTGAGGTATCGGCTTAGTATGGAACCGGCGTAATTTATGAAAACGCACTCACGCAAGCCGACCATCAGCGTTTCCATTCATGCATAATGCTGACCTGCAAGATCCCTCAAGCTGTTCATTTATTCATATGAGGCCACGAATGGTACTACTGTGTTTTTTAGGCTGATAGATAATTAAACCCCTGGAAACAAGCAACACAACTGCTTCGTCACACAAGTTTCGCCAGCTATTATATTTTGTGAACAGTGGCGACTGCTTACTATTGCACTTTTCTGGCAATCCATGCTTCTAGTCTGCACATAATATATAAACAATAATCGATGGTTTTGTGGACAGGCGGCCGTAACCACGAGCGGTTGACGGGTCGTAATACACTGGCGCTAGCGAGTGTATTACGACATCAACCTCGAGTGGTTTACAGAGGCGCCTGTCCACATAAACATCGTCTGTTGCATTTTTATCTATCTTTTCAAATAAATTAAACCCAGTAATTGCCATATTAAATGGTATAACTATAGGGACTATTTCTGTACTCTAAAGCATAAGGGGACTATTTTTTCAGTATACCACGGTTTTGAGGCCGTATACCACAGGTTTGAATCTGTATGTCACAGTTATGGTATCTGAAAGGTTTTATGCAATAGGTCGTAGTTTACTGAGGCCCCATACTTTTTCAATGGAGTCTTTGTATACGATGAATAATCAATTCAGATCCAGGGATCAGGACTATTTCGAGTGAACAGGCATTGGCCGATACCAACACCCATGGAGTCCTGGGAACTCATAGAATCACCTATTTACTGGTTCCTTCAGCCTAACCTACTAGACTTTCTATTATCCTTAGTCCGGTTCTAAGCAGATTCAGAATAGAACCGAACCCAATTAAGGGTGATTCACAGAAAGTCTGACAAGTGGAATATGTCATATAATTTTCGAAATAAGGATCTGGTCGTGGAGAGTCAACCTGTTTCCAATCATGCAAGGAAAAGTGGTGCTTCATTACAATAAGTTGGGATTTTAAATTTCTACCCCTAGCATCACCATGTCGGCCACCATTTGTAAAATAGGATATCATTCATCAGTGATGAGAGCTATCTCTGAATTATGGAAAAAACACCTCATTGAATGTGTGATAGTATGAGTATTCGTATAGTGGTTTCACTGTGGCCATCGGTAATGCTCTATAGAGTATTACTCGACAAAGACTATATGGGTGTCAATAACGTAGCAGCAATGAAAGCGAATAACCTAAAACAGTAAATATAATGCAGGTGTTTATTAAAAATGAAAAGAGAATAGATCATATAAAAATACCAGGGAAAGTGTATATATGTATTATTCAATTATATCAACTTCAACAATTGTGAAAATGAGATGTGTCACTTTGCTTGATCCGTTTAATCGACATTGTGCACATGTGCATTTCATTTGATGAGTGAAACTAACCAATACTTATTGCCGATTGGAAATTGATTATAAATTCCATTTCATGAAGTTGGCAGTAAGTCTAGGACCATACGTCTAGCTATCACCTTGACTCTGTGACAACTAGAGCTCTCTTTCTTTTACCTTGGGAAAACAAAAAATCTTTTGATCTGAATACCATAATCAGAGTACATGTATACTCCCTGTGCTTAGGCTGTGAAGAATCACGTAAAAAAAGAAGAAAAAAACATAAAGGCAAATGAAAGGCAGGGGGTGATGAATGTCTGGATAGGTAGGGGCATTTGATGCAGTCTTCAGTACCGATATTATTGTGAGCAAAAACTCGTTCCTTTTTCATAGAAAATAATGAATGGATTTCAATTGTACACAATACACTAAGTTCTTGGCGGTTATATTCAGCATTCATCATATCCAAATGGGTTATTTGTACTCTCATTTGTCCGTCTTCTACCTGCCTTATTAAACATGCAAATATATTCATATTCATTTCATTCATTTCATTGTATTGATCGTCAGGTAACCTTGGCTACAACTTCTGTTATTACATTGAATGTAGAGCTTCCCGCCAATCACATATAAATTGTAATGGCGGTATAACCTCTACAATCTGTATCAGTTAATGCTTAGCAAATTGAAGGTGGATGTATCTGATCTCAGGAAATGGAATTGGAATACAGTAATAAAGAGTTTAATGTCATTTCATTGGAATTTAAGACAAAATACCATTAGAACAGTACTTCATGGAAACCAAATGGAGTTTACTTCTATATAAGAAAAATGACGATAAAGATAGAACACGGTATGCATTCCTAAATAATGAACATTATACTCTCTGGAATGATTCACCTTACTTCAGTTTAAATATCTTTCATGACGAATGATTACAAAAGCATTGCCGGTTTTCAAAACTCTCATGTCTCCCTTATACAAAGTGCATAAGAGAAGAAATAAATATGCACATGTACCTGGGTTCTTGCATTCGAGAGCAGAGTAGTGACTTCGCTCTTCTTTTAAATTGAATAGATCGTGGCCAAAGTTAGTCGCCTTCTATGAGTTGTGTAACACTTTCAAAACAGTTCTATTCTTGAGTATGCAAGTCTGTTTCGCTAACTGTGGCGTTCCACATTGTCTGATTCAGAACTTAAGTTATTATCTGAGCTTATTGGTCTCATCGGCCCTTTGTGTGACAGGTGGCTTTCTGTTAACTTGACTTTTATCCCTTAACGAGCGTAAATCGTCAAGTCTAGAACGTAAAGATAAAACCCAATTTGCGCGGGTCCTTTGTTTGAACGTGTACTCTAATGTAGCTGGCGACCGCATACCAACCAGAGATTTAAGCCAAACTCAGACGAGATTTAAACTCTTGCCCGGGAAATCGTTGCTGCTGTAAGCAGCCCCCAAACGGCCATCCCGTTGTTATGATAAAATCGCGTATTGGAAGTTTCCGATGCCCTTGAATACCAAGCTCATGCAATTGGTTGAAGATAACTGTAATGCCGGGGATACTCCAAGCCAGTCAAGGCAGCGATCTCCAGAATCGCCAACACAAAATGGCATATATGTGAGATATTATTTCATAGTAATATCTCCCACCGATAATTTAGCATATCAGAAGCAATGATCAGGTGAGATATGAAATTATATAGCTCACATACACGTGGTTTTCTGTGGGCGATTCCTGAAATCGCTGCGTTTCTCGCTTGGTTTCGTCTCCACCATTGGGGAACAAGCCTAAAGCACGAGGACTTATTGAAGCTATGACTACATCTTACAAAGTATTTCTGCTTTAAAAACCTACACAGAACAAAATTACCTGGATCAAGGCGCACACACCAGATACCGTGTGGTAATTAGCCCGACCAACCCCTTTAAGTCGGAAGAGAGTGGGAAAGTGGTCGTGGCAAATCTAGAAGACTGGATGTCCTCGTAAGCGGTCATGCTGGGTCGGGCGGGATCGAGTTCCTAGTAGATATGTGTGAGTGCCTCCTGGGTGACTCCTGTCGACAGCATTCCCGAGAGAGACATGATAGCAGCTGCTTGAAGCCTGCCCGTTTTGCCAATAAGGTCATGCACACTTTTCTTTATACCACCTGCATACCGTGAACATGAATATTTGCACCACTTGACAAAACGTTGACAAACCAATGCTCACAGAAAATAATGATTATGCCGGTGACGCAGCAAGCGAGAAACGCATCGATTTCCGGAATCAACAACAAAAAATGGCTTATACATGTATGTCTGATATTATTTCAATGTGGTCTCCCACGGATAATTGAGTGTCTCAGAAGCAATAATCGAATAAAATATGGAATTCAATGGCTTATATGTACACTCCAATGAGTTACATTGTAAAACGGAGGTTGACTTCCTAGACGCACGTCGTAACATGCAACTATTGTTTCAGATATTTAAAGGCATATCGGACAATTTGGCGTGAAAATTAAAACCCATGTCAGTTTTCTGAAAATTTAATAAGATGATCTCCAATTGTTGTGGAACACATATCTAACTTAAAAATTGGGGGTCACCATGCTAGTTTTTGATTCATAGATCAATATTATTTTTTTCTAACATAGTAAAACCCATGTAATTTCCCTCAAAGTTTCAGAGAATATGGTACATATACAGTACTACTTATTCAAGTTTTAAAAAGCATAGGTCACCAACCTCGTTTTTGAAAGAATTGAAGAAAACCATAATTTCCAGTACATTTCCTATGTAAATCAAGCAAATGTTAATTGACAATATTTAAAAATCACCAGGTGGCGCCACCGTGAATTGTAGGATATGCCTTGTCAGTTATCAGTCAAAACCGGTCCATTGGGATCCATTCTATTGTCAAATAAGTAAATATAACATTTTATCCAGTTTATCCAATCCTAATAGGTAAAATAAGCCAATTAACATTTGCTTGATTTACATAGGAAATGTACTGAAAATTATGGCCATAAAACCTGGATTTTATAACAAGCTCTTGTTCGCATTGTTTCCTTAATTGAGATTTAGCTTCCACTGGTATTGCTTCACAGTGCTAGTCGTTCCTGACACAAGTGCTGGTGCATCGAGAGGATTTCGTATCAATCTCTCCCGTTTTTGGCTATCGTTTCGTGGATTAGAACTGCCCTATACCATCACGCCGAGTAGTCGGGTTCCGCGTATTGTGCTCTGTAACGAAAACGAATGTTTCGATTTTAGGATGCAAAGCTTGTTGTCTATGATAATCTACACATAACTATGTAATCTTAATTGCGGCGATACACTACCTTTCTTGATATCTCATTGGGATAAGCGACCTTTGTGCTTTACTAATAAGAAGTGAGATTCAGGTTACGTGGCCATGGTGCTGAGCAGTCCTATCATGGAAGACTATAGCGAATGATAAAAAAAGATAAGGGTAAAACCCTTAAAACGCACACAAAACCATCACATTTGTAATTGCAGCAAGAAAGAAAACGCGAAGGCCACCTCGTGAGAAATGGAGGAACCAATTGCAAGGCCCAGAACTTAATTCCCTTCAAACCGGAGGGCTCGCGTTAGAGGCCAAGTCATGTCAGACCCCCGAGGAAGGTGTTTGGTTATGGCACTGTTTTGCTTATTCAAACAGGTTCGAGTTATTTAGATTCAAAAATGCCCCTAGTAACATACTACAGGTTGATTCAATGAATAAAGTACAGTGGCCTGAACCATGGACAATGTATCTCTAGAGTTGTATGTCCATGTCTGTGAGATGTGTTGACAGGGGTTTGCGGGATACCAACTCAGGATCTATATATAGCTATATGTATAGCCTTGGGCAGTTGTATTTTAGCATAGACATCACGGTTAGTGGATTCATTTGCCCAAAACCGGCTAGAAGTCAGTCAAATAATTGGGGAGTTTGCAGAGTAGGACAGAACAGAAAGGGAGCCCATCGGCTCTGATTGAAAATTTCCATACAGGTGGAGCCACTGTTGTCTCGAAAAAAAACTTGAGAATTTCAACTCACGGGGGAGCCACTGTTTTCACTAGCAATACTATCACTAGACTGGATGCGTGAATGCATATTGGACAAATGTGTGGGGTGGTTAAGAACAACATAAATGAGTATATCATGATCATTTCATGTTGGTAGACGAGGCGTTTTTTTTTTGGGGGGGGGGGGGGGGGTGTTGTGAAAGAGAGAAAATTGATTTCCAAAGTTTAAGGTCACTCAGCATGACATATGTAAAATACTGAGGAACGTAATGTAACGGGAAAATGTAGGGAGAGATTAGGCCCGGCGTCCACCTACTACGATAGAATCGTAGACCTCCCGATATGGCACCGATACAAAATGTCAAAATCGGTGCCATATCGGGAAGGTGCAAAATCGTAGACATATGTCTAGACATACCAATTCACCACGCGTTGTATGGGGTCTTTATTGGTGTCTAATCGTAGAAACGTGGCCAACTGCCCCGATATCAGGTAACCTTCCGACGCGATTTTGATTTTTTATTGGGAGGTGCATCGTAGACCATATCGGTGCCATATCGTAGTAGGTGGACGCCGGGCCTTAAGGTTCTACCACTCCACTCCTCTAACACACCCTTTGAAATAAGGCCAGGTTGTGTTCCCCTCCCCTCGACTGTCTGGGTATCCATGCATCACTGAGTTAGTGACAAGTAGTACTAAATAGTCCATCCATTATCCCATAACATAACCCGACGCTATGTCTTGGCATGTGGGTCGGATCCATTGGATAGGATCCAAGGGTCCACTGTCAGAGTTTTAAATTCTAAGCAGGTCAACCGGAGAAATAGTTTCCAATGTGTCAATACCATTTGACAGTAATGACCTTGTTTTTGATCTATCAGTGTGGACTCAAAGAGCTGATCGGATATTTTTTGTCACTTTGTACAAGGTGAAGATTATCGGTGGGTTATTGGTGGGCAGGTAGAAACGGCGCACTACACGTCAGGCGCTTCATCGTAAACTATGTATGAATTGTATGAACAACTCAACGTGAGACTTATCTTCAGGTCCGCGGCTAATGTAGCCTACGTCTTTGCTTAGGGCATCAGCAAAGTCCATTGCGTGTTTCAACCAAATCTCTCAGATACTCACATGAAGGGATACCGTCTACGCAAACGGTTCACCTGTAACTGTACTTCTACGATCATCTCAGTTTTCCCCGGTTCAGGGCCCTGGGGGGAGTTTAACAATGTCGTCCTAGGAGAGCTATCCCTGTAAGAGCGGTCCTAGGACGGTTTGCGTTTACCTATAAAGAGAATCTTAGCGAGGGACTGTCTTAGCCAAGGATCTTAGCAAGATTGTCCAAAAGTGTTTAACAAGTTTGGCCCACATCTTACCATCTGTCCTCCACATACCCAAAAGGGCCCAGAGCGGGTGTGAATGAATGACCCTACCTCCTGCTCCAGCCACTCCTTTTGGAGAGGCGGGGGGCACACACATTTTTTTATTTTTTTTATTTAGGAAAAGTATCATCTCAGGTACATGAGTTTTTCAGATATATTTTGGTTTGTATTCAAACACTATCCAACGATCAGATTCTAAATCAAGATCAAAATAATTATAGATTTTTAGCCACGATAAGAGCTGGGTGAAAGGATTGAATGACGGAGATGGTACGATTAGGATCATCATTTCACAGCATTTATCTATGCTCATTAAAACCTGGGGTGGACTCCGACCTTGACGCGTGTTCCGACCTTCAATACGACTCAACCGATTAATATTGAATCTATTTCGGAACATAGTAACTAACTGTTTCTTTTCTGACGCTTCCACAATGGCCCCACGCCACATGCGGTTTGGAGTTTAGTTATGGACTAGGTTTTGCCGACATGTCTGTAGACAATGCGTAGGCCACGATGATTCATGCGCTCTATAGTTCTCTAAAGAACGATCTCTCCCTGGACCAGGTCCTACCCGTATGGATCTAGACCTGCTTGCCTGGACCTGCTTGCCCATGAATTTCTTTTTCACAGCTAAATTCCATTATTCATAACGTTTAGTACCACTAAGATATTTCTTATTTTTTCAATATAAACGAAAAATAATATTATGAAGGTATTTCTTGAATGTCAAATTGTTACATCATCTTTCCGTTATTGAACTTATGTTATGATAAAAAATACCAGACAGGTATTCAAATCGTTAAGTTTCCAGTATAGACAGGAAATAATACCATGGAGGTATATCTTTTTTTCTTTTTTTTAAAGGTTTTTATTTATAATGGAGTCAGGGTTCAGCAAAGATTTTGCTTATCCTCCACCCCCTCCAGTTGTTTAGATTCCATGTCCGTGCCCGACTAGCAGGCTTACATGACAGGTGATCCTACATTATAGATTGAACTCGATCATTTGTATACAATAGTAATGATATTTGCAGATGGTATCCGTACATCTTATAAATTACATACTAGATTAGTAGGCAAGGTGGTTGTCGCGTTAAAACTAGTTAACCACGAACAACTCATGAATTCTGACCATTGATTTGTTGAGAAAGGAAGCAGTTTGTGATTTGTGAATATAGGTTTACAGATACAGTTGTGCTTTCAGGCGCAATTTTGTGACGGTTTTGATATTTGGATAATTGGGGAGGTTGCGGGTTGCAGGTGAGAGTGAGTTCCATAAGGTGGAGCATTTATATTCAACCGATTTGAAGTAACTGTTATTATAGATATTATTTGCTACTTTTAGTGTTGGGCCTTCAAATTGTCTGGTTTGTCTAGGTGGGTTCAGTAGGTATTTATGGTTTTTAGATCTGTGATAAGCAAGTGTTATCAAGCGTGCTTCTCGTCTTTCATGAAGTTTGTTTAATTACCCCTCATTAGCCATATTCCATGGTGTTTACAAGAGATTGCCACGAAAGTGCATTTCTAGGCCTCTATTCAGGATCATATCCCTATCTAATGTGGACAGAACGTGAGGGATGTGACTGACCGCAGATGTCCGTGCAGGGAACCGTGGACCAAACGAGAACCTTGAACATCCTCAAACCATGGACGCTGGGAGCATAGTGTGAACGGATCTCCACCGGTTTGTTACGCTTCGTTAAACAGGACTGCCGCGATTGCCATTGGGCACTTGGAACAAAGTGTAAACCTAGCATTAGTGAACACATATTAATAGACCATCTGATGGTACTGTTCATCAATTCATTGATTAACCATTGCAAACATAAAGAAACCAAATATTAAAAAGTGGTCCTTGGGAATCTGAATATTGATTTAAGTGATGAAAGTAAACGGTATTAACTAGGGGTACAATGGAATGGTCTGCAGTGTCCCGTAAGGCTCAAAATTCGGACCTTCTTCATTAATTGTATTTTCTAACGATTAAATCAGTTATATTCATGTATATATACGATTATTCATACAAAGAGCACAATTATGGCACAAATACCGGAGAAGTTGCAACATATTCCGGTCTTATTATTGTAGCTGGTTCTGAGACTTGGATTACTTCCTGACAACTAGATTGATCTGTTCGGATGGAGTGAGACTATGTTACCCTATGTGGTATCACATAGGTTCGTTTGAATATTTTTTGGTAAATCGAGAGGATGTAGAATCAATTAGCACTAGACCTACTGGACACAAAACAAGACTCTGAGATCTTAGGTATATATTGATCTTTATTTATACTTTTCCGGACACAGTACCCTAGCACCGGAATGCTAAGTAAAGCTGGGTAAGCGATTAAAAAAGCCAAAGCAAGTTCCCTTGCTCAACCACCATAAGGTTTTGAAGAAAGTCAACCAATTTGTGAAGCTCCTAGGGGTTCGCTCGATGCGGAGGAACACACAGAGTAACATGTCAACCTGCTGCAGACTTGCCTTATGTACATGTTGTATAATCCGGGCGAACCTGTAGCACTTTCATGCATGGGCCCACCGGAATCATTGCACAGCAGGGATCGGCACCCGCGTCCTCTTGCGTAAAACGAACACACCAATGCTCGGCTAACCTGACCCCTACATTATGAATGTGAGCAAATTGGCCATGTTCTTTTAACTCTGAAAAATATTGCTCTACAAAATGTCAAAAGTACTTAGGGTATCAACTTGATTCCTGTCTATCGTTAGGAGCCCATATCAAAGAGAGTCTAAAGAAAGGTAATCACTTGCCATGTTAACTAAGTAAACTCAGACCCTATATAGGCAGGGATTGTGCCCTGCTCGAGAGTCTTAAACTTATTTATTGATCCATATTTCGATTATGGAGATTTACTTTTTCATAATGCGTCGAAATATATGCTTGACAGGCTTCAAAGGGCACAAAACCAATGTTTAAGAATTTACCTATCTACCTACATGAATTCTCTCATCATAATTCTTTCTATTACAGTATATTTTACAACGACACACAAGTGTATTCAGAATCGGATGAGTACGATTAAATCTCCTATACTATGGACAGATGTGTATCTTCTGCAAGCTGCAAAACCACCAGAATCGGTAAGGTTTGTTTAATAAAGACAAAAGGAGGTTTAGATATCACAAGCAGAGTACATTATTATAACATAATGTACTAACGTCAACACCACACTTAAACTGTACAGATCAGCAAAAATCATGCCTCTTCTATTTACAATAGAAAGCCACAGACCACCGGTGGAACTCCAATCCCGCCTACGATAGAGTAAAATAACCATGAATTAATCGTTTATGGATGGATTTAGGGAAGGATACATAGACAATATTGACTGGTTTCAGATACAAACGGTCGTATGCCTCATGTACCATTATTCAGTGTATTAACTCAATGAAGGTTCACAACCAAAGGGTTGAGCAAGTCTAGCAGTCCACACAGACACACCACCCCTAGACCGTATCGATGGAACAAGTAGAATAGGAGGTGCCTTAAATACAGTGTCACTCACCCGTGTCCTTTCCCGAGGACTCAAAGCCGTTGCAGTTTTGAATACATTATTTACATTCTGGTAAAGGAAAAGATGACTACAGAGTCCTAGATCCCCGCCATGTGCCATAAATATTTGAATTTCTTTTTTTCTGGTTTTAGCTCAGCCTGTCGATGAGTTGCTTTAGTATTATTGGTCTCATGATTTCTCTTGTGCTATCCAGAGCATACATACGTTTCTTCTAAGTTTGGCGAGAAGAATAAGAAATGGCGATCTAGTATCGACAAGAGACGTAATAGGCATAGTGTGTTTTCTTGATATCTGAATATCATTTCAGGATTCCATATGACCTAGTTCATTATACTGGAATCGTAAAAAAAAGGCCAGCTTCGTCAAGGGCATGTGCAAAAAGGGGTTCATGTATACAGTAGAATCTCTGTCACGGACGATCCCGGTAGGCGGACGAACACGAAACATTTTCTTGTTCGTTATACGGACTAGTATACAGTAGATAGATTATACAGTATAGGTGATATGTCTACAGAATTTAATTAACTGAGATAGCCATAAACAGCCAAATTATAAAATTAGCATGGCATGTATTGCATGTACATTCAGAAAATGGAGGTGGATTTCCATATACGTCTAGGTATATGACCTTCATGGATTTCTGCCCACCCCCCCCCCCCCCATATACTATATTCAATAGAAATGAGCTGACAATTTTACTCAGCTACAACAACTGTGGAATCGTTAGTAGAGGTTAACGATGCTTATAAATTCATAAAATACCAGTTACGGCTTTGGGAAGCGGGCAAAAATAACACATATCAAACATACGCCTGCTATGTATCGGCCGATCATAAGTACTATTCTTTCTTATAATGACAACCTGCTTTTCAGAAGAATGCGTAGGATATGAAACTATATGACAGATACGTTAGTTGTGTTCCGTTGTTATACAGCGCAGACTGCTTGCTGGTCGAAATTACCATTGCATTCAAGAGTGGTACAGCAGACCGACGCATGCGTGTAAAAGAACGTTACCAATTGAATTGTCAAAAGCCAACTAAATCAGTGGGTACCCCACCCATGGGATAGTATACAGTTCGGTCTAGTAATTAAGTTGAAGATGTACATGGTATTTACACCTTGGATGCGTTACTTATCATTCCATATGAGGGTAGGTGTTGTTCATGCTTTAGTTGCTTCTGCTGTGCACCCAGCTGTGACTTGTATCGTGACCGAGTTACTTGAGTTTTATACTTCCACGGAGGACGACGTGTTTCTCTCAGTTCGGTGTCCTCTCACGACCGCCTCATCAACCTGATACCTCTTCGTGTCTTCGTTGTGTACACATTTACGTTTGATTTACATGAATACAGATGACACATATCTTCCCTAACAGGTAGGTAATGCCACTGGAGCTACTTTACATTTTTAATTGAATTAGCCGCTGAATCTGAAAGGCAGGGAGGGACCCAGCTTTCTGATTCATCGCTATTTCGCCCATGACCGTAACAACCATATGCAGGGGAATAGCAGTGATTAGATTTTAAATACCTGTTGGCGTTTCAAAGACAGTCTTTGATTCGAGGAACCGTTCCTGGAAGTTGTCCTTGAGAAAAACTAAATCTAACAATCTCAGCCTCATCTATTTTAACAAATTTAGATTGGTCACAGAGAAGACCAGTTCTAACGAGTCAGAAACAGGGATGATTGAACAAACAAAGCATTCTCATTACTGAAGGTCTAGCTTGAATTAGATGCAGAATAATATAAAGATTAGATTTTGAAGCCGGTCATCTAGAGAAATACTCTTTATAATTTCATTATGATAGAGGTAATGTAATGCTCTCTACTATGTAACGCCACGGGCCGCCACGGACCTGCAAGTCCGCGGTAATACATACCTGGACATCGGTCCGGTTCTAAACGGCCATGTATATCCTTACTGATGCTCATTACATTGGTTAACCATCGTTCTATAGATGTACATAGTATCTAACCTACAGTAGAACCCCGCGTAAGCGGTCACCCTCCGTTCCGGGCCAAAGTGTCCGCTTACGCGGGGTGTCCGCTTACGCGAGGTTAAAATAAACATCTAATAGAGGGAACCGTTCCGAGCAAGGGTGTCCGTTAACGCGGGGTGTCCGCTTACGCGGGGTGTCCGTTAGGTGGGGTTCTACTGTATTTCTAAATATTCATCATATTCATATATTCTATATAATATCAAGATGGTACGCTGGTCAGCGAAGAGAACGCTAGTTTCTGTGAACTCCTATAGATAGTTGATATCATATCATAAGCAGTAAATGAGATAGTTCATAGGTGCATTGTATCATAACTCGAATTCCATATTTTTTCATCGAACTCAGTATTAGATAGCTCATTATCCTTCATGTTTCTTGTGAGGCAGGTTCTCTTTCCTTATTAGACAGTATGGTATCAAATCTATTCTCCCGATTGAACATCTACTTTATATATACTTGATATAGACGGGTCTTTCCGCTTCCAGTGAGAGGAAACAAAGGAATTCCATACCCCCAGTGATGAACAGACTTCCTGATGTCCAACATGTAACTAGTCCTTATTTGTAAACTAAGGCCCGGCGTCCACCTACTACGATATGGCTCCGATATGGTCTACGACGCACCTCCCGATAGAAAATCAAAATCGCATCGGAGGGTTACCTAATATCGGGGCAGTTGACCACGTTTCTGCGATTAGACACCGATAAAACCCCCATACAATGCGTGGTGGATTGGCATGTCTAGACATATGTCTACGATTTTGCACCTTCCCGATATGGCACCGATTTTGACATTTTGTATCGGTGCCATATCGGAAGGTCTACGATTCTATCGGAGTAGGTGGACGCCGGGCCTAACACACTGTAACACATCATAGGGTGTTACTGAAGAAGTTGCATCAAGAAAGTCCAATTTCACTTATATGATTAAAAAAAGTTGAGATGGATATCTGTAGTTTCCATGAGGCATATTCTAAACATGGGTTTTGATATTTCACAGTTACATGTATACATGTGTGTGTGTTTGTGTGTGTGGGTGTGTGTAGGTGTGTGTGTGTATACATTGTATATCCCTTTACTCCATATTCCTCATAAGTTCATGAACATGGTATCATATATCTTTGATAGTCTCTCTCTTCGAGGGAAACATGATAGCATGTAGTGTCATATGAAAGAAATAACTCAGATAAATAGACAACGAAAAGTTAAAAATCTTTAGGGTTATATAGTCAGAGGGCCATTTGCCCCAGAGCAAGTATTTAACCAGTTCCTTCTGTAAGCCATTGACACCAGGCCAACCAGCCAGGAGACGTTGGTGATCTATCGAACGATGTACGACATTGGGGACGATCCATGGCGAAGATTGTTACATAAAATAGATCGTAGGAAAACACGTGAATCGTTCATACACACTGTCGTATGTTTGACATCCCTCCTACGGGATGATGGGTCTATCACGTGTAAAGCCCAATGGGGTTAGCCAAGGTAAACCTTTGGCGACCGATTTAGGAACATTGAACCACAACTCGTCGGCGTTAAATGAACATCTCAAGAAGGTGGAGGGGGGGGGGTGGAGGGATGGTTCATTAATCATTGGCTGACCCTTGCCTAGCTGTCCTACATCTACCGACTAGGGCCTACTCCGTTAGGATGTCTCACCTGAGACAAATTACCGTTCAAGACTTTGTCGCCGACAAAGATGCACCAATGTTCCGAAATCGGTAGATGTGTATTGGGCTTAAATAGCCCTTGATTAGGTGGTCGACACTGGCCAAGGTATTACGTAATTCGCCTGCGACAAGTACCCCGACTCCTATACGATTTGGGAATTAATCATTCAACCCTGAATCGATAGATGTGTATTGGGCTGAAGCTATGCACCCCTTTATATATATATATATATATATATATATATATATATATATATATATATATATATATATATATATATATATATACACTGCACTTCTTCACGTCATGCCACACACGCTATAAGCTATATTGTAAAGGTATATATGAAGTGTATCAGTTACATAGGAGCAAAAGCAAGTATATCATAAGAAGCCATTGTGTCACTTAACTGCTTATACCTGCAGTTTTTATCAATATCAATACTTGACCAACATCCACGTCACCCCCTTGAGGTGCACATTTGGACAACCTCACACCATTTTCGAATGATGTAGGTCAGTATTTATGTAATGACACTGAGACCTTCAATTTCATCCTATTGTACAGTAGTCGTAACTGTAGGACTGAAATCGTTATCTAACGATGATACCCAAAGGACCATCCGACGACCTTTTAGATCGTATGCGCTTTATGTAACGATATCCTGGTCTCAACTCTGACCGACTGACGGAAACTCGGACTCAGAGTGTGCCAACTTTCAGGCCATCACACCACAGTTGCACACACTCTGGCAGTGAGCTCAAGTGTAAGGCGTGGCAGCATTACATGTATAAATTGTACCGTTATTTTGCAGGCCGCATTTACTCTAGCTAGAAGAATAAGGGCTACAGGGGCGTTGATACTGCTCAGATATTCACCATATTACAGCTTGATATTAATTGGTAATTCTATATTTTTATTATTCTGGAGTGAATAGTAGCATTCCTATATAGAGACATAGTTAGTGTGACTGAATTAAATATGTTCATAGATATTTTGGTGGCAAATACTCACCGAATATCGAAGAACAGATGGAATTCAGTCACACTCGTTATGTCTCTTTATTGTTACATACCGGGAATCGATTAAAATATCATTTATTTACTTATGATTTCATCTCCATTTCAACCACGAACTAACCCCTCAGTCTTTGTACAGATTACTGGACCGATGGTACCACGGACCGATGGCACCTGGACTGATGGCACCTCTTCGGACCGATGGCAACATTTTTCCTAGACCGATGGCACCACTACCTAGACTGATGGCACCACTCACTCAGACTAATGGTTATTGCCATATCATATTGTGTATACCACTTTTCAACTACCGAGTATATTAAATTCACATAAAGAAGAATTTACGTGATGATTTAAATTAAAAAAAAAAAAAACCGGCTCCGGGCCCCTCGGCATTGGCAGCGGGGGGTCCCGGCCCGTGGTCCCGGCCGGCAGCCGCCTCGGTACCAGTCGCGGTAGCAGCGGTGGTCTCCTGAAATCAATGATCTTTTTTCAGAAACCAGAAAAAAACCTGAAAATTAAACTGGAAACACTGTTATTACAGGACTACTGCACATTATTACTATATCTATCATGTGGTTCCCATGTCCAGGTAAAATAAATGAGGTGGTGCCATCAGTCTAGGCAAGTGGTGCCATCAGTCCAGGCACGGGTGCCATCGGTCCAGGTAACACTGAAAAGAGGTGCCATCAGTCCAGGTGCCATCGGTCCGTGGTGCCATCGGTCCAGTTACCTTTGTACAACAAACCTGCCATTCACTCTCCGGGTAGGCCTTCCGTGGCATTTGTGCTTACAAAATTATTCTTCAACCCAAACTGGAGCAGGGTGGGTACAATGGCATTCGAGTGCGTAACTACGGAAGCAGTGACGTCATATAGTAACTTTCGGTCAGCTATCGGTTATCGGTTGTCGGGGCGTGGTTTCACGTAACTAGCGCCTTAAACCCAATGCCCATCTACCGATTTCGGAACATTCATGTTCGTTTGTCGGCGACACACGGACGGTAATTTGTCTCACCCAAGGCATCCTAACGGAGTCGGCCGTAGTCGGTAGATGTAGGACAGCTAGGCAAGGGTGAGCCACCGATTAGTAGACCAATTTGCTTAGGACTAATATCCAGCACCCCATCTCCTCAATGTCCACCGGTCGAGCGAAGGGCTACGTAATTTGCCTACGACCAGTTGACAGACTCCTATACGATTTGGTAACTAATCGCTCAACCCTGAATCGGTAGATGGGCATCAGGCTTTAGGCGCTAGGTCTCGCACAGCACAGTACTGGCAAAATAGACCCCTAAATTAGATTGATTAAGTAAATGAATGGCTGCCAAGCTGGGGAAGTACTTTTTGATTTGTCCTTAAGGTCTCTCTTGAGGTTATTGTCATCGAAGGCCTGGGTAAATGGTCTTTTCGCCTGGAGTTCTTGAAGACGCCTTTGAATTTCTACTTTGATTAGACACATTTTCTTTGTTAAAAAATTAACTAATAATAAGATTCCTATGAAACCTGTCTAACTCAAGTTCGGTGTCCCCATCCTTTGCTTATGAATGGATTGGACAGAAGTTTAGACAATTGTTTAGAATTGAGAATTCGGAGTCTGATAGTACATGATCAGAGAGATTAACTACGGTCCCTTTCATAAGCTATTTTGTTGCTTTAGATAGCGGCGGTCGTTTACCATTGATACCTTCGTTTTTGGATATCTTTCTTGTTTTCCAAGGTACCATTATGTTAATTAACACTCCTCTCGACTAGCCGATGTCTGCCTGCTATTTGACAAGCGAGCGTGTAACAGAAGATACGATTAGTAAAATTATATCTTGTGATGGACCCACCGTGCTGGCTGACAGTCGGAGTCGAGTTACTGTCAAATTATAATGTATATAATGATATAATGAACATAATGATGATGCCAATACACACATACTTATCTTGGTGTCTCCGAGGAATTCGCACTGAACGAATCCATGGGAAACATGTTAGACCTTTCACCAAATATTAATTAATAGAAACTGGAATGCTGGCCAAACTAGCTACCTACACTGACAAACTTTCTGAATGACACAAATAAGAGTCAAATTGTGTGACTTTATTGTCGCAGGGGGTGCGGCAGCCCAAATTCACTTCTGTGCCATCGTAGTCAACAGGGGTAATCCATCTTCGACAACTGTTTCTTGAGTGTGACCTTTATCGACTTCTAGGTTATCCAATCAAAAACTAGATGAACATCGTATGACCGTTTCATGTGGTCATACAAATATCGGCTGATCGATGAATAGAAACAGACTTCTGCCCATGATCAACAATAAACCACACTGACTTTAAATGATATTTTTGTATGGTTCATGAAAAAGAAGTCACTCATCCAGTTCACACATAATGCCTGAATAGAAGTTGACGAATTCCAATCTGTCTACAACGGAAAGACCGAGTTGGGTGGATTGGGCCTTCAAGCTTCAGAGGGCATCATGTGACCTAGATAAACCCTAAATCGTATTCATCCGTGCTGGCCGATTCGGTTGCCGTATTTCATTTAAACTATCATATAAAATCGAACACCTGTAATGGAAGAAACACATCTTTGTAAAAAATGAAACAGGTATTTAAGGTCTAACTGATTTCAAATATCTAGCTGGCCCTTTCATTAAACGGACCGATATTCCGATATTTTGGATGATACCAATATTTGAACTTATGGCACCTAGGACCTGTTTCACTAGTTTTGTGACATGTCTGTGACACCATACAGACATTGGGGTTGTCTAGTTTCGTGACAACACAAGTAGCTGCCCTTAGGAAAAGACAGACCCCAAACATAAGAATTAGACAAATCTACACATCATGGACCTGTTTCACCAGTTTCGTGACAAAAGTGTTAGACAGACATGAAAAGCAGCACCAACAGTGCAAGCAAGAACAGACAAAATGAAGTCTAATGTCTAGTTCTTATGAAACCGGACACACCATCTAGACGTTATCTGGACATGTCGCGAAACTAGTGAAACAGGTCCCAGATGCTATGTGATGTGGAGTGTGACCAGGCCAGGGATACAGATATATAAAAGGCCGGTGTGGGGGGCGAGGCGGGACTCATTGACCCCGTCCAATTCACAGAAAGTATCAGCTGTCAGCTCGTCAGGGTTCACACGCATGCACGCCTGAAGAACCATAGGGGTGAACTGAATGCGTTAACTCTTAAATCGATGGAATTATCTTTTATCGTACTATGAAGAACCTACTTGTCAACAATAAATAAATTTGTTTTACACACCGAGTTCCTAATGCTAGAGAACACGTTGTCAGATGTTTGTTATACTCCTAGTCTGCCTAGTAACTGAAGGCGGCAGTCTCATGTCCGGAGGAGTGCCAAAGCTCTGAAGAGGGGGATTCTATTGTGTACAGGTAATGTGGCAGTAGTCTTTGCCAACTGGAAGTATATTGTGCAGTGACCTGTATGGCCTTGTAGAGTTGCCACCACTTCCGAAAAAAAAATAGTTCACTCAGATTTTTCTTTTCTTGATTAAAGCAGGTGACACACAGGTCTAGCGATTCTTGTACCATTTGGAAGTTTCTCAGCGATTTCGTATCCAGCGATTTTGTATCAGAACATTTAATCGCTAGGTGTATCACCCCTCGAAGTTCCCAGGGTTGGTACCCTTGTGGGTTTAGGAGAGCCGGGGGGGGGGGGGGGGTAGCTATGTGGACCAACAAGAGTATATACCTGTATGAGAGGTTCCATTGGAGTTTAAAATTAAAGAACATTCTTATGGGGATAGTCCCTGCGGTCGAGGCACCACAAACAGTCCATAAGTGACCCATATCTTCAAAACCCTCGTCCAATACAGGTGTTGCCGTTCAGCGCCGCCTAACGGCCCACTGTCTAGTTACGCGGCCGCTCGGACAAACACGTCCGAGTCCGGCCACATGCCCATAGGGTCAGGCAGCAATCACACCTAAAGTGTGAATGGCGGGTGTGATTACAGGAGTATTGTTTTTTGACAGATTAAATTGCTGGAACAAACTAGGGTATTGTATCAACGAGTCTGGGCTGTCTAAACTTTATAGTTGATAATGATCTTGGTTTTAACTTGGAAAAAGATAAGCATATTATACCTCAGCCTGCCAATGTATTGGTGTGTATGCAGTTTCGGTGCCCCTGTGTTATCTAAGGTATATCTAAAGTATCATTGAGGTGATATGCATGTATGATACATCAAATTGGAGCTGGAATCCCATAGAATATGATGCAATCGCTTTTATTTCTATGGAGATAATATACATGGGTATTATAAACGTATTATGCTTATATACTCAGTGATCCAATGCTAAAGTATACGTTGCCAGGGGTATGTTTGGCTTCAGCCGTGGTGTAACTAGGCAGATAAGGTGCGACACCAGCTAGTGGAAAAAGGCCTATTACAGAAAAGCCCAGGGGTCTTGGAGGTGAGCGAAACTGGCAATGGCAGCCTTATTCATCAATTACTGAAACCACCGAATTTTGTTCCCCATTCATCCCGACCTTCGGCTCGGTGAGAGTCTGGAATAAAATGTCGATGTCTTATACCTATTAGACACCGACACGATTACTCTTCCCGATGACACCTCCTGTCTTTATAACCTCGTAAAACAACCCGATTGAGGTCAAAGAGAGCGGCCGGGTGCCGGGCCCGGCTGGGCCCCGGGCCGGGTGATAAGTATATATAGGCAATAATGCAAAGTTTAATAACTTCTGGTCTATTTGAAATATCAAAAAACGGTTTTAAGATCCATGATCGCTTGTTTCTCCCCTACACATCGATATAAGACACTTATAAATCGGACTAGGGCATAGGTAGCATCGATGTTCAAATGTCTTTCCCAGAATCGGGAACAGTCGGTGATGTGTGTACAGCGACACGATTATGGTCGGGCAGAGTCGGTCATTACCCCCACGCTAGTAATGCCCGACCCGATTAAAATCGAGTCTGTGAAGTGCGTACAGCGACCTGATTCTGACCGACCCGACGGATTCGTCGGGCAAAGGTGTGATCGGGCACAATGGTCGGGTCGCTGTCTTATAGGCTTAAAGGAATACTGGAGAACTCGACCCGTACCGAACTCAACCCTTCCTAAATCTTCCAAACATAAGTATCTTATGAATACAGCTGTGGATGAATAATATACTTAATAGAATGTGTAATCTCTTCTTTGACAATACATTCTTCTCTTGGGAAGAAAACAAACACAAAACCCTCGCCCTATCCCTAACTCTACCCTTATCCCTATCCCTATTCCTAACCTTAAACCGAACTGGACTTATATTCCAAATCTGCTAGTTTATTTGTCTGAAGATTAACTCGTCAGACCTTTCCTTTTATATGGCACTCTCTTATCCTTATAAGAATTTAAAACAGGTCGACATTGCGGCTCGAGTTCTCTAAGACGGGTCTAGTCTCCTGATAACTAAGGGCCAAGTTCGGGTCGAGTTCTCCAGTAACCATATAATGACCCTCCAAATCCACCCCGCACCCATCACCACCCCAACTAGTCCGGCAGCATGGTACCTCCCCTAATCAGCCTCAAGTCAGCCATTAGCACCTCATCCTCCTCTTGTTCCCCACTGTTTAATTTCTCCCTGATCAGGAATTTCTTGGCTACACAAAGAGGCATATATTACTGGGGGTTTACTGCCAAAGGTGCATCCTGCTTTATGCTGGCTCTGATGCCGCCCCTCACCCTGATGCCCCCCCCCCCCCCCGGGTCGTGCGAACTCTGCCACCGGGCAATTCCTCGGCGAGTTCAGTCCCAATCCTCTAAGTACTAATCTGATGGACATAACTCGCCAGGTGTGTCATCCTGCAGCCGGGGGCATACCAATCAGGAAACAGCAGCGATCTCCGGAATCGCCAACAGAAAATGGCAAGTATGTTAGATGTTATTTCATAGAAATGTTTCCTATCGATAACGTGTCTCAGAAAGAAATATTTAGGGTGAAATATGAAACAATACTCACATACATGCCATTTTGTGGTGGCGATTCTGGAAATCGCTGCGTTTCTCGCTTAGGGCTTCCCCGGCATAATCACGATTCTCTTGGGGTCGCTGGGTACATATTCGCCGACTAATTGCCTTGGCGGCACAAGAATAGCTAGGTGTGTCATCACATTTGCATTCAGGTTTCGCATGAAAGATTACTGTGTGAACCCAACACATGGCATATGCGACGCGGGAAAAGCCCTACCGATGTTCATTGATAGTATTCTGCATTTCTGACCATCATTGTACCTTCCCGATTTCTCTCCGATACTGGCCTTTTGTATCTGTGCCATATCGGTAGCTCCAAATTTCTATCGTAGTAGGTTGACGCCAGGCCTTAGGAAGTGAAGACACAAATCTAAAGCCTATGAGACATCAAAATTTGCTCCCGATTCATTCGACCATCGGCTTGGTGAGAGTCGGGAATAAAATGTCGATGTCTTATACCTATAAAGCCTATAAGCATCGACCCGCTCAGAATTGGGAACAGTGTGTACAATCTTAAGGTCAGTGAGAGCCGGTCACATCTGACATGGTAGTAATGCCCAACACGTCCGGAAAGGTTATAAAATCGGGTCGGTGAAGTGTGTACATCGACCCGACTGATGCAGATTGACATTGACCTGACGGATCCGTAGGGCACAGGTAGAATCGGGCACAGCCGTCAGGTCGGTGTCTTAGGCCTGGCGTCCACCTACTACGATAGAAATTTAGACCTACCGATATGGCACCGATACAGAAAGCAAATATCGGAGACATATCGGAAAGTACAATATCGTAGACATCTGTCTAGACATGCCAATCCGCCACGCATCGTAGTAGGTTTTTCCGGTGCCTAATCGCAGAAACGTGGTAAACCTCCCCGATATTTTAAGTGACCTTCCGATGCGATTTTGATCTTTTATGGGAAGGTGCATCGTAGATGATATCGGAGCCATATCGTAGTAGGTGGACGCCGGGCCTTATAGGCTTTACGGGCATTACTGTAATGTTACCATCATTACCCTACCCCCGGATGAAAGTAGACAAGCAGTGGCTTGGGAGAATAAAATTTTATTTAATTTTATGCAATAAGAGGAATAAAATTATGTCGACCTTACTGGACAAGCATATTAATGATAAGATAATATGAAGGTAAGTATATGATAATTGACAGGTAGAATATAAGTCAATTATGATAAGTAAAATATGAAATACAATAAACATGATAATTGTATGAGATACAATATAGGTTATTGGATACAATATATGTTATTGTATAAGTAATAAAAAGCCAAAAAGGCAAAAAAAAGAGAGGGGGGTTGGGGAAATGTTTTTAGTCTTTGTGAAGTGAGTTGATCAAGGCCCTATTGACGGCCTTAGCGTCGTTGGCCTTGATGTAAGTCCGGTGGGCGTTGGACCTCCAACCACCGTACCGCTGAATAGAAAGCTCTGGCATACCCGCTTGGTATGCCTGAGTGGCAGCGGCCTTACGTAGGCTGTGGAGCTTGTACGTGGAAGGCTGATCGGCGGCATTCAGTAGGGACTTCCATTCTCGGGTGAGAAGTCTTGTGGTGACTACCTCCCCGGCCGCGAGGGTAAGGAACGGGGCCTCGGGGCTGGTCGTGGGGACGGCCGCGATCATAGAGGAGATGGCGCATACCGGGCACGCCGCGACATCGGGTGACGCTTGGATCACCACAGTCTTCTCCTCCCCTGCCAGTTGCAGGTTCTTGGCTGCCTTGATCCACACCGTTACTTCCGTCGGCGTGACCACCACGTCGCGGCGCGACAGGTGTCGCGCAGGGTCAAACTTGGCGGCCGACGGTGGGGCGACCTTGCTCTGCCGCAGTGCCGCGTAGTATATGAGCAGTATGGCGGCCCGTAGCACGAGATGGGTTGGCGAGGGTGTGAGGGCCGCGAGGGCCGCCCTGAGGACCTCCATAGGGACCGGAGGTTTGACGTTTGGCACGTATGACTTGTTGCGCCTCCAGGGCGCGCTTCACTCGGTAGTCCTCTGTTGGCGCGACGTCCCCTCCCGTCAGTCGCAGGTGCGACCGCACGTGGGATAGGTGATTCGCGACCGTCGCAGGGGAGGGGGCGTGGTCCGAGACGTACTCGAGGTACGCCGTGATGAAGCTGGTAGTGGGTTTCTGGGCGTCGGCACCCATCCGCCGGCAGAACGCGAGGTATGTCACGACGGCGCTCCGCTGGTTCGCGACTGTTCCGGGGGCACGCGCCTCGCATTGCCGCGCAGATGCCCTCGTCTGGAGTAAGAGCAGCTCCCGATCTGCAGGCGAGACGCAAAACAGGGTTAAGGCAGACGTGGGTGCATGGAACGACCTCGAGGAGGGAATGGAAATTTCTGAACATCGCAGCCGTATCGTAGTCCCTCGAGGTCAGATGCGCCTGACTGAGTGCATCCGCGACGGTGTTGAGTTTGCCAGGGACGTGCGTGTAAATGAAGTCTACTTCCATTTTGGCTTGAACCATCCAGGCTTGGCGGGCACACTCGGCCAGGACGGGGTTCCTGGCACGCCCAGAGGTGAGTGCCTGGACGGTTCCCATGTTGTCGCAGTAGACTTTCACGCGAGAACCTCTGTCCCGGTCTGTGATGAACGTGCACATCGCGAACACCGTGTTTAGGGCCTCCAGCTCCGCGATGCAGCAGACCGGGTCGTTGACCGGGCAGACCTGTCCGGAGTAGCAGTAGGTACCGTCCGTACCTCCGATGCCCGAGAGACACGCATCCACGATGAGGCACTTAGTCGGGGGTCCTCGTGGGATGAGGGCGTGGCCTTTCCATCCCTCGGCGAACCGCAGGAACCACCCGAGGTCCTGCCTCATCTCGGAATTAATGTTCAGGTAGTATCCGGTCATCCCTCGGAGGGCCTCGAGGAGTTTACTGACGAATGGGCGTGCCGGCCGGATACATTTTGAGACATGTAGTACCCGCCCGAGGACGGATTGAAGCTGGCGTTTCGTCAGTGACCGCTTCTGATACACCGCCCTCACGTGCTCTCGGACCTCGTGAAGCTTGCCCTCGGGGACGGTAAGAGACATCTCGGCCGCGTTGATGACGATCCCGAGCCAGGTAACGACCTGACTCGGGGGCTGGGCTTTCCCACGGGCCTCGGGGAGTCCGAGTTCCGTCAGCAGGTCTCGGGCCGTCCGGAAGTCGGCCTCCGACTTCTCTCTGGTGGGCGAGAGAATGATGAGGTCGTCCAGATACATGCAGGCCTCGACCCCCTTCTGGCCGAGTATAGCGACGATGGCCTCCGCTACGCACTGCATGTGATACGAGGAGGCACGGGCACCAATCGGCATCGCCGTGTCACAGAAGTACCCGTCCCTCCACGCGAAACACAGGAGGGGCCAGTCCAGGGGGTCGCACCGAAAGTTTTTATACGCCCTCGCGATGTCGATCGAGCACATATAACTCCTGGGCCCCGAGGCCACCAGGCGGCCGACACAACGGTCGGGAGGCCATGCTCCCTCTCTTCTCCATACACAGAATTCTTGACCACAAAACCGTTGACGCTGTCGTCCTTCGGGTACGTCATGTCTGTAATGACACGACGGTCGTCCGTGCCCCTTTTCTCGCGTGTCATTAACGGCGACACGTGGCACCAGGGTTCAAAAGGGGGAGCCTCGTACGGCCCTAGGAGATTGTTGAACCCCCTCTCTTTCTCGATCTCTGTCTATCTGCTCAGGGTATCCCGTGGCACTGGGGTGGTTGGGCACGCCTCGCGTGTCGCTGACGGGACCGGTGTACCCTAAGGGAAAACCGTACCTGATAAAGCCGAGGAGCTCCTCCCTCCCGGGGAGGCCCGTGAGGTACCGCACCCACGCCGGAGTGTTTAAGTCCGTTGGGAGGTCGATACGGGCGCCGAGCGCGTTGGGTAGGCCCGTGCGCTGTACCTCCTGGTAGATGTGGGCGTGCCCCGGCGGCCCGGGGGCCGAGAAGCACGGCCAGTGGACCTGTCGGTGTCCGGCGAACGCCTCGGGGTCCGTACGGACCCCGGGGGAGGCAACTCCGGTCTCACATACCTTCCTCACAGCGGCGAAGTCGATATTTTTCCCGGCGCTCACATCCTCCCGGGCCAATTGCCGAGCCAATTGCTCCCGTTCCCCGCTAACACGCATAACCACGGGAGTGGGTTCGTTGGTGGGCGGGGTCCTGTGTTTGATGACAGCCCCCACGTGCGCCGCACGTGTTGTTGTTGTCACGTGGGGTGTTGCGTCATCCTGTGTGCACTCGCTACCCATTTCCCCCTCTCAGAGTGCATCCGTCCTTAGTGCAGGGGGTGTACGATGCGCCACGCTCACTCGCGGGACGCGTCCGGGCCGTTTCTTTATGCCTGTTGTTTCAGCGGTTGAGGATCACTCGGGCGGAGTGAGTGCCCGGCGTGCGGCATCCGGTGTGTCGGGGGAGCGGATGTTTGGGGAGCACTCTCATACCCGCCACCGTACAACAGTTTCCTGTTGCACGCGTGTATAGAGTGCGTGCACATCCACCCCACGGAATCACAGAACGAACACACGTGAGTCCACTTAATGCTTCCCTCCTGGTGTCCGTTCCGCTGGCGGCATCCCCGCTCGGAGTTGTAGGCCCCCCGGCCTTGCCGCCGTCGTGACCGTTGGTCGTTGTCGTGGTCGCAGTCATAGCCAGTCGTACACGTTCATCTTGGATGCGCACATGATCCGACCAATACATTCTCCCAGCCTCGATTTGGTCAAATACGAAATCAGACCAGCGGCGAACACCCGCCCACGGTCGAGACTGGGCATCGATCGAGACCTGCGACAAATGCCTGTACATATCTCTCCTGTGTTTCTTGGGGACTGCTCTGTGGTCCTCCATCATCACGAGGAAGGCACTTACGTATTCCATTGGTCCGAGCGTGCCTCTGACCTCGAGTCTCTGCGCGAGTGTGTACAGACCCTCGCGCTCAACATACATATACGGCTTCGATATACCTTTAGATTGAAAGTCTGAAGGGGTCTTACCGGCCGTGCGGTCGTGGCGCATCGCCTCTCGGTCCATCTCCCGCTGCAGGTGGTCCTCCGGGAGGTAACGGTCACGCAGAGCTCTGGGTGCGGGGAGGCACGAGGCCTGGTCCTCGGCCCACTCCCGTGTCCGATCTTCTGCTGGGGTCCGTGCTTCGCGCACGGTCGGCGGGTGGTGCGAGGCCCGGCTGGGCGACCGTTGTCTGGACATCGCTGCTAATGTCGCCATCATGGTGTCCATCTTGGCCTCCAGTGCCGTCATACGTGACGTCTTGACCGTTGATCCTCGCTCCGAGACGGATTCGATCTGGTCGTTTGCCGCCTCGCTCCCTCTCGGCGTTCCTTCAGACTGTACTTGAGCAGCTACCTCTGGTGCCCTCAAGGTGCTGGGCACGGGGGTATTTCTCGTTGTTGGTCCCATTCTCCTTTACTCGTAGATATACTTAATCGTGTAAATGGTGTGCTGGCCTATACTCGTGGAGTATGAGGCTGCGAGCACGTGGCCAAGAGATACGAAAAAGTAGTATAGTACGTGCGTACTGTAGGGAGGTTGAAGGAGAAGTGAGGCCGGGGTACGGACCGGGCTGTACCACGTGACCGCGTGGTAGGTGAGAAAGCCGCGAGGGGGCAGGAGGGGCGCCCGGGAGGCGCGGTAGAGGGGGACACCGGAGGTGGCAATGACTCCCCCTGAGCAGAGCTCATGAGAATACCATTAGGCCCGGCGTCCACCTACTACGATTTGGCACCGATATGCCCTACGATGCACCTCCCGATAAGAAATCAAAATCGCGTCGGAAGGTTACCTAATATCGGGCCAGATGACCACGTTTCTGCGATTAGACAACGATAAAACCCCCATACAATGCGTGCTGGATTTGCATGTCTAGACATATGTCTACAATTTTGCACCTTCCCGATATGGCACCGATTTTGACATTTTGTATCGGTGCCATATCGGGAGGTCTAACGCTATAAATTCTCACTCACAGTCACATCCAAATTCAAGCGAAATTCGTATTTCACTAGGTTTTCCCAAAGTGGATCATCTCCCATTCTCGATCAAAGGGGTTCATTTTAAAAGGTGATATGCCTTAACCACAGTTAAGAGTACAAATGAAATAGAGAATTTCGTTACTAGAAAATCGTCTGTCAATGTCAGACTGTCATCTTCCAAGTAAAAAAGGACATAAAAGATTAAGTGCCCTTGGACAAGTTTTTACATCTCAAATACCGGCTAGTTGGTATCAGTTGGAAGGCCCATAGGTAAGTCTTCATCTAGTAAATAAATTTAACGACCAAAGATTTGATCCTACGAGAAATCCTTAGTTGAAAGCTGAAATAAGCCACCATAACAATGATACTGTTACTTATCACATTTCTTTCCCGAGGAATATGTCTGGATAGGCTAGCTTTGCAATCTGAAAAATATAGTTTACTTGATAAAAATAATTTTCAGCAAGTAGATAAAGGAAAATAGATCATAGTCATCGATGACACAGAGATTTTATAACAATTATGTTCGACCGTATATGTTCAATTGTAAGAGGCAGACCACTGGATGTTTATTGTTATAAAATTACCTATTATCTGATTTCTCTCCTTTCAGATTTCTTGTCATCGGGTTTCTATGAGATAATGGAATGGCATCACTCTTAGCGCAAATGCTGGATTCTTTTTCAAAACTGCATACACTACAGAAAACCCTCAGCGGCTATGAGGAAAGTGCAAATTGTTTGGAGGACGTGCTTTTTAACAGTGCTCATCACAGTTCTATTACTATGCATGATGCTAACTTGTGATGACTCTCAAACAACAAAGTCAATAACCATCGGCTATATGAATCCAAAATCTGCACGTTTTGGCAATCAGCTATTCCAGTTAGCATCTCTCATTGGCCTTTCACATTCAAACCACTTGCCAGCAGTTCTCCCATGTGACCACTACTTACGGGATTATTTTGAGATTAAACTTCCGTGTGCAAGAAAGAGCTGCTTGATAGATCTTTCATCAACATTTGCTTATGAGGATGGTGGTGGAATATACACCAAATCGCTAACAACTGTTGGTCCAGAGAACGATGTTGTACTGAAGGGATACCTTCAATCATGGCGGTATTTCAACAACACTTCCCATTTAGTGAGGGACCAGCTGAAATTTAAACCACACATTTTGAGTGCAGCGAAAGAGACTATTGAAGATGTTGAGAGGAGATTCTCCCTTACCAATAAGGACTACACACGAATTGGTGTACACATACGAAGAGGAGACATTGTCAATAGTTTTATGCTAAGATGGAAAGGCTATCATGCTGCAGGAAAAGATTATCTTGACAAAAGCATGGCTCGAATGATGTCCATTTACAAAGACCGAAAGGTGTTGTTTGTTGTGTGTAGTAATGGTCTGGACTGGGCCAAAGAGAATGTGGTTGGTGATAATGTTGCATACATTGAAACAAACTCAGCAGTGGTTGACCTTGCTGTATTGTCATTAAGTGATGCTGTCATCATGACAACAGGTTCATTTGGATGGTGGGCAGCCTGGTTGGCAAAAGGGCCTACTATTTATTACAAAGACTATCCCAGTCCAAATTCTAGGCTGAGCCGTGAATTCAATAAAGAGGATTTTTTCTTCCCTACATGGATTCCAATGTAATAGGCCATGATTTTAATTTGATTAAACTCAGGAATGACATTATACCTTGAATTTTTCATTCAATTCCATTTGTTACCATAGCAATGATTATTGTTGTTTGTTGTGTGTAGTAATTGTCTGGACTGGATAAAAAAGAAAGTGGTTGGTGATAATGTGGCATATATTGAGACAAACTCAGCAGTGGTTGACCTTGCTGTATTGTCATTAAGTGATGCTGTCATCATGACAACAGGTTCATTTGGATGGTGGGCAGGCTGGTTGGCAGAAGGGCCTACTACTCATGACAATGACTATTCAAGGCTAGACACTTAGCTGAGTCATTAATTTGATAAAGAGGATTTTTTCTTCCCTACATGGATTCCAATGTAATAGACCATGATTTTAATTTGATTAAACTCCGGAATGACATTATACCTTGAATTTTCCATTCATTTACATTTGTTACCATAGCAATGATTATTGTTGTTTGTTGTGTGTAGTAATTGTCTGGACTGGATAAAAAAGAATGTGGTTAATGATAATGTGGCATACATTGAAACAAACTCAGCAGTGGTTGACCTTGCTGTATTGTCATTAAATGATGCTGTCATCATGGAAACAAGGTAGATTTGTATGATGGGCAGGCTGGTTAGCAGAAGGGCCTACTACTCATGACAAGGACAATCCAAGGCTAGACACTTAGCTGAGTCATTAATTTGATAAAGAGGATTTTTTCTTTTCTTCATGGATTCCAATGTAATAGACCATGATTTAATTGGATTACACTCAGGAATGACATTATACCTTGAATTTTCCATTCATTTACATTTGTTACCATAGCAACGATTATTGTTGTTTGCTGTGTGTAGTAATTGTCTGGACTGGATAAAAAAGAATGTGGTTGGTGACAATGTGGCATACATTGAAACAAACTCAGCAGTGGTTGACCTTGCCGTGTTGTCATTAAGTGATGCTGTCACTTCCCTGTAACCTACAACAGCTTCGTGCTGTGAATAGTCCATATAGCCATCCGCAATTTGTATTTTGAATATTTTCAACGTTAAAAAAGCTTCTCAAGTGCAATTGTTTCCTTTATTCACAGCCCTAAGAAATACTTTCAGCTATTGTTCAGAGATCCCAGTGTGCAGGTTTATTCCTATTCTAAATTGGTACCTTCAATAGCCAGATCTAAAGATTGAGGTACTTTACCTTTAGAGACAAGTAATCCTTTTTCTTACTTTCTTTTAAATTTATTGAGAATGTGATACAGTACATATATGATACTGGGATATCGAACAAACAATACGCATAAATTTGCTCCTGTTGTACTCAATGAAATTAAATAGGAGTATAATTCGATCTCTAAACATGCGTGTTTCTAAATATCAGTCCCTAATCAGTTTGAGTTTCATTCTTGATGTCACTTTCAGCTTGTCTCGATTTGAATGCCTCTCCAGTTCTGACAACTGATGCAAATATAGATGTCTTTGCAGAGGGAAATATTCTTCCTGCAAGATGTTCTTAACAAGTAGTTTGGAAGTTCTAGAGGGGATTTGAAGATTAGAGTTTGTCTATTCAGTCTCTAACTAACTCCTGAGTTTCCTTCTGGTCATCCATGACTATAATCGCTATTTGGAGCCAACACTCGGGTTTCTCTATTAAAGATTTCATGCCAGAGCTCCGATCTACCTGACAAAAAACAATGCATCGATCAAACCAGGTACTACCTTTCTCTTACCCGATAAAGATATCGGTGCGCAGTTCAATTGCGTTACCCACGAATTCCAAGAGAGTTGGGGTGAAATGAAGGAATTCATTTCATCTTAGGATGTGAACTATTTTTGAACATGTAAACATCTGTGAAGATTAATTACAGAAAAAAACATGTAAAGATAGTTTCCCTCCTTTAGAGTTGTAGGGCGGGCGGGTCAAAGCCGAAGCGGCGACAGGAGCGTTCTGATGAAGTCATCATCATATGCTTTAGAACCTGCAAGTTGACGGGATGCTCCATACGGTGCATGATGTGGCATACATCCATAACGGGTCTTAGAAATCTAGACTACTGTCTCTTAAATATTCCTGATTGAAATTGACAGACAATTTCACCAACAGTCAGTGGGGGATGAGCTTCTGTTCTAAAGATTTGGATTGCCAAGAGGATTCCAGTAAACTTGAATATTTATTGTATACGCGCGCACATCTAGTCTGAGCGCGGGGTCTCATTGCTGACACTTGATGTCAAAAGTCATTACGTATAGCACGCCGTGACAACCACACCATTTCCAAAGGTCACTTCTTCCTTCACTCACTTTAACCCTCAACCACAGTCCAATTTTTAAAACCTCTTAAGTCTTTTGTTCACCAGTGTATACTGTAATGACCACATTCTTACCTCCTCTCTCTCCTCTTAATCTCCTTCTGAGAATTCATGCAAATTAGTCGACCTGAATATTAGTCTCATTCAGGTCATACAATCGACACTAGGATCTTTAACTCCGAACCATCGGATCAACTTTATACACAAGCAACTAAACTAGCTTGTTGTAGGAAATTGAATTTGAAACTCAGTAAAGGTTTGTTCCTTTCATTACCCCCTTGAGGAGGGAGTCATAGGGGAGCTGCTCTACACATTAGTTGGTAAAGGTCAGAGTGTGCAGTGCCTTTCTCTCCATTCAATTTAAGCCTCGCCTCATTTAGCACAGTTTGGCATTAGTTAAAAAGAAAATCACCTTTTGATGCAAAACGTCTTGCCGGGACAGGGGCTAAACTATATGTGCAATTTGTCGAAACTAGAGCCTTTTTTTCTTTTTTAGTTTGAAGCAGTTATTTAGTTTACGTTAGTTTTAGGTATATGCCCTTATCCTACCCCTAATAAAAAACGCCATAGGTTTAACATTGACTCAATGTATTTAACAGAGCGTTGAATAAAGTGTTTTTTATGCACCGAGGTGAATAAAAAAACGGACCAATCAGGGACGCGATAACGAAAGTAGATCCAGCAGCATTGATAAATGTGGCCATCCTCCGATGAGTGTCAACACGCTACTAACATGGATAATTACAAAGTTTTCTCTGTATATCGGTGAGATGGGGTAGGATAAATACGAAACCGAACTCGAGTTAGCCTTCTCAATGTGTATACCACTCTGGTCAGGTCTGCTACCCACTATACTCGGCTAACGCCTTGTGTAGTAATACACAACCTGCCCATCGTGGCATAAACATTGACAAGGCTAACTCTCGTTTGGTTTCTACTAAATATTGGTTCTTTATAAATACAACATAATTCCCTAATGAAGGCACACTTGCCGAAACTAAAATAAAGTTATAATCTTCCCTTTAAGTTGAACAGTTTGTACAGCCATGGAATTAAATAAAAGTTCAGACCTAAAAACAAAGAGGTTGTGAGTACCGTCAAGTCAGTGGCTTCATACCATCACTTTATGTATAAAAGTTTCATAAAGTAAAGAGGAATCCATCTATTGACTGGCCCTGAAGCCTACTGAAAACAGGGATATCTAATCCTTAGGTAGTTAACTACAACTGAAAGAAGAACTGGATGGAGTTTGATTCAGGTTATATAAAAGCTGTTCGTTACTTGGCTTTAGTCGTGAACGAGTTGTGGATGCTTTAGAGATTTAGCAAGACCAATGAATAATGGCACGGTAAAGCGACGGACCAAGCTTACATCAAGTGTTAAAGCTTATATAAAGCAATTAAGCTCTGTTAATTAATTCAAAAGATTAAACCCCGCCCTGCACATTACTAAGCATGCGCACGGCAGGGCTACCAAGGGCATTTATTCACAGGGAGTAGCGTGGCACACTGTTAGGCCTTGTCTGCAGGTACACTGGACAACTTTGAGGCAATGGTCGCCTATGACAGCTCTGCTCCAATGGTAATGTATGGGCAGGGTGTTAGGACATCGCTACCTGCGACGCTAGTGAGACTGACACTTAGACAGCTGTGAGCAGTCAGTCACGGTTGACACTCAGCAGTGTACACACAGAGCCTTGATTACCGACTATGACAAGCACTATAGACACTGCAATGACCACAACAAGAATACATGGTAACTAAGACAATAAATGCTTAATATATATGTACATGTGTATATCTGTGTACCTGTATCTGTGTATCTGCATTTACACAGGATAATCTCACTGTATTTTGCAAGGCCAGGTGAGAGCAAGTTGGCAGGGCAGTGAGCCATGACATGAGGGTCATGATTGTACTGGTCTTATATAGGTTAATTGTAAACATGATATTTTTGGAGGGAGGGGAGGTCAGTATGTGTATGTGTATCATGTGTTTCTCTGTATATCTGTATGTGTATCTGTGTTTCTTTGTCTGTGCATCTCATTGTGTGAGTACATGTAACTGTGTGTATGTGACTGTCAGTGTATGTCTGTATATGTCTGTATATGTCTGTCTATCCATGTATCTGTATGTTTATCTAAATAGCTATGTTCAGGTGATATATATATATATATATATATATATATATATATATATATATATATATATATATATTGTTAGAGCCTTGATTACCGACTATGACAAGCACTATAGACACTGCAATGACCACAACAAGAATACATGGTAACTAAGACAATATATGCTTAATATATATGTACATGTGTATATCTGTGTACCTGTATCTGTGTATCTGTATTTACACAGGATAATCTCACTGTATTTTGCAAGGCCAGGTGAGAGCAAGTTGGCAGGGCAGTGAGCCATGACATGAGGGTCATGATTGTACTGGTCTTATATAGGTTAATTGTAAACATGATATTTTTGGAGGGAGGGGAGGTCAGTATGTGTATGTGTATCATGTGTTTCTCTGTATATCTGTATGTGTATCTGTGTTTCTTTGTCTGTGCATCTCATTGTGTGAGTACATGTAACTGTGTGTATGTGACTGTCAGTGTATGTCTGTATATGTCTGTATATGTCTGTCTATCCATGTATCTGTATGTTTATCTAAATAGCTATGTTCAGGTGATATATATATATATATATATATATATATATATATATATATATATGTATGTATATATATATATATATATATATATATATATATATATATATATATATATATATATATATATATTGTTAGTTTTTCGTTATCATCCAAAAGGGTTTTAGATAGATATTTACCACTTTTCTTCTCTTCTTTTTTATTTTCTGCGCAGGCTTGTTCAGTAGGTTTGGTAGGCGGCGTAGGCTGAAGAAGCACCACTGGAACTGCATCTTGACTAGCTTCTGAAGGGCCTAGACGATAGACTTGATCTTTTGACGATAATTTTTCTTGCATCATCTCGATTGCCGCAAACAGGGAAGATTCTAGACGATCCATACGAAGTCCCATCTCGTCCTTTGAAGAACTTGGCCTCGTACTTGCCCGCACATCGGGATTACTCGTCAAGAACTCGTGCCCAGGCTTATCGGGCTGGTTGAGCGCCTGCTCTACCTGTCTCGACTGAGAAAATCCGGAATCTCCTAAAATCTGTTCCATATCTTCTGAATAATCAGAAAAATCTTTTTTACTACCACGAGTGGTGGTCCTAGTTTTAGTCTTCCGACGCATCCTAGACTTGGAACCTTCCAAAGTCTATCAAGGACAAGTTTTTTCGATATACCGTGAAAGCTCAACTGAGCAGGTCGGAGGCTGGAACAGAAGTGGCAATAACGGTTAGACAGCTCAGACCCTGCGGGAAAGGAATCGTAACCATGGTATGAGCATTATACATATCAACTAGCCTCACAACGGATGCGAAGAGATACCGCAGTGAATAATAAATACGTTATAATTCGATATTTATATTTATATATAATATATATAATAATATATATTGGAGTGATAACGGAGAGAACCGCGCAGTCCTCCGGGCCAGGATGAAGGCTTACAGCACTCCCAGGGAGCCCGGAGAGGCCGAGGAGAGCACAAGGAGTCTGCGGAGTGAGCAGGGAGAGCAGAGTGAGATGGAGAGCCCGACTTCCCTGAAGGGGGCGCTGCGACTCTGACGTCACTCCCTGACGTCACTCCCTGCCTATATAAGGACAACCGCTCTCCTCTGAGGCAGTCTGGTGCACCAGCTCATTGAGTGAGGTCACTGGCTTAGACTCACGACACTCTACCCCTTTCTGGATGGTAACTTAGTCCAGTTAGGCTTGTTACACTGCTGTTGGACATTGTACATGTTTAGTGTTACAATATAACAACTTCTTAACGCTTGGGCACTTTAATTATCTGGTGTTGTTGTCATTCACGGATACACGATCGTTACAATATATATATATATATATATATATATATATATATATATATATATATATATATATATATATATATATATATATTCCCTCGGTGTGAATTCATGTAATATTTAGATCTACCTTCCATACTTCACCTGTCGCTCCCACCCTGTGGACTGACCACCACGCCCCTGAGTGTGGGTCCTATATACCCCCACACAGCGCAGACTGCGACATGGGGACGGGGTGAGCGGTCAGTGGCAGGTGCTTCACACACAGGCCGCCCTCTCACATAGTGAGAGGGCGGCGTTATATTTTTTTTAATTATCATTACGATTATTTCCCGCATTTCAGCTTTAAGGGCCTTTGTCTAGGCACTGTCCTGAAAAGCGAATAACTTACCGGAACTCTAAACCATCGTGGATGAGGAAGGATCTGCTCAACCTAATCAGCAATAGGTGCTAACTCTTAAATTGTTAGATGTAAAAAGAACGTGTTAATACTAAACGGGTGCAGTCATAGATCTCTCAAGAAGGTAGATACAAAATAAGAAAGGAACGGAGTGATTACTGTATCGGAATATCAAAACCCATCCAAGGGTGAGCCGAAAGAATTTTGGAGAGTTATCAATGACATCATTAATCCCAATCAAGATGCTCAACAATGTGAATTGGTTGTTGATGGGGAGTCAGTCAAGAGGAATTATACGAAACATGTTGAATATTTTTTCTCATTGATGTGAGAAAAGCTGTTCAGCACACTTAAACTGGAGTCCTTTGAGGAGCAGAATGAAGAATTTAGAGCTTAAGAATACTCCTCACTTGTTAACCTAAACTTAGAAATTATTGATCCTGAAGTGTTTAATGAATTATCTGCTGCTGACTGCAACAAATCGAGTGGTATCGTTGGAGTAACTACGTTCATTTGGGTTTTCCCCTTTTTTTAACTTCCCATTTAGCAGAAGCATCTCTTGGAGAGCCCAAGTTTTTCACATACCTAGCCAACACTATCAATACATAGTGACTGGCCTTCCTATTTCTACATCGTGAAGAAAACAATATGTAGACGGATTACCAAAATGATAGTGTTTTAGGTGATAGTTATGGTTGTACAGGTAGAACGAGATTTTCTTGAAGTCTAGTTTATCTTCCAGGTTCTGCACTGATGCAGGCAGTGTATTCCAGACATTTATCCTACCCCTAATATAAAATCCCATAGGCTTAACATTGGGTTTCCGTATGCCACGCTGACTGGCATACGAAGTTTTATATGCCACTAGTGGCATACAGCATTCTTATCACGTAATATTCCAAAATCGAGGAGATAGGGTAGGATAAAATCAAAACCTGATTCGTTTTAATCTTGGCCACCGCATTCCACTCCTGAAGTTTTTGCTCCGGACTTCATGAGGCGAAGCCGAGTGAAGTCACTTTGCCAAACTTCAGTCGTGGAATACGGTGGCCAAGATTAAACCTCATCCAGTTTTACGATAGTATTCCTCTATGGCACGTGTACCACAACCAGGGAAAAATGTGGTACACCAACCACACATGAATCACACAGTGATTGCCAGTATACCTGGCCTTGATGAGGAATTGACCTTTTTGGTGGAACAGCTTCCTAGTGATTCCAGCAGGCACCGCCTCTTGCTTGCCGGGAGAAATCACCGCCTGTTGGAGTTTGTTGGCATATCATCTCAAGGTTGCTGAGCATTTGCTGGAGTTTTCTGGGTCTCCAGGCCACATACGAGCTGAAATAATCATTCCATGCTGTTCCACCAGCTAGGTTTTGAACCTGGAACCTGACCTGAACTATATATTCTTACCGGCCTGGCGGGATTTCTTCCAGCTGGCAAAAACTGATTTTTTTTCTGGCAGGAACTACATGGTAGGCCAGCAATTTTGGTGTGAGTACGGCTCCAGCGTTGACTCCTTCACCACTTCTACTGCAGTAGATATAGTCAACGCGAATGGGCAACCACTGTAGGCTGCAAAGGTGTGAGTAGAAACCAAAGGTTCGGACAGTTTCAGTAGTTGGGGGAGATTGTTTTTGCACCAGAGTGTGCTATACACATTCAAGGCTTATCTCTATTTATCTTAATAGTTCGGTTTAATGCAGAATTCAGGAGATATTTGTCGAGCTCCCACCACCTATCGACTGAGCGGGAAACTCACTTACCATGTTAATTAGGGCCAAAGTCTACCAGACAGCACCACTGTCCGCTCTCAGCCAATCTCTCACCCAGCGGCGGGTCTTGGTGTATGGGCACCATGTGGCCATTAGCCGGCTAGAATATATGGGTATAAAATGGCACGCAGTTAAAAAAGCAATTTCCTGCTGGCCAGAGACCAATTGCTGGGTAGCAGCTCTTAGGGGCTGGCCCAGCATTGAAATAACGCCTAGTTGGTGGAACACCCGCTTAAAGTAAGGTCAAATTTAACAGTACTGCACCTGATAGTGTCTAACACAAAGTTAATTTTTCCTTTGGTTCTCGTTTCACGCTCTGTGCTATCTGACCAGTTGCCATTATATTTGTTTCTGTGCATCAGCTGGTGTAACTGTTTCTTGCATCGTTTCCAGAGAGGCTGGATGCCACAGGATGTGTACTTGCGTTGATGGCGTGTAGGTCTATTTCTATAAAGGATAGCCCTGAGTTCAGGGTTGTGCAATTAGTTTATTGTAGAATGGTCAGTTTTCTTTGAACTGTCATATTTTTGAAAGGGACATACTATTGGAGACATTTACTTAGATTATTGCGTAGCTTACTGAATTCAGAAGGATGCATGCTTATGTTTTGCTAATGATGTGAGCATGGTTTGCCCAAGCCAGACTGCTGTCTAGAGTACCACCAAGACATTTATATAATGTGACCAGCTAGTAAGTTCAATGTCATTTAATAAGATGGTAAGTTCGGAACTTTGATAGGTGTGCAGAGCGAAACCGGATGACCGTATGTATTGGATGTATTATTATATACCGGTGCATGAATGTCTCAGGTTTATGCCCCAGTAGTAATGATTTCATTCGTCCACATTGTGGCGTAATATATATAATACTACCCGCTGTACCACGTGACCACTCATTCTCCTATTTAGTGAGTTGTAGAATGGTATTCTTAATGATTTCTAGGTATATAATAATAAAAAGACATAGTGAGTGTGTCTGAATGGAATCTGTTCCTCGATATTTTGGTCAGAAATATTTCTGACCAAAATATTCCATTTAGACACACTAAGGTTCCATGTCTTTCTATATTACGCTATTCGTGACACACCAGTTGCCCAAGGCAGGTACATCCTACTGTAGCTTGTTGATCGCTGTAGATGGGGTTGAGTCTGACATGCACAAAACTAAACGGTCATCATACTGAATGTAATAGGAATTTGTCAGGAAATCCTGTGTATGTAAATGAAACATGTTCTACTACATCGACTGTGACATTTAGTGTGCCCCAGGGTTTAGTCCTGGGGCCTCTGCTGTTTGTGCTGTGAGCTAATAATATTGGTAACTCCATCTGCTGTTTACAATCTATGCAGTGTGCAGAAGATCTCGTATTGTTCAGCCCCGACATCGATCCACCAATTGCCCAATCTAAACAACCCGGTGATATTAATAGTCTTTCTGACTGTTATACTGCAAACAATTTCACTGTGAAGTTTATGTGGTTCGCCCCCCCAGTTAACCTGAGGAATACACGAAAATAGGGTTTCATTTCGGTGAGCGTAAACAAACTGATTGTGGAAGTATATCAATGAAAAACAAGTCCACCAAGGCTGCGCTGCATCGAATGCTACACCTCAGCCTGCAGCATTTTGTAACTCATTAAATGGAATATAAATGCAGAGCTCATGCACTTGGATATTCAAGTCTGTACTGCTCTGCATAAAACGTTATGCAGTTGCTAAACAATGGGAATGTCAATCTTTAAAGAGATATACTTCCAAAGTTTGTTTACACTCCCTTTTCTACTTTGCATATGACCATATATGGCAAACTCTGTTTCCGTGTATGTCTGGATTTGGATATATCCATGAACAACCAGTCTATATCGGAAAGTACACTTCCAGTATTCATATATCACTGTTGATAACCTACTAACGTGGTCACTGTCTAACTCATGAAAGCCGCCAAGAGAGTAAATGTTGGGAGTATTATCCCTCTGTTCGAATGTTGCTTGTTTATAGTTGACAGTTTCCGAAAATCAGATAAAATGCTTATTGAGCGATTGCATCACTGCGGCATGAGAATTCCTCTGAGTAAAGGATACAGTCAGATATATATCTCACAACTAATTGATCAATGCGGCATGATGCCCTCTAGAAAATATGAATTGAGCAACTAATATTATAATTAGAACTTACAGCTGTAGACCTGTTTGCGGCTGTCCATAAATTATGTCACACTTAGGGGGGTGGGGAGAGGGCGTAGATTGAAAAGTGGGACAGAGCCTAAAAATCACAGGGGGGGGGGGGGGGGGGAGGGTGTCCAGAGATGTGTGACAGAAAACACATCACCTAATTCCAAAACTTTAGAGGCAACTTTCCATGACTTTAGAGGCAACTTTGCCCATGCTGGAAAGGTGTTGGGAAAAATATGATAATACCTGGTTATGGATGGATATCCTGTCAAGGCTGCATACACAAACCACTCAAATAGTCAAACAGCTAAGGAAAAAGGCAGCCAAATAGATGAATGTCCAGATCAAGGAATGTCAGTACATGTATATGCTACAAGTGGTTAAATGTAACAGCAGAGAGTGCTGTTATACTTGGAAGAGTTCAATTGTTTCTGATCAATGAGGACAGGATTCTGGCACGGCTGCAAGATGCCTATTGCGACATTTTCACCGGATGGTTTTAGTTGATTATGGCATCAAACACCACCCACTGACTATTTGACACTTTTGTGTAGATGATTATCAGATGGAATAGGAGATAACAATTTCAGGTCAATCATTTCTTAATAGATACATCTTAGATCCCTAAGGATGTTGTCATAAAAGTTCACTGCTACATAATTCACTCAGCTTTGCTTCATGAATAACTCTGCAATCAAACTTGTTTGAGTACTATGGAGAAACCAAACAAGAGTTAGTCGTGTTGTTGTTTTTTTTGCACGACGGCAAGATCGCGTATTGCTACTCCTCACATAATCATCACGGCTCAAAAAAGCCCCTCTTCCAGGGAAATAAAGGCAAAACAGATAACACCGAAGGAATAAGACGATCACAGAAGGGCGCCATTCTCTATGCAGGAGAAAAAACCTACCTTAGTAACTGGTACAATACCGAGATGATAGTAAAAATCAGGAAGGACCTCCAGGACATACGGTTTACTAGCGTTGAGCAAGCATATTTTTATGCAAGATTCATAGACTTAGGCATGAAAGACAAGGCAGAAGAAGTTCTTAGTATGTCAGATGGGCGCAAGATAAAAAGCTTAGGAGAAGAAACCAAAATCCCACCAGACCACTCTTGGTATGAAAAACGCGAAAAGATCATGCAATCGCTAATCTTATCGAAATTCGACCAAAATTTGGACATCAAAAAACGTCTGCTACAAACGGGCCTAAACTAATTGAAGCAACGCCAAACAAAGTCTGGGGAGGAGGCTACCCCATCGGGGCCTCTGACTATGACATAGGTAAGCTACGCGGCGAAAATAGACAGGGTCGCCTGACCATGGCTGTGCATGCTCTACTTAGCGCTGATCCGGCTGAACGGTTCAGTGGGTCACTCACTCAGAGAGTGCAGATACACAAGACTGGAGATTTATCAAAGTATCATGACATACTATTTGCTGGTGACTCAAGACTACGGGGATTGAAACTTTACCTATACGAGGAGCTACCAGCTGGTGTGGATATGAACGTTATAACACTCCCGGGCGGGTGCGAATCTGACGAACATTGAAGGGGCCATTCTCTATGAACTTGAGAGAAACCGGCGTGCAGGGGGCCACGAGACGCGTTACACGGCGGTGGTCAATTGCGGTGGTATATGCGAAATTACCAGTCTTGTCTACAGAGAAGATAAGAAAGTAACCGTATTCCCACATGCATCAGCACAGGCCTGTGCTGATCTAGTAGCCAATAAATTGATTGACTCCACTGAGTATGTAGAAACCAGATACCCAACAATCAAGTGTATAAGTTACACCTTATATGGACTGGACATGTCAGTGCTAAATCTCCCAACCCGACTTAGACCAAAACGGAGCGACCCAAGTCCTAAACAACAAGGCCATATAAATGATACGAGTGAGCCAGCTGATCCGCAACAGATTGAACTAAACAACGCAATAAACTCATAAACACTCAAATTGTCCTATACAACCAGAGAGCAGGATATCCATCTGTGCGAGTGGACTACCTCTTTCATACAAACCGTAGAAGCAAGTCACGCAACAGCCTAACTTCAGGGCCACCAAGATACGTATGCAACTATTTAAAGCTGAAATACGGGAACTAATCTTAATGATAATTTCAAAAAATATAACGCCGCCCTCTCACTGTGTGAGAGGGCGGCCTGTGTGTTATGCACCTACCCCTGACCGCTCACGCAATCCCCACGTCGCAGTCTGCGCTCTGTGGGGGTATATAGGAGCCATACTCAGGGGCATGGTGGTCAGTCTACAGGGTGGGAGCTACGGGTGAAGTATGGAGGGTAGATCTTATATTACATGAATCCCTACAGAGTGCAGTTATTACACAGATACACAGACAAAGATACACAGATACACATACAGATATATAGAGAGACACATGATACACAGAGTTATATAGATAACTTCCCTCCCTCCAACAAATATCATGTTTACAAATAACCCTTACAGGACCAGTCCAGCCTTGACCCCCATGTCATGGCTCACTGCCCTGCTAACTTTCTCTCACCTGGCCTTGCATATGCATTACAAAATGTGCAAAATACAGTGAGATTATCCTGAGTAAATATAGATACACATATACAGGTACACAGATATACATAGATATTGAACATATATTGTATTAGTTACCATATGTTCTGGTTGTGGTCATTGTACTGCCTATAGTGCTTGTCATGGTCGGTAATCACGGATGTGTGTACACTGCTGAGTGTCAGGCATGACTGACTGACCTCAGCTCTCTAGCTGTCGGTTTTATAGCTCCAGTCTGACAGTCGGCGCAGGTAACGATGCCCTAACACTACTCCCATGCTTTAGCATTGGAGCAGAGATCCTATAGACGACCATTGCCTCAAAGATGTCCAGGGTACATGTACACAAGGCCTGACAGCACCCCACGCTACTCCCAGTGAATAAATGCCCTAGGTGGTCCCGTTCTGCACATGCTCAGCCATGTGGAGGGCGGGGCCTATTCTTTTGAATTAATTAACAGAGATTAATTGCTTTATATAAGCTTTAAGACTGTATGACGGATGTCACCCTTATGAGAATGAACTAGTGAACATTGCAGCCCGCTTCAACGAATGGATCACTAAATACTTAGAAATGTACTCGTCTTCGTTATCTTTGACTAAAATGACATGCCACCTGAACTATATACCACAATAACCCAGTATCTCTCTCTGACTACACCTTGCAGGGCACGATGTCAAACGACATCATGCTATTTGCTATTTTGCTATCAGCTACTTTCTATTTACGGTTTACTACATTGTTATTATATTTTTTAAGTAAGTATAAACCACTGATGAACAAGAAAAAGCTACTGATGCGCGAAGTCAAATGACTTCATGCCCGTACACTAACCGATAGCAAAAAACTACGCAATGTCAAATGACCTCGCGTAAGAACTAAAAGACCAAAGCTGCTCCCCCATGATAAGATGTACTAAGCAATAGCTTAACCTGTATTTTGTCTTTTTTGTATGTATCTTCCATATGTGAGTCCGCAATATATTAGATGTGGCATTATGGGAGAATCATCCCGCCTAACGGAAGGAGTATGGTGGGAATGTTTTGTTATTATATGTACGTTTGGATTGAATTGTGCTTTTGTGTTCGTACCATGCATTGCATCTCTCCTGCCTGTACTGCTTGTTCTGCTCAAACATGAGTATACTAACTGATCAGTTTAACAATGCGAAGGGACTAAAGATTATGCACTATAACTGCTGGAGCCTTTTAAAACGGAGCTTGCGCCTTATGCTATGAAAATAGACATGCCAACAACTTCCAACCCAAATATTGAGTGTCTAACCCTAAAGATTGACATACCCCAAAAGAAACCAGTATTGGTCTGCACGATTTATATCCCACCTAGAGGGTCAACTAAAATTGCACTTGAGTACCTGGAAAGGCTAAGGGACTACCCGAAGATCCAGGATTTGGAATGCTGGGTCCTCGGAGATTTCAACATCAACTTCTTTATCTCAGGGAACAAGCATGTTGAAACTTTGGAAGAAATCATGCAGGATTTTAATGCGAAACAACTCATATATAGATGCACTAGACCACTAAACACAGGTGGATCCTGTATAGCGGTATTTTCACTAACTCGACAAATATATTATGCAGTGGCACACTAAATTACCTGTCAAATGACCATTACCAAGTGGTGGCTATTCGTAAAGAACTAAAAACCTCGAAAGAGTGCACATACACTAATTTTAATGGTAGAGACTACAAAAATTACTCTCTGGAAAGTTTGACGGAATGGTTTCTTATGTTAGATTGGGACACATTTTGGGCTATGCACGACGCCAGTGATATGTGACACTTCATTGAAAGCAAACTAACAGCCTATTTAGATTTTGTGTGCCCTATAAAGACCTGGCATATTCGAAAAAAACGGGCGCCTTGGATGACGAGTGATATCCTTGAGTTCATCCGTGAGCGGGAAGAACTTATAAAGCTACACAAACATACTAAAGATGCATTGTATTCAATCAGGGCAAAACGCCTAAGAAATATTATAAACCGTAGTGTGAAAGCAGCCAAGGGCAAGTTGATTAAAGACAAAATAAATAACAATGCAGCAGATCCTAAGAAATTTTGGAGAGGCATTTAAGACGTTATAAATCTGACTATCACAGAAGTAGCTCCCACGTTCTATAATGAAACCAATAGGGTAACCATTGAACCAATCAATGCACCGGCCTATGTCAACACATTCTTCCCAACCATTGGGGTGAAGCTCGCAAGAGAACTCGATCCAAATGTGAAAGAGTTTTACCTAGATGACGCAGTTGGTGTAAATACTCGAAATGAGTACACAGCCATTAACGTGCATCCGGTGGCGGTTAGGCACCTTTTCAGCAAGATGAACATACATAAACCCTCAGGCTTGCCCAATGTACGGACCCTAGTCTTAAAGGATATGTTGCTACTCTTAGTGCCACAAATGGTACATTTGTACCAGACCTCCTTCAATTCGGGATGTTTCCCGGATAGATGGAAAGCAGCCACGATCACTCCGATTCCCAAAAGTGGAAATAAGACCAATGTATCAAACTGGAGGCCAATCTCCATCCTCCCTGTGCATGCCAAAGTTGCTGAAAGATTAATGCATGGTTACCTATCAAATATTTTTGATGAAAGCTCAGCTATTAATCATAACCAGTTCGGATATCGGCCTAACCATTGCACATTAGATGCAATCACCGCTTTGATTGACGATCTATGTGACGCCAGAGATGCTGCGAATATAACGGCAGTTATCTATGTCGACTATCGAAAAGTTTTCGATTGTGTTCACCACGGAAAACTCCTAGAAAAGCTTAACTATATTAACAGTCTGTGCGACATATTGCAGAGGCATGAGTTATCCTATAAATTATATGCCGATGACCTCGTCCTGTATAAGACGGATCGGGATGCCAGTCGGATTGGAGCAGCCTTGCAAGATGGGCTAGATGATCTAATGGAATGGTCCAGACGACATACTCTAAGTATAAACAACTCTAAAACAAAGATAGTCTGGTATGCTTCAAAAAAGAAGGCTGCCAGATGTGTATTCCCGAAGCTTTTTCTAGGTATAAATGATCTCAAGACCGAGACGGATTGTCTATATCTGGGAGTACAAATAGACTTGAATTTGACGTTCGCGAGTAACCTCAAGCTGGTGCTAAAAAAGCTAAATAAGAAAATATATCTTCTGAGTAAAATCCGACACCTACTAAGCAACAAAACAGCAATAACTCTATGTAGTGGGACGGGAATCCAGCAGTGTTCGTTTGTTTCACGGAAGGTGGCGCGATATGCAGATTCTTACTGTGTAGTGATTCCGGGCAACGCCGCACACGAGAGTGGCGCGGCGGAGACCGGGATTACGTAACGCTTAGTATATATACTCAGCGTTCACAGTAGGTCGACAGGCTGTCCTCGCGCATCCCTTCTACGGAACGGACCCTTGGGCCCTCACTTTGCAGGCGGGTTCTTGTAACCTTCCTGGTGGTTAGGCGAATCCTCCGGATTAGCCTATCCAGCGTTACCTAGCACCCATGTGCTAGGGTACTGTACTTGTGGGGAAGATCTTCCAGATCTTTCCGGGAAGTAAGTGATTAATAAACATCCCTGTTTATTAAATGACGTTGTTGTGTTGTGTGTGATTAGGTCTGTGCGAACTAACCGAAAACCGAACCAACCTACGTGAGTGCGTAGGGTGGGATCCTGCCTGGAACTAGCGTTCCGGATTGGGGTCATCCAACCTGCTAGACAGGCGGCGACCACCACATCTATATGATGCAAATGATGGTCCCGACAATAGATTACGCAAGCAACATACATATGTGCTCTCCGAAACCGCTACTGGAAAAACTCCAGAGACAACAAAACAGAGCCTTACGTATCTGCCTACGAGCGGATATGAGGAGGTATTCCGTGGATGAACTACACAACCTAACGGGTCTAAATAAACTCAGTGATGGGCGTAATGAGTTACATATGGTATATATGCGGAAATGGGCAATATGTAATATCTTAAACCTAGACACTATCAATAGTGCAGAGAAGGAGTTAACAGGAAGGATAACGAGATCCACAGGCAAAAGGCTGTTTGAACTACAGAGACCAAAAACAGAAGTATTGAGGAAAGGACCATCATACAGGGGTAAGGAATTGTGGAACAAGCTACCACTCGACATAAAGCTAGTCACGAGTAAGAAAACCTTCAAACAACTGCTAAAATCCCACCTGAATCTAAACTAAACTAAACTAAAATACAACTCAGTGAGAACTCAGTGTTTCTTGAATAGACCTTCGCCTATTGACCTAACAGAATGGGTATCGTAACGCACGGAGATGTATTGGTACAATTGGTCGTAGTAAATCTTTGATTGATTAGAATTATTCTATTGGTGTCGGTATATCATGTTATATTATATTATATTACTTCACTGTATATCTCATTTGTATGTACAACCATTATCTATTTCGATGTAAGTAATCTCTATATATCATAATTTCCTGTTCTGTTATACATCACTTACTACTGTGTATCTTTTATACACAACTTGATAACTACCATCTGTGATAGTTATTGACTCATGAACTTTGGTGTGTGGAAGACTGCGACGTTTTGTGTATGCGAACTTGCCAAATGAATTAAAAATAAACAAAAAAAACCACTATTGAATGTAAGGCCAATCTACATATCCTTTGTATACAGGCCACAATTAAGCAAGGTTGAAAACTTTCTTAATCACATCCAATCAGATGTCTATGACTTGAATGGTGATGTGTTCCTACTTGGCGATTTTAATATAGACTATTATTCCACACATGACCCGGCCTATATAAAGAACTAAAGTTGCTCAAAGCGACACTAGGCATGTACCAATTGGTCAAAGAACCAACCCGCTATAACGACACAAAAGATAGCTGCATAAATTCAATTCTTACAAAGAGTAACAGCTACACGGCTACCTGGCACCCACTTTAGCGATCATTTAGAAATTTTCATACCAAGGAAAAGACCAAAGACTGTATTTAAAAAAAAAAATTCAAGGCAGATCCTTTAAGAACTACGAAAAAGATACTTTCCAAATGAATTTGAAGGCATTAGACTGTAATAAAATTTATATCACTAAAGACTCTAGTACAATATGTGATATCATGTACTCAAACATTAGAACTATTTTAGACAACATGAGCCCCCCTAAGATCATACCGAGTCAAAGAAATAATGCAACCCTAGCTCATAAATGAAATTTAGAAGCGGTGAAAGACAAAGATAAGGCCCGTTTCCATTGGCCGATCTCCCGTCACCGATCTACAGTCAGGAACCACCGACAGACTGTTGGCCTTTCTGACACAAAATCGGTCAATAGAAACGATCCAGCTCGTGAAATGACCCACGACTTTTTCTGTTTAGATTATGCAATGTGGCACCACTCACCACTGAGTGAAAGGTTGGTGGCTGAGTGAAGTCGACTACCCTTCTAAATAGACGCATAGTGAGTGGCACCACCGACAGACTTTCTGGATAACTCAAAAGATCTGCACCCTTTTCGTCGGCCAATGGAAATAGGCCTATAAGGCCTGTTTCCATTGGCCGACAAACATTGTGCAGATTTTTTGTGTTCTCCTAATAGCCTATTTTCATTGGCCGTTACCGATATACAGTCAGGAACCACCGACGGACCTTAGCACTACTGATGCCAAATGGAAATAGCCTATTAGAAGAATAAAGAAAATCTACACAGTGTTTGTCGGCCAATGGAAAAAGGCCTATAGGCTACTCGGAAAAGCCAGTGAGAATTGTTTGGCAGAAAAGTAAGCCAAGGCGCAAGAAGGCGCGCAATATTACACAAAAATATAAACAAAAGGGCTAGATCTGAATTCATAAGTGATACCGTAGAAAGACACCAAAAAGACAATAAACAGTTTTTGACTGCTTTCTCTGGATTCGTTAAACCAAATAACCCAAAACACAGTGACATAAAGTTATCAGACACTGGTATCATGAAATAAACTCAGAAGTTACTGCCAGCTTTAAAGATAATTCCTCTATAAGTGTGGGGCCAAATGTAGCCAAGTCGCATAAGTTATTTTGCGGAAATGAGGGGAACCAAAGTAAAAAGGAAATGGAGGCAATATCTACCACCAAAGTAGAACTATTATAGCTCCTGGTTGATGCATATCTATGGAAGTCACCGGCCAAAGAGGGCCTTTCAACACGTTTCTTGAGAGTTGCGTTAATAGCGCTGGTGGACTAACTGGTGTACCTATAATACTTCACTATCTACGGGAGTCGGACAGGTGGAAGGATACGATTATCATACCACTAAAAAATGAAGGAAACAGCTTAGACGTAAGCAACATAAGACCTAGACTGTCTCCATTACCTGCATCCTATGGCTACCCTCCTCGCTGGGATACATGGGCCAGTGAGCGAAGCATACATACTACAATGAACTTTATTCTCATTGTGTTTAATCATCTAATGAATGATTATAATCAAAGACTTGAGCAAGTCCACCTAAGACCGATACCCCTCCATCACCTGCCGGGTAAACTCCTTGGAAAAAGTGGTCCACCAAAGAACACTTGAGTCTATAGAAAACTGTCAGAATTTTGATCAATACACACTGCACTGACACCGGAGAAGAGGAATATACAAACACGCGAACAATCAGAAAGCTACACCAAGTGCCAACTAGCGTCTTTAATGTGTATTGTGTTAAGGATCCGGTAGTGGTACAAAACCTGTTCCCGATAGAATCAATTATTGTTATATATCATAAATATAATAAGAACAAACGGATTGTGATAAGTTTAATTTTTGAGACTGTCCTCAATTGATCTCTAGATAACAAGGTGTTATATACTACAAGCAAGCGAAATATGTATATAATAGTAAGGATACCAAGTATTAACTAAGCCTATACCAACATTGTGAGTCTAGTGGCTAGACAACGGCTTCATTCCATTGATTCCAAGGCTGGTGCTAGTGGAAGATAGGTCGGCAGTACAGACTAACTCAATCTTCAGGGTATATGGAAAAAGGGAAAAAATATTGTATGGAACTAGCAAGAATTAATTTTAAAATTAAAGTTGCTGTATAGAAAAAGAGAGGATAAAAATACCATTTTCTCTTAGTTAGGAGCTGGCTGAACGTTCTGTCTAACTGTTGAATATGCCATGTCATTATGGTACGTTACGCATGGTTACCAGGTCACTCTGATACTATGAGAAAACGTGGTTACTAAGCCCGTACGGGTGGCCGTTCGAGGTTATTTGATGAAAAAATACGGCCCGACGCCGCAGGCAGGAGGGCTGTATTTTTTCATGAAATGACCAAGAACGGACACCGTACGGGCTCAGCCACTACGTTTTCTTATTACTATATACCTCCCACTCCTTTAATACGCCGTTTTGATAACTTACAAAGCCTATGCCATTCACTACGGCCCGCTGTCACGGCGGGCGCGAACATTATTGATACTACACCTCTAGCGGCGGGTAGTATTTCACAGACATTCGCTCACAGGTATATAGTAATTTACTTTAACACACCTTCTATTAGCAGATTTAGAGGGGTAATTATGAGATGCAATTATCTATTAGCTATTCGGCGCACAGAGGAATATGCATCTTGACATCTTTCACAGAAATAAAAATATGTAAAGGCACTGATTCATCAGCTTTGGCTTCAGACAATATCAGTGCAATATACGCAATCATGATGGGGCGAACACACAATCCGATACTATCAGCATGTTGTGCCGTTGGCATAATCAAAGTGTTAAAATCTGTGTCCAGTTAATGTCTGGTGTGAGTACTATGTTGCTTTTCCAACCGAGGCAAACGGACCTGATTTCATGCATGGACAGGGAGACCACTCTGGTTGAGGGACATCCTAGACCCTATCCACGAGGCTCTGAAAGTGATGCACAACCATCATCATCATCATTCACGTGCACATTCCTGGTTTGCCAGGTCGCTCAAGCCCATATTTGTGTTAGTGGCGAGATGTGCTATTTGTGTTCTGTGTGTGGCTGTTTGTGTGTTAGTCTTGAGTATTTCCTCTATCCTGGTGGCTTCCCTTGCTATATTTTCAGGGTTTGTGTGTTGTGGTCAAAAGCCTGGTTTAGGTATCTTTTGGTGGCGTCTGTTGGGTGGAAGGTTGTGCATTGGTTTAGTACGTGGTGTATTGTTTCCTGTGCTCGGCCACACCCCCTGCATGTGTCTGTATAATGCATCGTCCTGAAGTTGTCCTTTGTAGGGAACATTCTGTTCCTTAATTTGAAGATCTGGGACCTCATTTAGCCTTCGACAAGCGGGAGTGCAGTTAGCAGCACAAGCAGTCTCAACTATTGAGGACATCATGGAACTCTGCCAGTTTTACGTGGTCTATGCCTATGTCCCTAAGCAGCTCTTCTCGACTACCTGTCACCTCCTCTCAAATCTTTTGGCTACACACGGGGGTCGCTCACATGTCCAGCAGAATGATTGAAATGTTGTGTCATTTCAAATAATCTTTATGTGTGCAGATACGTACAGATCAAATCTTCAATGCGAAATATACCCGCTAACCCAAGAAGGATGAAGACACGCGTCCTAGTTACAGGGAGGTTTCATGCCAACACTCCAGGAAAGTGAACAGATGCATTCACCTGTGATGAGCCTCCCAATCTCACTATTCAAACTATATAGAGCGACACCGCCATTTACTACACCTTACACGTTAACGGTAGATGCGACACGGTAGGTAGGATGGTCACATACAATTTCTTTTTTTATATCTAAAAGGATTGATTATTGTTTCAGATGACTTCTAAAACACAGTAGGAAGATCAATCCCATGAAAAATCCAGATTTTCAGCTGCATAGGAGGATTCAGGTATATATATATAACTATAACACCTTACTGACAAACTTATCTACGTCGTCACTAATTTAACTACCAGCGTTCTCGGATATGCTATACTACGGTATGCAAACCTACATAGCTACCTTCCTGCCACCCAATTAACATACATACCACCCTAGCATGGAAACCTGGCCTATATACTCACATGTTAGGCCAAGGAGGTAATACCATTTCTATGGTGCGTTAGGGGATTACACTGAGCTTGTTCCCTGAATAATGAAATAGGTTTCTATAGAGTTTTCATTCCCAAATAGGTGGACACCATTTCTTTATCATGGAATCCGCATAGTTGTGGTATCAAACAACAAAATTTGTATCATATGTCTTGTGTCAAGGGCGTTACTGTGTGGGGGCGTTAGAAGCAACATAAATGACTGAAAATTACTCTATACTTGCAGAATTCTTAGAACACCCCTGTTAGTACTATAGTCTAGCAGTGCCAATCTTGAATGAACCATTTTAAAAAGTTGTCTAGCATATTGTGAAATGTTTATATTTTTGTCTTTAATTCTGAGCCAATGTACATAAGTTATTAGTTCAAATCTCGTGAGAGGAGAGGCTTAATTTGTCCAGCGGGTCATTTTCTTTTCTTCGCCAACTAGTTTATGAGGTCTGAGGAGAGTTTTTTCAAATTTCTTTATTGGTTTCCATAATATTATAACATTTCCATCTTTTACACATCATTATACTATATCTTCCAATAAAGATGGCGTACCGTCAGCCTTGGTACATTACCGGTGGCTGGTTTTCATGGGGCGCCATTATTATCCATCATAACATGTTACTGCCGAATACATGATATACCACACTCAAATCTTATATCAAGAGCTTGTACGAGGGTTCTGTTTTGATGATTCAATTCATGATAGGGAAGGAGAGTCGTAGCCAATCCATCGTCCTCTTCATCTCTCCTCCCTATGGTGGTATTGTGTGTGGTTCAAAATGACAAATAAAAAGCTTAAACTAGCAGAAATATGTATTAAGCTATTTGGTTAGATTCACATATATTCACATATATTCACAGATGATGAAATTAGTTCCCATAAATACCACTGTTTAGCACCACTTGCAACCATTACAAACCATCGGTCAAGTCTCCTTCAAAGTGGCTTAAGCCGATTTATTCCTGGGGCTCCCTCAAACGGGACTATGAACGAGGATTTCTCTCCCTATGGACAATGGGGTTAATAAAAGGTGATTGACAAATTCTTGCCCAATAGCTCGTCTGAGAAAGTCTCCTTCGTGGGGAGTGTTCTCCCCAACGAGAGTCAAAAATAGACCCTTTTCAGTACGCCATGGAGACCCAGAGACGTTGTGGGTCAATTTTATTCAACACTTATGGATGACCTTTTGGACAGCCAATATTGTCTTAGTGAAGAGACTTAGATAATATCAAACGACAACCCTTGTACGAGGTCTTTGTCTACGATGCTAGTTTATTAGACAGGCTCTAGTACGATGGCTCAGAATATCCCTCTACCTGTTCTCTTATTGAGCACGGGAAAACACGTTCATATACATCATCTAGAGGTTAGAATGCTCCCACAGGCTTCCAGCTTACTGCAGAGAATCTAACAATTCACTATCAACGTCCCAACCATAAAGGCCTAGTCAAATGAGCAGGGGTCCAGTATCCAGCCTTACCATACCTCCTGTCCCACTATTGACTTGGTTCCTAAAAATAGACATTTTTATTTCAAGTCTTTTTGAAGACAAAAGGATTCACTATGTCAATCCTTTCATGAAATGATAAACATTTGGTTATGGCTAATCTGCTAGTAGAAAAGGAAGGCCCAAGGCGCTATAAATATTTTGTAAGGAGGTCAGGGTCAAGGTTGGGGTTTGCTGCGAAAGGAGTCATTGGCTACTCGGTCTACCCTATTCCTTATATGGATTGAGTGAAATGGGACAACTCCATGCAGATTCAGAAAGTCAGATCTGATGGGACATATCTAAATACACCGTATTCAGACCCACTTTGTACAGACCTGACAAACCGGTTTTACTCCCTTTGCACTGTTGTGGAGTTTAATTAGATGTTACTAAGACCAGGGGGCAATTAATTCCTGAACGGCTTCTATACATCTATCAATCCTTATAAGATGTACGTTCACTATGGCAGAAATACTCATGAAGCATGAACACAGCAACACGGTGACCTCAAACCACTGTGGTCAGAGGTAATAAAGACAAACAATGAAGTCCTGCTACGTTGTTTAATCCATTGACATGTGATCTCGTTGGATCGAGATGCTCTGGTCTTAATCATAAACACACTATTGAATAGCAATGGTTCACAGCAAACTCACACTCCTAAGTAGATCAAGTCAAGTATGTTAAGCTAGTTTACTAGTTTTACCTATTTACTTACCTATTTTTGTAAACTTTGTAGTGATTAAGTATTACTAGGGATGGCGGCCGAGTTGGCCATTGCCACCCCTGTTTATTTTCTTTATAGTAATAAGAAAACTATTGATACTATTAGAGAACTCGTAGTAAATTACTGGTATTGTTATACAATCATCCATAGGAGTACCCATGTCACCCCAGATATTCAATTCTTCTTATATATGTGTTAATTTATCGGGGAAAACAACCTGTAAAATTTAAATGCGAATTTAGTTGACCAAGTTGAAATACAAGATTTAAAAGGTTTAAAAATTACCCATGCAAATATCAGGAGTCTAAGAGCCAAATATGAAATGCTTGCTTATGAAAATAGATATTGTTATTGGGATATCATAGCGCTTTCTGAAACATGGCATGTTGAAAATGACTCCTTAAGTGATTATCAATTAAAGAATCATAATAAAATTAGACATGATAGAGATTGGAAAGAAAATGATAATGATGTATCACCAAAGGTTGGAGGAGGTTTATGTACATATATATTCACGAGGATTTCAAATATGACCACATTAAATTTTCCCACTTAAATTGCAGCCTAAATTATATTGAAATACAGATAATAGAAGTTACTAAAACCCAATATAAGGACTTAATCATATTTAACATCTATAGAGCAAATGAGGGCAATATTATCCTATTTGTTGATATGCTGACATCCATTGTAAACCAGGTAAAAGACTCATCAACGGCTGATTTGGTTCTTTTGGGAGACTTTAATATAAATTTTGCCGAAAAGGAAAATTATCATACAAATTATCTTATTGGGGAACTTGAGCTTATGGGATTGAAACAATTGATTAATGATTATACTAGATATTCAGAGAATTCCTCCATACTTGATTTAACTTTTACTTCTATAAATTGTATCAGCTCTGCAGGGGTACTAAGCCATGCCTACAGTGACCACCAAGCGATCTATATGATAAAAAAATCAAATATTATAAAAAAAACCCAGATAAATATGTAACAGGTCGCTCATACATCAACTATGATAAAGACGAAATGAATCATTATTTACAAAATGTTGATTGGAACTATTATTTTAATAGCTTGATTTCTACCATGGATAAATGGAATTTTATCCAAAACCATATAAATACTTTCTTAGACATGAGATGCAAAGAACGTCGTTTCAAAGTAAAAGACCAATCGCAACCATGGTTGGATAGAGAAACACTAGAACTTATTAAGGATAAAAATAAGATATTAAAAAAGGCTAATAAAACTGGAAAACCTGAAGACTGGTACTCAGCAAGAATTTTGAGAAATAGAGCTAACGCTGCAGTAAAAAATGCTAGACAAAATTACACAATTCAACAATTGGACCTTAACCATAATGATCATAATAAATTTTGGCGTATAATTAATAAAATTTTGCCGGGCACTGAAAGAAATCAGAAGAGATTAGACTAAAAGACGACTTGCAGCAGTTTATTCCGCCCGAAGATGTTTCTAACTACATTAATAATTACTTTAATAATATCAGTGATAAGTTATCCTGTAATATGTACTTACCCTGGAAACACTTTGACCAGGAGGTGTTTGCAAATCTTGATACTATATTAGTTAGGGATAGTGATATAATAGAGTTAGCCAAGGACTTGAATACAAATAAACAGTCTATGTTGGAAGGTCTAAACAGTAGAATTTTCAGGGATGCATTATTGTTAATCCCAAATGTTTTTGCTGATTTATTTAACAATGTTTTTGAGTTGGCGGATATACCAGAAATGGAAGTTATCTATTATTCACCCGATCCCGAAGGGAGGGGACCCATTCACCTGCAATAACCTAAGGCCAATTTCTTTACTCTCGATAACAAGCAAAGTAATGGAAAAATTAATGCACAAAAATATCTTAAATTTTCTAGATCAAAATAACATTCTTTCTTCCAAACAACATGGTTTTAGACCAGGACATTCGAGTACTGATGAAGTAGGTAAATTTACAGATGATATATTAATTAATAGAAATATAGGGGATGATACTTTAGCAGTCTATATAGATTTTCATAAAGCTTTTGACACAGTAGACCACAAAATTTTAATTGAAAAACTACAAAATTATGGTATCAAGGGGAGGATTTTGGACTGGTTTCTTGACTATTGAACTAATAGGATGCTGTGTGTTAAAAACAAATGATATTACCTCAGGACTTAAAATCATAAAACATGGAGTGCCTCAGGGTTCTATCATGGGTCCCCTCCTCTTCTTATTATATATCAATGATTTAACCTCTTTCGTTGTAAATTCTAAAGTTATGTTGTACGCCGATGATACGGTATCATATGTACATGGAAAAGACCAAACTCAAATGTTTTCTCAATTACAAAATGATCTTGATTTATTGTATATGTGGTGTACCCAAAATAAGCTGTCAATTAATATTAGTAAAACAAAATATATATATTTTAGTTCAGGTAGGAAAAGAATCAATAGTAACTTAAGTTTAAATCTTAATGGTGTAAATCTTTTACAGGTTGAATCATACAAATACCTTGGTATACACTTGGACACGAGACTTGATTATCGTCAACATATTACTCACCTAAAGAGAACAATAGGATATAGAATTTATCAACTAGTTAAAATGAGGCCTTATTTAACGAAATCAGCCTCAATACAACTCTATAAATCAGTAATACTACCCCACTTCGATTATGGGGATGTTTTGTTCATCAATTGCCCAAATAAATATTTATCTCAATTACAACTTCTTCAAAATCGATGTTTGAAAATTTGCTTAAGAGCACCACGATTTACCTCCATCAGAAATCTACATGTACTAACAGGAATACCAATGTTATCTTGTAGACGTGAGGCACATTTGTTGAACTACATGTTCAAAAGATCAAAAGACCAGAAATATGTTGATCACAATTCCCAAATAACCCGTTTACATAATGCACCTGTATTACTAAATTTTAAACCAAATTGTACTGCGTACATATGTCCTCCTGTCGCTATTATGGCAGCAAACTCTGGAATGATCAACCAGCAATTGTAAGAAATACAGAAGACTACAAATAATTTAAATCTATAACCAAACTCAAACTTCAAAATAGCCTTGTGTTGCTATAAAGTTCAAATGTTTTCTTTATTGTCTATGTTACCTAATGTACACATCATGTATGGTCTTTTAAAACTACATTATTTGTCCCACATTTGATGTTTATCTGGAACTATAGTGGGTCTGTTATAAAATGATCATATATATAGAATCAATATTGAACATTGTTTAACTCTAGTATCAATAATATGTTCTTTATGTTGTTAGTAGACTAGTTATTATACCCAACCAAACTTGTGTAATCAATTAATTTTAGGGGTAGGGCAAAGCCATCAAAATCAATTTATACAGTTGAGGCAATTGCCCCCTTTATTTTGTCCAAACAGTTCCAAGAAAACCAAACTGATTTATGGGAAAACTCATTGTATAGAAATTGGATTCAATAAAGAAAGTTGAAAAAAAAAGAAAAAAAGTTTACCACAATGTTAATGATATACCGAAGCTCAACGTCCAAACCTGTTATAGTCATTTAAGCCCTTCACATGGATATAAAGATTGTCCAATCGCTCATGCGACTTATCGCTTCATTGTTCTTGATTTGTTCTTAATGAATATCCAGATGTTATCTGTATGATTCATAACTCCCACACTAATTAGCTAACACATCCTGTGATGTTAGTCCTATCCAAACGTTTTGATAATTCAAGTCTGGAATATCCTGTCTGTGTTCTCTCTTATTGAGAGATATTTCCTCGCATGTTGGTATGTAACAGACGCCCAGGAAAAGGCACCAGTCTTTCAGATAAGAGAAAGTGATGTCCTAGACCTTATAAAACAAATAAATAAAAATAAATCTTCTGCAATCGAACACCTTTCTAGTAAGATCTTAAAGGACAGTTTTCTAGTACTAAGCGAACAGCTTACATATCTATTCCAGTTAAGCACTGAAACACATACTTTCCCCGAAAAATAGAAAACAGGGAAAATAACCCCGTTACCCAAAAAGGAAAATAGCTTATCAGTAGGTGACCATATCAGAACTCCCACTACCGGGCAAATTACTCGAAAAACTGGTACATAAATTTATACTAACCCACCTATCCCAACATAAACTTCTAACCGAACACCAAGGTGGCTTCCTCCCAGGGAAGTCAACCATAAATACAATAGCAGAATTCACTGATAACATCTTTCTAAACATGGACAAACAAAAAACTACCATAGCCATATTCATTGACTACGCAAAAGCCTTTGATACCATAGACCATGAAATACTAAAAAAGAAACTATCTATGTATGGACTACCCCCTAATATTAACCTATGGCTAAAAGACTATTTATCGAATAGAACCCAATATACTTATACAAATCAAATAAGATCTCAAACAAAAAAAATAACACATGGAGTCCCTCAGGGCTCAACCCTTGGTCCCCTGTTATTCCTCTTATATATAAATGACATAACCGATTCAATCATAAATAGCCAAATAAAACTATATGCAGATGATGCAGTAATTTTTACGAGTAACGAAAACCCAACCATTGCCCATAACAACCTGCAAAATGACATAAACAACCTGGAACTGTGGTGTAAAAACAATAAGATGACAATAAACGTAGGGAAAACCAAAGTAATGAAATTTGGAACAACCCATAGATTACAGAAAAATGATACAGAACCTATCATCCTGAACGAAACACCAGTCGAAGAGGTTGAAAGCTTTAATTACCTGGGTGTAAAATTGGACCAACAGTTAAATTTTGGAAAACACATTGACAACCTTATCACTAAAGCGAGCCACAAAACTTATATGTTATCCCAAATCAAAAAGTACTTAACCACAAAACAAGCAATAAGAATCTACAAAGCCAAGGTACTACCGGTAATGGAGTATGGAGACATACTCATCCACAACTGCTCTAATAACAAACTACAAAAATTACAGAAAATTCAAAACAGAGCACTTAAGATATGCCTGCAAGTCCCTCCTTGCACTGAAACAAACAGCATACACAAGTTATGTGATATGTGTTATACGGCATACACAAGTTATGTGATATAAACGGAGAGAAGGCATGCCCACATCCTTAACTTCGCTCATCGTAGGATAAAAAGGGATAAATATGTTGATCACAGCGTAAGGAAAACCAGACTAGGAATGGCACCAGTAATGACTGAAAATAACTTCACCCTAGAATCATATAGGAGAAGCATAAGTTACAAAACTGGTGTAGCCTGGAACAGCTTGGGAAATGATGCTAGACTAATTGACACCAATGAAAGTTTTAAAAGATGTACCAAAGGAAACCTCACTTCCCTAAGACTAACATACTGAGCGTTGAAATCTCCGGTCCCCGAAACCATACTCCATACATTATATCAATACCACTAACAATCATAAATATTATATGAATTAGCTAAGTATGTATATATGAATAGTATTAGTTGTTGTTTTGTACTGTCCATCGAAAAGCAAATGTATACCAGTAATTCTCAATATTTCTAAGCAGAATATACCCTGTACTTGCCTGTTACTTTCTTTTTGTATTTACAATACCGAACGATTACGAAACTGTCTCATGGCCCTGGAGCCTACTGAAAATAGGGTAGCTACATGCCCTAGTAGAATAAACATTAACATAAAAAAAAAGGAAAAAAAAGTTGCCCACAGAGCAGGAAAGTTCCATGCTATAACCTTCACCAGTAGGTGACTCCACTACATGTAGAGTGAAGCCTCCAGCACCTAGAGTAAACTCGTTCTCCAGCGAGGAGCGGATTTTCTCTCTAATTTCTCATCTAGATCTTAATCTTGTACTCACTGCAGCTCACAGCAGGAACCACAGAGGTACACCCCTCTGCTGCTATGTTAGCAACTCACTTGATCATTCCCTTCCTTATACAGAATGTCTACTCTACAGTTTATCTTCAGCTATCATTGTTTCACTTTGTGGTAAAGACTCTGTTTACATGCTATTACATTGTTATAATGGCTAATAAGATATTCACTACAAAATACCAACATAACTTCAGACAAGCACGTAGTACACCTTCAACCCTGTCATCAAGCCTTGCACCTGAGACTTGACCATAGACTTGCTGAAACCCTTGATCATCTATTTTCATGAAAACAGGGAGGGAGACACAGAGAGACAGATAATGATGCGGATGGTAACAGAGACAGAAGGGAGACTCACACAGGGACAGGTAAACAGACAGAGAGTCAGACATATACATATGGGGACAGAGATAATGAGACATAGTCAAACATACATTCCAACCCTGGAAAAATGTCTAAGTCTGACTTTTCAGCATACAACAATGTCTAAGCCTTGTCTTTTTACAGTGGAAAAATGTCAAAGTCTGACTTTTTAGCATACAGTGGTGGCTAAGCTCTGACTTTTCACAATGGCTAAATGTCTGACTTTTTAGTGATAACATTGGCTAAGCCTTGAATTCCATCACAGATAGATGTCAAAATCTGACCTTTTAGCATGTGACAATGGCAAATCCTTGACTTTTCCGACTTTTCCCAAAGATACGGTAAATCAAGTGGAACAGGCCAATGTCAAAGTCTGACTTCATACCATGTAAGAAAAAGGTCAGCAATTTTTCACTTCACCCCCCACTTTCAAAATGTTCTGATGCCCCTATATAGTATGGCATACATTGGGACAGACAGGGACAGAGAAAAATATATAAACAGAGAAAGTTATATATACAGTATATAGACAGGGATAGTGCCAGGGCAGCCGGAGACAGAAAACAGACATAAACTAAGAAAAATAGGTCTACATATTTACTAACAGACAGGGACAGATGGAGATTTAGGTATAACACTCTGGACCTGAAGCCACTCTACAGTCAAGCCAGAATAGCCCTCACCCCCTGCCCTTCCACAACAACCCCATCTACTATACTGACCAAGTAGCTACACTCAAGGGCCTGTTTGTTCTGGCTCACTGCTCTCCAACCACTTTAAAATGCATGTACATTTCAAATCTGATGGGACAGACCTGACTGTATAGCATTGGAACTTCCACATCTGATGGGACAGACCATTCACTATGCTCTTCAAGGAAACACAGACCCAGTAAGGAGGTATGAGGTTAGTGGAAGGGTAGGCATATATTACTCTCTCAACCCAGTCACTCTAAATTAGCAACTCTCCCCCACTCACACACATACACTCCTTACCTTCATCCATTGACCGGGTTATTGAACCTGTTATAGTCAGACCCATATAGGACTTGATTCAGAGACATATCTCGTTTGATTTCAATGAAAAAATAGAACACATGATAGTGTCTATAAACATCCAAAGACCTAACATGTGCCAGCAATCCTGCATGCTGACTTTTCCTGTTTAAATAAAATCCTTCTCATCCTTTTAATTGGAAAGTTTCTTTGTCTGACACAAAATGAGGTGGATTCGTCTCATAAAAGGTGAAATAGTCATTTCATGTCATAAAAAGAAGGATTTTGCACAATTCATATACTTCTTCGATGCATGGCCTCAAAAAAGGTTGTTACTCATCAGCTTCTAGTAAATCTCACCTGAACTGTGCTGAGTTGTATTGCTGGAATTAAAAAGAAATATAGCGATGTAAATAGACCCGATATCCACCAGTTACCAACTAGTTTCCAAAAAAGTGACAACTGGAGATAAGTTGAGACTGGTAAGGAATCCTTTTCCAAACAAAGTAACGAGTATGGAAGACACTATTGAAAGCAATTGCATTAACATCAAAAATATTTATTTCTATTCTTGTTGCTAGATTGGATGAGTAGCAGCAGTATTTGATAGCGATTCGGATTCCATGAGCATATAATGTGATAATGCCATAATGTAATGTCCTAATACAATGAAAAAGATGTCGTTTCACTAAATAGATCAATGAGCCTACGCTCTGAACTCAATCTATTGCATGCACTAATCCTAGATTTTTTGTTTCCAGATTTTCCTGCATGATCCAGCGCATTGACATTATTTTTATGGAGTGGGTACACTGCCTGGTTTGAATTACAAACATTTCACAGCTTGAATGCCGGGGTATGAGAGAATACAGCTACAAACGATGAAAAAGCTATCTCTTCTAATAGGCATCTGTCTATTACTTGTTTTATTGAAGATACTAACTTGTGATGACTCTCACCCAATAAAGGCAATAACAGTAGACTCCTCAGTCCGTGGACGTTTGGGCAAGGCCTTATTCCAGTTGGGATCACTGATAGGTCTTGCGCATTCAAACAAATTGCCAGCAGTTCTTTCATGTGATCACTCCCTGAGATCCAGTTTTGAGATTGACCTTCCTTGTGCATGGGAACGTTGCTTTCTAGATCTTAGATCGACATATGGATATGAGGATGGTGGTGGAATATATACTAAATCACTGACAACTCTAGGCTCAAGAAATGATGTTGTACTGCAAGGATACCTTCAGTCCTGGCGGTATTTCAACAACACCGCCAGTGTGATTAGGAAGCAATTAAACTTTAAACCGCACATTCTGGAGAAAGCGATGACTGTAATTGAAGATGTGGAAAAGGAATTCTCCCTTACAAGGACAAACTACATACGAATTGGTGTGCACATACGAAGAGGAGACATGGTAGATAACAAACTAGGATACACTGTTGCAGGGAAGGATTATCTAAACAAAAGTATGGCTAGAATGATGTCTATCTACAAAGGCAAGAAGGTGTTCTTCACCTTGTGTAGTGACGATCTGGACTGGGCAAAGGAGAATGTCGTTGGTGATAATGTGGCATACATTGAAACAAAATCAGCAGTGGTTGATCTTGCAGTGTTGTCATTAAGTGACGCTGTCATCATGACAACAGGTACATATGGGTGGTGGGCGGCCTATTTGGCAGGAGGACCTACAATTTATTACAAAGACTTTCCCAAACCAGATACTTGGCTCAGCCGTAATTTCAATATGGAGGACTATTTCATCCCTTCATGGATACCAATGTCATAAATATTCATTTCCCCTTTCCCCTTTATTAAATTTTACAATGGCACTGATTAGAGTAAACAGTAAAGAGGTGCAAGTCAGACGATACAATCTACAATTTAGTGCTGTTTAATAATGCTTTGCGGGTGGCTCTAACCCTTAGGAATGCCTGGGACACTAGTGTCGAAGAATTATACCATGAGTGTAAGGTACGCCCACTTTTTTATAGAAGAGCTCAACAGTTATTAGCATTGATGTACTGGTGGAAATCAGACGAGGAAAATATAATTGTCTTCGAAAGGGCCAACACTAGGCTTAGTCTAAAAACGGTGATTAAAACTAATAGACCTAGATATGAAAAATACAAACAAAGCCCGACTTATCGGGGTATGCTTATGTGGAATTTGTTGCCGGAAGCCCTACAGAATATACCAACTAAAACTCATTATAAAAATGAAACAAAGAAGTATCTCCTGAAAGATGAAGTATACAACGCTATACCAAGATGAGTAAAGTTTATTGTGCTCCCATATATTAACATTAGGAATTCACCATGTGTCAAATGACCAAGTGATAAACAACAAACCAAACGTCTGCTGAACAGTTGTCTTACTAACAGTATCTGAATGATTGTTCTAAAGGTATCATGCTGTAATTGTTCGTCCTGTATATTGTATTGTCCTGTTTTTTGTGCTGTTTTGTTCTGGGCTGCTATCCTTGATTGGAACCTACGTATATGTTAACCACAGAAGATTATAAAAAAAACTTAGCGTCATATAACCTGAAAAACTTGTATATATTAGTGAGCAAAACTAATTCATGCATGTGATGGTTATGTCAGTCCTACATGTTTGCTTTGTACTGTATTGTCATACAATTTATTCGTTGTGATTTGTTTCCCTATTTCCTTTTTGACTGGTATGTGGAAGAACGCCACTTGGCGAATGTACTTATGTCACATTTTTCATTTGAATAAAAAAATAAATAAATAAAAAAATAAAGCGAGGAGGAAACCTCGGGGACGATCCGAGCTAAATCTTGTTTAAAAATTCGGGTCGTGCATACACTATCACATTGCTCTTATAAATGGTCGCACATTTGACCTACGTCTTTTGTCACGATAGGTCGTGACAGTTATAAAGGAAATATATACAATAGTTCCAACAGATACCATAGGTGGCAACACCTCATGATTATCGTTCCTTTCTAATCAAATGGGTCTTATGTGGTACTTTCTGAAAGAATCAATAGTGGTGTTGTCTGTTAAGACACATTTTAATGTGTTACGAACCTACCAACGAGGTGTCCTGTCCTTTATCAAATGATATTTATGCCTTCTCTTATTCCCGTATCGTCCAGGGGTGCTGGACAAACGATTGTTAGCTTTATTAAACGAGGCCTGCCCTGGGTCATAAAACCTTATTTTTATCGGAAAATATCAAACAGGCCCAAGGGGTTCATTTTATAAATATTTTACTATTATATAAAAGATCTTACTATTGTCCTAGGGCCGATATGATTTCATACGTTTATTGGCCCTAATGCTAGGACATTTGTGCGATATCATCAAATGCAATGCCTCAAAATCGTTTCATAAACATGGACCTACATCTTGCAAATGGTCTTCGATCGTCCAAAATCGTCATAATATACGGCACCTTTAGAGGGTGTCGTGGCTGTAGCTTATACTATATTCATGCATTAATTTTATTCATTCAGAATCTAAATTTGAAATGTATAATTCTATGAGATACTGAAGACCATTGATAATATAAAAAATAAACAAGATATAAGAAGTACAAGCCATATATATGATAATGATGCTACTATTTATCACCTTAATACATATCACACTAACAATTATTATCATTTAAGATATTACATATTGTTTGATGATATGAACCATTATATGACCAAAAAAACCCGAAGTATTTCGAGACATTATCATGAAAATAAAACTTTATTCACGTTAAAATGCACAGCTTTGATAAAATCAAAGTAAAATATACTGAGATAGCTAAGATTCCAATTTGTGCTATGGGTTGAATAAAAGTAGGCTGAATGATCGTTGATGCTAGAACCCGATACATCGTAATCAGTGTGTGTGGAAGAGGGGTGCATAGCTTTGATATAGTAAACCTATCATCCTCTAGGATGTAGGTCAAATATACGACGATTTGTACGAACGATTCACGTTTCCTCCTACGACCTATTTTATGTAACAAAATGAGGCGTGGGTCGTCTAAAAAGTCGTACATCGTCCACTAGAGTGTATCGTTTAATGCTTGTATTGTTCAAATTTCTTTTTTTTCAATATGCAGTGTTTATTCAGAGTTACACTGAAGTGCTTGGCTTGTTGGCAATGTCAAGTATCAAGATACATATGTCGTTACAGTCTTCATTCTTACATCAATAAGTCTACTATCAAGATACATGTATTGATACAATCTTCATTTCTTACAGTAATAAGTCAAGATACATAAGTTGATACAACCTTCACTTCATACATCAACTGTCATGATTAATAGGAATTCTAATGGTACATCTAAATACACTCTGTTGCTGCTTTGCTTTGGGGCTTTTTTCCGTTGTTTTTTTGTATTTACCTTTGTTTATCCATTTAAATTTCATGAAACTTATATCATGTAAGGAAAGTAAGGTTCAGAGGTTGTTTGTTGACAATCTCTTCCCGTTCGACGTGTCGAGCGTTTGCGGAAATTTTTTTTTTGGCAAACGCTCGACATGTCGAACGGGAAGAGATTGTCAACATACACTGCTCTTTTTACTAGATCTACCCTATCCGAAACCTACCTGATTCACCGACTCCAACCGCTGCAAAGTAATGCACATTCTCTTCACAATCTCCACGGGAGACGTAGTCGTTACCGCACCTGATGATGCTCAGTAAGAGTTGAAACCACGAATCCATTCTAATCCTCCACATCGCGAGTCTGTTTACAACAGAATATGGCTGTAGAACAAGGGCAGATGTCCATGTCAACACCACGCGAGTATTTCGGTCTGTCACGGTAGCATACCATTAGAAATGGTAGGCACCAACCAAGCACCAGCTTCAGTGCCACCCTAGGTACAAGCGAGTGAATCATAGATTCACAGTGCGTTTACAGGGCACCAAGCGGAGACACCGCGGGAAGAGGCCGGCTACCAGCGAAGCCGACCTAGAAAAAGCCTGTAAAACCAGAGGACACAGCGGAGTTTCGCTGGTCCCAAACAGACCGCACACGTTACTAAGGTACAAGATATTGTTTGGCGAGCAACAGCCAATCAGAACGGAGGAAATCTGTGACAGAGTCAACAAGGTAGAGAGCTCGGACATGGGTAGGCATTCGTGGTAGTGTAACGGTATGCCGCATCAAACCACACATTGCTTCACACAACTACGACAACGATGTCCAACCCAAACGCCAGCACCAGCAGTGCTGGGAATGACTGGTCTCTTCTCCTCAGAGTCGAGCAAGAACGACAGGCCGACACGGAGAGAATGGAGACCAACACGGACGACGAGAGAGCGGCCGCGGCAAACAGCGCACAGCCGGCGGCAAGCGCGGTCGTGCCTCCCGTCAACATCGCGGAACACGCCGTCGGCGTCGCTCCGCGGCCGGACCCGAGACTGCAGGCGGCTGCCAGCCGTGACAGACACCCGACCACCGGCGCTTTCAGCCTACACGGGACCAACGCGTTTGCGGGGGTTTTGACGGCTGCTCCTGGGGCCTCCAACGATAATGAAGGCAACAAGGAAAAGGGAAATCCACCTGACAATTCAAACTGTTCTAAATTTGGTAAATTTAAACAATTGACCTTGTCAGAACTGTATAAACGGCGGGAAATAACCGTCAGAAATGAGAGTAGTGACAGCAGCACACTGCACAACCACAGTGCCCCTCTTACACACAACAGAGGTAGTAACTTTGTTGAACAAAAGAAGGGTGAGAGTGACAATTGCATGACGGTAGGTCAGGCAAACATTGTCAAGCACAATAGCCAACTTCCAAAAGAGAACGAGAGCCGTTTGGCAATCGCTCCAAAGGGTGGACCGGGCTGTAAAATCTGTCTGAATTTTGGCAAACAATGCCGCACTGAACCAGCCCGTACAGGCAGTGACCAGAAAACCCCCGGTGCAAAACGTAAACGCACAGGCAGCAGTACTGAGCCAGTGGTTTCTACACTATCCATACTTCTGGATTTAGATACGGAAACAGAACTAGCACTTTCACCCTGTAAAAAACGCATAACAACACAGACCAACGCAGTGACTGGTACTGTATCTATGCCCAAAAATGCTAGTGCAAAGCCTATTAGACTAGGAGCAGAATCTAGCATGTGCAGCAAAAACAATGTAAAGCCAGATCCCAACAATGTTTTTGCAGATATAAATCCAATGACCAATGTCACTGATAATGTTTCTGATTTGTTTCAGACCTTAGATGACATGGTCCCATACGCTGCTCGTGGAGCTTGGCGTGTGGCCAAAAACGAGGCCAACCGTGCGATCAAGTCAGGACTCAGGGGCCAATGGTACGCTCGCGCAATGGAGCTTGACCATCTGGAACCCTGGACCGCTGCACTCACTGAGCCTCCCGCCTACATCATCGGCACCGAGCTGATGGAGACAGTAGAGGAGATTAGACGATGCGCGGCGAAACAAATCATGCAAGCCACGCGTGACTACCTGCACCGTACGAGTGAGGCCGCCACTAAGGCGAGTAAGGCCTACTACGGCACAGTGAGGAGTCTAGTCTCCCAGGAGAACGCCCCGGAGGATACAGTACGTATACTCAAGGCCGTGAGAGACAACAACTCGCAGGCCAACGACAACGAGGCGAAAAAGGAGAAGGCCAAGTTGCAAGCCCGCATCAGCACGTTGGGGGAGCGCAAGGTGTGTCCCCATGAAATCAGGGACCCGGCCACAGCGGTCCGTAAGCAGGCCAACGCGAAACAAGAGAGTGCAGAAAAACCCGAGCAGGATTTTCCGCAAGCTGCCTCGACTCGAGGAAAGGGAGGACGAGGCAGAAACCGTCGACCAAACCCATACCAACGCAACGAGAACCAGGCCCAGCGAGGAAGGGGGCGTGGTCGCGGACGTGGTGGTCGCCCAAACCAGCAAAACGAATAGACACTTGCACGATTAATGGTAAAAACGTAACAGATTCTTCCTCAGTTGATGTTGAATGTTGTGTTCAAAGTTCTCCCATTAAACGTAAGTTGTTGTACCCTGGTGTTATTGTGAATATCTGTTCAGATAACCAACATAGTCCAAATACAACTTTCAGTGTAGATGGCAACCCAATAGTGGTAAACTTATCAAGTAAAAAGTTAACCAAAGACGAAACATCGATTCTAGAAAAGGGACTGAACTTTTGCCCGGTTCCCACAAACGAGTGCGAAGGTGATATGAAGATAGAATTAGACCAATTCCATCAAAAATTAAGAACTAGACAATTCTTCTCGAAGAATCAGCCCAGTACAGGCGCTGACTTCTCAAAGATAAAACTGGCTGACGAAGCGCATGAGGATAAAGACCTCATACGTAAGCTCAAAGGCAAGTCGAACTGGAAACCCCCGGTGGGGTCCCAGAACTTAGAAGGTTTCATCGCTCTGAATGAGATTAGTCTGTCACGTAAACCAGAAAAAACCTCGCGACTGAAACCCAATACAACGCAGGGTGAGAAAACCGCATTACGCGGTCTCTCGAAAAATAACGAGATCGTTATCAAACCCGCGGACAAAGGTGGTGCCACCGTAATTATGGACACCGTAGACTACATAAAAGAAGCAGATCGACAGTTGAGCGACTGCAACACCTATAACGCACTCACGAGCGACCTTACAAAGACCATCTATGACAAGGTCGAGGCCAAACTAGAAGAGATGGAGGAAGCGGGAGAAATAAGTAAAAAGATGACGGGGGCCCTTCGGACAGTAAATCCAAGAGCCCCGAACATCTACTTTCTCCCAAAAATCCACAAGAAAGAGAGACCGCCACCAGGCAGACCGGTTGTCTCAGCCAATGGCTGTGTGACGGATAAAATCTCGGCTTTCGTGGATAGCTTCTTGAAACCGTTGGTTCCACAAATCAAATCCTATATCAAGGACACTAACGACTTCGTGTCCAGAATAGAGGACTTGAACGAGTGGGGAGAAGGAGTACTAATTGGGACCCTAGATGTGAGCTCTCTGTACACGAACATCCCCAACCAGGAAGGTATAGAAGCGGTGAGAGACAAATTGGAGGTAACCAGACCGGGAAAAAGAAAACCTTCCAACAAGTCTATCTTGGACCTTCTGGAGATAGTGCTTAAAAACAACAACGTTGTGTTTAACGGCAAACACTATATCCAAACCAGAGGCACCGCAATGGGGACAAGGCTGGCCCCTTCATACGCAAACCTTTTCATGGAAAAGGTGGAGATCGCAATCCTTTCAGATTACGAACTCCAGCCCAGCGTATGGTGGCGATACATTGATGACATCTTCTTCATTTGGAAACATGGAGAAGACAAATTGTCGCGATGGATGGAATACCTCAACACGAGGCACCATTCAATCAAATTCACAGAGGAACACTCTGCGAATGAAGTCTGCTTTCTTGACACAAAGGTGAAGGTGAAGGACGGGAAGTTATACACTGACCTTTACACCAAACCCACGGATGCCAACACGTACCTGCGGTACGATTCGGCACATCCACCGGCTACAAAAAAGAGCCTCCCATACTTGCAGCTACTCCGCATAAAGAGAATCTGTGGAAATAGCAACGTCTATGAGAAACATGCCTCGGAAAAACTGTCGCAATTCCAAGAGAAAGGCTATCCCCCAGAAATCCTGAGGGACTGCAAGGACCGAGTAGACACCCAGGATAGGGTAAAACTACTGCGACCAGGGGAAACCCGCAAGGTGGAAGATGAGGACAAGACTTTCCTCATCACCACCTACCGTCCTGGATCCAACAGGATCGGACCCATTGTCACCCAGAACTGGGATCTATTAGGCAGGTCGGTGACAACCAAAACAATGCACAAAAGTAGACTGATAAAAGGCTTCAGACGACCAAAAAACCTCAGAGATCACTTGGTCAGGGCCAAAATCAACTACAACCCACAAAACAACACTGGCCCTCAGAAAAATGGGGCAGAGAAGAATGTGTGCAAGAAATCAAACTGCAGATACTGCAAACTGATCAACACTGAGGGCAGGCTGTCCTCAAAAACCACTGGCACTAGTCACGAGACCAAACACAACGTGACATGCAATAGCTCCAACGTGATCTACTGCATACAGTGCAAAAAATGTCACATACAGTATGTGGGACAGACAAAGCGAAAGCTCAAGGAGAGAATGTACGAACACCTCCACAACATCGAAAAAGGCGCATCTCAGAATGACGTGCCCACCCACTTCAATCAATGTGACCACAAGGGCACATCGGATGTGGAATTCTTTGTACTGGATTTTATATTCAGCCACCCAAAGAGTAAAAGAGCGAAAATCCTGAGGAACAAAATTGAGTTCAATTGGATACACCGCCTGAAGAGTCAGTCACCCTGGGGACTGAACACAATGGACAATCGATATGGATGGATCAGTAACATAAAGCCTCGTCAAAATTTTTTTTCCGCAAACGCTCGACACGTCGAACGGGAAGAGATTGTCAACATACACTGCTCTTTTTACTAGATCTACCCTATCCGAAACCTACCTGATTCACCGACTCCAACCGCTGCAAAGTAATGCACATTCTCTTCACAATCTCCACGGGAGACGTAGTCGTTACCGCGCCTGATGATGCTCAGTAAGAGTTGAAACCACGAATCCATTCTAATCCTCCACATCGCGAGTCTGTTCACAACAGCATATGGCTGTAGAACAAGGGCAGATGTCCATGTCAACACCACGCGAGTATTTCGGTCTGTCACGGTAGCATACCATTAGAAATGGTAGGCACCAACCAAGCACCAGCTTCAGTGCCACCCTAGGTACAAGCGAGTGAATCATAGATTCACAGTGCGTTTACAGGGCACCAAGCGGAGACACCGCGGGAAGAGGCCGGCTACCAGCGAAGCCGACCTAGAAAAAGCCTGTAAAACCAGAGGACACAGCGGAGTTTCGCTGGTCCCAAACAGACCGCACACGTTACTAAGGTACAAGATATTGTTTGGCGAGCAACAGCCAATCAGAACGGAGGAAATCTGTGACAGAGTCAACAAGGTAGAGAGCTCGGACACGGGTAGGCATTCGTGGTAGCGTAACGGTACGCCGCGTCAAACCACACAAGGTTCAGAGGTTATGGACATAACAGGGGGGAGCCGACTGAACAGGACAGAACACAGTGATGAAGGATGGCGTTGAGTGATGTATGGGATGCATTTGATGTTCAATAACTATCTAATTCATTCACTGATCAGATCCTTTGTAAAATCGCTTTCCATTTCTGGAAGTTCTCCTCTCTGTTCTCCAAAAGGCATAAGCGTTGTTCTACCAGTAAGGATTTTTTTAATCCAATGCTCCATTCATATAGTGACATCTGGTCGTCATGGAATAATTTTAGTTTACAGAGGTATTTATTTGTTGGGATGAGGTTGTATTGTTCAAAATTAATGTTACCGACTTGGATTCTAGGGCCTAACGTCCACCTACTATAATAGATCTCCCGATATGGCACCGATACAAAAAGTAAATATTGGAGACATATCAGGAAGGTGCAAAATCGTACACATATATCTAGACATGCCAATTCACCACGCATCGTAAGGGGTTGACCAGTAGAACTAGGAGCATATGTTATTTCCATTCATAATGGAAGAGTGCGATATACCAAAATCTCATAAAATAAAAGTAAGAGAATATCAATATTTTGGTATATTTCTTTTGAGATGTTTTTCATTTTCTGGCTAACGTTTTTGATTTTGAGTTGTGCCTGGTCTAGCATAGCACAGATCACATTCACCTTGTCGTGGTTGTGACTGAATTTTTCATTTAGGGTCTTGGTCAACTGCCCTACTTCTCTGGCTAATAGGTCAGCTGTGCCACTCAGTTCGCTGTCTAATAGCCCCTTAGCACTTGATGCACTCATGTTTGTTTGGATTGAGGGTACTTCATTTGGAGTACTAATGCCCTTGGTAGTTCTCTTACTAACATATTTGTCATCTGTTTTCCATTTACTTCTAAGAGTTATTTTGACATCTTCAGATGGGATATCATCTGGAACATCCATATATTTGGCACTATTATCATAGTCCATTGATATGTGATTTCTGTCCATATGATATATGTATTGAATGCGCACACTCTGACATGGTCACTCAGCCATGAAAGTTCTATTTAAAGGAACAAAGTCAGTAGTGGGGCAGGGATACTGTCAGACTGGGATACTGGACACCTGCCCATTTCACTAGGCCTTTACAGTTGGAACATTGCTAGTGAAGTGTTAGATTCTTTGCAGTAAGCTGAAACCCTGTGTGAGCTTTCTAAACTCTAGATGACGTATATGAGCGCGATTTCCCGCGCTCAATAAGGTTACCATGATCCCGATATGCCCCACGATATTACCAGCGCACAAGTGCCTATCTTGAAGTGTTATCTTCACTTTTAGATATACCATACACTATAATTCAGGAAATAATGTATCGATAAAGTTTCCCGGGATATATAGATCGATAATGCATTTTTTTCAAGCACTAGAAGCTCTATTTTTAAGATGTACTAAGAAAACATTGATTTGAAACACTTAAACCTAATAAAAAAAATCACCAAATTTACAAGGCGTACAGGCATGCTAGCTATATGTATCTTTAATTTCATTCCAAATTTTCATAATTTTCTGATCAGTGTCTCACATATAGGAGGAATATTCCTGGTAGAACACTCAGCGATGCTCCTAATTAGGCGTCACCATTTAAACTTGTTTAAATGTCATAGATACAATACAGGTTTTGCATCGGAGCAAAATCATAGTAGGTGGAAGCCAGGCCTTAGACTGTTACCTACACAATGGAGGGTTTTCTACAAAATGTTGATGTCATCGAGCAATCGTTCACTGGTTCTTGTATCTATATGTTTGATACCACAATAACAAAACTCATATTAGCTGAATGTCTTTTGGCGTTTCAATAAAACGGTGAGGTGCAGTTTACATATTGTTTCTATAGGATGCAGTCACATACAGACACACTTTTCATCAGAATTATGATAAAGGCCTAGTGTTACAACTCAAAGGAAAAGTAGCTATTAATATCCTGGAAATGTAATATCTAACATGAACACGCTTAATGTGTTGTCTTTTTGCCAATTTTTATACTTCCATTGATTAAAGCACAATGATGAAATAGTCCCACATAGTATAACTTTATATTGCATTAAAGCTGAGAATATCCCTGATAATATGCAAAAACCCATTTAATAATACATTCGTTATCTAAGGATTTGCAGATGATTATGTAAATATACCTAATTTCATGAGATTGTACATTCTGAGAAAATCTGACCCATGTATATAGAGAAGGGGCAACCCTCAACAGGTCACAAGCAGATGCTTTCCATACTGGGGCATTGTGTGTTAATACACGAAGGACTGACTATCAATACTGGCTATACGACATGGATTCAGGTTGACGGCCTCTGTGGCAGAAGCCACATCAACTTGAGGCAAACCCTGCTTCCCATCAGCCTCAAGGGGTTGCTTGGACTGATGTGCTGGATATTTTGACAGAACTAAACTGCTAAACTGTCCCCGACAAGTCTCCGACAGCCAAGTCGACTTGCGATTTGCAAACCCTTCAACGTGTCTTAGGACAGACCAGTCGAGATATGGTGACATTCTGACATGGCTGTCGGGGCTGTCGGGGTGATGGTGTAAACATAGCATAACAGACATTGCCCTTTAGTGGATCAGGGCAGCAATGCATTTAACCTGATCAGAGCAAACATAGTGTAGCCCTGGCGGCCAGTGTGTGCCCTAGTTTGTAGGACACCTACTCTCAAGAACATGCAAGGTGTGTAACATATCACAAAATGTGACAATTACTAAAGTAAGCTATAATAAAATATCAATAGCTACATTCTAAATCACATACCTGCTGTTCTCAAATGATAGGGTGATAGTTCTTCGACACCCCGCCATGCCCATCGCTACATACAGTAGCTGAGGTAATGTCCTTATCATGCACAGGTCATCATTACCTGTGGCGGGAATACTGGAGTCATGTACAGCATAGACATCGTGCATTGGGGCCCGCCTTTCCGTTCTTACTCACGTGCCGTGTCTATGTCTGAAACATCCGGCCTTCTTGGAAACACCCACTGGCACCGCAGAATAGAACCACTTCGAAGCCTCCATAATTGGTCCGGAATTGCCCTACATGCTGCCGCTAGAGGACGCCGAGGGATGCTAGTCGGTAATTACGCTTGCGCATGAAACGCGCCATTGCTGAAAGTCCCTTTACGGTGGCGGCCATTTTGTAAATGAGCGCCCTATAATTTGGTAGTTTTCGCTGGTCTTAAACAAACGGGCTTTTCAACGTGCAGTGGAGGGACGAGTGCCACATTGTGGAGATGCTCAACACATCTGAGGTAGACGCTGGGGTGTGGTATCCCTTCGAATGACGACATACACTTTGAAGGCCTCACCGACTTTTGCAATGTATACCGGCTACATACGAAAACAAATAACCTTGGGAAAGCAGATAAAATGAAACTGTAATAAGGTCCCATGTATTTTCAAACAGATTCCCGAGATTTCCATTGATACAGACTTATAAATGTGTTCTTGTCTAGATGGTAGAATATCAATTCTCGATACTGACCCGTAACCTCAAATAACATATCAAAGTGTAGGAAATTTACTCAATTATTTTCATCATTAATACCACGTCGAAATGATGAATAAAACGAGGGTTACATACAATTAATCTAAAGGTGAGACCTGACTGGGCACCGAACGCACTTCGAGTGCCACATTTCCTATCAGTATGTTGAACAACATCGGGGAAGTAACTGAGCTACATCCCTTACTTTCTGATATACAGATCCCTTTACTTCATAACTAGTTCCGAATACTGGCCGTTCGGATTCTTAGAAGTATAGATGGTGTCAACGATTAGTTGCAAAACACTATACAACCTTTTTATGTAGAACGACCTGACCATGCTGTACATGTTAGAAAACGTGATGGGAATTGTTGTTATATATATATATATGGTAGCCCATGGCCGTAGGGTCAGGGGCGGTCATTGCTCCACCTAGCGCACTCCCTCTATACTAGCGCTCCCTGCGCTCCCCCTAGTGCGAGCCACGTGAACTAATAGGTCACGTGGTGAAGCACGCTCTCACAATCTCTCTCACTCTCTTCCTGCGCTTCACTCCGCTCAGACGCACTCCAATTTTCTCCGCTATTTTTGGCCCAACGCTGCTCGCGGCACCGCATACTCCACGAGTATCGGACCGAGGACGTTAGGGTTTAAATCTACGGGGTAATTGATCGCAGGACACGTGAGGATGCCGAAAACACGAGCCAGCCCGAGCACATCGCAAACGACAGATGCGGAGGCGGAGGCAGTGTCGGATTCAACAAACAGACCGTCTGAAGAACACGTGGAGTCGGCCTCCGAGGTAGGCAGCGTGAAAACGGTCCGACTCGTGGCCATTGAGAAAGGCCTCGCGGACTTCAAGAACGATGTCAAGGAACAGATCGGCGGAGTCCTGGCCGCGATCAACCGGCTGGCAGAGCAGAGGACGTCTGACCGCGCCTCACGGCCACCAACCGTCCAGTCGGCCGCGGATCGACGCACGCAGGAGTGGGCCGAGGACCAGGCCTCACGGGTTCTCCCGGCGCCACGCCAGCTGAGGGAGCGGTACGCGGCCGACTCCTACATCCAACGCGAGCTCGACCGTGAGGCCATCAAACACGACAGGACGGCGGGTAAGCTCCATTCGGACCTGAACATTTCTAGATTAACATCTAAGCCGTATATGTGAGGCCGTGTATACGTTATCCCAGAAGCTGGAGGTGAGGGGGTCCCTAGGGCCGATGGAGTATGGTAGCGCATTCATCGGTCTGCTGGGGGATGACCGAGCCGTGGAGCCCGCGGACCGCGAGCACATGTTTAAGCACCTCCACCAGGTGTCCATCGATGCCCAATCTCGGCCGTGGGCCGGAGTTAGGCGGTGGAGTCAGTTTGTGTTTGACCAGATTGAGGCCGGGAGACTCAGCTGGTCTGACTACGGGTTGATACAAGAGGAGCGAGTCCGGCTCGCTATGACGACATCGACCCAGTCGGCCGGACCGGAGAACGGAGGAAAAAGCCGGGCCAGGGAGCTGCCTTGCCGGCAGTTCAATTCGGAGAGGGGGTGCAGGCACAGAAGCGGGCACGAGGACGGGCCCGTTAAATGGGTACACATTTGCTCATTTTGCGATTCTGTCGGAAAACAGTGCGGGCACTCCCTCCATGCCTGCAACCGTAAGCTGGGGTACACCATGGGGTACGAGTCCCAGCCGGTAGCCCCTCAAACAACACGCCGCGTGCAGCAGGCCGGATACACCCCGCCGGCCGATATACGATGAGGGCGGCCGACCCTGGACCGGATGCCCTGTACCAACACAGACTTCTGCAGCCAGCAAAAAACGGGCACGGTGCGCCCCGAGAGTGATCTATGCGCACCCGACTACAGGATGTACACGTGTGCCCCCCACCCAGGCTCTCGGGGTCAACGGTGTGCGCGACACGTGACATCACACAGCCATCTACACGCGAAACAACACGGGACAGGAAACCGCCTCCGGCTACGTGGGCACAGGTGGTCAGTGGCCGCCCCCCGGTCGGAGCTGCCCCACGTGAAGCCGCCCGGACACGTGACGTCACCGAGCGAGTGTGGACTCCCCCACGTGACGGGGAGGGGGTGCAGAACCATAACAACAACAGGGCTCCAGGGAACCACGTGGCCGTCCCGGTGGGCGTACCCCATCCGGGCACGATCAGCCATAGGACCGAGGACCGGGACACTCCTACCTCACCCCCGGACTTTAAGAAGCTCGAGGAGGTGTGTCGCACCGGGATTATTGCCGCCGGGACTCGTACGGACCCGGGGGCCTTCATGACACATCGGCGCGCGGAATGGCCGCGGATCCACGAGAGCTCCGGCCACATCTACGAAGCCGTGCGGGCCAGGGGGCTGCCCAACGCGATGTGTAGCAAAATAACTCTCCCCACGGACCTACGGCTGCGTGCGTGGGAGAAATACCTCACGGGCATGAGGGGGAAGCAGGAACTACTGGGTTTCATACGGTACGGCTTCCCCCTAGGATACCTCGGTCCCGCGACGGACACCAGGGGGGTGCCTAATCACCCCAGCGCCACAGGATACCCGACCGAGGTAGGGCGTTTTGTTGACAAGGAACTGTCGTTTTCTAACCTGCTGGGACCGTTTCTCCCCTGATGTCCCAGGAGAAACGGGACTCCGATGCCCGGAGGGTGATAACGGTTATGACGTATCCGCGGCAACAGAGTGTCAACGCCTTTGTAATGAAAAACTTGGTCTACGGGGAGGAGAGGGAGCACAGTCTCCCTACCATCGACAGGTTCGTCTCCCGTCTCCTGAGATCGGGTCCCTCGAGCTACATGGCCTCCATCGACATCGCGAGGACATCCGGTGCGACCCCCTCGACTGGCCCCTCTTGTGCTTCATGTGGGACGGCGGGTACTACTGCGATACGGCCATGCCGTTCGGTGCCCGCGCGTCGTCGTACCACATGCAGTGCGTGGCGGATACCATCGTGGAGATTCTGGCCGGCAAGGGGGTCGAGGGGGCCATGTACCTCGACGACCTGATCATCATCTCACCGACAAAGGAAAAAGCCGTGGCGGAATTCGCGACAGCCCGGGAGCTCTTCCGCGAACTAGGTCTCCCCGAGGCCCAGGAGAAAGCCCAGGAGCCGTCCCAGGTGGTCCGCTGGCTAGGCATCGACATCGATGCCGCGAACATGACTCTGTCGGTCCCGGAAGATAAGTTACTGGATGTGCGGCAACACGTCGCGGCCGTCTCCAGGAAACGCTCACAAAGCGGCAACTGCAGTCCGTCTTAGGCAAGATTCTGCACGTCGCCAAGTGTATCCGGCCGGCAAGGGCATTCGTCAGCAAGCTGCTTGAGGCCCTGCGAGGGATGTCTGGGTTTTACATTAACATCTCGTCGGACATGCGGCAGGACCTCGACTGGTTCTCCAGGTTCGCTGACGGCTGGAATGGGCGTGCCTTGATCCCCAGGGGCGCCCCGACTAAATGTATCACCGTGGATGCGTGCCTCTCTGGAGTCGGGGGCACCGACGGTCGCCTAGCCTATTCAGGACAGGTCTGCCCGGTCGGAGACCCGGTGGAATGCATTTCGGAGTTGGAGGCCCTCAACACCATCTACGCCCTCAACACGTTCCTGACGGACCGAGACCGGGGTACAAGGGTGGAGGTGTTTTGCGACAACATGGGGACCGTACAGGCACTGACGTCGGGGCGGGCGCGCAACCGAGTCCTCGCCGAGTGCGCGCGTCAGGCCTGGATGGTTCAGGCCAAATTGCAGGTGGACCTCCTGTACACACACATCCCGGGAGTCCTCAACTCGGTCGCCGACGCCCTCAGCCAGTCGCACCTCACCTCCAAGGACCATCATAATGCTGTACGTTACATGTCACTGCATAACCTCATGTCTGTCATGCCTTGTAACCATGCCTCATTCGTGCCTGTCCTCCGGCTCTCCTGCAGATCCGGCGCTACGTTGTCTCCAGCAGAGGGCATCTACGCGGCAAGCCGCGGCGCGTGCCCCCGGCACGGTCGCGAACCAGCGGAGCGCCGTATCAACTTACATCGCATTCTGCCGGAGGATGGGTACGGATCCGCAGCAGCCTTCGGTCAGCCTCATCACCTCATACCTAGAGTACGTGAGCACCTGCGCCTCTCCGGGGGCAACGTCGCGGCGACCGAGGACGCAAGGATAAGGAGGGCCATCGACGCGATGAAGAGGGACAAGTCGTACACACCGAACATCAAGCCGCCCATCCCGATGGAAGCGTTGAGGGGCGTCCTCGGCGGACTAACGGCCACGCCCCTCGACCGATCCACGAGAGCGGCCTGCCTGCTAATGTTCTTCGCGGCCCTGCGGCAGAGCGAGGTCGCCCCACCATCCGTCCGAGGTTTCGACCCGAAGAGACATCTAACTCGCGGCGACGTGAAAGTCACGTCAAGTCACGTCACCGTCCGCATAAAGGCGGCAAAGAACCTCCAGTGTGTTGGAGAGGAGAAGCACGTGACTCTCCAGCCGTCTCCCTACCGGAGCTCTTGTCCACTATGAGCTATAAGAGCAATGATCGCGGCCGTACCCACGTCTAGTGACCGAGACCCGTTCCTGATGAACGACGATCGGTCCCCGATGACGACCCGGTCGCTGACGAAGGAATCGGACAGGCTGACGGCATTGGCGGGGATCCCGGCTAAAACGTACACGTTACACAGCCTGAGAAAGGCCGCGGCCACTCAGGCCTTCCAGGCCGGGGTCCCCGAACTCTCCATACAGAGATACGGGGGGTGTCGCTCGAACGCTCACAGGAGCTCCGTCCGAGTGTCGAGTGCCACTCAAGTTAATGACTCGCTTATCAAGTCTATTAACAATTGACTAAAACTTTAATCCCACCCTCCACGCCACTTCCTTTCATGGATTTTTGGCTATTTTATACACATTGTATATTCATATATACCATAATATTTTATACATGTATATCAATATGTATTCTATTATTACATATCACCATATGTAATACCTTATACGGTATCACATCTACTTCATGTATACCTATACCATATTACCAAATATGTATCATCATATCTACCAATATGTTATCATATAATATGACATATCTACCATATGTATATTATTATCTTTAAGATATTACTATCACGTATTAATATCTTCTATTTTCGCTCATAAAATTAAAATAAATTTTATTTCCCCAAACTATGCTTTCTACTCTTGTGTTGCGGGTTTAGGGGTAATGGGTAGCCCATGGCCGTAGGGTCAGGGGCGGTCATTGCTCCACCTAGCGCACTCCCTCTATACTAGCGCTCCCTGCGCTCCCCCTAGTGCGAGCCACAGGAACTAATAGGTCACGTGGTGAAGCACGCTCTCACAATCTCTCTCACTCACTTCCTGCGCTTCACTCCGCTCAGACGCACTCCAATTTTTTCCCACCCACCCTCACCTTCTATCTTCCTACTTTCGTAGGGGCTATTTTATACACATTGTATATTCATATATACCATGATACTTTATACATGTATATCAATATGTATTCTATTATTACATTACATGTAATACCTTATACGGTATCACATCTACTTCATGTATACCTATACCATATTACCAAATATGTATCATCATATCTACCAATATGTTATCATATAATATGACATATCTACCATATGTATATTATTATCTTTAAGATATTACTATCACGTATTAATATCTTCTATTTTCGCTCATAAAATTAAAATAAATTTTATTTGCCCAAACTATGCTTTCTACTCTTGTGTTGCGGGTTTAGGGGTAATGATATATATATATATATATAATATATATATATAAATATATGTGAAGCGTGTTCGGTTACGTCACGGACCTCGTAACTACGGTAACCCGCGACAACACGTAACCATATCTCCCAGTAACCAGAAACCACGGATACCGGGAGTAACAATTAATACCCTATGAGTAGGGGAGAGGTGAGGCCCCCTACAATTTATATACATATAATACTTATATTTAGACATATATGCGGAACGAGGCCCCCGGCGGGGTTCTGTAAACAACATGAAAATCGAGTTTTGTATAGCCTGTACAAGCATGGTGCGTCGTTATATATTTATTACATACCCATAACTTAAAAAATTCTAACATCATTATATTGGCATAGAAGACGTTGACGTGAAAGCCCACAAACTGCCGATGTTTTGACGTGTTCAGTATGTTAGTGTACTGCACAGGTTGTTTTTGTTAGTTTTTAAAAAGATTTTTACTGGAGTTGCCGGTTTGGAGTGAGACAACCCTATCCTCCACCGTCTCCCGTCGCGATGTTCATATATATTTACCGATGCCTAAATTATGGGCTTACATGATGGCTCTGTCCACAATTTAAGTACTTAACTAATTGTATCTACTACAGTCTCACATATAAGTATACCTGAATAAAGGTACACTATAAGTCACCACATACAGCAGTGCATAGTCCAGGATATGAGAAATCATTCTACGAAACTAGCAGAATAAACTTAAGTAATAAACTAATATACATCAATATATGTAAACTTACTGGTTAACACATACAAATACAAAATGACAAAAATAATGACCTACTCTTACAAAAGCCTCCCATTTTTTAGCTCTCTCCTCTACCAGCTTAAGAAGCTGTTTGCTTAAGAAGCTGGGTTCAATACTCAATTTATATTGCATAGGGAGCAGCAGTACATAATTATCAAATATAAGTGCATGGGTATGCAAAGGTCTCTTATTAGTTATGATAACCTGTGTAAATTGTCATTTGCAGCTAGTATCTGAAGCCGATGTCCGTACTTGGGCTTGAACCTCAAACCAGGAAAAGTATTGTTATACTCTGTGTTGGACGGTATTTTTCTAATTGTTGCAAACCAAATCCAGCCTATTCATATTCATACTGCCACATTTGCCTGTCAAGTAATAAAGCAGACTCGTCGGCAATGACAGCTTTCTGTCATCCTTTATCCATAGGCATTTTATCGCGTCTTGATTTTAATTTTTTCCTTTCAGATGCGATGACAATGGAAGACTCTCAATCCGTACGTTGCACCAGTCAGGGGGTATTTAATTGACATTCCAAGTGAACCTGATTGTACCGCAAGACATTACCTGTACTTCTAATGTCCATAAAATTACTTCACTACAATGAATTCAGGTCATGCCTGTTTGGTTTCTTTAGTGTCTTTTATCAATCTATAATTGATAAATGTGTTATTTCATATTTTTCTTAATGTTTTTATTGTTAGTCATTTATTTCATTCACGCATGAATGCACGTTTCTCCTTACTGGATATAAGAACCTTTCATCAATATCGTTTTCTTTCTGAGGCCTAGTTCAAGCTTCATGACTCTTCACATGTTTTTTATTTATAAGGTTTACTTCTGAGTACTTTATATATGTGTTCCTAAAGTTCTTCCAACCTTTTCCTTTTCCACGTCGAATTCATGGTGCGTAGGGAATTATATATATATATATATATATATATATATATATATATATATATATATATATATATATATATATATATATATATATATATATATATATATATATATATTTTAAACAAATCCCCACTTAGTCCTTCCCTCTGGACCTGTATGCTGAACTTTTGCCATTTGTTACATCTTCGCCAGTCATTTTCGCTCTATATCTAGACGTCGGAAACGTCCATGTGTTGCTTCATTTGGAGATTTAGATGTGCAGTAAGCCCTACTAGTGTAAGACAAAGGTGAACATGGGATTCACGTTGAAAGAGAGTGAAGCACAGAAAACACGATTAATGAGACAGGGGGCTGTTTGATATTTCGAAGGATTCTCCTAGGAGGGACCGAGTTAAATAAACATTGATTGGCCTTTGAAAGGAAAGACAGAAGGGTGGAGACTTTTGATGTCTTTTCAGGCTGTCTATTGATAAATATGTCATTGTCCCGAACTCGATCCTGAAATCTCTCCTTTTCGAATGAAATCTTAGTAGGTGTCCTTTCTGATGAGCTCGTGAGACTTTTGAAGCAACCTGTCGACTAACATCATGCATACAACTGCCCGAACCAGGAGACAACTCCTATATACAAACAAAAGAACTCTCGTAACTACTGCTATGGACAGTGTTAACCTATGATGGACTCAATTTGTACAATTTTCAACAAATCATTATTACTCATCACTATTTTGTAAGCCAACTGGTGCCGTTGTATGTATAACCACTATTTCATGGAAGATCTGTCATCCAGACAGAATGAAATAAAGATTTATTCAAACTAAAAACAAAAATTGCTGGTAGCCTAGCTAACCACTAAATAATCAGTGCACTCGCTTGAGTGGACCCAAGCCTGGCCCTACACCCCAGCTCTCTCTCTCTCTCTCTCTCTCTCTCTCTCTCTCTCTCTCTCTCTCTCTCTCTCTCTCTCTTCTCTCTCTCTCTATCTCTCCATCTCGCTCTCTCCCTCTCCTGTGCATTCCATGTATTCAAGCAAATTACGTTGATACATGGTACTTACGCTCTTCCAATCAACGTTATGCTTTTTAGAGCGATGATTTGGCATGGGGAATCGTTTAAAATCGTAATTTCAAAACGCTTGATTGTTAGATTAATTGTTAGATATATATTTTTCTTTAAATGTTGGACTGAAATACCCTTCACGTCTTGATTAGTATGTGTATAATATTTGGTCGAGATTGGTCAGGTAGATATAGCCGAAAATGTCCTATACACCCCACTCTTCTTTATACCCACATTCTATATTGTCCTGCACCAACACCCCACCCTGTCATATACCCACACTCAACCTACATCCACTCTGTCCTATACCCAAACCCTCCACTGTCTAACACCCACATCCCGCTTTGTCTTACACCCACAACCCACTCTATCCTATGCCTACACTCGACTCTGTCCTATACCCACACCCCACTAAACTGACATCATATTTTGCCCTTCAACCACATCCCGCTTTTTCCTGCACCCAAACCCCTCTCTGTCCTACACCCACACCAACCCACACCACACTTGTCCGTCCTGTTGAACGGCTGAACCTGATAATATAGAACTCCTCGTCTCCTGTAGCCCTTTCATCTTGATATTTGACATAAAAGATAACATACGAATTTTATCTGATTATTTTTTTTGGTCAATGCATGTATGTATGTATGTTTGTATGATTATATTATTGTCATGTATTAATTTATTGTAAGTGCTTAGTTATTTTATATATCTCACCTATACCTAATTTACCAAGTATACTCACTGCTAAGTGAGAAACCCTTCATGATGATCAGGTCTTAATCTCACAATGGAGTACAATGCGGGCTTTTCTGCTATTCAGACGGCCAGGTTGAAAATCATATATCAAATGTAAGAGCCTTCCGTCGATAAACCATTTGAAATAAAAAAAATACCAAAAGAAGACCACACTCTCTCCTATACCCACACCAAATTCTGGCCTATGTATACCCAAACCCCTCTAGGTACTACACACACATCACATTCTGTCATGCACTGACACCTCACTCTGTCACACACCCATACCCCACTCTGTTATATGCCCACACTTAACCCTGTCATATGCCTACACATCCCCTGTGTCCTCTACCCACACCCCATTTATTATCCTACCCCTCAGATAAATCTCCATAGACTTAACATGAAGTGACTGTATGCCACGGTTATGCCATATAATATTAATATGTCACAAGTGACATATGAAGTTAAAAACATGTGACGGGGTAGGATAAAATCTAAACGTCACTTAATTTCATACAATTGTTTACATGGCATTCATTGTCTTCTGCTACAGATATCACTCAGCTCTGCTTCGTGATATCATTCCGCGAAAACAACTCATGCCATATAAACAATTGTATGAAATTTTGTGACGTTTCTTGATAGTCCTCCATCCACACCCCACTCTATCCTATACCCACACTCAACTCTTCCATACAGCCACACCCACTCTGTCATATACCCACACTCATGTCTGTCCTATACCTACACCTACTCTGTCCTAGATACCCACACCCCACTCTGCCTTACACCCACACTCCGTTCTGCCCTAAAGCCACACCTAACTCTGTCCTACACCTACACCCACACCCCACTATCTTATACCAACCCTACACTCTGTATAACACCCAGGCCCACCCTCTCCTACACCCCCCACTCCACCCAGTCCTACACCCACACCCCACTCTGCCCTACACCCACATCTCACTTCGTTTTACCTCCACATCTCACTCTGTCCTACTCCCACAGCATTTCATTTACCCACACCACACATACCCAACACTATGTCATGCACCCAGATCCCATTCATTCATACACCCACACCTGACTCTTTCCTACGCCGACAACATGTATACTCTACCCTGCATCCACATCTCACTCTGCTTGGAGTGTGTGAATTTTGGTGTATATTGGTGATGGTATCGATATTTATTGTTGCTGTTGATATATCTACTTGTCTTTCTTCTCCATGCATCTTGTTCTTGTGATTTTATACTTTGATAGAAAAAATTTCTCTATTTAAATGGTACTTTTCATAACAATGATTTTAAACAATACTTTCATGATTTTTTTGTAGTAATATTATCTTGTGATTTATCATGAATTTATTTTTCTCCTAATACGGAATCTCCATACTAAACCAATAGAACATACAGATTTCTACTGAGTAGAATATGGATATATATGTATTCTCCTAGGAGTATATGTGAAAAAACACTCCCACCGTTCAAAGTAGTATGTGAGATAATCGACGGCTACTTTGTCTTTCCCTTTTCAACACGTTCATCTAGGGTTTGGCAAAAGTTCAAAGCCCACAGACTCGGCCTTGGCCGTTCTACCGCCTGGTCCCTCAGGCATCATTCTTGAAACATGCTTACAAGCCAAGACTAGAGGCTATAGCAGGCCAAATTATGCGTTAAATCCATACAAGATGATTTTCAGAGGGGTTTCATAATGATGAGATGAGAAAAGATATATACATATATAGGCTGACTCCAAAATAAGTCCTAAGAATAACAGGACCAGTTGGGCACTGTTCCAGATGAGACACAGAAGCACAGATACAAATAAGGTACAAAACCATCAGAGACTAGACAAATAATTGTAACAATTCTAGGAGTGACATAGGTCATACTTCAAGTAGGTCTTCGATTAGACCGCCAGTATATGTTGCAGTCACAATCGGAGCAGGGGCGGACCTATGGTAAATAGCAGTTTAGATAGTTGGTTTTAACAATCAATTTAAACCTTTTCAAATCTTTTCCAGTGGTGTATACTTCGTTAGATATCCTACGCTTGGAATGCTGAATATTTGATACAACATTACCATGATTTTGATCTGCATGGTGGTATTCCCCTCGTAGTTACACTATGGAATATCCTCGCATTCACTCGTGTATTAATACGGGCCATATATATACGCGTAGAATACGACCATGCAAATAAAATATCACGGTAGTGTTGTGTATTTCATCATCTAGTTACAATTATCCTCAAACACCTATTTGCCACTCAATTTACAATTTTCATCAAGCATCAAAGTAAACTTTTCAATACCAACCAAGCCTACCTTTTTCTTGTTCTCGGAAGGGGAAATGAAAAAGGCTATGATGAAAAGGAGTACACAGACGTCTTCTTTGAAGCCTGTATCTTACCTCGGCACAAAGGCGGGGCTCTATCAGGCTGCATGTAATGCACTTAAGCTGATACCACACCATCCCCTGGCTACACGGCCCGATATGGACCATCATGTAGACCGTGAGTAACTAGCCACAGAAATTGTACTCTGATACTTACGATAGTGTTTCCAGTGAAAATGGTTTCGACACTGAAGTTCCCCTTATTTAGGTTTTCAAGGGAAAGGACAGCGATTGTTTGCCTCCTGTAGAAAACTCGGTTGGCAGTTCACCCTGCCAATAATCTGCGATCACAGAAACACTCTGTTTCCACGATCAGTTCTCATTACCAACGCTAGATCGATGAATGGAAACGAATAATGCAGAGAAATTCTTATTGTTTATTTTGGCAATGATAATATACCACCGACCGATTTCTTTTTTTTGTGAGCTTATGCTGCGCCGTCACCAACATTCATCAACGTTTTAGTATGATATTAAAATCGGCATGGACATGTAAAGGGTGCATGTTGGATGTAGCCCCACCTAATCAACGAATGTCTAATTATTATGTATAATCACATTTTTATGATAACGATGAAATGATATCTGTATATATTGTTCTGAGCTATTTCATGTGTTTTGCAAAAGAGGTGAGCCCACTGTATTATCGGGTGAACTTTTTTTCTGCAAATCCATGTACTTACATGTATAGCTCTGTGGAATTTTTGAGCTACCTTATTATGTACTTACTGTGTCCTAATCAATTACATAATGCTAAATAGTAGAAAACCTTTCATGATGATTTGCTACACCTCCCTCGAATATCTGCGATATCATGGAATGTTATATGAATAAAGGTTACCGCTAAATTTGGACTGTACACGGTGAGATGCATCGCCAAGATGTTGAAAAGGTTTTTCCATTCTCTCTAATAAGGAGAACATTTCTGGGTTGGCGTTGAAATAACCAACAACGTTTATTAAGTGTAAAAACTGTCAACACAGGATTTACACAGGTGTGATCAAGTCATTGCTAATGGCGCATTACATAAGTTGGTGTGTTCATTAATGTTAATAGGATATACTGAATGAGATATTAATAGTAACAAAGTACAAACTTTTAAATCCTTGTATCATTTTCAGGATGTACTACTTTAGCATTCTGAGGAAGCAGTTTTACGAAGCCAGTCTAAGAGCCATAGCCTGATGTACCCTACCTGAAGGTTTGGGGTGGATACTTCGAGAAAACAATCGAGCTTCAGTGTGGACAATACTTCCTGTGGCATCTCAAGTCTGCACTGAACTCATTAAATGTAGCAGCAAGTCGGATCATGACTCCAGATCCTGCAGTTGTGGGTGGATCTTCCATGTACAGAACTATATTGTTGCAAGTGTCAAAAATAGCTTATCACCCTGGTAAAACTGTCTTCATAATGTTGAATGGTAAATGAAATTTAAGATGGTCTGATCCACCAAAATACTACATACGGAGTCATTCATTATTTATGACAAGTGATTTATGCAGTGGTTATGCAAAGTGATTTATGCAGTGGTTATGCAAAGAACTACATAAGGAAATTTACTTAAGACATACACTCCCACAGACTATATTTGTCATATGCTGCTCTGATATTTTTGTTTTTGGCAACCATATTGGATAAGTTCTGTTCAGGAAAGCATTGCAGGTAGAAGGGTTTATAGATTAGAATAAATTAGATTCATTGGTTTGACCTGTGGTAGGTGTTGTTCAATGTAAATGCACATTATGTCATTTTATTGTTTATTTTTACATCCCTGTTGGTAGCCATTTTGAAATATGGCTTTAAAATGCTGTTCCAATATTTTTGGAGTTAAAGAAAATATTCAAATTTATACCCATAATACCCATAATGATGTGACCAACACACTCGATGGTACAATGAATGAGCTGTGGGTGAAGGAGACACTGAAGCTAGGCCTCGTGTCTACACACAATGAATGAGCTAGACCAAACAAAAAAAAGACTTGCTCAAGACCCATTTTATGACAATAAGACATATGGTAAAGCTTGAAAATTGTGATAGTGATAAATGTAAAAAACACTGATCATCTCATGATATCATGAAAAACACCCGGGACCCTTCCTGATGTTGTAACAAAATTGTTAAACGACATTCAAGTCAATTTCAATGAAATACAAATTGAAAATGTCTACAGGAGAGGCCGTTTTGATGCAAAAACAACAGGCCCAAGAATATTGTGATTACTTTACCCACTCCAATAACCAAACGAATGTCCATAACCATCTGCAAATTACATAAACTACCTAGCCAATTGTTAATGCTTATTCATAGTTCCTTAGTTTTCGTACAATCCTAGAAAAAGTGTTGAATATCATCAACTTCGTCACAGGACAAACATTGGTCAGAGGTTACAATTTTTCCCATACGTAGATATCTATCTGTAGGAATTATACGATTTATCATCTTGTACCGTAGCGATTATAGCTCAGTGGAGCTAAGTAGAGCATGTATTTTCTTATTTGAAGAGGCCAGAACGTTGATCGAGTTATCAGTTTTATAATTTATGTACAGGCTCATAGGGTCTATAGTCACTTCAGTAAACAGCAGTTGTGTAGACCATGGAATTGATCTAGTAATATGTACAAAAATCTTTTTCAACTAAAAGGGAACAATATGTGGAGACAAGTGTCTGTAAATGACGATAAAGAAAACTATGAAAAGCAAAAAGAGTTGAGGGCGGTGGCAGCTCTACCCAGCTAGGGCCAGGCACTTAAAAGCAACCTTGAAGGGTCTCGCTATCCTCATTGAAGGTAAGCCCTACACACCAAACTAGATGGAAAAACTTCAGGAAAAAAATGCCTTTACATGTAAAGCCGGATGCCCATCTACCGATTTAGGGTTGAACGATTAGTTAAAATCCACCAACTGTGACCATCGACCTGCAATAATGCTATGACCCATGTGCATCTAACCATATCCAGCGACGGCAAACCATTACATACATACATATCCGGTAACCGTGACCATAGAGCAATCAACCATAACCAATGACCCTGAAAAAACAATAGCAATGCAGAAACCACCTAGAGGATGCTCCAATGAAACATATAATCATCACAGATTACCTCTATCAAAAACCGGCACAACTAAACCAAGGAAACATACAAATAGAGGTGCGCTGCTTCAAGGGTCGTACAATACAATACTTGCTAATATTTTGTGATTACTACACCTCCTTTGCACCAGGAGATATATATTATGTGATGGCGGGAGTGAGTAATATAAGAGAACCCGTTGGCTGAAATATCTTATTTAAATTGAACCCCTCAAAGTCTATTCCATGGATTTAGGGGGACAAACATAAAAGGAATCTTGAATAACGAAGTAAAACACTACAACTGCTTACAAATGATTGAATGTACCTATCCTTTCCACTGCTCAATTCCTGGGCAGTAGAAACCATACTAGGAGCTAATGATATTTCCATTTACAATGGATGAGCGCGATACTTCTTAAGTACAATAAACTATCACATAATAACCACCTTGATAATACAACTATTTGCAAACATTGTTTCTATTATACATAAATGACATAGTTTCTGATTGTGAGTAGAAGAGGTCAGCGAGTCAGTGTGGGGGTGGGGGTGGGTGTGGGCAGGGGGAGGGGGTTGGTCTGTAGTCACTAAAAGCACAAGGGTGAATAACTGGTCAAACAGGTTTGCCAGCGCTGTGCCATGTAGGGGAATCTGTCCCATCAGTTTCTGATTGTTAGTAGAAGAAGTTAGTGAGTAGGTGTAGGGGTGGGGGTGGTAGTGGGCAGGGGGAGGGGGTTGGTCTGTAGTCACCAAAAGCACAAGGGTGAATAACTGGTCAAACAGGTTTGCTGGCTCTGTGCTATGTAGGGAATTTGTCCCATCAGTTTCTAATTGTGAGTAGAAGAGGTCAGCGAGTCAGTGTGGGGGTGCGGGTGGGAGTAGGCAGGGGGAGGGGGTTGGTCTGTCGTCACCAAAAGCACAAGGGTGAATAACTGGTCAAACAGGTTTGCTGGCGCTGTGCCATGTAGGGGAATCTGTCCCATCAGTTTCTGATTGTTAGTAGAAGAAGTCAGTGAGTAGGTGTGGGGGTAGGGGTGGGAGTGGGCAGGGGGAGGGGGTTGGTGTAGTCACTAAAAGCACAAGGGTGAATAACTGGTCAAACAGGTTTGCTGGTGCTGTGCCATGTAGGGGAATCGGTCCCATCAGTTTCTGATTGTGAGTAGAAGAAGTCAGTGAGGGCAGGGGAGGGGGTTGGTGTGTCCCATCAAATTTGAAAATGTATATACGTATTTAGTCATTATTATCATCTAATAGTTTCTTTTTCTAGTAGCAGATGATAGTATCCATAACTAAGTGTCTGTTATTTAATGACAGGATTGATATAGTTAATATTTTGTCCCCAAAAAGATTATGAAATAAAAATTCTATTTTTAGGAACCAAGTCATTAGTGGGGCATGGGTATGGTCAGACTGTGATACTGGACCCCTGCTCATTTACCCAGGCCTTTATAGTTGGGACATTAATAGCGAAGTGTTAGATTCTCTGCAGTAAGCTGAAAGCCTGTGTGAGCATTCTAACCTCTCTAGATGACGTATATGAGCGCGATTTCCCGCGCTCAAAAAGCAATTAGACAATAGTGAAATATGTCGTGAGGCTATAAGTCATAAACTACTATAGGCTTTATGAACAGGGACAGCAGCTGTTGAAGCTGCTTATCTCGAAACACAATTCAAAAATCGATGAACAGGATTATCTCTCTTGCTTTACATGTACAAAGACATACCTCCTGTATATTGAACTTAAAACTGACACCTATTTTTTTTATTTGATATTGAAGATCATCGTCCAAAATATAAATCGGCCAAAATATATTAACGATCTCAAAAACCCAAACAGGTTTTCAACCGTTCCCCTCCTGAAGTTTACATTCCTAGTCTGTATATTCCAGCCATGGAATTGACATTATCTGATGCTTTTGTATTATAGCGTTTATCATGATAACCTCGCCTGGTCTTGCCCCTTCTTCTGACCCTCAACCTTGCTAGTCCTTGTCACGTACTGCTGCTTTTTTATTTTGTGTCCCGACTGACAAGCAGCAGCTTCTATAAAGCCTTAAGTGAATAAGTGGTTTTCATTGTGCTGCCAGATATGCTTGGAATTGGGAAAGTGCCATCTTGTTGGTTGTATTCATTGACACACACCAATAGGTACAATAGGCAGTAATAGGCAGTAATAGGTGCTGCATGAGTACTGCGCCGACCCTGATCTTGACCTATCCGAGAAGAAAAAAATATCCACATACGACCCAAATCAATCTTTTTTGCTTGCCTGTATTTGGTACAAGAGACAGTATTATTTGTGTCAGGTATTGAGACGAATGTCAGATTTGCATGGGAAGTCGAGTATTGGATTATTTTTGCAGATGAATAAATACACACATAGAAATAGAAAGGTCACTACAATACTGCCTTGTATAGCAAATAAAATGGGGTGCACTGAAGGTTGCAATATACACCGTAGCTGTGAAGATGGTACTCATGACATTGGGGGAATGTAGCTTGGGTCATAAGAAGCATTGTTAGTTAGTAGATAGGACATATTTAGTAATATTTAATAGTTAAAGGGATATTTGGGGAATGTTTATCATGTGGATTCAGTCGTTGCTAACACAAACACAGAACTCATTGAAGTAAGATCTTTCTTAAAATTGTGAAGTAGTTTAACATGGTAATGAATGGTAAATATGGTAATTAGAATAGGAATATCTTTGAATTGGCTGACAAGGTAGAGGCCATCTTATTTCCCTTTTAAAAATATCGGCGTGGCTTGGGTGGGTTAAAGTCTTCCCACCAATCCAGTCTAAGAAATAAACTACAAGAGACTTCCGTGTTTTGACGTGACTCTACATGGACGGTGGCGCCACACGGTGGTTGAGCTGTATCAACTAAAATCCAGTGTATCATTTAGTATGTGCGACCTGTCGAAAGTATATGATATGAAAGGTGTATATAATATTTAGATACTTTGAAACTTAGAAAACAACGCGATACATAATTTAGTTGTTTGCTTTTACTTCTAATAGCATTAGGTTTTCAAATTATACTGATTGTCTGCAAAACATGTTTAGCAAGCCCTTCCTCTGCGAGCCATTGTACCCATGGCAGTGAAAATATATTTGCATTATTTCATTAAAAATAGCAATTTCTTTAATTTCAGAAATGGTGCCTCAAGGCATCATAACGTACTACGCCAGGGAATGCCTCCGAGCATTATAGCGCACTACGCCCGGGAATGCCTCCAGGATTAATGAAATGGTAGGACTACTTGCTACACAAGCGTGCTTCATTTTGTGAAAAGAATTTAATTGGTACATATGTTATATGTTCCGCATGTGAACTTTAGTTATACCTTTACTATAGTGTTTAGAATGTTTGTTGAGTTCAGCCTCCCCAAGATTTAGTTCATACAGGCCAACCACAGAGAGGCGAGACTGGCCAGTCCGATAACCGGAAGTCCCATAGAGTTGCGCTTCTTGGTAGTTTAGTTCTTTGATCCATTGAGCTGAGGAGTGACCGGGTGTTGCTGCAGTTGATTCATAACCCGGTAGAGGGCGTCGCAGTAATTTAGCAAGTTCTGTTGGAATTAACAGCAATTTCCATCCTACTTTTAATTTCGGCAAGGTGTAACTTGAGGAATCAGACTGAAGTATTATGACCATTATATGTTTGGAATTCAGATTATAATATTTGGAACTTTGAACAGAGAGATATGCAATTATCATGGAGTAATTTCAGACATTCATTAAACACATATGGGATAGGAGTCTTTGTTCCTTTTTGTCTTTTTTAATCCATGTAGGGTGGCGGGCAGTAACTTATCGCGTGTTGAGGTGGTGACGGGAGCAGGAACGACTGGTCACGTGGTATCCATTGAGTGTTTGCAGGGATTATCAACGGGTTTCTGTTAGCCATAGTTGTGATCTAAGTATAAGTTAATTAATGTGGCCTTGAAGATGAAATTATGTAGGACCACTGGCACTGTATATAACAGTCGCTTCAGCGGATTTGATGCAGTGCAATCAGATGATTTTATTATTGCTATTTGCTCCATATATTTCTATGGCTTCAGTCATATAATATTTTATTATAGTGTAGGGGTCGGGTCAGTCTAGCGGTGTTTCTTCCGTTCTACGAAATAGGGCGCTGGATGTCAGTCCCTGCTGTCATGATTTGAGTGAACCTGTGCATGCAAGTGTTACAGGGTCGCCTGGATTATGTAACTAGACTTGTACATAAGACGGGTTCACAGTAGGTCGACAGGGGTTCTCTCTGAGGAGAGTGAATCCTTGGATCCTCATTTGCTTGGTTTCTCCAAACCCTCTCGGTGGTTAGATGAGTCCAGTACTCCAGTATCTGGATTAGTCTCCCCAGCTTAACTTGGCACACCTGTGCCAAAGTACTGTACTTTGGTTGTGATCTAACGGGGATTGCCTCGGGAAGTGAATAATAAACATGCATCGTTTATTAAATTTGAGGAGTCTAGTTTTGTGTGAATAGGTTTGTCTCCATAACATACCGGAAAATACCAAGCTGACCTACGTAATTGTACATAGGGTGGCATATCTTTCTTTTAAAACCATCCATGGGAAGGGCAATAGAACATACCCATCCACATAAACCAGAAAGGTCATAAAAAAACTTCAATTATAAGTATGAGTTTCATAAGTTGACAAATTGGTCAGTACAGCCTGACCCCTCTAATAGCCTGACAGCGAAAGCCCATTTCAGGGGTGAAACTTGCTTCAGCGTCCAGACAATGTTTTTCTTATGATGGAATACCTCCAGAATCATCTGATTTCAAATTTGCCGGGTGCCCAAGTTATAAGCGTTTGAAAAATAAAAGTGAAAAAATGATTTTTAATATTTGATTTACTGTGAGACATCGATGCACTTGTCTTTTACCCAAAGCTAGCATCTTCCCCAACAGAACACTCCACTACTGCCACTCAAACCTCTGACATGGCCAGTGTTGTCAATAGGACTCGCAAATATGGCACATTATCACTCAAAACTGACCTAGCCCACCCCCTTGCCGCCATTTCTTCATTCTCCACATGGGTCTGTAGTCTACCTGCACTCTTATCTCTGACATATTGCCTTTCTTCTGCACTCCTCATTCACACCTTTCCCTCCATTGGAGTGCAAAGTATAAAGGGAAGTGGAAGCCCTCCTGACTGAACATAAGGAATGTGATCTAGTTGTCTATTAACTTACTTGTTCAAATGTTGAAATGTACAATCTGGTATTATGTATGTATCATTGTCTAGTCCCAGTACCCACAGTACAAGACAACAAAAGTTGCTGATAATTTCACAAGCCGAAATGTAAAGAAACAAGCAGACATGTAGCTATAAACTTCTACACTTCTACATAGGTGTTATGCACACGTCAACAACGCAAAGAACACAAGATACAAACGATTCAATAAACGGCTTTTATTCAAAAGACGTTTTTATTCAAAAACACAAATAAACTAAGCTATGAAGGTCAGTATAGGCTTTGTAAGGGGAGAACATTATTAACCCTTTCCCTGCAGCACCCAATTCCTCTGACCACCATTGTACAGCAGGCATTGCCTACATAAACGACCCTGCTACAGCAGGCACCTTTTTTTAAAAATAGCAATGTCACATGATGTGTCAAGTGATTTGAGTAATTTACCTTGGTAGCTGATAATATTTTGTTATACCAAATCAAAGATCAATATGCCGTTTTTACAATTTTAAAATTTCTTTCAATTCAAACAAATATTTTTCTATGTATTGAATTTTGTATATAAGTATCAATGATGCCTCTATGATGCCTGGAGGCATCATGCTGCGGTAGCCAGGGGAATGCCTCGAGGCATCATGCTGCTGTAGCCAGGGGAATGCCTCGAGGCATCATGCTGCTGTAGCCAGGGGAATGCCTCGAGGCATCATGCTACTGTTAAAGGGTTAAGATAGTGTTCCTGGAGGTCGTTTTATTTTGAGATGTCTTGGAGGAGGACTGTGCTGACGACGGACACCTCCACCGACGACAATTTCCTCGAGGGGTTGTCAAACGCATTTAATTTTCCCTGTCATCCTTGTGGAGTGAAATCCTGGATCAGTGTCTCGTTGAATTGACCCCGGTCGGATATCAGGACAAAATACCCCCCCCACCAAGACAGTCTTGGGAAGACTTGAACGAGAGTTGGCAAACACTGCAGGTGGCACCCTATAGTGGCATTATGTATAAGTAATGCCTTCATTTATGAATCTAAATGAATCTAGCTAGATTTTTCAGATATTCTCGATTTATCTCTGCCAGTTTGTTATTAGGCAATAAAGCATATATGTGTAGGTTTAAATGGATACATGAAGCTACTCTTGTTATTTTGATTCTGCCAGGATACCCAATGTGGTGTCACCAGTGAGGAGTGTTCCAGGAATTTAGAAATCACCCAACTATCAGCATTTGTCTTAAATAAGCTGCGCAGTGCGCTTCAAGCGCCCACCTACACACACCGCACAATGCACCACTCACCTTACAGCTCCTCAGTCTACGTCAGCTCACTCAGTTCCCCGCCATCCCTCATATAACACCTCCACAAAAACAATTTTGCAAATAATCCCCAAAAAACTAGTTCATGTTCCTCTCATTTCATAGGTTATATAATTCCATTCATCACTCAATTCTATCAAAATATATCATCTAATATAGATTCATTCTCAGTCACCAAATAAATCATCATTCTCCAGTTCACCATCTCCTTCTTTTCGCGTATTACATCGTAGCTTGATTATTCAGATAACGCTAGGGAGTAGGAAAACATTACAGACGACGGTGACGACGACAACGATGGTGATTATGTCAGTAAAATACTATATAGACTATGGAGTTACTCCCGATTCCACAGATACATTTACTGTCGAGCAGAGCTATTTTTACCTACTTTGACACTGTACCGTTGATATGAAAATCTGCGACACGACAATGGTGGCAGGAAAATGCTAGACTGGCAACTGTTTGACCTTAGGGAACAATACATGCATAGGCTTTCTCTCTCAATGGCCACATAGCAGATTATATGCTGCAGGAACCACAATGTGACAATGGCTTTGACGTATTTCTATTGCAAGAATTCCTATCAGAAACGAATCCTTCAATCAACAATCCCTTTCCAAAAGAAATTTGATCTGTATCTGCATCGTTTTATAGTATTTCATTCTATTTGGTCTGGATTTCCATAGCATTTGAAATAAATGAATAAACTTGAATAAAAATAAGCTCTGATCTCTTCATTTGATCCTTGAATTTACATCCGATCTCCCAACGATGATTGTTCTTTTTTTTAACATGGTAGGCTCATACTTTATTATTGGTCTTTATACATAACACTTTCATCTGGAAATTACATACACAACCTTAATATGTGATTTTGCTAATGTCAAACGGTTATACAAAGCAATGTTAACATAATCTTAATAGAGTCCCATAAGGACATACCAAGGGAATCATTGGGATGCTGCCATGCTCTACACGAGCTGATGACTACACAGAAGTGGCATTTTGGCAGTGGAAGTATTGTATTACTTCATATTGATGCAGGCCTTCAACTGCCGATTGGTCATATCAATGTAGTACACGTGTGGTATCTCCGTGGGTGATATGTACGGATGGTGTGATAATTAGTTGCCTCAGCGATACATACTTCAGTCATTAATAACTGCTAATATGGTTTCTCACCTGCAGGTACACAGGTGCACTGTAAAAAGAATTCGTTTAAAATCTATGGTATTTCCCTTGCAACTAAGGTGCCAGTGACATACCGAAAATTCGACGGGTGGCTGTAATACATTTCTGACCGTAAATCTTAACTGTGGTGAACAATACTTTGATAACGGTTCAAACCCGTATTAACTTTTTCACCACAACTCTTATCTGTAATAAAACGTAAATTGATAATGGCTCAACTATGATGTTCTCAGAGCCGATCACACGAGAACCTATAGGTATTTGACAGCACAAGGTCGCAGTTGACACGGAATGATAAAGTCAATATTATATTTATGTTTTAGAAATTGTCTGCTAAAGTGGTGTTTAATCCTTTAAGTTCTGCCAATGTGTAGACCACTCACCCACACAGTGGTGTGTGTGAGTGGTTGTAGGTAAATGTCCTAAGTGTTGCAATGGGGATAAGCTAGCCTCAGCCTGCTGTATCTGGAATAGTCCTGGGATGTATCACAGTGAGATATCTACTGGATTGTGGATGGTTACCAGCAGTCACTGGAATCCTGGATTAAGTTGTCACTATCTAAATGCAGCAGCTGGATGTAGGTAGGATGTAAGTGGTAGAATATTCCTTGACCGTATCAGCCCTTCACAGAAAGATCTGGGGAGAGGTACTTGCAGTATAACTCCTTTTATTTGGTACGCAGACAAACACTTCTCACAAACTCAGATAGAAGAACCCTGAACTAGGGCTGCTACTTGCTTATATAGGAATTCTCAAAGTTGAATACATTACAATATCAAGGCTGAATAAATTGCAATGTCAAGGTTGATACATTGTCATGATTGAATGAATTACAATGTCAAGGTTGGTACACTGTCAAGGTCCCTGTACCAAATGCCATGTCTATCTCTGTGGCGCACTGTCCTTGCCAATTCCAAGGTCAAGGACAGTAGGAGTGCATCCCCCCCAACACTGTGTTTGGGAGGCTGCTGTGTGTCAGGGTCAAGGCCGCTGATGGATGCTCATGCTCATGGGGCTTCATGGCAAAGCCCGGCGGGAGGCCGCATGGAGGGCCCACAGGGTTTCCCAGCGATGCCTAGCAGGAATAGCCGCACGGAGAGTCCGCGAGGTTTCCCAGAATGGCCCAATGGGAGTCCCAACAGTGTCACATTGCCACCGCCAAATGCCCTAAATGTTATGAATAACAGTGTACATATGAATGATGGCACAGTGTCTGACAGATCAACTGACAATGTTTCTTTCTCTTCCAAACAGGTCATCGACCAACTGATGCCCAAATCCACCCAGCGGTTCTGGAGGGAAAGAAGGGGAAAAGGAAAGTCGGTATCATAAAATGGAAGGACGACCCACCTTATATTGCAGCAGCGTGGAGCTAGACCACATTGGGCCATGGATGGCGGGTCTAGCAGCCACCCAGATCTATATTGATGATGATGTCAGGGCCCTTATTGTGGAGGAACGTCGGGCTTCTGTATCTCGAATCATGGAAATTGCAGCATGTTCCCTCGACGCTCAGCAGAAGGCAGTGAGGGAGGTACACAACCAGGCCTGTGTCATGCTGGTGAAACTAGTACGCACCAAAGGCAAAACCTGAACAGAGGCTGAGGAGATGGTCGACAAAACCCAGGCCCACAGTGATATTACGGCTAAAAGGGACTGGTTGACGGAAAGAGAGTCCCTGTTAAACCGCATCAACATCAGGGCCAGACAGGCACGTGCCCACCGACATTCAACTGGTGGACCTGTTCACCGGCAGGGGCATGTTTATTAAACGTGGACGTGTACCCCCAGCTGCTGCGTGCGGCAAACCAGACAAGTGTTTTCTGAACCACCCCCATCCTGGGCCAAGCAGCAAGGGAAACAGGGGTAAAACTGTGGGAAACGGTACGAACACTACAGTTGCAGCAATCGCGGTGAGAGGGGAAATTCTAGCAGGGAGAAATTCTACATGATAAAAGAAAATGAAAAAGAATCACAACCCGCCCCTCCCCCCCCCCCCACGCACACTCGTGGGTGTTGGTATAGGATGCATTTGATTTTCCATATACCAAGGACTTAATGACTAATGGCATATGAAATAAGATACAGTGGTGTCTCCAAGTGGCAGAGATCGGAACTATTGGATAATGGTGTATATACAACAGAATCAGGCGTATATATGAATCAGGCGTATAAATGAATCAGGCGCCTACAGATAAGGCGTATACACACGGGGAATAGGACGACCTTGTATACGCAAAAGCATACCTATATACGCCGGGTGTATACATATACAAAACCGTTAATTTCGTGCAGTGTTTGGGCCTATTACAAAGAAAAACTACACAAAATGAACTAAACCCGAATATAGCTGAGTATAATCCATGGTTACTTTCAGTCAATCCCAAAATAAACATTCCCTTCCTATATAGATAAAGCTACCAGAGATATATATTCGTATAATTATGCAAATTTCCGTTTTTAAAATACATAGAATAACCTGGTGTTTGTTGGACATCTGTTCTGGGTACCTCCTGTTTGGTTAGGGAGGCAATTACAAAGTCCTGGTTTCAAACCTCGGACAAGTTCAATTAGTTTTTTTCCTTTAAAAGATTTCTGAATTGAAAATAATTTGACGATAATTTTGCAAGGAGAAGTGCTGCCATCTAACGGGAACCGCGCGCACTAGACGACATCTGGGCATCCCACCAGACATCTTGCAAGCCTTCACCGGACACTCACTGGGAATGATTTAGCGATTTGGTAGTCATTCAGCTTCAGTAAGGGCACCTCTGAAGGTCAACTACATAAGGATGATATACGGAGTGTACGGGCTATGACGGTCAGCATTGGGATATATTTGTATCAAATAGACTTGAAGGTCATATTATCTCACCCCGGTATTTTTCTCCATAGGCGTAACATTAGGAACCCGTACTCCACGGCCGTGAAGTTCCTGTACCGAATACTCAATGGTTAATTGGTGATTCATTTTATCAATAATTAATGTTATACGGGATGAGATAAAATCAGAAACCCACTCGATGAGAATGACTTGGTCTGCACTTCACCTTGTTTGACCGCAGAGTAAGGCCCGGCGTCCACCTACTACGATAGAATCGTAGACCTCCTGATATGGCACCGATACAAAATGTCAAAATCGGTGCCATATCGGGAAGGTGCAAAATCGTAGACATATGTCTAGACATGCCAATCCACCACGCATTGTATGGGGTTTTTATCGGTGTCTAATTGCAGAAACGTGGTCAACTACCCCGATATCAGGTAACCTTCCGACGCGATTTTGATTTTTTTATCGGGAGGTGCATCGTAGACCATATCGGTGCCATATCGTAGTAGGTGGACGCCGGGCCTAAGGCCTGGCGTCCACCTACTACCATAGAAATTTAGACCTACCGATATGGCACCGATACAAAAAGCAAAAATCGGAGACATATCGAAAAAGTGCAAAATCGTAGACATATATGCCTAGACATGCCAATCCACCACGCATTGTATGGGTTTTTATCCAATCGCAGAAACGTGGTTAACTGCCCCGATATTAGGTGACCCTCAGACATGACTTTGATTTTTAATCGGGAGGTTCATCGTAGATCATATCGGAGCCATATCGCAGTATGAGGACGCCGGGCATAGTTCAGTCAGCTTCGCTTCGTGAATTACACTGCAGTCAAACTCGGTGGAGCACGGACCAAGCTATTTTCATCTCGTGGGTTTCCTTCTAAATCCTTGATTGTTCAATGAAAGACACATTAGGAATCTCCTAGGGAGCATACATACACAATATTGACTGGTTTCAGATACAAGCGGCCGTATGCTCCCAGGAGTTGACGCGTAGTAATATCCGAGCGTATGCGAGTATATTGTGCATACTCAACTCTGAGAGGCATACAACCGCTTTTATCTGAAACCAGTCTGTATTATATTTATTATCCACCTTTTCTGGACAAGTGGCATGTCGATGTCAGTTCGTTTTAGTTATACACTATTTTGGTATATAAAAAAAAGGAAGAAAAAAGAGAGAGCCTCGTCACACGTCTGCTTCGGACGTACACTGCTTGGCATCTCTGGAGTTTCCTATTTAGATTTGAACTATGCAATGCAAATTGTTTAAACATGCATAGAGTGACATACTTTATAGAATCATATAAACTGGATGAATTATTCCTCCTAAAAATGAGCATTTGGCGTTCTTTGGCATTCCTGGATGCAAACGGTCTTCAGGACCCACCACGAGGTGCATACATTTTAGGATCTTCCAGGGGTATACCATAAGGCATTCTCGTGACTGAAATGTTTAACGATATCAAAAAGTTATGATAATGAGGATACAATCAATTTATGAAAACAAATTGTTGGAATCTCTAATAGATAACAAATCGGAGGCTCAATGTCAATAAGCTCTTTAATTTTCATTAGGAGGTCAACAGTTGAATAACCGATATAAGGTGCTTGCCTTTTGTCTGAAAACCATGTCCGAAGTAATTACCATAGATATTGAACAGGTTTCAAACCAAGTAACACACATCATAGTTTGCCTTGTTCGAGTCTATATTATTTATGCATCGATAACATTGATATCGAAATTGACAGTGTGAGAAATATGGATTAGACAGTATATGGATGAGAACGTAACATTAGAAGATATCCATGTCGCTAGTTAAGCATACTGATAATAATTTTCCTCGTTTTTTAGGCTTTTGCAATGCAATTTCGTGAGACAAACAAATTTCGTTACCAAATGGGAAATTCTAGAGAGATAAATTTATCGGACATCATAATGGACATATATAGGAATGAAGATAATCTACTAGTTTTAATTCCTCTGATCCAATTTCAAAGTCAGATTGAAATAGGACCAGTATTTCTGATCATATCATGCCTTTCTATAGATCAGAATAATGTTGACATCATTTTCATGTATAACCGAAATATTCCATGAGATTTTCAGTTTAAATTTCCAATTTGCTTTTTTTTTCAAACATGTGACTGAAACAACCCAGCTTGGACTATTCTGTTCTTTATGGTCATATCAATATGCTTAATCGACAAATATATGAAATCGATGATTGATTTGTTCCAAAAGAAAAGACATCTGATATTTTTTTAGAAATCGAAAAGACATGTTCAGCCAACAGGACATGTCGTTGACACTTCTTTCTCATTGTGTAATTAGGACAAAACAGCAGAGTAATTACCGCATCAGAGAAATTAGGTCAGGTCTTCTTTAATGTTGAGCACCCTGACCTTCCCCTAACTTTCCATTAGTTAATTTTCAGAGTCTATGTTACGCCATGCTTCTTTTGTTGAAGCATATAACTGTCTTTACATCATTGCCACTGATAGATTTACAGGTATCCACCGGCCAAGACTTCTGTCCAAATATCGGTAATTGCGAACAAGAGACGACCGATTCACCTCTGTACTGATACCCACGACATTTGGCACCACCGACTGATAACAAACCTCAAATAATCTAAATACTTCAATGTTGACATGCGTCAGAGTCGTCAAATTAGTTTGTATCTATATTTGTGTTTTATTTGGAAACACACAATAAAATGATAAAAAGTGAATATTTCAAATTAAAAATATGTACTGGCTTTCTACTGTTGACTCATATCACTGACTGATTTATTAATGCAATTAAAATAGTCATTGGGTTTTCTGACTGCCATCGATACAATTTTTCCCCATTTTCACAGCGTGTCAGTCGACTTGAATTATTTCATAAATGCATTTGACATTTTTGAACGCTCGTTAGAAAATATTGTTTTGAGACGAGTGTTAACTGGTGTGTTTCATAAGTCTTAACACCTGTGCATCCCAGTTTTTACACAGATTCACAAATAGGTAGGAATCATCCTAACCACTATTTCATTTGTTTGACAAGTACAATATTATTCATTCTATTCTTTGAAGTACTATTAAGCAGAATCTCGGAACATTAGTTATGATAAATTCAGGTTCGGAATTATCCTTATCAACCCAAGGAATGATCCATTATATCATATGCAAATGTACTCCTAATGTTTTAATGTATTTTAAAGGAAACACAAATGCCCTCGTGTGGAATACTTCGTTTTGTAATGCATTGTAAATTAGTCAAGCTTTGACCAGGCAGATATCGGCTGACCGATTTTCATTAATGTGCAAATGTTGCTATATTTTGGCAAGCGGCCTTGTCATCTTACCAAAGTTCATTTGAACTATTGACATTTATATAAACATGGCATTTCATAGAAATGTAAATATTACGGATGGCTTGTACCGATAAAGGATTCTTTAAAATGTCACCATATTTTTCACAATAGAACCTGTAGGCGTCTCCCTGCGTAGTTAGAATCATTTTTGGGGTAAATCGGTCAGAATTCTATTATAATCTATACACGATTAGAGATGGAGGCAAAAAGCTTTGAACTAGGAATCTATGTGAAGTTTGTTATTCATGAGAATATCTATTTTTTCCAGATTGCCAGCTTTACTTTACAGCGATAATATGATGTCAGGGTTTGGTCCATAACAAAAAAATGAATGAATTGAATAATCTTTATCTCAAAGGTGTTTGGAATCAATTAAATATCATGTATTACCTTCAAATATAGGAATAATTGCAAATAAAAGCAAATCCCTCTATAATACTATCATAAATACAAATTACTGTGAAAGTATTGTAGACCAAATATATACTCGAATGTAAATGAATCGTTCCTACGTACCGACAATTGTGTGCTAAATCCCATCCCAGTGAGCCCGCTTGTGTCCGGGTATTTCCCAAGGGAAAAGGTTGTGAGTGGCATACTGTAATGGTGTGTGGCGTAGGAATGAGTGGCAACTCCGAATGAGTGGGATTGTGGGGGTGGGGGTTGTGGGCATATATACACGGGCGGGTGAAGAATAAAAATGCAGAGGATGGTCTAAAGAGTGAGATTTTTGAAGATGTAGATTTGGTTGTCAGGGTATCTAGTTGTTATGTTTATCATATGACTATTTAATTGATTTAAAAGAAAACCGTACTTTTGATAAATACCATATTGATCTATATGGTACTATAATAACCTGTAGTGTTGCTACCCGTAGTAGGTTCATACTCTGTGGCTAATTGTCTATCTGAAGATCAGATTTCAGGAATTCATTTGGCAAGGAATAGTGTCCTGGTAATTGCTAGCGATAGGCTGTCTGTACAAAACGGTGATACGTGTCAAGGCTGCAGTAGTGGGAGTGACACCTGGAGCTGTTCCATAATAACTCACGACAGCAGAGTTACCAATGTACACGACGTAACCAACACTAGAACCTCCAAATGTTTAACCCTATGCGACAAACTTCTAGGTTATTTCCTAATGGTAAACAGCCATTTCCACTTTGAAATACGCAATAACCACACTCTGATATCACTACAAAATATGTCTTAGTATATTGGCGGAACATTGATGTTATTAAGGTACGTTTGCTTGGCTGCGGGACATCGTAGCACAGTTTTCCTCGTTGACATTTGATATCTATGATCATGTTTCTTTTTTCTAACATCAGGACATAATGCTCATTGGGAAATA